>CM062295.1:533283304-534031516 GCA_031216915.1 Pictodentalium vernedei | reverse complement strand
GGTACTGGGTGACGTTAGCATAACCCTGCTTGGTGCCAGTTCGGAACATCCTCTCTGGCCAATGGTTCGATCGTGAATGATGCCAAGTCCATGCTTTGCCTAATCTTATAATCTTTGACAGACGTGTTTGAAAACATCACCCAGTTCAACAAATTTTGCTCGACCTACATAGTGTTGTCATTCATAACAAATCCTCGGTTGATGCCGGAACAACTTTGTTGAGTCTTCAAAACTTGCAAATATTTCTCTTACGTTAAATTATTGTGGCGTTTGCAGATTCCTTTACAACTAAATTTATTTGTGGCACCGAAACAATAATATGTTTTACTGCACCGTCCAACAATGCCGGTTCCGTGCCACTCTACCTTGAACAAGCCTAGAGTTCTTCTGTCAAAAAGCTTTCTTTTTTGGCAACATTAGGGTGACAGCCATTCTTTGCGTTCTAATTTGGTTTTCACATACTCATCTCTATGGAAATCACAACACTCAGATGGAAACCACTTGTGATTCTCTTTGTAAAACTCTACTCTCTTCTCGGGTTTCACTAATTCGTCTATGGATGGTGACGAGGTACATAGACATGCAGAATCTGTGTGCATTTCAACGTATTCGAAATCTTGGCGGTTGACAAAAGTATCGAAGATATCATAATAGAACTGAAGCATCCGGAGTTTTGAATACTGGTATACAAAGAATCCGATGTGGAGTGGCAGATCCAACTTGATGGTCTTCTTGTTGAGTTCGACTCCATATAAAGTTTCATCTAATGGATTCAAGGCAATGAAGGTCATTTACAGCTTTGGTGACGTCTTCATCATTGCAATAGCACACCCGTCGATGCTTCTCTTTCTTGGTAACGGCTTTGCCATATCCAGAATTATCCAACAGCGTCATGGTGTCGGCAACGATCGACTTGTCAGAGTCAACATCTTCTTGTCTTCTAGCTTCAGATACTTCATCTCCAAATTTCTCAAAACATCTTCTTGGTTTATATTGGATAACCCGGTAGACGTGGTCAACTTCAATATCATGCTGGAGGTACCACTGCAGCAAAGAGGTTGCACAAAACATTTTTTTTTCTGCTACATAGCGTCCGATCAAACTTCTACGGGGTTTCATCTTTCCATTCTTCTCAGCAAAGGACTTCCTGTGTTCAACAATATCATCTATGGAGATATCTGTATTCTTGAAGATAGGTGTCATCTCTTCAAAGTACTCTTTCAGATGATCTGGTACTTGTATCTCACCTTCAGTGAAACCAAACTGTTCATCGGACTCCACTTTCTGCAATACTTCTCCTTCTGTCATTGCACCATCTTTTTTGTCTGAATATGTCTCTTTCAGGAAGGCTTCGAGTGTGGCATAGGTCTTCTGCATATCTCCCCACTCACACTCCCATATTTCAACGAGTCTATAGCCCAAATCGGCGATGTACTTTGCATTGGTACGGGTGTCTAGTAGCAGTTATTTCATGGGTTTATCTCTGACTTCATTATGGAGGATAAGAAGCCCGTTCTTATCTTTCATGCAGGTATGCCCGTGCCAGAAGCAGCCATGGAATTGGTATACAGTCTGTGTCTCTTTACCCCAATCATCAACAGGAAACTCGTCGTCCAATCATTTTTTCAGCTCCGTTAAACTGATATCTGACGTGGATGTCATCTCTCATCGATAGAAACTCTAACCATTGTTCAGTCATTTTACCATACTTCATAGGATGTTCTGGTTTAAACGGATCTTCTGCATGTCGTCTAATACTCCAACCCGTTGGCATCTCTTGCATTAGGCACTATAGATATAATGCATTCGCATCAAAGCCTATAATACTTCCAAATGGTTTTGCTTCTTCACCATATTTTGTTTCTCTGATTCGGGTAACATCTTTCTCGTGGTACCGGTTGAAGATAATTGAAGGTCCAACAACGATAGTGTCTTTCACTAAGTGATGCAAGTCTTTGTTTTTCTGGTTAAATAACGTGAAGTAGGCGTCATCATTCATGGTCTGGAACAGGTATTTCAACGTGAGGCCCGGAACACTGATACCATCTTTAAACATGTCGATTTGAAGTTCTTTATAGAAAGCAAACTGCTGGTTAACGGCTTCAAGGAATGGTTTTATATCTCGGTTATTATACCAGATCAGAAAATCACGGAAAGTTGTCATCTCCAATTCGTTCCATACATTCTGGCAGTACTGGTATTCTTCTTTAGATATATTTTCTTTCTTGAAAGAACTGTAGCAGGCTTCGTGGTCTGGCAGGTTGTCTTGATCCAGTTTGTCCAAGCTGTCGATCCATTCATATGGTAAAAATCCCTTTCTCACAGGAACATCCAAAGGCTTTCAAAAACTTGTCATAGCTGAATGCTGGTGTGAGGTATTTGCAAATATCAACAAACTTGAAAGATTCTGCCGAGACGCACACATAGTTATCAGATTTTTTCACTGCAAACTTGATATGTCTTTTCAGGTATGACATCAGTTCACGCTTGACTACATTCATGTCGTATTTTCCTGAGTTGAATCCGATAAGAGGCATCTCTTGTAGGTAGTCTTGAAATTTCTTCTCCAACTTCTGTAAAGGTTGCATCTTGGACGTATCTTCTCCATTAGCTCGGTCTTCCGCTTCTAGCCTTTTCAATTTTCTGTCTGAATTGAAGTAAGGTCCACGCATGATGGGTCTGCATCAGTTGATGGCAATGAGATGAAATATCTGTGAGGTAAGTTAATCATTTCTTCAACAAGTTCTTGAGAATTTCTCTTAGTAACAAAACACTTCGGTTCTTGGTATTCTGGAACATTTCTACATGTACATACTCTAACACTCAATGGTCGGTGTTCTGCTTCCCACATCAATTTATCACTGCCGGCAGGTAGACTGGATTTGTGAAAGTAACTTTCAAAATCAAATGTTGCACGGTATGGATATAACTTCTCTTAAGGCACTTCTATACCTTCATAATCTAACAGGTCCAATACGGACTGGGATGGATGGTATACACCGCCAACATACTGGTAATTCACTTCATCTGTACATGTCTTCTCATGTCTGTTTAATTTCCTCACCGTGCGACATAATTTGCCGCATTTGCGGCATTCAAATGATTTACAGTATCAGTCTATATCGATGATGCAGCTAAATGATTCTTGTAGACGTTCACATACATGGTATTCTTAAAATTTCTACAAGATCTCTGGTCTAGTTTGGCAACAATATGGTCATCATCATTCTTGACAAGTTCATATACTTGGATATTAACTTCAGGTCGGGTAATTCGGCTAAAGTTACGCAACGGAATTCATTCTTTGGCTTCTTCGTATATTTGTTGTACATGGCATCTGTGGTTTTGTTGAGGATGTGTGCTGTTGAACCACTCCATAAAGCTAAACATCTGAAGATACACAGGTTGTCGTCGTAGGTAAGCTGGCGCTGTTTATCTTCCACCAAAGCATTTACTGCTTTCTTCTGGAGAATGTAATCTGAAAGATCTTCTACCATTCCAATTGAGTGGCCTTATTCACATAAAAGGTAACGTTAGTACCTCTCTCCACAAGTCACTTGGTGTTTGGTCGTTTTAATTTGGCTCATTCTTCCATGGCATCATCTATGGATTCTTCAAAGTCGTATTGGCAGCATACGAGGTGTCGAACATCAAGTACCCGGGCTTTGTTTTGTGATGGGTGGTAATACTTTAGTTCATTACTTTCATTGTGTCTCAGGATAAAACCAAAACTAAGATTAATTTTAAATCTTAGCTGTTGTAGCAGAAATACGGTAGTCATCAATTCATCATTCATCATCTTCAGGTTCACATCGTTGATCCGGTAATTATACTGATCCTGGACTCTTCTATTCATCATATGGCGAGTTCTAATAGAACTCCAGTTATCTTCGTATGCATTCAACAACTCATCGGTCTCTTCTTCGGACATCATATTCTGGTCAAAATCAATCGGGTCAACATCATAACGGGTGGTCGTCGTGGTCCGTGGTTGTTTGTTTGGTCCTCTCTTCGGTTCATCAGTCTCCCTTTTAGCTGGTACAGTAACTGGTCGGTGGGCGACGCTCTGGTGCCGGTTAAAATGGAGTAGTTGGTTAACCTCCTGGCCGCATTCCATGCATGTATAGGTATCCAAAGATTTCTTTAGGTGGTTAAGGAGGTACTCCTTTCTCGTAAAGGTCTTGTTACAATTTGTGCAATCGTGGGTCTTCTTGTCTTCACCGTGCTGGGTGCGCACATGGCGGTTCCGGTTCCGACGGCCCGTAAAGGTCTCCCCACACTCTTCACAGGCATTAACATCAGTCCTGGTAACGGCAGTAGCAGCATCAGACTCCATTTTCATAAAATATTTGCGATGGCAAAATTTCTATAGAAAACTTTCTTGCGATGTGTTCAGTTCGAAGGATCGAAACAGAATGACGCGACGTTACTCTCTTCCGGAATTTATCTCTACATGACGGACGTTTTGGAAAACGTCACGACGTTGCAGCGTTTTTTCACTGATATTTTCATTCTTGGTGGGCGATTGTGTTTGTTTCCAAAAGAATAGATTAAAGCTGGGAAAGTTAGAAAATTAGTATAGAAGTCCATGGGAAAGAAACAAAATGAGAATATACTAATCTGATTAGTCGATTAATTTCGCTCCGATTGGTTAGTGTAGAAACATCTTGATCCCCATTAAATTTATTATTTAAAATCATGTAGTTAGGGGTGTCAGTTAAAGAAATTGCTAAATATAGGCCATAATAATTAGTTAGGGGGTCAGTTAAGGATGTAACTAAAATAGAGCTTAGGAATTTATAAAAAATATAGTTCCGGGTAAAAGCAGAGGATTCTGGGTAATGACCAAAGGAACGTGCCTTTTATTGGGGATTAACGTCATGGTATATTCTAAAAAGGATTTTTGGGGGAATAAAAACTACTCTACTTCAATCGAACATACCCCCAGGGACCCCTCGGTACTATAGAACTACGTGCTACTATTAAGATCTACGGTATGGCTGTCCTAAATAGGATTCTGGGGTAAATGCTTATCAAATAAAGTCAATGTCGGTAGTTCAGGGTGGATTTTGGTGATTTGGAGGGATTGTCGGGTTTATTTGAGTAATTCTTCAACACGGAAAATTACTCCTATTCAATCGAACACCCCCGCCGAATATACCCCTCTCCTATAAAAAGCTTTTGGGTCACATAGCAACCACGTGCTACCATAGAAACCAAGATGGCGGCCTCCAGTATACAAAATGGGCGACAGAAACACGTATCACCCTAACTACACGCGCAGCGCATTCGCACTAACACCACGTATAAATAGGGGGATGACGTCACAACATGGCCGCCCACGCGGGTTACCATGACAATACAGCATGGCGCCACTATGCCATGTGACATCATGACGTCACTTCCGGGGTCCTGTCCAGGGTCCTGCAACCTTGACCTGTCCGGGTACATGACATACTACTGACGATACCTGACTAAGAACAATTACTAGGAGTTCTTGTCTTTTTTTTCCCAGTTTTATCCGAGACGACAGCTCACCTATTTATGATTCAGCAGTGGTATATGGCTTCAAATTTCAAATCGCCTGTTCTTGAGTGACATCAGAATAAAGTGCAGGCGACAATGCATCACGTGCTTTATTCCAGCGAGTGATACCTAGGGACAATGCGAACACATGGAAGCGTTTGTGGCATATTGTGATTACAAAAAGTAGGTGTTGTATCTTCAGGTAAGATAAACTCGGTTTGGGGAAGTGGGGGGGGGGGAGGGGGTGGGGGAATCTAAATTTAAAATGGCACCTCAATATGGATTTGAAAGGTAATTAAAGGCTGCCTCATTCTCGCCAACTGAAAATATGTATAGGTGGGCGAATCCATTCTACTTTGCCTAAATAACAAGGAAGATGTCCCGAGGACAGTGAAACAAAATCATCACGTCATACCGGGGGGGCGGGGGGGGGGGGGGGGTCGGGAAAGAATTTGCAGACACAGGGTCTAAAAAAATATGTTTCCGCCTGCCGGGGACCCACCACCCTAAACCTGTAAATGTTTTCCACCCCCCCCCCCGCCAACCCGCCCCCCCCCCCAATATTTCATTCCGGAGCTCAAAGCACTGCTGAAACCTGGCCAATTATCAACGGCCCGTTTTCTATGCTATTGTGCATTCCCAAATTTTAGTTTGTTGTGCATAAACTAATACAAGGGAAATAATTCTAAATTGAAATTTAACTTCATGTTATAAATCCATGTAAAATGTTTTAACAAAGTTTCCATGTTTTCCATGTTTTATTTTATATTCAAGGTTTTATTATATCACAACATTTTCGATTTACAAATATCTTAATTTTTTCATAGAGTTAACTTCTTAACCAAGTCATTGTTGAATATGTTTTTGTTGATTTTTGTTAAGTTTACATTTTATATAAACTAATCAAAATGAATATGATAGGCTTTGCTTTTTACATGTGGAGAGATGAGCTGTGGGATTAGGCAAACTGAAATGAGTTGGTTCTAAAGACAATATAGAAAAGACATATTTTGTTAAAGTATATTAATAGCTGAATTCAGTAGGGTAATTCTACATGAATCAGTTTGGTTGAATTGAAAAATAAGTGTCCATAACAAAACTCAACTGCAGATTATTCAAATTTGATCAGTGTATGTTAATGTTTCTAATGTCCACTTCTGTTGTCGAATTTGCGAATCTTCACTGAGAGCAGTGAAACCCCTCATCAAGATGCTATCAGTGATGTCGACCTGAATGCGAACTTGTCTACATTTATCGCACGTCGCCTCGCGAAGAGTAAAATGAAAGTGGCAATTACTTATTACGTTTTTAAATGTGTTTACCCCATAAAACGTCAAAAATTAACAAACATGCATTGTCTCGTGTTAATAAAGCATCCATAACTCGAAACAGTATGTTATTATGTTATTACAATGAAAAAGGTCCTGCTTCTTTTTCTATCTCGTTTTGATGATACAATTGACAGCGGAAGTACCGCTCACCGATCCTCATGTAAACAAAAGCAAATTCGCACGTATGTACGGCTCCTGCTCAGTAAAATCGAGAAAAATAATAGCAACTCTTAATAATCTGACGATCATGGTATAAATAAAATATACCCAAAGTAGCTTGGTGTACCAAATGTTCACCACTCGTGGTGAAGTGGTGTTAACCGCGCGCCAAAGGCTCGCGGTTAACACCTCTTCACCACTCGTGGTGAACATTTGGTACACCAAGCTACTATGGGTATATTCTATACATACTTTACTGGTAAAATAGACTAAACGTCACTTCATTCCTATCTTAACGTCATAAGATAGCCAGAGATGTCTAAAGTGACCATGAACGCCAATAAACCACCTAGCATGGCTTCATCTTCACGAATATAGAGCACAGCTAGAACTCACTTATCTTGCTAGCCACACTAAACCCATTTCATCAGTGTGTAACTTGTTGGTTTTGGGTGATAGGTTTCAAATTTTCCTTCGAGGTGAACCCCGCGACCCTTAGTTTACTACGACAGATGGATCCCTCTCTTGGAGTTTCACTCAAAGGGAGTTCAACGCGCACCTATGGCCAGCGCGATATTTGGGTCGTTTCGAAAAGCATCACCACACGGTTCCATCGAGGGGTCCTAAGCCATGCTCAGAAGGCTAAAACTGAAAAATGTTGTTCTTAAGAAAAATATTTAGAAGGTGTCGTCTTTTAGTCACTTTTTTGGTAAAGGGTCAATAAGGACTATTCGGCAATTGATTACAGTACCGTGGAAATCAATAAAACATTGTTTGATCCTCAAAAATGCAAGAATGCATGAAATAAAGTTGGAAGCCGACAATTATAGACAGGGCTATTGGTTAACCCATTACCCAACGTAACTTCCTAAACCGGCCAGCGCTACTCACCAAAAATGCCATTCAATTTTCATTATTTTTTTCATTTTTGCGTCAAAAACATAGCTTACGACCCTCATTGGAACGATTTCAACGAGCTAGTTCCAACAAGGGGTCATAAGCTATGTTTTTTGACACAAACAATGAAGAAAATAGTTATATAATAATTTTGTTTGCAAGTGTCGTCTTCTTGTCATGTTAGGTAAAGGGTTAATTGATCACTGAACCATCCGACAGATACAACTGGATTCGCGGGTTTACCTCTGCCAGTATTCCAAACGGCAATACTGTCCAAGAAGACAAGTTTGCCAGTTATCATAAAGAACATTTGCTTCGTATTTTACAGGCCAGATTTGGGGTAACCTGCTTTCTTCCACCATCTTTAGCAAGGAATTTATCAACGGGATGAACAAAACCATGCCAGACGTATGTGGAGCTGACTTTTGTCCTGGAGATGCTGTAAATAACACAAGCCTGCAAAAGCCAGCTTCTGATTTAGTAAGTCATTATGTTTACTATCTCCACTTATTGTCAAGATGAAAAAGGTTTGTATACCAAGGTTTCACAGCAAGGTCTTTCCGTCCCACATCCTTTCAACATCACCACCCCACATCACCCCCCCCCCCCCCACCTCCCAAAAAACAAGACTCAATCTAATAATAACAAGGTGCAACGTCACCGATCCCCCGACAACTAAGACAGTCATATATCTTCCATCGTTTTCAGTATAAACAAATAGGAAAAGGCCAATAAAAATGACAAAAAATCTATTACTTGTGGATATCCTTCACACCATGGTGGTCCATAAACGTACCAAAGATCATTCAAATCCGACATACACTACTAAAGTTATCACCCAGAAACCATAAAAAATGAAATTTTCTAAGTCGGCAAAAGTCGAAAGAGGCCCAAAACACTAGAAAAAACGAAGATTCCACAAAACACGTTACTTGTGCCTCTCCTTTCGCCCATGATGGTCCATCAGCACACCAAAGATCATTCAAATCCGACATGCACTGATCGAGATACACAGGTCTAAAATTGTTACGGACCGACGAACGAATTTTCCAAGTCGAGAAAAGGCCCATAGCCCTAGAATAATTGGACAAAACCCGTTACTAGTGAACATCCTTTCCACCATGACTGTCCGTCACCATACCAAAGGTCATTTCAATCCGACATGCACTAGCCGAGGTACAGAGGTCTAAATTTGTTACGGACGGGCGAACAGACGAACGGACGGACCCCATTGCTAGATCCTCCGCAAACTTCGTTTGACAGGGGGATAATAACACTTTGACCAGTCGCTTATTTGTCGCGGTTCTCAGGCTAGAAGGCCTTGATTAACCATATGCTCTTCCAATACTATCCAATGCCCACGCCTCGCCTCTTCTCCAAACATCCGAAAACGAACTGTTTGATGACATCCCGTACCTCGGTCCCGTACCGTGGTCTCAGTCTCTCCGATAAGCATACTAGCCCTCTCCTTGTGTCACCTAATACCCACATATCCTTCATTCTTCCATCCCACTTCCCCATTAATAACCCAGTGAATATTTTATTCTGTTAGATCGATATTTTGTACATTCTAATAAAAAGTCTTCCTGGGTCTCCACTGTTCATGAATGACACATTTGGCACGCCTTTTCATTGTCTTTCCCTTTTGTCTCAAAGTTCCGTCAACCGCGACCTTAGCTTAAACAGCAGTGAACCCCTCATCAAGATGCCATCAGTGTAGTCTTCAAAACCTGGCGAAGGCCACCCAAGAACTGCTTTGATTTGACCTCCTTCTCGACAATTTCAGTTACAATCCTCCATACCTCATTCTCTGGCGTTTTGTTTACCCTGGCTTGTCCTCAATTCTAAATCAGAGATCCCCATTGAATAGTTATCAATCACCTCCTTCACTTCCTCAGTCCACCCTGTCTTTGTATTTGAATTCAAAATACTCTGGAACATTAGATTGCGCTATCGGCTGTGTGAGAGATTTCCAGAATAGTTAAGATAACAGTGTTTCATTAAGTGTCTCCTGTCTTTGATCCCCTTCCACCCAAGCTCACTCCAGATTGCTTCTAGAGCTGCTTCATTACTCGACCCTGTTATCCACCGACCTGCATCATTCTGCAGAATTTTCAAGCTCTTTACCACCACTCGGTTCAGAGGTACCATTTCCGTACCATATGTTATACTTGGTACACGCACCATTTCAAAAATGGGTTTTCCCCACGAAAACTGTGCTGCAGCCGTTTCTCCCTAGAATTTCTGAGCTCCCAAATTTTCCTTAAGGCGTCTTTTGCTTCTTGATGGTTTTTTCGTCCCTGGTCGAAACTGTAATCAACTTATGATCACTATCCAAGACCACTTTACTCTCATCGTCCACTTCTACCCCTATCACCTCCCTCCATAAATCGGCATCTGTGAGAATATAGTCGATTATCGATCTTCTCTCGTCCCTGCCCCATGTTAATTTCTCCTTACACCTTACATCCATGTTCACAATCTTCAGACCGAGCTCATTTATGAAGCCCAACAGCTTCCTTCCATTCCTGTTGATTTTCTTTTACCCGCCGTGTATGCCTTATGCCTTCTTCCTTTTCACCTACGTGTCCATAATGGTCTCCCATCAGAATTATACCGATTCCCAGTTCCGTAAGATTGGGCCCAAGTGTTGAGGATATTGAGTCATTCCACTTAGGTTTGCTTCCTCTCCCTGCATTGTACACAATCCCAAGGGCAACATTTTTAGTTTTTTAGATAAACTTTTACCCACACAATTTCTTCCGATACCTCAGGCGAGGTATTGACATCTGCCAGATCTGTGATCAGCGACGGTTTTAAATCCTCTTTAATGTACATGCCTACCACTCCTCCCTTTTTTAGCTCAACCTGATAACGTAAAGTACGGGCTATTGGGATGGGATGCGATCCGCCCGCCCGTCCGTCCGTCCTTTCTTTCGTTCCTTCTTTTGTCCGTTCGTTCACAAAATTAATTGTGGCTACAGTTGTTGGAGCAGAGACTCTAGATTTTCAGCGAATGTTCTAGAAGCTCTGCTGAACTGTGTCATGTCATTTGAAAGTCCAGAAACCGAGCACGTTCCTTCGTGGGAACCCCACGCGCATACGCCCATTTCATATTCGACATGGCAAAATTGGTGGAAATTGGTGTCGCTTGTCGTGGGAAATGATGCCGCAACCATTTTTGAATGATGAGTGTAAATTTTATGGAAATCCGCCTAGAGTTGGATGAAATATAACATTTTGATGAGAGGAGGTAATTTTTTAAAACTTTTGGTCATTTTCTAGCTGGGGGGAAAGGGCGTGGAGACGCGCTTGAACTTCCCGCTGTCTCACCTAGTGCCATTTAAGACTTATAATTCTCTGTTGCAGGTGGGCAAATGAGACAAAGCGAAACTTGCATCTTCCAATCCGTTGATAATGGGTTCCGACGCTATCTTTAACACTTAGATAATTGCCAGAAAGTAAAAGTTAACAGAAATCGCGCATGGGTTAATGGCGAAAAAGGTGTAATTCGATTAATTTAACATACAAATTGAACAGACACCAGAGTCGGACATACGCCGACTGTATGCAGACCATCAAAGACAGCTACTTGAGATTTTCAAAATTTCTTCTACTCTCCTCGCTCGACAGTTTAGTATCTTTGTCGAGTGCCCGAGACCGCGTGGAAACACCGTGGATCGCGTGGAAACCGAAGGGACGATTCGTCCCTACTTTATTCTCAATGCAGTGACTTTTCCATTGATTATTTACCTGTCATAAGCCGAATTTGGCATTATTTCTGCCCATTTGATGAACTGTTGAACTTGAACTATTCACACCTTTATGTTGGGCCGAAAGTTTGGAATTAAACTATTTTAGACCGTCCTAAACTGATAACTCAACCCAAATCGTCGGCCAATGATTAATGAATATTTTTATCTCAGAAATAGATAACTTTTTAGAAACACGCCACAGATGGGGAAAAAGGTGCGTTTCGGTACTTATTTATCGCACTCTTGGATAGGTTGTTAGAAGCTTTGTGGGCGGGGTGCGTGGGGTGGGGGGAGGTTGCGGGGTGGGGGAATCAAGATTTCAAGGTAGCATTACCAACAAACTGTCCGATCAAGAAGTTAACTCGAAAATCCTGGTGTGAGCGGGTATTGAATGAATCGGCGACTCAACGATTTTAATTATCTCTCAGCTAACTGATAAAATGGAAGGGGTATACTGCAACGTTGCATCAAAACAGAAGGCAATTCTACCATATAATTATTTATAATGTCGTTTCTCTTCTAATAATCGTTAAAATGTCAACATAAAGTGGTATTATACCATCAATTTGTCAACAAAACATGACGGAAAAAGTCAAGAATGGTATATAATAGTTGTAAAAACAATCAAATGCACATTTCGACCTTTCTAATTAGTCGGATGAAGTATGAGAGTAAAAATAATACCTTGGCCAGCCGTTAATTTGCAAGTTAATAGAAGGTTCCGAACATACCAGCAGATCAAATGTTTTTTGCGCGCCTGGTGTGGGACAAGCCCCTTTAACTGTATGTGATTTTGTCTTGTCTGTCTGCGGAAAGGAGGAGAGGGTATGGGTAATCAGCGACGCTTGTGTCCCTTTTGTTTCTTTTTGAGAGGAAGTGGTCTAGATGAAAAACACATGGCAGTAGGCGTTGTTGGAGGACTGCCTGACGATGAATGACTTGGTTCGTTCGGTCTAGTCCTGGCCGAATCTCGAGTTGTTATGAGAGGTGGGAGAGGTGTCTGAGGCTGTTGCTGTGCTCGTGCGTCTGCCAGTTTAGTTGTCTCTTCGATTTTCTTGAGTAGCTGTTCTTATTGTAGATCCGTTTCCTTGGCTGCCTCTTCCTGGTTTGTCTGGCTGTCCTGTCTAATTTTCTCCAGTTGTTTGTCCGGGTTCTGGCGTTTTGGTTCCGCAGAGAGAGGTACTTGAGAATCGGGAAGTGGTGAGACGGCAACTTCCAATTCCACCTCAGTCTCCACAGACTGCTCGTCATCAGACAACTCCGGCTGGGGAGCCGGCAGTTGGATGGGTTTTTCTATGGGAGTGGAAGGGGAAGTGGCGGCTGCCTCTGGTTCTTTCTTTTCCTCACCGTTCTCTCTCTCTTGTTATCCAAAAATGCCTCCAGGCATCGGTCATTCCTCCGCTTGGTGGACGGGTTCTTTCTTCAGTGTTTTCTTCTCTTTTCATGGCATCCAGACCTCCTTGGGTGAGGACCAGTGTCAGAGGAGGTCCTCTCATCAAAGGTGCTACCTCTACTCATTGGGAGTGGTGTTGTGGTGTCCTTAGTAGTGAACTCCAAAGCCAGATAGACGCTCTCACCATTCTCCTGGACTGTAAAGGTGATGGGGCAAGAGACGCCCGGAGCTTAGATGATCTTCTGAAGTGTTGCCGGTAATTCCAGTGCTCCCATGTTGTCTTAATTAAGACGTTCACACTCTGAAGTCAGAGGTACGAATGTAACGAACGGGTGTGTCGAACATACCAGTAGGTGATACACACCGGTTCAACCATCAACGTACATGTACGTGTACGTGTACATGTACACCTCCATAGGATTTAGTGTTAAAATCGTGTACATGTACAAGATTTTTAACGTTTTTTAGGGTGTGTTAGAATGTATTTAACACTGAATTGTATCCTAGACGCCCGTAGTTTTACGTACACGTACATGTACCGTTTTGATTGAAATCGACAAATGGATTTCTCCCATAGGATTCAGTGTTAAATTGCGAGCAAAAAAACGTTTTGCCGTTTCTAACATCATCCTCTTGCCGATTCTAACAATCCGCGTCCGTACACGATTTTAACACAGAAACCCAATGGAGGCGTAGACGGAGATCCACTCTGCGGATTTTAGGTCTGAAATCGACTCGTGTAAAGAGGTGATGTTTGAATCGGCAAACCCACTGTCGCGTTTCTCGAAGTGAGACTGGCGCACGTTATTGCGAGGTGATCTCGATGAGCACTTGATGGAAATGTTTTGAACGAAGAGTGTTGTCGGTGTGTTAGAAATTCGCAAGCCCGCTGTCACGTTTTCCTGAAGTAAAAACTAACACATGTTATCGTTATGACTGAATGAGGTTTTCGTTCAAAAAGAGTCGATTATGAATATGGTCTGTATTATAGACATTCGTGTTTTGTCTTGATGTGACGAAGAGAAATTGAGTTTAGGGATACTGTCCAAAAAGAGTCGACAAAAATATGATCTGTAATAGATATTCGTGTTTTGTCTTGATGTAAAGAAGAGAAATTGACTTTTAAGCGTTCGCTCAAAAGAGTCAAACACTTAGCGGAATGTTTAAACGCATTTTCCGCTCAATTAGGTTTTGAGTGGTAATTTTTTTTAATATATTCACGATAGCAATCAGAGAGAGATTTGAAAATGAATAAGTTTTCAGCGTTAAAAAATTAGAAAACTAGTTTTCTTTTGTCTGTTGAAATGTTTTAACAGTCATCAAAGGGATTCTCTCTTAATTCGACATTGAGTGAATGGTTCTTTGATATGTGAATGGAAATCTTTTGACAAAACGTAAAAAACTACTATTAAAATGCGTTAAATCAGAAACCGGTTTGTCATGTACTGTTTAAACGTATTTTTTTAAAAACTTCTCCAATTCAATCAACAGTCAGTTGAGATGTGAATATTTTTAGTTTATTTATATTAAAGACGGAAAGATTTTTATTACTTAAAACATAAAAATATAATTAAACATTTAATTTTGAAAATAATAAAACAATTAAAAACGAAAGATGTTTTTACAGATGGATTCTAGACACCAAGATCGAATTTTAGAAGAGTTTGAGCGTGCTAAGAAGGGCATTCAGTCAGCTGATACAAGCAGACGTCTTGCTGAGATGGAACTCAAACGCGAAGCCACAAAAATATTTAAACCCGTGACGGAGGGTCAAGAGCGAAGCAGGAAGGAGATAGTTGAAGAATTGAGGCCCATAAAGGAGAATTCTTTGAGAATGGGTTCGTTGCCTCTTAGTTTTGGAAATCGGTATTCCGTTCAATCTACACCGGATTACGTTCCCACGGGAATTCAAACAGAGAGCGAGTCTAATGATACAGTTTCGACTATCACCACTAGTAGCGTCGCATCGTCTGATGATGATGGCGGTAAGAGAGATCAGTTGTATGGATTTTGTAAGGATTCGGAGGGAAGGATTTTTGTAGGAGACACAGAAGTAGATATTGGCGATGATGAATTGATCGTGGGATCGAACAGATACGAATTGACTGATGGTCTGCGCAGATTGCTCCTTTACGACAAGCCCAGCGATTACACGGAACAGGATTTCGACAATTACGGCGACATTCTGGTCCAGACCCAAGCCATGAAGAGAAATAACGATGCCAGAGAGACGAGACCCAAAGCCAACAGAGGTTACAAGTGGACGAAAGTGGTGAAACCCATATGGGATATGAACAAGAAGTTCGTCGAATCGGTGACTGGCAAAGGGGTGAAAACCACTTTTCTTCCGAGCGATTCTGACGCTCTGTCTCAGAGATTGAGTTTGTTGATGGCGAGCAGACGGGCTGGTAACACAGGATTAGATAATCAGATAGTTACTATATCTGACGAATTGTTAAGACAGAAGGTTTTGAATAAAAACCACTATAAAAGGCTGATGAACGAGTTGAAGGATTGATGTGTATATAATAAGTAGAGAGAAACAAACAAACAAACAAAAATAAAACAGTAAATTTTTACACTAGAATAATAAAAGTATTTAAACAGCAAAACGATTTACCAGTGAAAAAAAACAAAAATATATTATAAAAATAAAATATGTTGGTGATAAAGAACAGGGGATACGTCAGAACTTACGTACAAGGCGGTTCTGGCATCGTCGATTCTATAATGCGAGCGTTCACGAGCGATGCGGGTAGAAAACTCGCATCGACCGCGTTTGAGGTCGGTAAGAAGACGGCTTTGGATGCTAGTAAGAAAGCCGCTTCCGAAGCCAGTGGTAGGATAGCTTCTGTGGCTGGCAAGAGGGCAGCCGACGCGTTGATCGACAAGTTGATCAGTCCGCCGGCGAAGCGAGCTGCGTTAGAGCGAACGCCGAAAAGTTGGAAAGATTTTAAGGATGCTGTGGTACCCATACAAGATTTAGCGAAAATGACGAGTGGATCTGGATTGAAGAGAACTCGCGACGGTGTGATATAAATAAATAATAACATTAAAAACTGAGTTTGAAGAACATAAAAAATTTGCGTTTTGAAAAGAATCTAAAATAACAAACAAAAAAAAATAAAACAAAGATGAACATTAAAGATATGTCTTGGAACGACGCCGCGACCAAGAGGTCGAATAACGAGTTCTTTCCCAAAAGCATAAGAGGCTTGATAGTGGGAAAATCGAATTGTGGAAAGACCAATCTGTTGATGAATCTGTTGTCCCAACCCGACTGGTTGGATTACGACAGATTGTTCGTGTTTGGCAAGAGCTTGTTTCAACCCGAATACAGATTGCTTCGAGAGTGCATGGATCGCAGATTGCCCAAGGACGTCATAGCCAGAATCTTTGACAGTAGGGAGGAATTCGACAAGAGTGAAGCTCCTCTTTCGACCATTTTGGACGGTGCGGCGATGGAGCTGATGAAGAGAAATGCATCTTCGAACGTCGAGTGTCGATTTTATGAGAACGCTAGCGACGTTCCGGATCCTAGAGAACTGAAATCGGAAGATAAGAATCGCATGATTTTCGACGATCTGCTTTTGGAGAGACAGAACCGATGCGAATCGTATTACGTTAGGGGCCGACACAGCAACGTGGACTGTTTCTACCTGTCGCAGAATTATTTTCGATTGCCCAGACAGACGATAAGGGAGAACGCTAATTTTCTATGTCTCTTTCGCCAAGATCTCAAGAATCTCAATCACATCTACGGCGATCACGTCGCAAACGACATGAGCGCGGCGGAATTCAGGAGATTCTGCAAGAGGGTTTGGGATGGTGGACTTTACAATTTCGTCGTGATCGATTTGACAAAGCGAATTTAATCGCGGAAAATATCGGTGCGGATTCGACAAGTTTTATGTTTCTGATGATAATAAGAAGAAAATTTAGAAAATAATAAATCTTCAAATAATTAGTTTTGAATAAAAAAAAATAAAAATAAATATAATGTTCGAACATGGAGAATTGTTAGAACGGATAGCCGAGAATACGGCTGCAAAACAATCCATTCAAATCGTGGTGAGTGGCGATTCGACTCGATTCGCTACGAAATTCGAACCTTCCATCGAATTGAATAGAGAGAAAAGATACGAGATGGCGTTGGTGAATCTGGAGACTTATTATTCCTTTCCCAACATCACCGAAAAGAATAACTCGTTCAAGTATTCCGACGGAGTGGATTGGTTGGAGATTCAAATTCCCAAAGGGAGTTACGACATAGACGATTTGAACAATTACATTCAGACGCGAATGAAGACGGATGGAAAGGGAAGCAGCAAGATCAGACTCGCTCCCAATCCTAATACCTTACAGACGATGTTGGATTTGGAAGATAATTTTCGAGTGGATTTCAACACGGACGATTCTATAGGCAAGATGTTGGGATTCGATCGAGGCCACGCGGCATCTGAAAATACGATCGACATTCTCACAGTCAATAGCATTCTGGTGAACGTGGACATGATTGCTGGAAGCTACGGGAATGGTAGCGCTCAACCAACGCTCTATTCCTTCTTTCCAAACGTGTCGCCTGGTTATAAGATCGTGGAGCGACCTTGAAATTTAGTTTATCTACCAGCGATTTTAGACACGTTGTATAGTCTCAAAACCATGTTGACGGATCAAAATGGTGAACTGTTAGATCTTCACGGAGAGAGGGTGACGATACGATTTCACATAAGAGAAATATAAAAGCAAAAAAAAAAAAAATATTGTGAATATATATAGATAACAAAAATAAAATAAACGCAATATTAATTTTACAAAATTATTTTAATATAATTATTAAACAAGAAACAATTGAAGTAAATATATTTTAAAAAAAGAATTATGACAGAATACGTGATTAAAAACGTGAACATATCCGCAGGACAGAGGAAGAAACTTAAGAGAGCGTTAACAACTCGAGGCGAGGCGGTGAGATTCAAATTCACTCACGAAGATCTGACGAGAGGCGGTCAGGATTCGATCGCCTGGACCAGAAGTCAAATCAAAAGGATGGAGAAAGCGATTCGCGATGGAAGAGGGTTGACGGTGAGAATGAGTCCCGCTCAGTTGAGATACAATTTGAGAATGAAAGGTGGTTTCCTACCGCTATTGGCAGGAATAGCCGCAAAAGCATTACCCTTTGCCGCAAAGGCACTACCCTTTCTCGGAAAGACTCTCGGCGTGGTAGCTCTCACGGGACTCGCTAGTTCGGCAGTTGAGAAATTAATGGGTGGCAGCGGACTGTTTTTGAAGAAGGGAGGAGCCGTGTGTCACGTCCACGTAGACGACAGCGGTAAAGGATTGTATCTAGAACCCGTTAGAGGTGGCAACTCTCTGAGAGGAAACGGTCTCTATCTGAAGAGTGGACAGAACATTGAGCGACTCGGCAAGGGTTTGTTGCTCGGTGAGAATTCGCCGTTTAAGAATATACCGATTTTGAATATGTTATTATAATATAAAATTGTATAAAATATAAATCATAGAAAGTATAAAATAATATATTTAAAATTAGTAAAAAGGTGGAGAAATAATTTTATCTGATATCAGGATGACAAGGTGGAGAATTTATCACCTGGATGAAAAGGTGGAGAAACAATTTGACGATAATGACGAATATCGCAAGACAGAGAGCGAAAAAATAAAAAAATGGTTAGACGCTAATGATGGATATCTAAGGAAAGAACTGATGAAAGAGATAGATAAAGCGTGGGATAGATGGTTGAGAATGAGACGCTTTCCACCGTCACCACTACCTTCTGAAGAGAATGGTAATGATGCGAGTGTTACCAAGAGATGCACAACATTCGTTCATAATTATGATTCGGATAAACAAAAATGTTGTTATAAATGTATCATATCACAAAAAAAAGAAAAAAAGAAAAAGAAGAATCGATGCTGAAAATTGAGAAAAAAGGAAACGTTATTATAATATATGGTAATAGTGAAGAAGAAGGAAAACAAAAAAAAAAATGAGATCTAAAGATGATCTCATTACTTTTTTTTTCATTTTTCTTCGCTAAAAATCAATCTCTCTATTGTTTATATTTCCAAGCTCGTTATTAGCATGTTGACACTCATGTTTTCAAGATGATCTCATCACGTTTTTTTTCTTTCTTCTTCGCAAAGAAAAAAATCAATCTCTCTATTGTTTATATTTCCAAGTCCATTATTAGCATGTTGACATTCGTGTCTTCTCCTTTTTCGAAAACGTGTTGAATGTTTATCTTTACTCTTTTTAGTTTTTTTACATCGGTCAACTCGCTCTCACCACCCAATTTCTCCACGAGTTCGAATGAGATGTTTGGAAATATGTAATTTCCATAGGGCAATGACAAATCGTCTTTGTCGAATTCTCTATCTTCGGTGATGACGATGTTCTGCAGATCGCTTTGGTACTCGTAAATCAAATCGAGCACAGCTTCGTCCAATTTCAGAGGCATCTTATATCTGTCATATTTGTGCTCTAAGCCCTTCGTCTCGACCTTGTTCAATTCGATGGAATTGTGTCGTTGTAATCTATAGACTTTATGACCGAATTTCTTATACGTTTCGACTCGTTTCAATTTCAATTCGCATCTTTTAGGTGTTGTTGTCCTCATGATTGATTATTTGGTTTTTTTGTTTTTATGAATTCTTGCAAATAATGTATATTTTAAATTTTGTATTTTAATAATTTGTTTAAAAAAAGTTTTGTTTTTTTTTTTTGCTCCTTATATACATAAAAAAAAAAACTTGTTTTTTTTTAATTTCTTTAATGTGAAAAATTTTTTTTGTAAAAAGTAATGAGATCACCTTTAGATCTCATTACTTTTTTTCCTTCTTCTTTGCTAAAATCAATCTCTCTATTGTTTATATTTCCAAGTCCGTTATTAGCATGATGACATGCATCATTTTTTCACTTACGAAAATGTCATGTATGTTTATCTTTACTCTTTTAAGTTTTTTTACATCGGTGAACGCGGTCTCACCACCCGATTTGTCCAAGAGTTCGAGTGAGATTATTGGATATATGTAATTTCTAAAGAACAACAACAAATCGTCCTTGTCGAATTTTCTGTCTTTGGCGATGATGATATTATTCACCAGATCGCTTTGGTACTCACAAAACAAATCGAGCATGGCTTCATCCAATTTCAAACACATATGATATTTGTTGTAGTAGCGCTCTAAGCCCATCGTCTCGACTTCGTTCAATTCGATGGGATCATGTTGTTGTAATTTATAGATTTTAAAACCTAATTTCGTACACGCTTCAACTCGTTTCAATTTCAATTCGCATCTTTTAGGTGTTGCTGTCATGATCGATTATTTGGTTTTTATAAATTCTTGCAAATAATATATATTTTAAATTTTGTATTTTAAATAATAATTTGTTAAAAAGTTTCTCTTTATATATAAATAAAGTTAAATTTTAACATCCTTTTTTCGTATTAATTCAATTTTTTTTCACAAGTTTTTAGAACGTGCAAGACTTCGAACGTTTAAAAATTAGCCTTCGCATCTTGCAGTTATCATCATCTATTGAGAAGGAATCAGGTGACATGAACACACGTCTGCTTCGCAGAAATTTGTTTTGAACCTTGTGCGAGACTTTGCGTAAAAGTCGTAAGAGTTCTATTTGTCTTGAACCTTCTTTTTTAATAGTTTGAACGACATTGTCGATTAATTTTTGTTCACTAATAGTATTACGATTCGATTTTCTATCGCAAATCGTATCGTTTTCTTTCGAAACGCGTAAATATAAATTATGATTTTTTTCTTCTTGGTTTTTTGGAGAATAACGATTTATTAAACAACGTTGACATTTATGTCGAGATTCCATCGTGGATGTTGTCGTCATGATCGATTATTTGTTTTTTTTGTTTTACGAATTCTTGCAAATAATGTATATTTTAAATTTTTGTATTTTAAATAATTTGTTTAAAAAGTTTTTTTTCTCTTTAAATATATATAAAAGTTAAATTTTAACATCCTTTTTTTCTCGTATTAATTCAATTTTTTGACGTTAAGGAACATAAAAAAATTGATTAATTTCATCAAAAAAATATTTTTTTTTTCTTTAATATGAAAAACAAAACTTTTTAAACAAATTATTTAAATACAAAATTCGGAAAAAAATATATTCTTACAAAATGAAACAAACAGATAAAAAAAAATTGGAACATTTAAATGAGAAAACCGTACCTCAGTTAAACGAGATTTGTAAACTATTAAAAATTTCACATTTCAGAAATCATAGAACTAAATCAAAAATGATTGAAGTCATACAGAAACATTTGTGAAATGATGGAAAGGCAAATGAAATGTCGATAGCAACGACGTCAAAAAATGCATCGGTTGTGAAAAATGAGAAGAAAAAAAAGATAATAAAAGGAATCGAAATGCCGACATCGAAAAAAACTAAAAACATTTCGATTGTGAAAAATAAGAAGATGACTAAACGAAAAGCCGTTGAAGAAGAACTTCAAGTTTACAAAGAAAAGAAAAGAAAAACTAAAACGAAAACGAGTGATGCACATCAGATTCTAGGCAAACGAGATATATCGAGAGAACTTCGACGAGCAATAGACGAAGGGAAAGGAGAAGAATATCTAGCGCGACTCGCTGCGGAACTATTTCAATTGAAGTCTGTGAAATGGGAGAGTGCGATCAAAGGCATTTTTAAAACTTTCGACGTTGTTCCCTCGTTGAAGAAAATCGATCCGAAATTGTTCATGGAATGGGTGAAGAAAAAAGTATTGGATTTGTTTCGCAAATACATGAACATGGGACTAAAAATTAAGATGATACTCCATTGCGTGATGAATAAAATCAACGTGAAGTCCAGCGAGAGCATCGTAAAAAATGTATATTTCAGATCTAACGTCGAACCCATATTTCAAGGTTCAGATTTATCGAACGTTTTCGAAAAGATGAAAGACAAGATGTTGACGTCTCTCGCGAATTATCAACATGAAGGTAGTAATTGGACATTCGATGAGATGTTGAAACTCGAAATTCACATAACTAAAAACGATTTGTTGAGAGGGTCTTCCTACGTGAAATTACCGTATTTCCTGGTTAAGAAACTCGCCGTGATCAACGTGAAAAATAATGATGATCAGTGTTTTAAATGGGCAGTCACCTCCGCTTTATACCCTGTCAAAATGAACACTGAAAGACTTTCTTCTTACGAGGTGACTTCTAAAAATCTCGATTGGACCAGAGTGACTTTTCCAACACGGTTAAAACACATTGAACATTTCGAGGTTCAAAATCCCACCGTAGCGGTGAACGTCCTGGGATACGACGACTAAAAACGAACGATCTATCCTCTCAGACAGATTTCGTATCTCGGAAGAGAAAAGACGATTATTTTATTATTGATTTCGAACGGTGACAATCGTCATTATTGTTGGGTTAAACATCCTAGCCGATTACTGTCCAACCAAAATAATAAACATGAACATAAGGTATGTTTATGTTGCAACTGCATGAACATGTTTCCCAGTGAAGACTTGTTGGCGAAACATCAGGAATATTGCAACGAAAATCAAGGTGTCGCCTTCGAAATGCCAAAACCTAACAACATCGTGAAGTTTGAAAATCACAATAGAAGGTTAAAAGTACCATTCGTCGTGTACGCTGATTTTGAATGTTTCACCACGAAAATGAGTTCCTGTCAACCCAACGCTCTTCAAAGTTACGTCGAAAGATATCAAAAACACATGCCTTCGGGCTATTGCATTTACGTGAAATGTGCTTTCGACTCACAACACGACATGAGTCCCTTCACCTACATGAAACAGTATGAAGACGATGACATGGCTCAAAGGTTCGTGGAAGAGTTAGAATGGAAACTTCAAATGTTATACAACAAATTCAAAACTCCGGCAAAAATGATCATCGTGCGAGAGCAGCAGGATGAAAATAACAGAGCCACCGAATGTCACATATGCAAACAATCGACGAGAATTTGAAGAAAAATAGGAAGGTCAGAGACCACGATCATTACACGGGTCTGTATCATGGTCCGGCTCACAGCAAGTGTAATTTAAAATATCGAGATGCCGTTTTCTATCCGGTGATGTTTCACAATCTCTCGGGTTACGACAGTCATCTCTTTGTGAAAAATCTCGGCACCTCACACGAAGAATTAAATTGCATCGTGAACGGCGAAGAAAGATACATTTCCTTCACAAAATGGAAGCTCATGGAGGAGAAAAGAGTAATCAACAGAGAGACATTGGAAGAAAAAACGAAATTCATTCGTAGAGCCATACGTTTCATCGACAGTTTT
The DNA here is from genome assembly GCA_031216915.1 of Pictodentalium vernedei. Lineage (NCBI taxonomy): Eukaryota > Metazoa > Mollusca > Scaphopoda > Dentaliida > Dentaliidae > Pictodentalium > Pictodentalium vernedei. The sequence goes on along the minus strand of CM062295.1, from coordinate 534,008,137 downwards.
AAATTCATGTCGACCGCTCTGGAAAAATTAGTTGATAATATGAGCAAGGATAAATTTAAAATCATGAGCGAACATTTCGGAGAACGAGTAGACGTCATGTTGAGGAAAGGAGTCTATCCTTACGATTACATGAACGATCTAAAGAGATTCGAAGACACTGCACTACCTTCGAAAGAAGATTTTTATTCGAAATTATACGAATCCGACATTTCCGACGATAATTACGAACACGCTAAAAACGTGTGGAAATCATTCGATATGAAAACCATGAGAGATTATCACGATCTCTATCTGAAGACTGACGTTCTGCTCTTAGCAGACGTGTTTGAAAATTTTCGAGACGTCTGTTGTCGAAATTACGATCTGGATCCCGCTTGGTATTTCACCGCACCCGGTCTAGCGTGGGACGCTCTGTTGAAGACCACCAAAGTCCAATTGGAATTATTATCTGACGTGAACATGTTACTCATGTTCGAAAGGGCTGCGAGAGGTGGCATCTCGATGATCTCCCACAGACATTCTGAAGCTAACAATCCCTACATGAAAGAAGGTTTTGATTCGAAACGGTCGACTAAATACATACAGTATTGGGACGCCAATAATCTGTACGGTTGGGCTATGAGTCATCCTTTACTGATTGGAAATTTCGAATGGGTGAAGGAACCAGAAGAGATGCAAAAATGGAGAGACTATCCTTGCATTTTAGAAGTCGATTTGAACTATCCGGAAGAATTACACGATCCACACAACGATTATCCGCTGGCTCCCGAACGAAAGGAACCGAATGAAGGAGACGAGGAAAAACTCATTCCCAATTTATTTAACAAACATAACTACATCGTCTACAGCGAGAATTTGAAACAGTACATCGATTACGGGATGAAATTAGTCAACATACATCGCATCATTCGATTCAACGAAGAGCCTTGGATGAAAAAATTCATCGATCTCAACACGAATCTCAGAATTCAAGCCGAGAACGATTTCGAAAAAGATTTCTTCAAACTCATGAACAACTGCGTGTACGGTAAATCGATGGTAAACATCAGGAAGAGAACCGACGTTCGACTTGTCACGTCTGAGAAAAGAGCTAAAACATTAGTGGTGAAATCTAATTACAAACACCGAACCATATTCGACGAAAATCTAGTGGCCGTTCACATGCAAAAGACGCACCTGAAATTCGACAAACCGTATTATCTCGGACCGATCATCTTAGATATCAGCAAGTGATTGATGTACGAGTTTCACTACGATTACGTCAAACGAAAATTTGGTGATAAAGCCAAACTACTGTTCACCGACATGGACAGTTTAGTTTACGAGATAGAGACGAATGACGTCTACTGAGATATATCTCAGGACGTGGCCGAGTGGTTCGACACGAGCAATTATCCCATCGGTCACCCGTCCAACATTCAATCAAACGACAACAAGAAGGTGTTGGGTAAATTTAAGGACGAGAGCGGCGGTAAACAGATCGTTGAATTCGTGGGTTTGAGACCCAAACTGTATGCTTATCGTATAGAAGATGATGAAGAGATCAAGAAGTGTTAAAGCGTGCATGGTGAAGAAAAACATCTCTTTCCAAGAGTATAAAGATTGTCTGTTAGGAAGTGGTCCAGTGTATAAGATTATGAAATCAATTCAAAGCGAAAATCAGGACTTGTATACCGAAATAGTCAACAAGATTTTGCTGACGGCCGACGACGATAAGAGATTCGTGTTAGATGATAAAATAAGCGCTTTGGCACTCGGACATTGGACGTTTAGATCTAATTAGAGATGATATGAATGTGGATGATTGGATTCTAGATACGATTGTGGATGATATGATTCCAGAAAATCAAGAGGAATTAGATGGATTCAAAATTATAGAAATCGATAGAGACATCGAGAGTCCAGAAAATCAAGAGGAATTAGACGGATTCAAGATTATGGAAATCGATAGAGACATCGAGAATGTTAGTTTAAAAATAAAAAAATAAATAAAAAAAAATAACGTCATTTTAGTGAATTATAATAAAATAAATAATTAAAAAAAATATATACGCATTTATGAATAAGAAAATAAAGATATCCGTAGAAGGTGTCGTCTTACCTAACGAATCCCTATCCAACATCGATCTGTTGAATGTGGCAAAAGATTTGAAAATCAAAGATTTTCTAGGCATGTTTTCCAGAGATGCCTTGCCGAAGAGAAGACCTCGACAATCGGAATGCGGAATTTTAAATCTAGACGATTCATCAGGTGAAGGCACTCACTGGGTGGCGTGGATCAAGAACGGGAAGAAGAAAAATTATTATTTTGACAGCTACGGAATCTCACCGCCAAAAGAAATAAAGAACTATTTCAACAAATCGATGGTTCGATACAACACGGAACAAGTGCAATCACCAGATCAAGTGTTTTGAGGTCACCTGTGTGTCTACGTTCTCAAGAGATGGTCTGAAGGAGATCGATTTCAAGACATTCTCAATGATTTACATTAGAGAGAGATTTTTTTTTTTTATAGTATATATAAAGATAAAAAATTATTTAAAAAAAATTTTAATCGAATAAAAATGAAAAATAAAATAACATAGTTCATTTTTAATAAACTGCGTTTTGAATATATTTTTCTAAAAACAAAAAATCCCACAACAACATGCCAGTAGATAAATTTGTTAGAAGTGACGACGAAAAAGTCAACCTAAGAAAGAAGAGGAAGACGTTCGAAGTTGATGATGGTTACGACGTTGCCAACTTGGACGAACGTTACATCCCGAGATACGAACCTCGAGAAGAACCTTTGAACATGAACGATAAGAAGCTCTACAATCTTCCCGAGCCGATAGATCTCACAGATGCTGCGACTAAAAAATACGTTGACAGGGGGAATGCCGATTTCGAACGAATCCTGCTAGATAATTACGTGGATAAAACCATGATCGACGATCTCGATCTGAAATCCAAACGTTTGGTGAATGTCGCAAATCCCATAGATCCCACCGATGCCGCGACCAAGAAATACGCGGACGACTCTCACGGGAGATTCAGCAAACACCTGAGAAATAGATACGTTCAGAAAACGATGCACTCGGAACTGAATGCCAATTATAACAAGATAACGAACGTGGCCACTCCCACGAATCCCAAGGACGTGGCGACCAAACACTACGTAGATCTGGAACAGAGAAAGTCTGACAGAGAGAAATGAAATCGGATCTGAATGCGGGATTCAACAGGATATTGAATCTGTCGAAGATCGATGACACGGATGCAGACTCTACCGCGGTCAACAAGGGCTACGTGGATTCTGCTGTGATACGATCACAAGAATACCTAGAATCGCAAGTGGATGATCTCTACCTGAACAAACAATCTGGCGGAACCATGGAGGGTGGCATCGACATGAACGGTAAGAATTTATTCGGACTCAGTCACGATCCCGAATTCGATTCCAGCACGATCAGCAGGAAGTACGTGGACGACAACTCGATCTGGAAAAAGGGTGACATCATGGAAGGTAAACTAGACATGGGTGGACACGCGCTCACGAATCTACCGGATCCCGTGAACATGACGGATGCCTGCACCCTGATTTCGGAGGTGGAGAAAGTCAAATATGCTAGACAATTGATCACTGTGTGGGCCGAAGAGGCCGGCACCTTAGATGAGGAAAAAGCTGAGTGGTCTTTCGGAAATGGAGGTAGCGGATCGAAACATGGTCAGGTGGGATATCCCATGCCGCTGGGAGGTGAAATCCTTCGAATGAGTCTGGCTTCCTCGGATTTGAATAACAGAGCGGTCGTCAATCTCATGGTGAATGGTGTGGAGAGCGATAAGAGATACAGCGTCGAAAAGACTGAGATTCAACACGCGAATGTTAGCACGTTCGGCACGCCTCTCAAAGTGAACGCTGGAGACAGGATTAATTTCGTTATGAAAACCAATAATCCCGAAGCCGCCACTTCCGTGGTGAGTCTACTGATCAAACTAGTTCCTTTGAACAAACAGTGAACGCGTGGAAAATAATGAATTAAAAAAAATAATGTGTGATTATTAAAAAACAAAAAAAAAAAAAATGAGATTTAGAAAGATGTTCAATCTCTCTAGATCACATTACTTTATTTATTTTTTTTTTTAATAATCACACATTATTTTTTTTTTGTTTTTATTTTTTTTCACACTCGTCTCTCATCGAATGATCGACATCTTATTTCCGTCCGATTCGAATTGTAATTCTCTGTCCAACAGGACCAGGGTGAAGGCTTCGTTTTTTCTCGGCACGTTCCTATCGAATTGCATCTTGATCTGAATGTCTAAGATGCTACTCTTGAGTCGTTCACTCTGTTTACTGACGTCGAATACGAACATGGGATACATCGACTTGTATTCGCCGGGAGACATGTTAGGGTTGCTCATCAATTCGTCTAGACCGTGATACTTCTTTCTAAAATCAGCGGCGTCGCCGTACAGTCTGCAGAAATCGTTCTTGTCGAACGACGCATTGTAATCGATTGCTGGATATCTCGTGGCGTTCAGAAACACTTGCATGTTTCTCAAATGGCAGTGATCGAACAGCGACGCATTCCTTTCCTGAGACCCGTCCCTATCGGTCTGAAATGCAACCACGATGAAACGCGGTCTCTCGGAAGCGAATTTCACCGTCAATCTCCAATCGAAGTGATTCGTGGAGAGAGGAATGCTAGAAGTGTCGCACTGTCTCATTCTAAATCCCATGGGTAATTTACTCTTGGATTCTATGATCTTGTAGAGATGCGCTTTCTCCACGATCGAAGGCTCCACGTGCGGAACGAACCACGATATCTTGCGTAGAGTTATCTTACCCGCATCGGTCGCAGTGAATCTCACTATTGCGTCGTCGTTTTCTTTTCGAATCAACGTCAGATTGTGTTTGAATCCGTACATGATCTTGTTGTAATCGTCCGCAAATCCGAAGATGTGTTTCAAAGGTATCCTGAACGAAAACGTTCCTTTAGGTCTGGACGTCTTGACGACATAGTCGAATATCAAGGCGGCGCCGGCGCTAGCAGGGCCTACGGTGTCTTTCACCCACAACTGATTAAGTCCTCTGAATTTCGAAAAATCATCAGGATACGTCAAGAGTCCGAACATCGTGGTGGCCTGACCGGGATGAAACACAGATTCTATCTCTTGTCCAGATAGCATGTATTTTATATTACTGAATAGATGCATGATGCCATTATTGGCTAGAGTAACCGTGTCGTCGTCGGCGTAGTCGCTCCCATCTTCCATGGTGAGACGTCCCTGCACCACTGTGTAACTTTCGCTAGGATGTACGAATAGATCTTGAGTTTCAACGTTGATTCTTATCTCTCCCGCATTGTTCAAACTCGTTCCGGTTACCGGTTCATATTCGTGAACCTCATATTCTTGAATACTTTCATCTTTCACTATGCTTTGTGCTATATCTAGTATATTTGTCATTTTAAGGGATTTTTAATTTTTTGTTTATTAATTAACTTGCTTTCTTTATCTAAAAAATAGTTTTTAATTATTTTTTATTATTATTTTTCTCTCTTATATATATGTGTGTAAACAAGAAAATGTTAAAGAGAGTAAATAAAAAAAAATTTGTTTTCTTTATCAAAACTTCGTCTTCTGTAATTGTTGTTCGTAAAACTTTCCGATGATCTCTTCTCCATCCAAAGCTTCGATTTCATAAGTCACCGGTGTGAAATATTTTGATTATCACGAAGATTTCCGAGGTCCATCGAGGAGTATAACCCTTTTCGAAGTGCTTCTTATAAGCGTAAATTCTCACTCGATCACCGACCGCAAATTTCGGCGTTCTAGACTTCTTCCTGATCTTAGATCTCTCAGGATATAGATTCGCGTAGACCTGTTTTTCGTTTCGTGGATCGCTAGCTTCCGCGGGAGTCATCTTGATCGATCTGTGTCGGGTGTTGTTGTAGTCTTTAACCAGGCCGTTCAGAGCGTATATGTATTTCTTGGTCGAATTCGCCGTGAAATATCTGTTCATCTTTTCCTTCATCGTTCGATTCCAACGTTCCACCACGCTGGCTTTCTCTTCGTTTTCGATCGAGTAGAGGTCTACCAATCGACGAACGTGCTTGTTGTAGAATTCCTTTCTCTTTTCCACCCACAATTTACTCGGTTTTCGAGAAGACGAGTCGAACATGCTCTTCAGAGCCTCGGCGACGCAAGGTCCCGATTTATTCTTCAAAGCTCTGATCCAACCGTATTTGGAAAACACGTCGATGACCATCAATAGATATTTGACGCCCTCGTTCCACCTCGAAAACGATCTCATGTCGACCAAGTCGGCAGACCAAATATCATCCAAACCCTTCACGAACACCCTTTTCTTTCGAAATTTACAAACTATGGGTTTGTGTAACTCCTCGGCCAATTCGCTCGTCAATAATCGTTTCTTCTTCTTTTCAGATGCGCTTTTTTTTAACGCCCCATCCGAATCGACGTTTCGCACCGATCAGATTGCCGACCAGCGGACGTTCCATCTTCTCTCTCCTGGTCGGATTTGATATGCCTCTCAATTTCCCCAACATGTTTTTATCGCAGACGTTGTTGCGAGTCTTGGTGTCGGGATGTTCGACGTAGCACAGATCGTGATCATACGGGGCCGCGTCCACCCTATTCACAGGTTTGCTTCAAGATTTGGGAGTCAGATCGGCGTTGAGACTCTTGTTCAATTTCGTTCCGGGTCCCGTGAAACTGTGACCGGGCAGATGCATTTCGAAAGGTAGATTATTGATCATTTTATTCACGATGCCTTTACCTTTGCTCGCGTTCTTTTTTTGACGAATTGTGTCTTGACAGAACCACACACGTCGTAAATTCCGCGAAGCATCTGTCTGTCGTTTTTAGTTCGCATTTGTCGAGAATTACTCGTCTCGGTAACTGTCTTACACTTTACGCAATACATTTTTTAAGAGTTATTTAAATTAATTTCGTTTTTTTATTTTATATATAAATTTAATAATGAATCAATTCTGTTCTTATTATATATATTTTTTTTTCAAACGCTGCTCTTGAGTTCTATCATCTTACTGAATTCCTCCCTGACCTCTTTCCTCCCCTTTTCCACGAGAGAATCCTTCATCTCTTCCTTGATGATCTGACGAGTCTTGATTCTCACGGCTTCTTTCATGGCATCGTATTTCGTTTTCTCGCTCAATATCGCGAAAGTATTCTCCGTCCGATATCCTACCGTCTTTCAACGCCATAGAGATCATTTCGGATATCGTGTCGATCTTGGAGTCGGCCAAGACGCGAATCTTGTCGTGTTTCCTCGCCTTCAGATATAATTTCCTACTCAAACAGTTTCCGAGCGTGCTAAACAATCCGGCGGCGAGAGCCACTCCTTCTACGGCCAACACGATCGGAATGCCGACCGCGGTCGACAACAATCCGATGCCGGCCGCGTGTAAACCCATGGAAATCGTGATGAGTGTCGTGTCGATCGCGTTGACGAATTTCACGAAACGCGAATACTTCTTCTTGAGAGAACGACGAGAATCTCTCTCTCGAGTTAGATACTCTTGGATTCTACTGATTTGATCGATGCGATACCTCTCTCCTCTTTCTCTTTCTTCTAGCGACGGTGCGTCGGCAAAACGTCGATCGGCTTCTCATCCTCGTCGTCCACTAACATCGAATACAATTTATTTCTGGTTCTCATTTTTGTTTTTTTCTTTCTAATATTAGATAAAAAATTTATGTGTGTATTTATTTTTATTTTCTATTCTCCTTTATTTTATATCAACGAGAAAACTTAGACGTATGCTTCATTGAACAATAATTTCATGATGCATCCGTTATCTCGTAAAGTCAGACTTTTACGCGCCAATTTCTGTTCTTCCGAATCTGTAGGCTTGCTTTGATCCTTACAGTAGAGTAATCTCTTCCAAAACGCGATCACTTCATTGATTTGAACGCGTTCGAACGCCGGTTCGAAATACTTGACGACCATATCTTCCCTTTCCATCCACAGACACGAATGATTCTCGTGATCGAAGTCTAGGTGATCCCGACATCCGACGCATCGCTGTAACAAGAGACGACCTAGTTGTTCGTTCACGCAGAATGCGTAGGCTCTCATCCGCATTTTTAAAAGAAACCTTACTCTAATATCCTGAGAATCGCTCATGATTTAAGTATTTTTTTTATTATCTATTCGATTTGATATATTTATTATTTTTAAATAACTATTTATTTATATTTTTTCTCCCCTATATATATCAATCAAAAACGTGACAGCGGGTTTGCGAATTTCTAACACACCGACAACACTCTTCGTTCAAAACATTTCCATCAAGTGCTCATCGAGATCACCTCGCAATAACGTGCGCTAGTCTCACTTCGAGAAACGCGACAGTGGGTTCGCCGATTCAAACATCACCTCTTCACGCGAGTCGATTTCAGACCTAAAATCCGCAGAGTGGATCTCCGTCTACGCCTCCATTGGGTTTCAGTGTTAAAATCGTGTACGGACGCGGATTGTTAGAATCGGCAAGAGGATGATGTTAGAAACGGCAAAACGTTTTTTTTGCTCGCAATTTAACACTGAATCCTATGGGAGAAATCCATTTGCCGATTTCAATCAAAACGGTGCATGTACGTGTACGTAAAACTACGGGCGTCTAGGATACAATTCAGTGTTAAATATATTCTAACACACCCTAAAAAACGTTAAAAATCTTGTACATGTACACGATTTTAACACTAAATCCTATGGAGGTGTACATGTACACGTACACGTACATGTACGTTGATGGTTGAACCGGCGTGTATCACCTACTCATACCTATTGTTCACGAAGGTTTCATGTCCTGTAGTTGAAGTTAGTATAGGTTTAATCTCTTGCAAGCTTATGAGAAAGTTATCAATAGTGAGAGAGAAAATCATCGCTAGTTTTCCATATTGTGGCCATATTCTATATCACCAAACTGAAATTAAATCTTACTTTATGGAAGATTTGTAACTTTAATTTCAGCACGAATATAAGGAGAAATACATTGCACAACTGATTTTAGCGGTAATGTTTTCGGTAGAAACTATAGGAGTGAAACATGTAAATTCATATAAATTAATGCCTTTACACACAAATCGCAATGCTAGTGTTCATTGCGCTGTAATAAAATAACAAAAACATTCTCGTTTAAGTTAATTATTGTGTTATACAAGGCTCACATTTGATGAGTCACAAAATATCAAAATTTGTAGACTGAGAATGAATGTCATTATCAAATACTTTATTGCAATACTTGCATCGCGCATTGCGTGTTTAACTTTAGTTAGGCCTTTATTAGTGGAAAAGATATGAGTCATTTTCTAACCATTCGCCCGTGCCTGCGTGCGTCCGCCAGTCCGGGCAATAATACGGGACTTATGAGTTTTTTTCCCCCGGACAGGCATTATGAGCTTACTTCCAGATTATGAGCTTACGTACAAATATTATGAGGTTAATGTCTAAAATATGAGACTTATGAGGCAAGAATCGATTTGTAGCGATTTTTCGGGGTTTATGTTAAGGTTTATGGTCAATTAACGGCTGAGGTTAGCGTTGCTCCCTCTTCATGTTTATCTTGGGGGATCTAACCATGTCTATTTCCTCCAACAAAGTTCCAAAGAAACGACTTTTTAGCGGTTGTCCGAACGTTTTAAAATGATCAATTTTTCCGCAAAATACTAAGCCCATAACTCCCGTTTTCCACACGACCGTCTTACCGTCCGTCCGTCCGTCCGTCCGTCCGTCCGTCCGTCCGTCCGTCCGTCCGTCCGTCCGTCCGTCCGTCCGTCCGTATACATTCCACTATCCATCCGCAATTCATTTAACACACCCTACAGGCTTCAGCTCTCACCCGATCAGGTCCACATTTAATACGTGGCTTTGTGGCATTGTCCAGATTGGAGCTGTTTGTCCGAATTTCGTTGAAAAACATTGCCGCCAGCGACCATCTTAAATTTGGCATATAACTTGTCAACAATTCCATTGGAACAACCCAAGGGCTGCATCTCTGACCCAATCTTTTCAAATGTCACATGTAGCCTTGGTATGTTGTCTAAATGTGGGTACCGAATTTTTCTGAATTTCGTTGAAAAACATGGCCGCCAGCAGCCAGCAGCCATCTTGAATTTGAACATAAATTGTCAACAATTCTATTGGCACACCCTACAGGCCGCATCTCTCAACCGATCAGTTCCAAATTGCATATATGGCTTTGGGACAATGTCTAAATGGGAGCTCTTGATTTTTTCCGAATTTTATCGAAAAACATGGCCGCCAGTGGCCATCTTAGATTTGGCATATAACTTGTTAACCATTCATTGGCACACCCTACAGGCCGCATCTCTCACTCGATCTTTTTCAAATTTCATATGTAGCTTTGGTATGATATCGCGATGGGAGCTATCGATTTTTCCTGAATTTTGTTGAAACACATGGCCGCCAGCCGCCATCTTGAATTTGGCACATAAATTGTCAACAATGACATTAGCACACCCTACAGGCCGCATCTCTCACACAATCTTTTTCGAATTTCATATGTATCTTTGGTGTGATGTCTGCATGGACGCTATCGTTGTTTTCTGAATGTGTTTGAAAAGCATGGCCGCCACCGGCCATCTTGGATGTGGCATATAAGTTGTCAACAATTCCATTAGCACATCCTAAAGGTCGCATCTCTCAGCCGATCTTTTTCAGCTTTCATATGTACCTTTGGTGTGATGTACACATGAGCGCTATCAATTTTTTTCTGAATTTCATTGAAAAACCTGGCCGCCACCGGCCATCTTGGATTTGGCATACAAAATGTCAACAATTCCATTAGCATACCATACAGGTCCCATTTCCCACTCGATCTATTCCAAATTTCATTTGTAGCTTTCGTGTCATATCTAGATGGGAAATATCAAATGTTTCTGAATTTCGTTAAAAAACAAGGCCACCAGCAGCCATCATGGATTTGGCATATAAATTGTCAACAATTCCATTAGCACACCCTACAGACCACACCCGAGTTTTTTTTTTAAATTTCATACGTAGCTTTGGTGTGATGTCTACATGGGAGCTATCAAATTTTTCCGAATTTCGTTAAAAAAAATGGCCGCCATCGGCCATCTTTCATTTGACATATAAATTGTCAACAGTTCTATTAGTACACCATACTGGTCGCATCCCTCACACGTTCTTTTTCAGATTTCATATGTAGCTTGTTGTGATGTCTTTTCTGTAGAAACTTGAATGAATGACTTGGAATTACATCACTTTTCTATTTAGTTCGGTCCCTTCTTGGACAAGTTGAACAGCAGTGTCATTGACACGTTCATATGACCTTCAGCTCGCCCTAACCTACCCACACGCACCCCCTGCCTTGGTATCTCTATTGATCACATTTACATTAAGCCCATGACATCAAGGATCTCTTACTCATTCAATGTAGCCATTTTATTTACTCTCATGTGAAGACCCTGGATGTTGCTGTACCTCATTTCAGAGTAATGGGATTCCTTGATAACCCCCTGTTGATCCTGCTGTTTCCTGACGGTAACTTCGGTATTCTCCTACTCTCCCTTCCCTCTTGATCTCCCATTTGTATACCTTCTTGATACTGACAATGACCTCCCAACCCGCTAGTCTCCAAAAAGGGTCTGCTACCTGTAGAATTTTTTCTCCCAACACTTGTGTCCCCATCCTGCTAAGATGCAGCCCGTTCCGCCCATACATGCTCCGCTTACCTCAGAACGTGTCGCAGTGGTTAATAAAGGGTATCCCCAAATTAACACAGTTGTCATCCAACTCCTCATTCAACACCATAAGTCTCAAATTACGCTTATCTCCAATCCCAGAACAATAAGAACCACCGATACCATTACTCTTGCTTTCCTGCTGAGCATTTTACTGAAAAAACCCCTGTTCGTCTTCATCAGTCTTACTGATGTCCTCTCCCTAATGTTATTTGACCCCAGTTGAACCACCAATACCCAGATTCGGTCCTGAACAAGCACAATACAATCCACCCTGTCCCCCAAATCCTCTACCTTCGCCCCGGAAAAACACAAGATAGTCCATATTGAACTGTCAGGATCACAAACCGCTTTGTTAATTCCTCATCCAATGTTACACCCTGCTGCAATTAAGTTTCTTTTATTCTCCTTCCTACTTCTCTCCTCCAGCCCTATATCACCTACATCACCCGCAACTTGCATCGTTTGATTGGCATTCTAACTCTTCTTTCTCTTATCCGTTCTCCTTACCCTACCTGCCCCATCAACACAAGCAACCCCCCCCCCCCGCCCGTGTCTCCTCCCTCAGCCTCTTCCCCAGACGCATAAGGATCTAAAACACTGAACATTTTTTAAACATCGCTTAGTGGGCTCTGACCTCCTGCCTCTATCCAGTCCTGTCCTTCGCACACCCCACTGCCGTCCATTGGCCGACCACTCCCATACTTAATATTACACTGCCTGCAAGCCACTGCCTCCTCCCCCGCCCTACCCTTGAGCCCCATACTAAACATACTTACCTCGGTCTGGACACCATTTGAGCATTTACCATCCATGCTTTCAAAAAAAAAAACAGCCGAAAGCAACCAAAATACACAAAAAGGTTACGTAAAATAAAATAAATATTTACAATTCCCCCAAAACCTATGACCTAAACCTTCTTCCTTCACCCTTTATCAATCCCACATACCACTTACAAACTAAATATATAACGAACCCTTCTGAAATACAACTAGATAATTAAAAATACTTATAAGCAGCTCAGTAACCAATTTCCTGACAAATACAAGTCGTCGAAACGCTTGGTCATAACCTTTCTTCAATGCCCTTGATGAATCGTGTCATACAATACTGTTTACGGTGGAATAGGCGAATCCATTCGGCAAATATTGGGAGGTTGAGTAATAAGTTAATTCTGCAGCTATAAAGAGCTGTCGGTTTAAATTATTACTGATCCTCGCTACCGATTTATTTTTGTTCATTGTTTTTTCTTTTTGACGGATCAGGGACAGCCCGCCCCAGGGACAACCCACTCCTGGCCTATTTTTGGGGCGGATTATCCCATTTTTGAGGGTGGGTTGGCCCGACTTTTTTCATAATTTTCGAAGAAAATTTTTTGAGGGATAGTAATATATAAAAAAAGATTTTTACTCACTTTTTTATCGAAAATTATCCAGTTTTATAAAATTATCCACAATGATCCTATTAACACATCCCAATATGACTGAATTAAACTAATAATAACTCTAATTGGTAGCATACAGCGACCAGTCAGAAGTGGCATGATGTTTTAGTCATGTTGTTTCAGTCACGTCTCTAAGCAAACACAGAGCAGAATGCTTGGTGATATGCACAGTTTCTAGTCATATTCCAGTTCGAGGTTCTCGGGGATCTGAAACAACTACCCTATTGCCAGTGAGCAAACTCAAACCAAATAAGATTTTGGGTGTCCCGTCCAACTCTAGTGGATGCATAAGTAAATAAAGTCATAAACAAATAAAGTTACTCGGGTCGCAAGAGATTTCTATCCCACGTCGTCCCTGTGCGCCTTCTGCGCGCTGAAACTTTTCATTCATCATCTTTCTTCATTCATTCAAAAACATGTTTCCTTGCAGCATGCAGTTGATTGCGACGTTTGTTGGGGATGGCAACATTGTTTATGTGAAACAGGAATAAATCATGTGGAATATCGGAGTGCAAAAAGAGGCGAGACAAGCATCTAGTTTATTTGCAAACAATGCCAGTGAGTATTATAAGTAATAACAGCTGAATAGTTCATTTGTTATTACTTATAATCCAATCATAGTCCAATATCATAGTCAATTAGCTGATAACTGCGACGCGTGAAAACTTGGGGCGAGTTGTCCTGGGGCATGTTGTCCCAGTTGGTATAGGGCGGGTTGTCCCTGGGGCGAGTTGTCCCGTTCCTTTTTCGCCCGCTGTCAAGTTTTTCTTCACGCAGTAGACGTCAGTTCTGAGTATTCAGAAGCTTTGAATACCTGTCTTATTTATTTAAAAAAATGCATTTATTCATGCAGTGAAGAAAGACTGTATACCTACTTATCTGTCTTTGGGAAAAGTCGTAGATTTCAAAAACATATTGAGCTCAACATATATTCAAACCACATGACAAGAAAAAGTGGCAGCACATCACACATATACTGTTTTGACATTGTTTGTAAATCAGATTGTTGCTTCTATTAAACTTTGTGAAAAAGTTTGCACTCTTCTCTTTTTGTTATTTTGTATTTGGAGTTTATGTTCTTTAATAAAAAAAATTCTTCACGCAAAAATTATATTTTTCGGGTTCGAAGGGATAATACTTGTAGGTATTTTTACCGTCGCGAGTAGTCTTTCCTGCCAGGGAAGTAGTATGTGTGCGAAGCCGCCGGTCCACCTTTTGTGTGTGTGTGTGTGGGGGGGGGGGGGGGGGGGGGAGTCAAATACCTATTTTTCTACCTATTCTCTTATATATCAGTATAATAACACATCGAAATGTTTTGTTGATTTTGCTAAAAGTTTCCCTAAAAAGCTTAGACTGAAGGAAGAAGGGGGGATCGAGGAAGGAAAACAATTAGGGGATTGGGGTTGGGAGGCATCCTAGGATTAGAATTGAGATTAGGATTGTGTTCGGGATTGGGATTGGGATTGCGGAGAGCCATTATTACAAGACATTATTCCAGTGCTGGAACCATAGTAGTATGTGATCAGACGACGAATTAGTCTGCCAAATATAAATATAAATGTAAATATATACCCTGTAACTCTGACCCAAACCCGTTTGGATGAGGTATATCCATAGTATATGGGTGAATATTATTTCTTCTAGAAGTATAAAATGTTAATATTATGCAGAAGCGTTGACTCAATATGATAATGATATCAAGTAATACTAAAGGCATAGGTGAAACGTTTGGGGAAAGCCAGTGTACAAATCATTATTAATTAATTAATTAATTAATTAATTAATTAATTAATTAATTAATTAATTAATTACTTTTTCGTATCTAAAGGGTGTTTTATAGATTCACAAATTCTATGGTTCGTTACTCAAAGCGTTCATAGTTTACCCGAAACGGTTGACGTTGCCAAAGACGTTGTGACGTAATGATGTGCACGCGTCATCACAGAGACGCCGACCGCACGTGTTGCCCACTGCACAATCTAATACGACGTTATTCGGGTCGGGGGTGTTGGGCTTCTCGTAGGGAGTGATATGGTTGGAAGCGGAATATACCCATGTATACTATTAGCCCTTTGAACTACTAATCGACATTCATATTATCCTATGACTGGTATGGGTAGTACGTAATGTTAGGGCAAGCGGTACTGCGGGGTGGGTGTAATGCATGGTCGTCTAGTGCGGTATTGCGAGATAGTCCTTGGCTGTTTAGAACGGTAGTATGGTATGGGTATATTAGATACCCCTATAAGTCCCTTCTTATATCCTTGTTGTACTTATCTACCGATTGCTTAGTATTATTATATGACTGGTATGGGCAGTATGTTATGCTGGACAGGCGGTAGTGTGGGGTGGGTGGGGTAATTATAAATGGTTGTCTTTTGTGGTAGAATATGATGTATGCTCTGTACCCCTTTGGGTCTACTGTTAGTCTTTAGTACTATTAATCCACCTTTTACTTTATTTTATTCTATAACTGGTGTAGTTAGTATGTTATGTAACGGCAAGCGGTATTGTGGGGTGGGTGTAATGCATGGTTGTCTAGTGTGGTAGTATAGGGTGTGTGGTAATTTCCCCTGTGGGTCCCATCTTAATCGTTGTTGTATTAACCTACCGATTGCTTTTTATTATTCTATGACTGGTGTATGTACTACGTTATGGTAGGTCAAGAGGTATTGTGAAGTAGGATAGGGTAATCCATGGTTGTCTAGTGTGGTAGGTACGCTTTGTACCGCTGTTGATCTTCTGTTAGCCCCCAATATAACTCTCCATCTAAAGTGCTGTATTGATCAACTGTTGGCATACGCAGTGCGCAATGCTAGGTTGTGCGGTATTGTGGGGTGGGGGTAATGGATGTCGTATACAGTGTGGGATGTGTATCTCTTATGGGCTACTATTAGCCATACAAAACCAACGAATGCTTTGTACTGTCCTGTGGGCAGTTCGAAGCAAGGACGCGGCTAGTAGTTTCCGATTGAGGGTGTAGGGTAGTGAATTTCCAACTAAGAGGGGGGTGGGGGAGGCCCCTCGTTGGAAATTCACTACCGAGAAAACGTTTGAAAATGAAGCCATGAAAGGGTGCATAAAATTGATTCTAGTAACTGAAATGCCAACACATTTATGATAGAATTATCAGGTTATTATTATTTGGTATTATTCTTGGAATTAATATGTGCTAAACAAATGCCCAAGCTGAAAACTTTGAGCAATTCACACTGTCCTAACATTAAAACAGATCTTTTGCAGGAATGATCAGTTTTCAATGTTTCATCATTTTATAACTGTGAATGATGGAATTAACTCAGGATAAAGATTTTACATGATGTGATTTTCTTAAAGTGCATTCAAGGATTTTTTTGTCACGATAAGTAAACGTACTATAAAAAGCTAATACCGTTTGACATCGTGCATACTTATGAAGCTCGATATTGCGTACACTGAAGTTGTATATAGTAACAGTTGGGATTTTTGCCGATTTGAAATCGAGTTGGAATTTTGGGAAGTAAAGGAGACACCAGCATCACCAAATAAGCTCCAGAATCCAGATAGATGGAATTTCCAACTACTCATGACTTGCCATCCGAATTTCTAACTATAGGAAATTTTGGCCAGGTTTGGGGGCCCTGTAAATTTTTTCTAGGGGTCATAGCGAATCATCTCTGAATTGTACATGTGGAAATAATGTCCACGCGTCGATTCTGACCCGTCCACGTTGACCGACCTGTAGACTAAAATAGATTAGTTTATGTTTATGTTATTATCTAGCAACATGTTATGTAAAACTAAAGTATGGTTTATTTATTTTTTGTTTATTTTTGCCTAATTCTCAATTAAAAGTCAGTTGAAATAATATTTGTCAATTTTCCAAAATCTCAAGTTACCAATGACACAGGTGGTGAAGTCTTAATACACAATAATGGCATGTTAAACTATACTGAATATTATATTGTGACTAGGTCATGCAACAATATTTGAAATTAAATTTGAAAGCGTTTTGGAACTGTTAACCATGTTGAAACAGGGCTGTTATCACAATCAATTCACTTGCACTCCTTCTCCGTCATAATAGTAAAGCAATGACAACGGGTAAAACAACAGAAAATATTCTCAAATACCCTTTTAACATTTGAGTGAATAAGTGAAGCCATTGAAGTGAATAGACTATCAGTTGAAACTAGCACATTTTTACATTAATTCATGTTGTATCTGGTGCATTATAAAGAATTTTTCCAAAAAAAAATGACCGACATATTTTCTACCCTGAGAACCTGACACCCACCCCTCCATCAACATGTATTATTTGTGACATTTGCACAGATTTCCCCTCATATTAACACTTATAAAGGCTCCTTGTGTTGCAGTTAAGCTATTAGGGTTGATTTACAGCATTATCTCAGCGGTTTGGATCCCCCACCCCACCCCACAATACCACTTGACCTGCCATAACGTACTACCTATACCAGTCATAGAATAATACAAAGCAATCGGTTGGTTGATAATACCGAGGACTAACATGGAACCTACAGGGGTCACGACGTCAATAGCAAAGTTAACCGTTTCGCGGGAAAAACTTTCAAGGAAACCCAACTTTCCCATCATCTTTCCATCACTTACCCATAATATATACCCATAGCCCTGTGTGTACATATATCACTATACATACCATAGCATACTATATATGTAGTACGTAAACCACTTGCCGGAACTAGCTGCAAGGAGCCGTACTTTTCCACAGAACAAATTGCTCCGGCAAAGCTCTTGGGAATTTAACACTAGCTGCTCCGGCAAAGCTCCGGGTAATGAGGGTCGAAATCCTCCTGCTATACTACTTACACTATGCGTTGATTTTTTCCACACTATACGTCGTTTCTACACTATATGTTATTTTCTACACGGGCATAGTATAATTACCCTTTTCCAGCCAGCCTGGTTGATCCGGATCTCCTAGTCTCCTGGAAACGATCGTTTTGTGGGTTCGAGCTCTGTCTCTACCTGTCACAAAATAGTGGCCTAATAATTATAAAAGTCAGAAATATATTCAGATTTTGCAAACAGTCTTTCTCCAAAACATCCCTATCCAACATAATTCACAAGTGGTGGTAATCCGTCAAACGAGTCCAGAGTAATGAAATCAAGTAGAGATATCCAAAATACAGTGAGCTGTAAAATAGCCGTTCAACACATCGGACACTAATTTTTTTTTTCAATCTACACTTTCAGGGCTCATTGTGACATTTCAAACACAATGACGCCAAGCTCGTAAAATCACAAAACTGTGTCACTGATTGGTCAACCCTCCACCTATGCTACTCGCTATAACTGACCAGCGCCATTCACAAAAATCGCCATTCGAATTTTTAATTTTTCAATTTTTGTCTAAAAAACATAGCTTATAACTGCTCTTGGCAACAAGATCGTTGTGCTCGTTCCAACGATGGGTCATAAGTTATGTTTTAGTAGCCAATTATTATTATTATTATTATTTATTGGTGTTTAAGGTCACATACTTATGCACAATGGCTAATCGTGACCGTGAAAGTTTTACGGGTGGAGGAAGCCGGAGTACCCGGAGAGAACCACCGAGCAACGACGAGCAGCTGTCAGCTCTCCAACATCGTAACTCTGAACTCTGCACCGCAGCACAGGCAGGGTTAGATTGGTTGAAGACATGCGCACCATCGACGTGCAGTACGCCTCAGTACACAGCGTCATCGTGCCCCCATGTAGGCAATCGGGGTGAAGTGTCTTGCCCAAGGACACAACGCGGTTGCCGCAGGTGGGATTCGAACCGAGGACCTCTCGGCTTGCAGCCTGCACCTCTACCAACGGAGCCACCGCGCCCCCGCGCCCCCGTTTTAGTAGCCAAAAAAGAACATGTCTTCTCGTTGAAGAATTTTTAAAGTGTCGTCTGCTATTCGCGTTATATGAATGGTTTGTCACAATTTCTCGTATAAAAAATATTGTATGCCTAAAAGAAATCTCAGCGGGTGAACAATTGCTGTTTTTGACATACAGAATTTCAATATTATGTTAAAATGTTGATTTACAGCCAACTCCGCCATTTTGTTTTTCGCAAAAAATTATCCCGAGATTGTTTTTAATATAGAAATTTGGATTTAGTTTTTTCCCAAACTAATTTACCGAAGAGAAATTTCCTTTCGATGGTATGGCGTATTCACAAGTTGCAACATGGTGCATCACACATTGACGGTTGTTGCTTGTACATTATAAGTTATTCCCCTTGATGCCCCCGTTAGTCTTGTTCACAGGAATCCATTCTTTTGTAGGTCCATACAACAAATGATTTTTTTAAGTAGTAGTTTTCCGCAACTACATTTGGTAATAAGCATTGTTTCTCGTCAGTTACAATATGGGCTCACATTTAGTTGGTTTACTTCACAAGAATCTGTAATTCTCGATTCAATTCAACCTTCTTGGTAAACTTAATTTTGAACTGTGAAGAAGATGGTGAGTGAAGTGGGCGTGGTTGTGGCAGCCCTGAAGCGTGCAGCTCGCTATCTATGGTTAATGAATGTCCTGTCATACTTGTTTCTACAAACTATTCCATAAGGCCCTACGAAGCATTGAAATATGATTCGATTCGATTTAAGTCGCATTGATTCGGAAATGTTCGAATCGTCCAGATGTTCTCAAAAACCTACCAATTGTCTTCTTTTGAATTCCTCTTCAATCATCAGGTCTGCTTTACAGGAGACATGATGACAGAAATATAGAATATACCCGTAGTAGCTTGGTGTACCAAATGTCCACCACGAGTGCTGAAGTGGAGTTAACCGCGAGCCTTTGGCGCGCGGTTAACACCACTTCACTACGAGTGGTGAACATTTGGGACTCCAAGCTACTTTGGGTATATTTTATTTATACCATGATCGTCAGATTATTAAGAGTTGCTATCATTTTTCTCGATTTTACTGTGCAGGAGCCGTACATACGTGCGAATTTGCTTTTGTTTACATGAGGATCGGTAGGCGGTACTTCCGCTGTCAATTTTATCTCCAAAACGAGATAGAAAATGAAGCAGGGCCTTTTTCATTTTAATAACATAATAACATACTATTTCGAGTTATGGATGCTTTATTAACAGGAGACAATGCATGTTTGTTATTTTTTGGCGTTTTATGGGGTAAACGCATTTAAAAACGTAATAAATAATTGCCATTTTCATTTCACTCCTCGCGACGCGAACTGCGATAAATTTAGACGAGTTCGCATTCAGGTCGACGTCACTAAAGGTCAGCTTGGATGTAGTTCCACTGTGTGCGTAAATTTTAACTTTTGAAATCCCATTGCTGGCGTGCTCACCACGGTTGGTGTATAAAGCAAGCATTTATGTCATAGGCTTTTCATATATAGTAGAATAGGTAATCATGGTATAAAAAGAGTTCAGGAGGTTCCGCTTCCAAACCTTCTTTGATTACGTTGTGGAATATTGTCCATTTTTGATTGATCTGCTCAATCAGACGTGTCACCATTACTTGAAGGGAGAACGGCAATATGATGGGAAGAATGCGCAATATTTACAACTTAAAGAGCAGTGAATCGGGATCACAGATCTGATTCGATTGGACATCTTTTGCATGATGCGATTCGGATTGGATTCGACCCGAAATTTGATATTCATAGGGTCCTACTATCTCTACGGTGGCTGATTTAGGCCACCCTCAATACATTTTTTATCTTGAGATCTCGAGATAATATCTTAAGATCTGGAGATAATATCTCGAGATTTCGAGAAACTATGTCGAGATCTCGAGAAATTATCTCAAGATCTCGAGATAATATCTCAAGATCTCGAGATAATATCTCAAGATCTCGAGAAACTATCTCAAGATCTCGAGATAATTTCTCAGGATAATATCTCATGATCTCGAGATAATATCTCGAGATAATCATATATAATCGGTGTCACCCTTTGATCATTTGCATGAATTCACCCCTGTCACACAAACTGTTTATTTACTTGTCGCATCTTTTCCGACTGCAACATATTCATGCCTCCCATGACAATTACACGAATCAACTCCTGTCCCTCAGAAATGTGAATAATTTATCAACCAACCACTTTGTTGCGTATTAGTTATGAGAGCTCACCAGATCTCAGTCCATCACTAATATAAACCGAGTCCCGTCACCCGAGCTTGCACTTGCTGGTGTCTTGTTCCCACTCAAATCCCAAAGTGTAAATCCAGCACCCTGTACCTCCCAGTATCTACTGTAGTGCCTTTTACCCTAAAACACAACGTTTTCTCACTACTTTACAAGATGAAATGTTTGTGTCTGTCTAACACTCCAAATCCAAAGTGTCGATCCAGTACCCGTACCTCCTAGTGCATGCTGTAATGTTTTTTACCCTAATACTCAACGTTTTCTCGCTTCTTTTCCTCCCAGCTCCACGCTCATTGTAATGATGTTTACCCTAAAACACAAAGTTTATTCACTACTTTACAAGACACACACCCATAAATACCAAATATTTCCTTCCAGCTCCACATTGAATGGAGTGATTTTTACCCCAACTCACAAAGTGTACTCACTACTTTGCAAGACACAGACCCGTAAATACCAAATAGCTACTCAGCTCCACGCTGAAAGGTTTCACCCCCACAGTGAAATCAATCACCCACTCCCTGGGTGGATTTTCACCTACTTTCCACTTTGGTGACTGAGACACATCGTCTCCTGACACGCTGTTATTCCACGGACCCGTCATACAGCATAACTTTAACCCCATTCCCGCGTCCATTTCGACCGAGCAAATCGACGGTGCTGTTCGCTGTATAATAACCTTACACCAGCGCCAGCTATGAATCTACTGTCGGATTCCCTTTTCTCTCGTTGGTGGGGGGGGGGGGGGGGGGGGGGGGGGGGGGGCGGTGGCTCAGTAGGTAGAGGTGCAGGCTGCAAGCCGAGAGGTCCTCGGTTCGAATCCCACCTGCGGCAACCGCGTTGTGTCCTTGGGCAAGACACTTCACCTCCATTGCCCATGTGGGGGCACGATGATGCCGTGTACTAAGACGTACTGCAAGTCGATGGTATGCATGTCTTCAACCAATCTAACCCTGCCTGTGCTGCAGTGCGGAGTAACGATGTTGGGGAGCTGGCAGCTGCTCGTCGTTGCTCGGTGGTTCTCTCCGGGTACTCCGGCTTCCTCCACCCGTAAAACTGTCACGGTCATGATTAGCCGTTGTGCATAAATATGTGACCTTAAACATCAATAAATAAATAAATAAATTTCTCTCGTTGGTTTGAAAAGTCTGGATTAGGCGTAACTAGTTACCCCCCGCGGATATTGCTTCCGGACGAGTGATTAAGGCCCTCACGTATTACCAACGTCAGTGTTAGAAAAGGGCTTGCCCTGTACAAGGCTGCAGATGCTCGACAAAACCGAGAATTTATGATCAATACCCAGAAATCTCCTGACCCCAGGACAAATTGAAACCCATAACCCTGAGCCCAGGAGGCGAATGGAATCGCCCCCACCCACCCCGGTGAATCCCAAACGTGGCAGGATGGGCATGACTAACATTGTTTCCAGACAAAACCCAATTACATGTAGTAATGAAAAGATTGACCTGTCACCCGACAAGTCTCAACGGTCCATACACCTTTCACACTTATCCAGGGAGATACCCGAAAGTGACAACTCCAACAGGGAAGTATCCAATCCCGCGCATGTAAAGAAGGACAAGTTTAACCCGATTCCCAGTAGCTCCGAACAAGATGAAGCCCCTTCAACGTCATTTGCCATCCTTAACCAGCTACAACATGGCACCCCAATTAACAATACGATCCTCCGTGATCCCATACTCTCACCCGGTCACAGGAGACCTCTCCCCCCCCCCCGTACTTGTGACCCCCCACCTGCAACGTCAACTCATGAACCGACTGTAATACAGGACACCCCGTATCATAAGATTGATTGGTTCTGGTGGCGCCGTGGCTCAGTAGGTATGGGTATAAGCTACAAGCCGAGAGGTCATTGGTTCGGCAACCGCGTTGTGTCCCTGGACAAGACACTTCACCCTCATTGCCTGCGTGGGGGCACGGTGGCGTTGTGTACTAAGGCATACTGCACGTCGATGGTGCACCTGTCTTCAACCAATGCTGACCCTGCTTGTGTGGAGTTAGTATGTTGGGGAGCTGACAGTTGCTCGTCGTTGCTCGGTAGTTCTCTCTGAGTACTCCGGCTTCCTCCACCCGTAAAACTGTGATGGTCATGATTAGCCAGTGTGCAGAAATATGTGACCTTAAACGACAACAAATAAATAAATTGATTGGTCCCCTATCTTCTTACCGGCTGAAATCCATTCCAACCTGGGGAAATCTTAATTTCGCCATCCATGAGAGCATAGTTCCCCCAGGACCGCGTCCCACAGACCACCCCCTCTTAACTCACAAGGTGACACAGACACACACCCAATTTATGAGAGCAGCATCTTCCCCACCCAAACCTCAACAGCGCATCACACCATTGAATTGCCCTCCGACAATACCCAACTATGAATACGCTTTTCTTACTCCTCCAGTGAGACTCCCAGCAATACCCCTCAAAACGACACCACTGCGAACCACCCTGCAATTATAGTTGAAACTCAAACCCGTGAACATACCGCCCGGCTTGACCTATCGCTGCTACAGCACCCAAAAAATGTTTGACCCAATTAGCAGGTCCTCCCAAATAAGCGAAAATGCCCCTCCCGCCAAACAGTGAACCCCGCAATGTTATGTTGAAAAAATGTTTCCGCGACATTTGAAACAACAAGTAGCACCCCACTTTCTATTTTGCTACTCTCGGTCCCATAAAGGAATTTCCTCCCAATTATCCCCAGGTAGCATTCCCACCGTAGATCTGGCCATTTGGTGCCTCCCCCACCCTATATATGCTAGGTTGACAATTTGGGATTAGAGTGGGAACAAGACACCAGCAAATGCAAGTTCGGATGACGGGACTCGGTTTATATTAGTGCTGGACGGAGATTTGGTGGGCTCTCATAACTTCGCAACAAAGTGATTGCGTGAACAGTTTTCTGGTGACAGGAGTGCATTCGTGTAATTGTCATGGGGATCACGAATATGTTGCAGTCGGAAAAGATGCGACAAGTGACTAAACAGTTTGAGTGAATTCATGCTAATGACACCGATTGTATATGCTTATCTCGAGATCTCGAGATATTATCTCGAGATCTTGAGATATTATCTCGAGATCTTGAGATATTATCTCCAGATCTTGAGATAATATCTCGAGATCTTGAGATATTATCTCGAGATCCTGAGATAGTTTCTCGAGATCTTGAGATATTATCTTGAGATCTTGAGATATTATCTCGAGATCTCGACATACAAAACGTAAATCAGCCACCGTACTATCTCACAATGACAGGTACACATTTAATGGGGAAGTGGCCTTATCTGCACTGTAAAGAAACACTTGCCGTTAAGATGTTGTGAAAGGCTGGAAACAGGCTGGCAACCCTTCTACGGTGTTATATTTAGGTAAAATACCGTAGTTTTCGGCATTGACATTAATTTTGTTTGTTTATCGTCGACGCTGAACTGTGAAGCTGGTATTCGGTTTATAGCCCAAGAACATTAGGTTTCACTAGGGAAAAAAATCGGAGAAAGCTGATTTTTTCAGGGAATGTCGAGTACATGTCACTGAACGATTAGACAAAAGTCCCCTAAAATCTCAGTTGAGCTTTTTTTTCTACAGCCTTTTTTCGAAAACGCGTTTGAAAAAAATCAAAAAAAATCGCACGAACTTTGTAACCTCGAATTGATCCAACTGTATTTTTTGTTTACGCGTATTTCGAGCTACATAATGTCTAATATACATTTACCTAGAGGAAAATGTGCATTCTGTGACAATTTCTGCGAAAAATTATTGAAAATTCACAAAAAAGTATCGAATTTAGGCAAAAAATGACGATTTTCCTAACGGATTTGCCCAAAGGGTCGTAGTACAGAACGGGATGTTAGTTGGACAGACGATAAAAAATCCACCGCCATTTGAAGACTTTTATCATTGCTTACAAAATAGACATTATGGAAGACCCCCTCTGCTTCTGGCCGAGTTCCCCTTTTGGCATAAAATTCGTCAGCATGAGAACTCAACTATTTTCGGGCTTGGGACCGAACAGACACGTCTGTGTCTGGCAGCATTAGATCAATAAATAATATTTACAGAATGTACAAAAATCAATAAATAATATTTACAGAATGTACAAATCAATCAACATGGATTAAGTTACATTGACTATTATCAACGCTATATACAGAAATGACATGACCTATATACATATTATTCATCGAACTCAGAAATTTCCGACAGGACAGTGTTTCTGTGGTTGTTACAAGAATCTGAACTGCAATTACACAAACCTGAGCAAGAGAGTCCTGCCTTCTTACACCCACACCTTTTTGTACAAGCACTCTTGCAACCACAACTGATCAGATTCAGTAGGTTATCGGGGGCACATGGCTTTGTGGCTGCAGTCGGTACAAGAAGTCCATTGTCTAGCGACCACCCCCAATCCGTCGGAGGAAGCGAAGTGCCCAGCCATTGTTGGACCTGGAGATAACATCTGTAGACATGTTGTTGTGCAGCATCGCTGCTTGGTGGGAGTGAGGTTAGGTCGTTGGGTTTATTCAGTTTAGATTTTGCTACATAACGCTTGTAAGTGACATATCTATATTGGTCGAGAGAGGAAACAGTTTTACTCCCGTATAAGATCAGGAGAAATTGTTCCCCGGCAGCGGCTACTGCACTTGGTGTACTGTCATCCGCCAAAATTGTGTTGACATACTGTTGTGAGTCGCTAGTAACATCGGAGACAATTGTACTGAATACTTTCTTCTTACCAACTCGAAAGAGTGCAGAAGTAGTGTCACAACCACTTATAGAATGTGCTACAAGGAGGTTGCTTCTATGGTCACCCATTTTGGTTGCTATTTCACTAACTGAAACTAGTAAGTTTGGGGTAATGGAATACATCATGTGAATATTACATCCCGGTTGAACTCGAGAGGTAAGAATGACTAACAAGTCTGTGTCTGTTCCCACAACGACAACATTGTTGTCATCTTGAGCGATGTCAAGTGCAGTTTCGGCTATCAGTACATCAGCATCAGCCTCGGCCTGCTTGATAGCAGATAGCTCCTGCATTAGAAGGTCGATCAGTTGGGTTTTGTTCTTGGCATTTGCAAGGAAATCGGATTGGGGTGTGGTGGCTGGTAACTCGGGTGAGATATTGATATCAATGGAATACCTGTCTTTAGATCTACGGGCTTGTTCCATGCCCTTTGTCGACATTGTACAAGCATAACCATCAAAAATAACCACGACGTTCGCCCCAAAATGTCTCACTAGATAATTGGAATATGATGCACATATGTCCTTATATGACGACTGTTTAGGCCATACAACTGCCCTCAATAAACAACAAACAGAGAATGTTCTGGGATTTTAGTTTGCTCGGAACCGTATGTTTTGAGGATCTTACCGAGCGTGCTTTTCTGTGTCTTCCTCATTCCAGCAGAATCAAATAATGCTGGTGGTTTCGGGGCGAGTTCATATTTGAGATACTCTTCCATCTCTGCTTGTGACTGAATAACACATGTGATGCGGTTGAACAGAATTGTGGGGTCAATCACTACCTTACTTCCACGGACTTTGATGCTATTTGCCATCGATGCGAAAGACTTCACAGTGTCAACACGTCGTAGTTTGATGCTGTTGAACGTTTTGCTTACAACATTCGATACGCAACATTCACCAATTTTGCGAACTTGGTCACAGTTCACAGTTTCGTCGGCCACAAGCCCGGTCGCTATAGAGACTAATTGTAGTGGATCTCTATTCTGAAAGGGGGAATGCACTCTGAGCCAGTTCAATAATTTGGTGATATCATTGGCATCAGTCAATTGTGAACTTTGACGGAGATCCCGATGTTGTTCGCCATGACCAGTGTGAACATGAACAAAATTTTCGAGAGCATTACATATCGGAAGCCAAAGAGGTAGTCCATGTACCCATTTCGCAACAGTGCTATCGGTTATTACCCTGCCATGTGTGAGACCACCAGGGAGCTCGAACATTCTCATTAAACACTGCTCTATGGTCTGATCAGAATATATCCCGTCCCAGAATTTATCTGAGCGCCTTATGGTAAAGTAATCTTTCTCAGTGAACAACTTCAAATCATCCTGTTGCATTATTTCTGTTAGCTCATTCATCTGCTGCAAATAGAGATGAGAACTTTTTGCGTATGCAAAATGACCACCTGCGTGAAATACTGGAATCATATTGCGAACACAATATGTGTGGAGTTCCCAGTCGCCTGTGCGCTCTGCTCTCAAGAACAACTGGAGAAGACCTATTTGCTCGTAGTATTGTACCCAAAGCTTTCCTGTGCGTCCTACGGACGCATTCTGGAGCAGTTCGTGTAATTTTGACAGTAGATGGTTGACACTTTCTTGATTGACAGCGTCAGCTGTTGTACAGTCACCTCTGGCAAGTCCACAGAATATTTCATTGACTTCTGTGCAGTCTATGTTATCTAGTGTTCGGCTTTCTTCAAACACAAGTTTTGTAATGGCAATTTGTGTTAGCAAATGGGCACGAACTGCTCTTGAATATGCATGACCACTGATCAAATGATGGATTGACCCACCAGCATAAACAGTCCCCCAGAGTTCATCCAAGCCGCTACCAGCCATGATCGAACCAATTGCCCCTAAATATGACATAATCATATGGAAGCCGCCGAGTCTAACGAAAACTTTTGTCAACTTATCTGACGAAGACACAATCTCCACTGCAATACAAATTTGTTTATGAGTACACATCAAGGGCGTGCACACATTACATGCCAATGCATCTTGAGTGTAGGCGAACACCACATTATGTGATTTAATCGAACATGGAAATTGAAACAATGATGCTATAATACGGTATTTGAATGAGAAAAGTCGATGCCGTTTGAATTTGAGTTTAGGGGGTATGGTTAATATTTCACACGTTTCACCAGTTCATTATGGAATAAATGACTATTGTTATATATCATTATAAAGCCACTGCTTTTCTGCAATTTTTGATATATAATTTATCTCCCAAAGTAGTCGTAGATTTGATTTAATGGACGTTGTGTACCGTTGTGTGTATGAAAACAATAATTTTTTTTTTCGTAATTTTGTACATTTTCGTGAATATTTCACCATTGAGTGTGAGGATTGGTACAAAGTTGGCATTTTCTGTTGGGGATATGTATTCTCAATATAATTCAGCACGATATTTATGATTCTCACTCTACTAAGGCGAATAAGAATGAGAAATATGCAGCTGGGTCGAATTTTTTTTTTAAATTTTTTTTTCATCAAAAAAACGCTATAACTAAAAAAGCTCAACTCGGATTCGCGGGGACTTTTCACACTTTATCCGCAATGTGTGTCCTGGAAACATATAAAAAAATCAGCTTTCTCCGATTTTTTTCCTTACTTTCTCATTTTTATGTCTAATGTGCCTGGACTATTACCTTCATTACACAAGAAAGCTGTAAAGAAATCGACCGAACCTGACGAAGGTGGAATTATTGTCCGACTACATTTGAAAACATTTTCACAAAATATTTTACGGAAATTCCTGTATTCTAACATATTTTGCATACGCTCAAATTTCTAAAATCATTGTGTGATTGTGTAGCATATCTATGCCCGAAAGTGGGGAGCAGGCACGCGTTCCCTGTGCTAGTCCTCCGATCTCACTCTGATCCTGCTGCTTGTCACACACAAAAGGAGAGATATTGTAATGTCAATAAACTCTGATAACTTGCGAAGGTTTTTTTTATTTCGTCATTTAAGTTATAATTTCTTCCACATTAACCCTATCATCATCGATTTTTCAGAATGGTTCTATCCCCGTTAATTCAGCGACGTGTTGTGGAGGCCAAATGTATTTTGTGGGGGTGGGGGTTGATTTGCTTAACTCTTAATTGTCTTCCCATTAAATGTATTGATTGATATCTCAAATTATCACATTCGAACTTCCCCATCACAGGCGCACTAAAATTGTTGCTATAGCACCGTGTGTAATATTTAGTTTTTCTGTTTTTCAGGTTTACACCGTGTGTGGAATTTATCTTGGTTTCGGCGTGCTAGCATTTGTAACCATCGCCACTGCACTGCAGCCAATACAGCTCGATAAGGAAGATTCCTCTAAAAGAAAGTTTTCCCCAGAATTGGTGATCGCCACTTTCAAACACTGGTGGAATTCACCCGAACAGAAGCTATTGACTATATTAACAATGTATAGTGGATTAGAACAAGGTTTCATTTTGTCTGATTTTACAAAGGTATAATTTTTTTTCTCTCTCTCTTTCCCCGTCTATGTCTGTCTGTCTCTCCCCCCCCCCCCGCTCTCTCTCTCTCGTCCGTTCTTTGCTCAATACGCCATGTGTTGCGACTGAATATGTACCTTAAGCCAATCCGATTGTGTCCGGATGCCGATTACGCACTCAAGCCGATTTTGTTCGGAGGGTGGACTTCGAATACAATCGGCTTGTATTTTGCAAATGTAATCGGGTCGAAGTCTGCCTGTGGGCACAGTCTACTTGTTTGTGGACACCAATCGGCTCGCGTTTTGGGGGGCGTATAATCAGCATCCCGCCACAATCGGTCCTATGGACCTAATCGTCCAAATCTGGCGTGCAAATTACACTTGCAAATTTTAATATCCCAAGTACAAAATATAAATCTTCTTTGGAAAGAAATTTGACAAATAATATTAATTTGAATGTTGATTTCTGTGTGTTGTCATATTTTGGCGGATTCGCAAAGCCCGTGACACACGATACAACAAGTTGAATTAAAGAAATTTCAGACATGTTCCAAAAACGGTATCGTGTGCCATGATAAGTTATCTCGGGCAACAATAAGGGCACATGGAGACTAAATTCTTGAATGCCTGATTGTCGGTTTCAAATTAAACCCTACGGCGATAGCCGAAGTGTTTAAAAAGAAACCAGGTATTACCTTGGATGTTGTGCAAGATAATGATTTTTTGTCTCACCTCCTACCATAGAAATAATGTTGACGTGTATGCGTGTTTCAAAAAGTATGATATTCTATAACAAGAATAGCCCAAAGCGGTAAAGCTCCAGTCCTAAACTGATGTCCAAATTGGGTACCAAAAGCGTCGTGATTTGCAATCAATCGATCTACCCGAAGACGCGAGAAGTGTAAAAAGGGGGCTTCTAGCACTGTGAAAGACGGTTTTGACATCGCAGTTATTTTCTTGAGCAATTACCTCAGTCCAAAAACTCTGATTACTGGCACACAAAGGTGCGCTAGTATACCACGAGACGACACGCAGCTTTTCGTGTCGGAAATCGGATGGCAAATCGAATCACCGAAAGAGATACTATGAGAATTTATTCCGTCTTATCAGTCGAATCTGGATGATCGAGAAAAAATAAAATCTTAGAAAATCCCGATCTTTACCAGGTCTGGCCTCGTGCAAATGTTTACTGCATTTTTAAGTTTTTCCTCGCTCGAATTCATCGATTTTGCCGAGATCTCGTTGATACGAAATTAGACATTGCGAGTCAAAATGTCAAAACATGTAATTTTTGTCGGTTTTCTCAAGCGTCTCGTCGAAGTATGTCATCGATTTGGTTGTGATGTCTCGAATGCGGATCACTAGAAATTGTCAAAATTTCAAAAACGTGTAATTTTCGTCCTGCGTTTCGCAGTGTGCTTACGACTCGCGAGGTTGATTCGACAGAGATCTCTCAGATGTGTGAGAATATTTCCCCCTCGATCTCTCACGGTGCTGTCTGTGATGGAGGAATACATATATATTATATATGTTAAGTTTTTCCATATATTATTGAATGGAAGCAAAAAAAAAAAAAAAATAAATAAAAATTCAAAATAAAAAACAATAGAAATTTATTAAAAAAAATAAAGCATGTCATTTTTAAAGATCCTAAGGAAAAATCGGAAAATATGAAGATGAATCTTCTGCACGAGAAGTTTCTCAAAGATGTCTTCTACAGAGTGTGTGCCCATCTCGTTAATTTTAGCATTCC
This sequence comes from Pictodentalium vernedei, assembly GCA_031216915.1. Lineage (NCBI taxonomy): Eukaryota > Metazoa > Mollusca > Scaphopoda > Dentaliida > Dentaliidae > Pictodentalium > Pictodentalium vernedei. Next base: position 533,976,834 of record CM062295.1, on the reverse strand, counting down.
TAGAGCGATGAGCGAGAGATGTCCGGGTTGCATGTCAGAGGAATCGATCACGTAACATACCTGTTACACCGCGGAACACAAATACACTATAATCCTGTGTTTTGCGTCGGTGTTGGAAAAGATCGACGAGGACGAGGTGATGGAGTGGTGGAAAATAATGATCAAGTCTCGAGTTGCAACCACAGCCTTTGGATTTCGAAATTGAGCAGTTTTTTGAAAATGCCGAGATCGAGGAAGTATTTAGCATTTATTACTGCATAGAGAATATCCGACCCAGATCTTGTGAAGGGGGAAAATTGATATGTATATATATATAATAGCAAAGAAAAAAAATTAAATAAATGGGAAGATTCATAGATGAAATGAAAAAAACGAAACGCAGTAGAGCGTCACGAATTTCTCCAGGATGTGTTTTGCAAAACGTTTGCCCATCTCGTGAAAGAAAACATCCCCAGGGCGTTGAAGGAAAGATGTTCCGATTGCATGTTTGGATGGGACTAGGGCCACGACTGTCAAGACACGGAATACGTAGGCGCGATCGTCATGTGTTTCATATGTTTTGTGTGGGCATTAAATATGATCAGCAAGCGCGATGTGATGAGAATTTGGATGGAAACGGCGATGTGCATAGGAGAACCGAGACCTACTAAATGATTGGATTTTCGATTGAGGATGAGTCATCTCACAACTAAAAAGCGAGGTGGTATTTTGGATTTATTACTGGATAGAGAATATCCGACTCAGATATTGTGACGTAGAAAAAAAAATTACCAAGATAAAAAAGGGAAGAACAAAGGATTATTCAAAATATGATAAATATCAAAATAACTTGATAGAGTATTATAGAGAACACAAACAAAATCTACCTAAGACTATGGAAAAGTATTTTACTGAGACTTCTCCCGAATGTGTTTGCATAAATTAACCCTTTACCTAACGTAACGGCCAAAACTGGCCAGCGCTATTCTCAAAAATCGCCAATTAATTTTCACTATTTTTTTTCATTTTTGTCTCAAAAACATAGGTTATGACCCCTCGTTGGAACGAGCTCGTCGAGCTCGTTCCAACAAGGGGCCATAACCTATGTTTTTGAGACAAAAAAATGAAAAAAATTAGTTTTTCAAGAATTATTTTTGCAAGTGTCGTCTGCTTTTCATGTTAGGTAAAGGATTAATGTGATGATACTTATCATCGCAACAGTCTTTTTTAGGTTAATGAAAGAGGAGAGAAGTGAATGCTTTTGTATCCAATTCGTGAGAAGAAGATAAACAGAAAAAAAACAAAAAACAAATACAAAAATTCCAAAAAAAAATTTTAAAAAATACACAAAGTAGAAAGAAAAAAAAATTAAATCGATATTATAAATATTTATTTATGAAAATAAGAAAAATAAATTCAAAATGTCTTATTTTTCTTTTACAAAGTCATATCTTTTATTTATATGTGAGCTATAAATTCCCCCTCTTCATTTTTGTGTAGATGCCCGATGATCATGTCGACGTTCGTTAAATTTTTCAGATTGTTGAGAGCTTCTTCCATGAGTCGATCTATGATACATTTATCGATTTGATATATTTATTACTTTACAAAGTGTGATTTACTGGGATGTCCCGGTTTGATTATAAACGATAACTTCACAAATGAATTATGCAATTAACAATTGTGTCACGTATCCGTGTGCGCAAACGAAGACGCTTTGCCGTGGGATGTAATGGGTACTTCATTGTTTTTTTGTTTTTTTAACCCTTTACCTAATATGAAAAGCAGACGACACTTGAAAAAAAATTCTTGAATAGCTATTATTTTCATTTTTTTTTGTCTCAAAAACATAGGTTATGACCCCTCATTGGAACGAGCTCGTTCCAATAAGGGGTGATAACCTATGTTTTAGAGACAAAAAATGAAAAAATCAATTGGCGATTTTTGAGAATAGCGCTGGCCGTTACGTTAGGTAAAGGGTAAATAATATAATTATCGTTAATAATGAAAAGTAATAAACAGAGTAATCGCTTGATTGGACTGGTTACGCGAAATAATTCATTCGAGGTGAGGGACTATATTGTAAAACACTCGTGCGCATTCGCGCACTCGTGTTTGTTCAACGTTCCTCACCTCTCATGAATTATTTCACGTAACATTCCAGTCAAGCGATCATTCTCTATATCTTGTTTTTGTCATAGATAAAAGTAAACATCTTGAATTTTTTTTCTTCTCCCTTGAGGAGTTTTCAACACGAATTTTCCAAATCTGAATATAAATCAACTTGATCTTTGTTCAGTATTAATCCCATGTTATGGTTATCGTATTTATATTCAAATTTTGTTACTTCAACATCTTTCACTTGGATAGTGCAAGGTTTCAAACAATTTTTTTTTACTATTATTGTATTGAGAGATTCTTTTCACTTCGATTTTCTTCCATTGCCATTTGTTTTATTAATTTTAAAAATTTCTTTTATTTTTTTTCCATTTCCTATATATACTATTCAAAAAAGTAGGGGATATCCAAACTGATGTTGATATTTTCGGAAAATGGTATTGGATACGCGTGATTGGACACATCAATATGTTACCAAGTTCAATGTGGATCATGAATGTGACTGGCCCTCGAAAACTTTATGCAGGTTTTTCACACGAGCGCCGCGTTAATGTCTGTGGGGTACGTTTTGAAATTTTCATTTGTTCTGTACGGGCTTTTTCGGAGGTCTCATCGTTCTTTTCTTGGTATAAACTCGTTCATCAATAGTGTCTGGTCGAAACGTAACTTTCGAGTTATGCGAAAACTGACACGTGACGAACGTTTACGTGCCGTTGGCATGCTGGAAGCTGGCAATAGACAGACTGCAGTGGCTCAAATTCTCAACGTTACTCAATCGGTGATTAGCAGGTTGTGGTCACTCTACCGTCAGACAGGCAATGTTGATGACATACGTCTGTCATGTCGTCCGAACAACAGTATCACGTAACCGCCATCAAAGTACCTCAGAAATTGGACAGCAGCTACACCGAGCGACAGATGTGCGAGTCAGTGGTCAGACTATCTGAAATCGCCTACACAGCTGAAATTTGTACGCTCGACGACCTCAAATAATTCCACGTTTGACTGAACGTCACATTGCAGCAAGGCGTACATGTAATTGTTGTTGAGCACGACAGCGCTGGGACAATCATCGGTGGAGCAACGTCATGTTTTCCGATGACAGACGAAACAGAGTGTGGCAGCGGAGGAACGAAGGATACCATGACGTAACAGTTAGGCAGCACGATCGTTTTGGTGGTGGATCGGTTATGGTGTGGGGATGCATAACCATGTCAAGTAGAACAGCATTACATGTCATCCAAGGGCGTGGCACATGGCAGTACCACCTTGACAACATGTTAGCAGCTCATGTGGTGCCATTTGCGCGACATCACGGCCGTCGATTCAATTTCCAAGATGATAATGCAAGAGCACACAGGGCCCGTATCGCTACCGAGTTCCTCCAGGAGCAGAACATCACTACACTGTCGTCGCCAGCACTAAGTCCAGACCTTTCACCAATCGAGCACATCTGGGATATGCTTGGCAGGCGCCTACGACAACATCAATAGCCCTCTACCAATGTCCATGAACTCACCGCTGCACTGCAGGAAGAATGGAATAACATCAGGCAAGCTGATATTGGACGTTTGGTGAGGAGTATGCAACGTCGGATCCGCGCCTGCCTTGTGAACCGAGGAGGATTAACAATGTATTGAAGTCTTGGAATGAATGTAGTAAGTTCTCTGACTGACCGTTCACGTCTTCTACAGCTCGGTGTGTGGAATGCATGCTTGTCGGACACCTAACTATCTCTGAAATCATTCACCAGATGTCACAGTACAATGCCTCAACTGTCTTTTTGAAGAAAATATAAATAGATTTCTTCATACATCTCACTTTTATCAAATATCCCCTACTTCTTTTTAATAGTATATATAATATAAAAAATGTTTTTAAATTAATTTTCAATTAATTTTTATTATTTTTTTCATTTCCTATATATAATATGAAAAAAAGTTTTGACTGATTTTAAATTTCATGATTTGTAAGTTAAATATTTTTAACTGAACGGAAAACAGAATTTGCTGTTGATTTCTCGAGAAAATAAGCTTGAAAATTTGAGAAATTACCTAAGTTGAAAAACTGGTTTTAAGTGATTTTGTTCTCATGCACATATATATAGGAAATTAAACAAGCATTTAAAACAATTTTATTTAATAAAAAAATGTTTTTCTCACACACATATATATAGGAAATAAATAAAACCATTCAAAACAATTTTAATTATTAAACAAAAATTGAAATTTTTCCTCTCACATATATTATAGGAAATAAAAAAAAAACATTTAAACCAATTTTTAACATTTAAAAACATTTTTTAATTGTTAAACAAAATGTCATTTTAGTCATTTTATTAGAAATGTGCAGTCTGGCTCAATTGTAAAGTTATGTGAAGAATCTTGGCATTGCAAAATCGTCGAGTTATAGAAACAACCAACAAATGATCGATGTCATACGAACCTCGATCAGTGAAAAAAAAGTACCCGAATTAAAATCGAGAGAGGGGGAGCGGGGTTTGAAAGGTGTAGAATCTTTGAAGACATTCGAGTTGATAGACTGTTTGTTCACTGGATGGGGAAAAATGTGAATCAATTAGGTGGAAAGACGCGGAGAAAACGAAAAAACAATTTGATTCAATTGCGACAGCAGAAATGAAAAAAAGATAAAAAAAAGCAGAAGATCAAATATCGAACATCTGAAAAACAGCGATGATCGAACTCAAAACAAATGATGGGGCATACAAGAAATACTAGCTAAAGTCATATGCAAATAATTGTTGCCCACTCCCTAAGAATGAGAGCGAGCCATCAAGGAATTTTCCAAACGTTTGATGTCAAGGGTAAAAAAAAGTTTCATCCTAAAAAATGCTTGAACGAGATATATCCTAACATGTTGGATTTATTTCGTCGAATCCTAGGTGTGGGTATCAAAATGAAAATGGTATTGAAGTGTCGGAAGGAGAAGATCGATCTAAACACAGGTAAAGTTGTGGAAAAGGCGGCTTATTTTCAATCTCAAACAAAAACCGTGACCGAAAGATCTTCTATGTCTGACATCTTTGATAACATGAAAGTCAATTAATACAAACTTTGGTGCAGTGTCAAAACGAAAGTAGCAATGGGAGATTCAGAGAACTATTAGGTCTAGAAATTCATACCGACAAGTATGATCCATTGCGACTTCTTCATGTATAAAATTGCCTTATTTCATTTAAAATAAGAAAGCTGTGAATAACGTGAAAAATAAAGAAGACAGTCAATGGTTCAAATGAGCTTTCACATCTGCCTTTCATCCCATGTAAATGAATCCGCAGAGGGCATCAAAGTACACAGAGACTTCTAAAAATCTAGGTTGGTCGAGAATAAATTTTCCGACTCGTATACGTGACAGGTCCTATGATTGCCGTCAACATTTTGTGATATCACGATTAAAAAAAACACATATTTCCTCTGAGGACAAGTTCCCCAAAAATTCGCGAGAAAAAACATTAATTTATTATTAATGTCGGAAAACAACAATCAACATTACTGTCAGATCAAGAACATGAGTTGATTATTGGCGACACAGACTATCAGACACAAGGAAAAGAGATTTTTCTGTTTCAACTGTTTGAATTCCTTCCAACGCAAAGAACTAGTGTAACATCACGAGGACTATTGCAACTCAAATCAATATGTTGCCGTCGACATACCGAAACCTCACACTTACATTAAATTCATACATCATAACAGAAGATTGAGAGTGCCTTTTGTGTTGTATGCCGATTTCGAATGTTTCACGATGAAAATGTGTTCGTGTCTGCCCAACGATCGTCAGAGTTACACTGAAAACTATCAGAAGCACGCACCGTCTGGTTATTGTTTTTACATAAAATGTTCTTTCAACGATCAATAATCTTCGGGTCTGCATACCTACACGAAACAGTCGGACGATGACGATGTTGCTCATAAATTCGTGGAAGAGTTGGAATCTGAAATCAAAGACATATACGAGCAATTTAAAATTTCTGCGAAGATGATCATCACAGACGAGGAAAAGAAAGACTATAAGAGAGTCATCGAATGTCACATCTGTAGACTACTGTTCATGAAACTTCGGAACCCAAATACAAGAAAGTAAGAGATTTCGAGGTGCAGCACACAGTAATTGCAATTTAAAATATCAAGATGCTAAGTTCTTTCCAGTGATATTTCAGAATCTGTTGGGTTATGACAGTCATCTGTTCGTGAAGAATCTCGGTAGTGTAAGCAAAGGAAATATAAACCGCATCACGAAAAAAGTGGATATTTGTAGATAAAAAGAAGAAAGAGTAAATAGATGGAGAAATGCCAGCAGTCAAGAGATAAATATGTTTCATAGATAGTTTTAAATTCATGTCGATCAGTCTTGTGAAACAAGTCGGTAATTTAGGAACAGAGTAATTCGAGATCACGACCAATAAATTAAAAGATAAGCGCCATTTGGAGAGCGTATTGAGGAAAGGAGTCTATCCCTATGATTATATGGACGGGTTGCATAGACTCGATGAGTCGAAGCTACCTTCCAAAGATCATTTGTATTCGAAATTATATGATGCTGACATTTCCGACGTCGACTGTGAACACACTCAAAAAGTGTGGGAACATTCGATATGAAATCCATGACAGATTATCATGATCTGTATCTGAAAACCGAGTCCTTCTCTTGGCAGACGTGTTCGAAAATTTTCGAGATGTCGGTTGGAGACATTACGGTCTAGATCCGGTTTGGTATTACACAGCTCCCGGCTTGGGCTGTTGATGCTATGTTGAAGATGACTGAAATCCACTTGGAATTATTATCAGACGTGGAGATGTTGGTCATGTTTGAAAAGGGTGTGAGAGGGGGAGTGTCAATGATATCTCACAGATATGCGAAAGTGAACAATTGCTACATGGAAGGAGGATCTGATGCGTAAGAACCGAGTAAATACATAACATATCTAGATGCTAATAAATTGTTTGGGCTATGAGTCATCCGTTGCTGACTGGAAATTTCAAATGGGTCGAGAATTGCGAGGTGATGGAAAATTGGAAACATTATCCCTGACTTCTGAGGGTGGATCTAGAATATCCCAAAACGTTACATGATCCACACAGTGATAATCCTTTAGTACCCAAACACATGAAAATGAATAAAGTCGATGAAGTAATTCCAAATTTAAATATGTAGTCTACTGCAAAAATCTGAAACTTTACATTGATTACAGCATGAAATTAGTCAAAATACATCACATCATCCGATTTGATGAAGGGCCTTGGATGAAAAAGTATATAGATCTTAACCGAAATTGCGATTTTTTAAACTCATGAATAATTGTATGTACGGAAAATCGATGAAAAACATTTGAAAAAGGACTGACATTCGTCTGGTGACGACGGAAATTCAGACAAGAAAATACATTTCGAAATCAAACAATAAACATCAAAGCATCTTTGAAAAAATTCTCCTGTCTGTGCACATGAAAAAGACGTCTAACATTCCACAAACCGACTTATTTGGAAATATGCATCTTAGACATCAGCAAACAGTTGATGTATCGGTTTCATTAAGAATACATCAAAAAGAAATATGATTCGAAAAACAAACTGTTGTTTACCGACACAGTCTGGTTTATGAGACAGAGGCCGAATATATTTACTGAGACATATCTCCAGATGTTGATGCGTGGTTCGATGTGATCAATTATCCCAGATATCACAAATTTTATATTCCATTGGGTGTGAATAAAAAGATGGTGGGAAAATTCAAAGAGGAGATGGGAAGAAGACAGATCACAGAATTCGTGGGTTTAAAGTTGAAACAGTATGCTTACCACTTATATTGGAAGGCTATTAAGAAATCTAAAGGTGTTAAAAGAAACGTTGTGAATAATGACTCGAAAAGTACAGCATATGTCTGTTCGAAAATCGAGAAGTGTACAAATTGATGAACACGGTTCAAAGTGACAAGCACGATCTCTACACAGCAATAATCAAGAAAATTGCCTTATCAGCTGATGATAATAAGAGAATCGTGCATTCGGATGGACTAAACACTTTAGCAGACGGTTATTATTCCACAAAGTAGATAATTCATCACACTCAAGAAGGATTAGAAGAGTGTCTGACATTGCCAATTGATAAAGACAGAGAAAAAAATCTAGAAGATAATTAATAGCCCCAAAAAAATGAATACTTAAAAAAAATTGAAAAAATAAAATGAAACAAAAATAAAATGTGCAGTTGGTTTTGACGAAATCAAAAATAAAATATTTCCAATGTTTGTTTGGGATGTTGCATACAGAGAAGCATGCATGTAATCTGGCAACAATATTATTTGGTTTAAATGAGATTTAAAAGACGATGAGAAGAGATGAAAGAAATGTTGACGGAAATTGGAAAAGGAAAAATGATAAAAAATGTCAAAGAAACAGAACAATGATGAAACAGTTGAAAAAAATTTTTTTTTGAGAAAATAGAATTCACACAACATATAAAAACTAAAAAAACCTAAAATATAAACTCAAAATAAATTGAATTAAAAGTAAATTTAAAAAAGAGGAAAATACGAACATATCGGTAGAAGGTGTCATCTTTACCTAACGAACCTCTGCCCGACATTGATCTGTTGGATGTGGTCAAAGCCTTGAAAATAAAATATTTTCATGATGACTTTCCGGGAAATTCGTTGTCCAGAAAAACGCAAGATTCCAATGAATGCGGAATCTTGAATCTAGACGATTTCTCAGGCGACGCCACTCATTGGTTGGCATGGTTCAAGAACGCGAGAAGAAATTATTATTTTGACAGTTATGGAATCTCACCACCCGAAGAACTGATGGATTATTTAAAATCATCGATTTATACGGAACGAGTACAACGTCATGATTAAGTGTATTGTGGACACTTGTGTCTCTACGTTCTCAAGAGATGGTCTTCGGGACATCATTTCAAGACATCATCAACGGTTTACATTGAGAGAGAAACATTTTTTTCATGTAAATAATAGGAAATAAAAAGAAAGAATAAAATAAAAATAAATTAGACAGAAAAAAATGACAGTCGAAAAATTTGGAAGAACAAATGAAATTGTGAGAAAAAGAAAGATCACCATTGAAGGTGATAGCAGAATGTCTGTTACATACTTGAATAATCATTTATTTCGTGAGGACATATGGACCTTGAAAGGAACTGTTAAACATGATAAATCACAAGTTTTATAATGATCCCGAACCGATAGAGCTCAGCGATGCCATGACTAAAAAGTATACATTTCAGACAGTTGCGGATATTGAGAACCGAGTGAGAGATGATTACCTGGATGAAAACATGACCCATGCTCGGGATTTGAAATCTAAATGAGTGGTAAACATGGCGCATCCTGTGGATGCGAGTGATGCACTCACGAAACATTACGCTGACGAATCGCACAGACGTTTCACTGAAGATCTGAGAGAATGCTACATTCCAAAAATTATGAAATCTGGAGCTGATGCGAATTCTCACAAGATATCGAATCTAAAAGAATCAGAGTATCCTGGAAATGCTGAAACCAAACAATACACAGATGTCATGGAACGAAAGATCGTCGAAACTTCGAATGCTAAGCAGATCATTAATCTGGCACAAATAAGTGACAACGATCCCAAGTCGACTACAGTCAATAAAGGTAATGTGGATTGTAGATTCTGCTGTCACGAAATCTAAAACCTATCCCGAAGAGCATGTGGATGATCTGTATCTCAACAAATGATCGAGAGGAACCATGGAGTCTGGCATCGACATGAACGTTAACAAACTATTCAGTCTCGAGGATGATCTGGAATGCAATTCGAGTGCAGTCAGCAGAAAATATGTGGACGATAACGAGTCGAGAAAACCAGCGATATGATGGAAGGCGATCTGGTAATCGAATCACGAACTTGAACTATGATTATGGGTTATGGAGAAAATAAAATATGTGTGGGCAGAAGAAAAATGATTCTTTGAAATCAGAATGGTTCTTCGAAAATGGAGGAAATGGAATGCTACACGATCAGGTAATTTGTTCAGTGCCTAGCACATTTGGAACTCCTTTGAGAGAAGAGGAGGGAGATAGAATTAGCTTCAAGACGAAGATGACTAATTCCATAGCTACTTCTTCTATAGTATCTGTGTTGATCAAATGCACAAAAATTATGGGATGAACTTTTAATCAAATTGAACATGTGAAGTACCTAAAGGAAAAAAATAAGCGAGTTTGAGAAACATTAGAATTATTCTTCAACTTCCTTTTTAAGTCTTAAAAAAAAATTATGCTTTTTTCTTGTTTTTTTTTAATTTAAAAAAGTTTTTTATGTTTTATTTTCAAGTTTCTTTTTAATTTTTTTTTAGTTTTTTTTTTCAGGTTTTCTGTAAAGGTTCTCTTGGAGTTTTTAAGGTTTTTTTTCAGTTATTGAATGACAGACATTTTACTTCCATTCGATTGAAATGTCATCGCTCTGTTGGATATGCCAACCGCAAAAGTTGCGGTTTGCTTAGATACTTTCCTGTCGAACAGACAGCATCTTGATAATGATGTCCAGAATGGTGTTCTTGAGTTTCATGCTCTGTTTATTTAAATCAACCACGAACAGGTGGTAGAGCTTCTTGTATTCCGTAGGCATCATGTTCGGCTCGCTTATCAATTCGTCCACTTGATGACATTTCGATCTGAAGTCTGCGGCATTGGCGTACATTCTAGAAAGGTATGGCCGGATATCTCATGGAATTGAGAAACACTGTCAAACAACTGTATCCGCGCGGGAGGGGTGACATGGGGTTGTTTAGCCTCGCCATTAAAAATAATGGGGGCAGGGACATTCAGCTACAGTACACTTTAAAATGTCTCTGTCGCGGGCTCGCAACAGGAGCTTAAAACACCGAGTCTTAATCTTTTGCGTCTGTGCGCGTCTGCAGCTCTGGCTGCCGGGGGATCCCGACTAGCAATGTTAATATCACAACATAGTTCTGATTTGGATTTGGTTCATCCTTTCTGTCGGCTAGTTTAACAAGTCTACGTCACATACCTTATAAATGTGTCCTTTTTATAGAACTCTCCTTGAATGTTCCTGTCCTTTTGAAATTCCTTATAAATGTGTCCTTTTTATAGAACTCTCCTTGAATGTTCCTGTCCTTTTGAAATTCACACAGTTCACGGCAGAACTCACAACTTCAAAATGCGCTTTCGAGCTTGCTCGAATTGTCACTTGTGGACTTTGAGTCGATATTCACAACACTCTGATACTAACACAGGCTACTACGCGATCAATCTATGTGTTCCTGAGGGTTAATACCAAAATACAATAGCCTACAGTTTGAGACGGGTGCGAGTCGATCCTCGCTAATGACATCTAAACTTATCCTTTACTTGGGTTCGTAATCTATTCTCTAAATTCGGGCTTGTAGCCCTCCTACGTCCACCTAATCTGACAATAGAGGCGTACAACGGAGCTTCGTGGATTACCCAGCAATTCCGCTTACAAGAGGCCCTATATGGCGTCTCCTATTCGGCCGAACCCACGTTTCACTCCTAAACGGCCGGAACCCAAGTCTCCCTGAACTAGCTAGTTCTCCGCACCTTGCATCTGGTCTTGGGATGGTCAGATAACAATATTTGAAGATGCCTAAACATGGCACGCGACATTTCGGAAGATAAAATCACCGCGTGCCAATGCATATGTTATCAAGCGTATCCTGAGAAATAATATATTTGATAGCCGCGACGACAGAAATAAATCCATAAGGGCTAGTCATCGCGAGAATTAATTAACTGACGATAGCATGGGGACATTTTATTCTGATTAGTAATATGCCAGAGAAGTATCCCAGTGTGAATCGCGTAAGGCTAATTATCTAATTAAAACATGTGTGCTTACTACACAGAGAGAAGAAATATATACATATATCTGAACTTGAAAGTAGGGGAGGGGGCCTCCTCCCTTTTAGACTGGCTTTGCCCTGACAGCTCTCCCTTCAAGAGGAACGCCCACGTTTCTCTAAAAACGAAAAGAGGGCAAAGTCCCATTCAGGAACCACACACACATACTTACAATAGGCTCAGTGTGTACACAACTCCCCACTCACTTATTTGGACATGTGGCCTTGTCTAGACACACGCCAGCAGATGGGTTCCCAGATGACTATAGCTCTACTTTTCATACCTGCATCACACACACACACCCTCTCTCATCAATGTTTAAGTTAATAGAATCTGCGAAATAATTCGAGGGCGTACAGCCACGCACATGCATCGGTTATGTATATCCCTCGAATATTTGCCGAGTTTTTTTATCACTCTTTTATCCGGGCCAATTGCGCTGGTCTACTGTAAAACGCAGAACTTTCCCAACTTCTATCCCTATATCCTGTAACTGGGACATCCCACCCAGTTCATGCCCGCCGGCGGGTCACGTGCCCAGTTAGGCACTACCTTTAAATATTCCCATGTGCGGTGGGACCCTTATTATTTCCTGGAGAGCCCCTTAGCCTCCTCCACCTGGAACTATTTCTTGGGCGCGTGTTCCACCAAGGACCCCATTCATCTTCACACCCAACACCCACAGGCCTCAGGGTGATGCCTGCCGTACTATAGTGCGCTGTCCCAAATGCAACGCTCTGTTGATTGACTCTTGCTAATCCTTCCTTGGGTGCTCCACTCCAATTCCCAGGGCCTCTTCTAACTCTCCCTTTATGATTCCCCTTTGTGACTACCCTAGCAAGCACTCGCGGCCTTCCCTGGCATAATGTACCTCCCCCAACCAATAGCGTGGGTTTAGTGTCCTTTATATTTTGGCAACTCCGCAAAAACCTTGCGTGGTAAACCCCTTCTCCATCTATGCTCACTGAGTAATAACCGTTACCCATTATTCTCGTCACAGTGCGCGGCCCCTCCCACTGTAGCCCCGGTCTACCAGGCATCGTCGGCCCGCGCACGATCACCTTTTGACTGACCAAAAGTTCCTAACCCTTGGTTTACTCCTACACCGACCCTCATTACGTCCCTCCCCTTCAACATACCTTGGCTGCTTCCTTTCAGCGAGACCCCTGACTTTCCTTGTGATTCCACTAGCCGCTTTATCTTCGTGACTTGGGCTCGGGTAACCGCCGCGGAGTGCCCTTTGGGTGCTTTCCTCTCCGACCATGTCTTCTCGGGTTCTGAACATACACCAGGTATGTTCCCATGTACGAGGTCATAGACGGGTGCCTCAATACACATTGCATCTACTTCTCCACTATCGAATGAGGTATCCACCCTCATCCTCGCAAGGGGGAGCCTCCTAAGGGTGCCATCTATAGCACGCACTCGTGGTCGTGTCTTGTCAGCTGTCTGTCGGCAACGAGTTCCCTTTTTACTGTTACGCTGCAGCACCCGGTGCCACGTAGCATACGCACATACGTTGGGAACACCGGCATCTCTTCCTTTTTACCAAGGGCGCGGTATCCCTCGAACAGTCCACTAATAATAGGCAATACCTCATCTCCTACCAGTCTGAGTTGCCCATCCTCGAGCGCTTGGCGCAGTGGACACCCCTCCGGCTCAACTGTTTGGCAGAATGTCGCTGTCTGCCTTTTCTCTACAGGCTGTATTGCATTACCCCATAATCTATTACAAACCGGGGACGAGTCCCTCCCTCCAACTTTGAGTGGGCCCCTGCTTTGTCTCCCCGTGACCGCCCTTTTCCAACAGTCTCTGGCCAGGTGCTCCCGCGTATCGCGTATAAAACATGTTGTCCCTTTGGGAACGCCCCCATTCTGGCTACCTTCCGCTTTGGGTAGGTTGGGGTGGATCTGCTTTGCGGATGCCGTTGCTAACCCGCTTGCCCCACCCCTAGCCGTTTTTGGTAAGCTCACTTTCCCACCATGGGCCTCAATGAAGCGCTCTGCCAGAGACGACATTTCCTCAAAATTTGGAGGTCGCCTTTCCTCTATGAAGAGACCCAATTCCGTGGACCAGGTTGTCATGAGCTGCTCCCAGAGTAACAGATCTCGCAGGGCCTCGAATGAGCCATTCACTTCTGTGAGATCTGTCCAGCGGTCAAAGTACTGCTTAGCACGGGCAACAAACTGAGGTACGGTTTCTCACCTCTCCTGCTTAATTTCTCGGGACTTTGTCCGGAATCCCTCCTCAGTGAGCTGGTATCTACGAAGGATGGCATTCTTCACTCACTGTAATTTTCAAGAAAGACAGGTGGCATACTGACATAAGCCTCGAGCGCTTTGCCCAGCTGTAAAGGGCTCAAGCACATTGACCATGTGTGTTCTGGCCACCTTTGACTGAAGGCGAAACGCTCGAACCTCTCCAAATAGGAGTCCAGGTCGTCGGTGAGTTCATTAAAGGTGGGGAGCTTAGGACGGGGTACACACATTGCCTACCAGGCACTCCCATTCACTGAGCGCCGACTTTCTGTTCTGCATCAGCTCGCGCTCTCAGTAATCCAACTCTCGCTCATGCCACTGTAGCTCAATTTCTAGTTCCCCGTCACGCGCTTCCTTTTCTAACCTGGCATCTCTCTCTCTTTTGTTTCCCATGCCAATTGTACATCCCTCTCTTTCGTCTCTCTTGGCTATTTCCAGCGCTCCCTTTCTAGTTGGACCTCTCTCTCTCCTGCCTCTCTGCGCGAGGCCAACTCCTTTTGTTCCCTCTCCTGTTCCTCCTTAACAAACTTTTGTAGTTCGGCCCCCTCAAAACCCATTTCTTTACCCAAAAATACCAGTTGGGCGAGTGGCGTAACACTATCCATTTTAAATTTGTTTTTCAATGCTTATGAGATAGAATGAAGAAAGAAAGAAAAACAAATAAACCGATGGCAATTAATTCTGAATTCACCTGTATACGTTCATGTCATAAACGCAACGAATATTTTGAAACTTAACACGGTTATCGCTGTCTATTCTCAGGGGTGTCATTGTACTGCTGGTATTAAACCTTGAAGAGAATCAGATCATCGCAGCCTTATAATTTTAAAAGAATCGTTCTTACGAAATCATTTTCGGAGCAGCCGTTTTTACCTTTAAACGAAATTCTGGTATGCCTCGCCAGTTTATGTCAAACACCTGTATCCGCGTGGGAGGGGTAACATGGGGTTGTTTAGCCTCGCCATTAAATATATTGGGGGACGAGCCAACAAGGAGGGTCGGAATCCGGGCACTGGCCAAAACCGGCTCACAGAGCTGACTTGGGACCGTACTATGATTTTCTTCCCTGCCGAGGGAACTCGAAATATAGGTTCGTTCTCCGTTAGGTGTGATTTCTAATCACTACAGGCTGCGGAAAGGAAACAATGATTAAAGTAACAACGATTCTTTTATTTACATTTAAAATAAACTCATTTCCATATTCAACACAGTTAACAATCTGAACATGGTAGAAGATTTATCACAGGGGTTAAACAGTTTTTCACCAATTTCAGTTTATCTTAAGCCCTGTACTGGCGCTATAGTACACTTTCGAACGTCACTGTCGCGGGCTCGCAACAGGCGCTTAAAACACCGAGTCTTAATCTCTTGCGTCTGTGTGCATCTGCAGCTCTGACCGCCGGGGGATCCCGACTAGCAATGTTAATTACCTTGTGACAACATAGTTCTGATTTGGAGTCGGTTCATCCACTCTGTCGGCTAGTTTAGCAAGTCTACGTCACATACCTTATACATGTGTCATTTGATAGAACTCTCCGTGAATGTTCCTGTCCTTTTGAAATTCACACAGTTCACGGCAGAACTCACAACTTCAAAATGCGCATTCGAGCTTTCTCGAATTGTCACTTGTCGACTTTGAGTCGATATTCGCAACACTCTGATACTAACAGAGGCTACTACGCGATCAACCTCTGCGTTCCTAAGGGTTAATACCACAATACAATGGCTTACACTTTGAGACGGTTGCGAGTCGATCATCGCTAATGAATCTAAACTTAGCCCTTACTTGGGTTCGTAATCTATTCTCTAAATTCGGGCTTGTAGCGCTCCTACGTCCACCCAATCTGAACGGCGTACAACGGAGCTTCGTGGTTTGCCCAGCAATTCCACTCGTACGAGACCCTATATGGCGTCTCCAATTCGGCCGAACCCAAGTTTCACTCCTAAACGGCCGGAACCCAAGTCTCCCTGAACTAGCTAATTCTCCACACTTTATATCTGGTCTTGAGATGGTCAGATAACAATATTTCAAGATGCCTAAACATGGCACGCGACATTTCTGAAGATAAAATCACCACGCGCCAATGCATATGCTATCAAGCGTATCCCGAGAAATAATATTCTTGATAGCCGTGACGATTGAAATCAACCCATAAGTGCTAGTCATCGCGAGAATTAATTAACTGACGATAGCATGGGGACATTTTATTCTGATTAATAATATGCCAGAGAATTATTTATTTATTTATTTATTTATTGGTGTTTAAGGTCACATATTTCTGCACAATGGCTAATCATGACCACGACAGTTTTACGGGTGGAGGAAGCCGGAGTACCCGGAGAGAACCACCGAGCAACTGTCAGCTCCCTAACATACTAACTCCACACAAGCAGGGTTAGCATTGGTTGAAGACATGTGCACCATCGACGTGCAGTGCGACTTAGTACACAGCGTCACCGTGCCCCCACGTGGGCAATGGGGTTGAAGTGTCTTGCCCAAGGACACAACGCGGTTGCCGCAGGTGGGATTCGAACCGAGGACCTCTCGGCTTGCAGCCAATACCTCTACCAACTGAGCCACCGTGCCCCCATATGCCAGAGAAGTATCCCACTATGAATCGCCTAAGGCTAATTATGTAAGTAAAACACGTGTGCTTACTACACAAAGAGAAGAAATATATACATATATCTGAACTTGAAAGTAGAGGGAGGGGGCCTCCTCCCTTCTAGACTGGATGTGCCCTGACAAACATCTGCATGTTTGTCAAGTTACAATGATCGAATAGAGATGGATTCTTTTCTTGAGATCCGACCTTGTCCGTCTGAAATCCCACTATGATGAACTGTGGTTTTTCCGAAGTAGATTTCACTGACAATCTCCAATCGAGTCAATATTTGAACGTATGAAGCATCGCACTGTCTGATTCTAAATCCCACCGGTAATCTGGTTTTCGGTACGATGTTCTTGAAGAGGTTCACTACCTGCTCATCTTTCGGTAGTACTTGTGGCATGAACCACAACACCTTACTCAGATGCACTTCGCCTGTTGTGGCAACTCTCAAGATGTTATCGTCATCATTTTTACGAACTAGTGTGAGATTGTGTTTTAATCCATAGACGATTTTGTCGTAATATTCAGCAAATTCCAAAATGAGTTTTAGAAGAATCCTAAACGAGAACGTTCCTCTAGGCTTTGATGCTTGAGCGATGTGTTTGAATCTCTTGGCTGCACCATCGTTGTCTCTAGTCGATTAGAACCTACTGTCTTTCATCCACAGTTGATTGAGCCCTTTAGAATAGAAAAAAATTGTCGGGATATTTCAAGAGTCCCAACAACGTAGTAGCCTGGCCGGGATGAAACATTTTTGTTTTCTATCTCTTGACCTGAGAGTTTATCTGATATGCTGTTGAAAAGATACACGATGCCATCATGAGCTAAAGTGATGATGTCATCATTGGTAGATTAGCTACCATCCTTTTTCGTCAAACGTCCTTCTATCTAGAGATAACTTGTGTTTGGATATTGAGTCTTAACTCTCCTTCATTATTGAGACTAATTCCAGCTACGGGTAAATATTCATGCACTTCGCACTCTTGAATACTTTTATCTCTAATTATACCTTCCGTTATGTCTAATATGTTCCTCATTTTTAAAATTTTTCCTTCACTCTAATTTCAATTATTTAAAAAAAATTAATTACCAAAAAAAAAACCAAACTGTTTTCCACTCTTTTTTTTCTAAAAATGCAGTATTTTGCAATTGCTGTTTGTAAAATTTCCCCGTGATTTCTTCACCGTCTAATGCTTCTATCTCGTAAGTGATGGGATCGGCGTAGAACACTCGAGTCACCACGAAGATTTCTACGTTTTTCAAAATGTTTTTTTCACTTATAAATTCTCCACCGATCGCCTACGGCAAACTTCGGTCATTTGGTCGCCACCGCCATCTATAATGGATAGAGATTCGCGTAGACTTTCTTTCGGTTTTGTGGATCTCTAGGTTTCCCAGGTGTCATCTTGATGGAACTATGGCATGTGTTGTTATAGTCATCGACCAAATCGTCTAAGACTTTCAAGTATTTCTTAGTTGAGTTACCCGGTGCAGTTTCTCCTTCATGGTTCTATTCCATTGTTTGACCTCGCTCACCTTCGTTTTCTGCAGATTAGATGTCGACGAGTCGACACACGTTAACGTTGTAAATTTCTCGAGCTTTGTCCACCCATAATTTCTCAAGAAGTGGTGAAGATATTTTCCAAAGCTTCAGCCACACTCGTCCCCGATTTATTTTTTAATGCTCTTATCCATCCGTATTTCGAAACTCATGACCGTCAGTAGATATTTCACACCTTTGTTGTGTCTAGATAGCGGTTGCATGCGCCCACCTGATCCAATCATTTCACGAATGCTCTTCTCTTTCGAAATCTGTGCACTATGGGCTTGTGCAGTTCGTTCGCTAATGCATTAGTAAATTGCTTTTTTATTTCCCATTCCAAATCGACGTTCCGTGATGATGAGATTACTGAGAAGAGAACCTTCGAATTTCTCTCTCATCGTGAGATTGACTATTATTTTTAAATCTGTCAACATGTTTTTTTCGCACACAATGTTTGGAGTCTTCCTGTCAGAATGCTTAGCATAACAAGGATCGATCCACTCTCTTGGTGGGTTTGCTCCACGATTTCGGAGTCAGATCTTTATTCAATGTCTTGTTCAATGTTGTGCCAGGTCCCGTAAATTGATGTCCTGGCAGATGCATTTCGGAGGGAAAATTATTGACGAGTCTGTTGACCACTCCTCAAACTCTTTTAACGAACTGAGTTTTAGTCAAACCGCACACTTTACAAGTACCGCAAAACATCTGTGTATTATTTTTAGTTTTTAGTTTTCACAAGTTATCGGCCGTATCTGTAGATTTCATACATTTTACGCGATACATTTTTTGATTTATTTTGTTAATTTTATTTTGTTTATTTATTTAATTTTTTTTTATTATTTTCTTATATATATACTATCATTATTTGTTTTTATTTTAAATCTATTTCTGCATCTTTATTTTTTCCCAAGAGTTTTTGAAAAGATTCCCTGGCTTCTTCTCGAATTTTTCTATGGATTATGTTTCATCTCCTCTTTGAAAATCTGAGGAGATTTTTTTCTTAAACCTTGTTTCAACACTTCGAATTTATCCTTTTCGCGAGAATGTAGCAAAATTCCCCATCGGAAACCTTTCAATCTTACAGAAAAGTGGATATCATGTCGCTTATTGAATTGATTTTCGCGTCAGCCAATACTTTGATGTTTCCGTGCTTCTTAGCCTTCGACAGTAATTTTTTAATCACCAATTTTCCAACCGTGCTCAAAATTCCTGTCGCAAGAGAAACTCCCTCTATCCCCAATGCGACTGGACTGGAGAAACTTCCTCTATACCCAATGCGACTGGAATGATAAGAGACCCACTCCAGTAATACTCAAACCTATGGATACGAGGATGAGAGACAGATCCAACCCCCAATTTTGTCATTCGCGCATATTTCTTAATTCTACGAGTAGAATAAATGTTTTACTTGAAAACACTATATGTTTATTTTGTTTATCCCATAAAGTCTTTTACAGGGCAGTCGCGGTTAAATCGTGCTGTTACTCGCTACAAAAACACAACGAGAAGTGAGGAGCACATAGGTCCAATTCGAAGACAAGCAAAATTGACCAAAATTAAAAAAGCGCAGTGATACATTTCTGTGTAAAAATAATTCCCCTACAAAACCTGAGCTGAACTTGCAAAAATACTTTATTAAATGAACAATGTGTAGTGTTTTCTACTGGTATTGTGTAATACTTTCAAACAGGTTTAAAGAAAAACAACAATTGAACTGTTAATTATACTACACGAATGCGGTGCAGGTCAGTGGTCAACAAGTCCGTCTCTACTGTAGGAATAAATTCTTTCATTGTTAAACCTATGGGGAAAATTTATCACCCTACAAGGTGAATAAAGAAAAAAAAATATCCAAGGCCTTTATTGTTCAAATAAACGGCCATTTATGGGATAAATATATTATTTCTCATTTTAATTTCTATTTATTTATTTACTTTTGTTTCTTCTTCCTTGTTACTTAATACATATATAAAAATTATAATATAGTGTCTAGGCTATTTCTCTGCTTTCACAAAACGATGTCTCATAATAACAAACTGAGAATGCGTACGTTTTTGAAAGGCGAATTAGGACCTAATAACACTCCTCGACCAATTTTTTTCCTTTCCTCAGAACGAGATTGTCTCCGTGAGCTTGAAATACCTTACGCGTATTTCAGATACAATCCATTACAATCCATTTTGATTCGACACACAACTCCTCCTCTCTTCAGAAAGAATCCGTTTCCAATTATTTTCTGGGCACAAAAACTGGCCATTCCTGACAAGAGCTCCTATACTCAAAGCCAGCAACACAGTGAGAATCGATAAGGCCTTGGTGGCTAACCACACCAACAATCCTTAGAAACCACCTTTCATTTTCAAATTTTATCTTACAATCAACATGTAGTTTGTCTGTATTAACTCCACAACTGTCGTGTATCCGACCCCCTGATACAGATGTTTGTATCAGGGGGTTGGATACAAGCAAGTTTCTTTCGCGTGAATTCCATTTTATTTTTATTTTTGTTCATCCGTACGAATAAATAGTTCGTTATATATTCGTCTACATTCTTGACTTATCCCCAATATATTGTAAGATAAAATGATTATTACCATTATGTGGATGTGCAAAATATGTATCCGAGTCTCGCTCCGGGTTCTAAGGGTAGATCACGATTCGTCTTCGACTCGTCGTGATCTGCCCTTAGAACCCAGATACAAAGTTTGAACATCCACATAATGGTAATAATATCTATTTGTCTCAATTGTGTGGGACTCAGTCTCCTTTTCGATTACGTTGCGCTTTGGGTATTCCATTAATTTGCGTTTTGGTCCAAGCGATTTTGTCACGTCCGTTGCTCAAGTCTTGATGTCTTAATTTCAGTCTCACAGCTTCGCCTCGATTTTCTTATGCTCTGCGAAGTTTGTCTTTCTGACATTCGGATATGTTTACGTTTTGTATTATGTTTTTCATCTTTGTTTGTTATATATTTAATCTTGTTGAAAATTTGTTTGTTTAATTTATTTATTTTTTTATTTCCTATAATACATATGTATACATATATATACTTCATCAAATACTTTTTATAATTTTGTCAAATTGTTGTCATGCTCGGGAGATTACTCCTTTCTAAGCGGCTTTTACTTTTGACTAATTCATATTCCCTTATGTTAAGTGCCATAGCAATGTAAAAATTATGCGTCACGTTCAAAGAATTAAATAAATTGTTCGAGATTGGCGCACGTTTTACAGGTCGATTTATTACACGACAAATGGCTGTCCAGCTCCTAATCACGAACCCTGTTGGAAAATCATCGTTTCATATCTTCCTTGAGTGGCAACAAGTAAAGATATATTCCGCGTTATTGCACATAAAATTTGTTCTCAGCTTTAATAGTTGAATTCGGACCTAATAACACCCCTCGACCGTCGATCAAATTCTTTCCGACCTTCTTTCCGGTCATCATGGATAAGTCGGCACACATAGGTGAAGCAGAAAGACAGCTATCAGATTCTCGTTTCTACCAACAACTACAAGATCATGATCCTGCCAATGAATTTTGTCAGAAAGTATCTGAAACCATCACATCCATTTGTACAGAGTGGCAGATTTCCGAGGAAACTCATGAGTATTTGGAGCCAGACTAACCCTGGTTACCAAAATTTCACAAAACAGGGAATGCAGGTCGCCCTATCATTTCTGGTAACAATCATCCCACTGAAAAAAATTCTCAGTTTGTTGACATCCTCTGCACCTCTCGTTAAAAACACTCCGTTCCATCGGGGAGATACCACTCACTACCTCAGGATAATGGACGAACTGGGTGAGCTCCCAGATGACACTCTGCTGTGCACGATGGATGTAGTTTCTCTGTACACAAACATACCCCATGATGAAGGGATTGAAGCCTGTAAGGATGCGTTGGATACACGTTCATGTTTAGACCCCCTACAGAGTACCTTGTAGATCTCATCACACTTGTTCTGAAGTTAAACAATTTTCAATTCAATGGCGTGAATTATCTTCAGATCAGTGATACGGCCATGGGCACGTGCAAGGCTCCTTCTTATGCAAACATTTTTGGGGTCGTCTTGAGAAACTTATTCTCGTTTCCTCACCATTTCCCTCGCCCACATCTTGGCTCAGGTTCATTGATGATATTGATTTAAAGTGGAGTGGAACAAAATCTAATCTTTTGGAGTTTGCCTCCTTCGGCAACACACTTCACCATTCCATCAACTTTCTTGATTCCACCTCACACATTGACAATAACCACATCGCTACAAGCTTACAGACTCACGTCCATCTAGTTGCCATCCCGGGCACTTTGTCAAAAACTTTCCGTATAGTCTCGCTATCAGAATCAAGAGAATCTGTTTTGAGCCCGATGATCTTTGATCTCATCTTGTAAGCCGTAACTACAAGCGAGAACGGTTTGGCATTGCCATTAGTAAAAATGATGCACCAGCACGGGGCGATCTGATACGATATCGCCCACCAGCACAGAGAACGTGCATACCTTTTGTCACAACATTTAACCCAGATCTTTTATATCTTCCCAACATACTTCGAAAACACTGGACGCTTATTTAGAATGATCCAGCCTTATCCAAGACATTTCCCAAGCCTTTAGTCGTGGCTTTCAAGTGTCCAAAACATTCGCGTCATTCTTATTCATGCCAGCCTCAGTCCAGTTTATTCTGAACTTGCTGTCAGCCAAGCCTGTGGAAAAACCGGTTGTGAAACGTGCATCTGATTCATTCAACAGCACCAGTACTGGGAAATCTTTTAGAAGTTTTTGCCGTGGCACCAGGCCTGCAAAAGTTCAAATGTGATCTATCTACTTCAGTGTGGCTTTTGTCAAATCTAGTATGTCGGCGAAACCAGTCCCACACCAGCTAGAAAAAACACGAAACCCTAAAATGTCCGCCTAGCGGGCTTCTTGGTGCATTTTAAGGCGACGGACTGCAAACTATTTTTTTTAAATCATCCAATTATCATATTTTCATGTAATACATGGAAGTATCTTGACATTTCTAAAATTCCAGTTCCTTTAAATTTTAGAAGGGTATATTAAAATCCAGGTTTTACCGAGAGTTAGGACTTTTCAGAATTTGTCTAACTGTATTTTTTAACTTTTTGCTTTGTACTTTTACCCCGGTTTCTTTTTCTTTCGGGTTGTATTATATGCCCGTTCAGTCAGAACTTGGCTTACGGCAACTTTTATAGTCACATGTCATTTCTTTCGTGGTTTGTGTGTATATTTTCTTGATGTGTCTGCACCCTGAAGAAGGTCTTCATCAGACTGAAAGCTAGGTGAAAATTGTTTTTTTCCCCGTGCTGTTTGTGCTTTATTTAGACGAATTTCTTTCGCTTAAGGCTCTTGCATCTCTCAGATCCAGCACACTTGAAACAGATTTGTTTTATCAGAATATAGACCTTTATATATATACACAGTCTTTTGTTAAATATAAATTTCAATCTTTAAAATAGTACATTTGGACTTCGTTGGGATGTAAACGTAAGAACATGACCTTGCATCATATATAAATTGACTTGAATTTAAAAAAAGATAGAACTTTGATATTTTTTTTTAGTTTCCTATTGTGCAAAAAAAAATTATGTTACAAAAATATTTTTTTTTGGTTTTTTTTTGTTTACTAACATACATACACTTAACAGATTTAAAAAAAAAAATCTCTTATTTGAAATCGCATCATCGCACGTTCACCGCGAAGATCTAACTCTCCTTTTTGATCCGTTAATTCAGTGGTTATACTGTATAACATATGCGTTATCATAGGTAGATAGACTAGATTTCGTGGTTACTCTATGATCTTGTAGCCTGAAGAAACATTCGGAATGAAAGAGTAGATCGTGGGCCGTGTGCCCCCATTCACATAACTTCCAGAGAGCACGTCCACGTTCCCCAAAATGCTGTTGATGGAGAGAATGTCCACCACATTTTCTAATGTCGCATGTCCTTTGTACTTGTTTTGATTAAATCCTAACATTATTCCAAAAGTGTCGCCTCCTCTGAAATCCACTCAGTAACCCTATCTCATGTTCAGTATCGTTTGCAGAGTGTTGATGCTGGGAGTTATGATGATGGCGGTTCCGTCGTAACCATCGATCTCCATTCTGATCTGAATGAGTTCGTTCAGATCGACTATGTCATAACTGCCTTTTGGAATGTGAATCGTGAACCAATCCATTCCGTTCGAATATCTGAAATGTCATTTTTCTGCATGATGTTGGGAAACGAAAAGTATGTCTCCAGATTTGCCAATACCATCTCGTACTTCTTATCCCTCTTCAATTCGATCGGCAAATTGAATGTCAAGAATCGAGTC
Source organism: Pictodentalium vernedei (assembly GCA_031216915.1). NCBI lineage: Eukaryota > Metazoa > Mollusca > Scaphopoda > Dentaliida > Dentaliidae > Pictodentalium > Pictodentalium vernedei. The sequence goes on along the minus strand of CM062295.1, from coordinate 533,952,106 downwards.
TTGTCGTCGCTCCCAGCGATCGAAAAAGAATCTTTTGAGTCGTGTTTTCGGTTGTTCTTTCCATGTTGTTGGCTATCTTTTCAGATAATTGAGTTTCGTATTCTCGTGACTTTTTTTAAAAATATTTTTAATAATTGTATTTTTAAATTGATTTATTTATTTATTTATTTAGTTATTTATTTAATTTTTTTTACTTCCACTTAATATGATTACTTTTCGTTATTAATTGAAATTGTCCAGAATATAAAAAATGTCGAATCTATTCCTATATTTTCCGTGGTTGTTACTACTCGACAGATCGATGACCTCAAAATTATAAGGTGCACAATCCCATACCAACTTACTGAATCTCCTAACTTCTTTTCTGCTCATGTCGTTGGCCATCTGATTGCTGTAAATGTGATTGAGATTCTTGATATCTCGACGAAACAGACACAGAAAATTCGCATTCTCTCTTATGGTCTGCCTCGGCAGTCTGAAATAATTTTGAGATAGACAGAAACCGTCTGTACTCGAATTCAAGTCGCGAGGATCTGCACGACATTGGCATTTTCATAAAATTGGCATTCCACATTTGGCATTCTGTTATTTCCGAGTTTTCTCGATGTTTCTTTCAAGATCGTTGCGAGCGATGGGTCGCATTTTTCGAATTCGTCTCGGTGATCGAAGATTCTCATTATAATGTCCTTCGGTAAGTTTTGCACTTACAGCTTTTCGCAATAATTCGTATTAGGGTTGAAAGAGACTCTTGCCGAACACAAACAATCTATTGTAATCCATTCACTCCAGTCGCAACAACAGATTCATCAAAAGATTTGTCTTTCTGCAATTCCATTTTCCCACTCTCAGTCCATGCTTTGGGAAAGAGTTTGTGATTCGATCTCTCGGTCCTCGGCACATTCCATGATAAATCTTTGATTTTCATTCTCGTTGTATTTTTTTTAAAGGATGGTTCAACTAAGTTTTTTATATTATATTTTTTTAAACTATCTTTATGTTCTTTATTTTATTTTTTATATATAATAAAATTTTGTTTTTCAATTTTTTTCTGACTTTAAACCATTTTCAATTTCGATCCACACTGCTGTTCAACATCTTAGCGAGATCCTGCATCGGTACAACACTAGAACCCTTAAAATTTCCAAGTTTCATCTTCGCTAGAATCTCGTCTGATTTAGACGACAGTTTCGGTCGTTTAGCCAGTGGCGGACTTATCAACTTCTGAATTAAATTGGCACTCCTCTTGTCGGCTTCCTAAGCGATTCTAGTGCTTGCTTCCATTGCAGCTTTCTTACTCACATCCATTGCTGTCTTCTTTCCAACCTTCATGGCAGTCGAAGCGATCTGCTTTGCCACATTGCTGGCGAAGCCGTGCCATAGAATTCCCATCATCGAATCCAGCAAAACTGATCCGCCATAGCGGATCCGCCTCGTAGAGAGGATACACCATCGAAGGATTCGTCGCAAATAAATTCTCATAATCTCCAGGCTCCATATCTTTAACATCACCTATCGTGCAAACGCTAGACTTAACACTGACAAAATCGTCCACATCGCTACTTCCATCGGTCTCTATTCTCACAGGACTATATCCAGATACATCTCTCAACGAACACAACAGATAACCCTCTCTTACAGGTTTCAATTCGTCGACGATCTCTCTCTTCGCTTGCTCTTGAATGTCTATCAAGGGTTTGAACAACTTAGTCGTCTCTCGTTTCATCTCGATATCACCCATTCTTTTATCTCTGCCATCTCGAATATTCGTCTTCAATTCTAGAAATCGATGAACCGTTTAGTCTCTCAAGGAGCGATCTAAAATTTTTAAAAATGACATTCTTTTTTAATAATTTTATTTGTTTTTTATTTGAATTTTATTTGAATTTTTTCTGTTTCCTTCATAATAATATATGGAAAAACCCCCAACATATGTAATATATATGTATGTATTCCTCCGTCACAGACAGAACTGCTATCGATCGAGGGGGAAATATTCTCACAAATCTGAGAGATCCCGTTGAATCGACCTTGCGTGTTGTAAGCACACTGCAAAATGCAGGCAGAAAATTACACGTTTTTTGCAATTTGGACGATTTCTAGTGTTCCGCATTGAATTCTCGCACTAGGCCAGAAATGTTCGAGGTCGGGATTTTCAGAGATTTTCTAAGTTTTTTGAAGATTTTCTAAGATTTTATTTTTGCTCGATCATCGAGATTCGACTGATAAGACGGAATAAATCCTTGCAGTATCTCGGTTGGCATTTCGATTTCCCATCCAATTTCCGACTCGAAAAAAACGCTTGTAGTCTCGAGGTATACTAGCACACTTTTGCGAGAAGTATTTTTGGACTTAGGTAATTTCTCAAGAAAATTGCGTCGAAAATTGCGAGAAGTCAAAAAGGGCTTTCACTATGCTAGAAGCCCCCTTTTTACACTACTGACGCGTGAATGTACCAATGGCGACAAACAGGGCGATGAACTGTAATCTTTTATCTCATCCTTTAGTGAGAATATTGGGAGATGATTTTTTTTTTACAAAAATGCAGGTTAACCCTCCATGAAACAAATTTAATGTTATAGCCCGTAAGTAACATGGCATATCGAGAGCCTGGGACAAATCTCCAAGTCTCAACCGCGCAAGGGCAACAACTGTTTTATTATACCGGGCAACCTGCTATGTCGTATGTGACGTTGAATGAACGTTTAGCGAATGACCCATACGGTTCAATTCCAACACTTCATTGAGTCTAACAAAGTTGTAACAATTTCTAAAATGCTACTAATTTCTGTTATAAAGAAGCTTTTGACCAGTTATAATTTTTCCATCTCGTGTAATCTGTACTTATCAATTACTGCCCTTTATTCACAGGGAATTGTTTAGATTGTATAATAATATTTGTTAATCGGTGGTTATTGTGTTTCATCCTTTCCGCGGAGAGGATTTTACAAGACGGTGATACTTGTTACAAGGGCGAATCTAATCTCTATTCTAATTAGGCAGATGCTTTCGAATCGAACTCAATCGCGAATCAAATCTCACAGCGCCTCAGGTAATCAAACATGTCGACATTGCACATTCTTACAATCTTGTCAAATGGTAAATATTTTAAGTCTCTACTCAAGTAATGAGTTTTCAGTTATCGAACTCAACCCATGCTATATATATTTCAATGGCACTTCGTTTCGTAGTGCGTGCAAATGCAGAATATGTCAAAAACGGAATCAGTCGAGTTTTGGAATTGGTGCCTATTTGAACTTTTCTTCTCCCACCAGGTCTCCTGTAAGGGGACCGGGTGATAGGAGAAGAGTTCATAGTGAGATACCTTGATAAAAGTTTAAGAACACCTTGACGACTTTAAAATTAACGAAACACCGCTTCCGCATCGAAACGAATCGAATCATCGCAACGGTCTTAAATAGTTTCTCATGCGACAAGCGCTTCACCACACAATAATCTGAATTCACAACGATGTACGTGGATTTTTGTTATAATTTCGGTCGTACACATGTCAACTATCTGTATTTTTCTTTTTATTATCTTTTAGTCTTACGTAAGTTGCGTCCTTGGAATACGCTCGATTGGGTATGTGATGATGCTCTTCGGAGGGGTAGATGCAATCAGCTCGTTTGGATTCGGTCGTTTAGTACAATATATTGGCCACATTCCATTTTTCATATTTGGTAAATAACTTTTTATTATATTTACTCTGTATAAAAGTATCAGATTGCTATAATATAGGTTACCCAAACCCATTCTTTCTAATTTAACTGACTTACGGAATGGTTTCGTTAAAAAGAATATGATTCACAGCGAACTGGGTGAACCATTTTCTATTTACAGGGCGGTGCGGTAATAATTTAATCTGTAAAGCTGAACAATAGGGGACTCTGCAATTTATTTGAAAGATACCCGGTCTTTTTTTAATTCTTCACTACTTTCCACCATATTTTAAATAAATTTAGTGAAAAAACATTGGATTTAGCCCTTTTTCTGTCATTTTTCTGAGCTTATTTTGAGGTCTGTATGACAATGGTACATACTGTCCTCCTGTCTATGTTCTTTTTGTATTCTAAAGCGCCACCTGCTGCTACATTTAATTAAAAACGTGGGAGAAATCATTTGGGTTAGTACAGTAAGGTGAAGGGTTAGCAGGCCACCAGTAATTGAAAATGGATTCGTCCACTTCGTTGTAAATCATATGACAGTGGTGGCCGAGTGGATAAGTGTGCTGGTCTCTCATGCCAGAGGTCCTGGGATCGATCCCAGGTCGGGGAAAGATCTCGAGGTGTCCCAACACTCTCTGTCAGCATCAATTGTGGGGTTGATGTTGTCACAGCGTATCGTCATGTCGGATGAGGACGTAAAATAACTGCCCTCTGTGTGGAGAGAGACACACTCCGTGCAGGCTAAAGATCCCATCGTTGTATTCGAGAAGAGCGAAAGCCATCCCACACATGTGCGCAATTGGGCCAAGGGAAGGCGTTAGTATAAGTTGAATAACTTGTTCACCAATCCTTGTAAAATAATAAGAATAAATTACAATAAATAGCAGGCCACTGCCAACCATTACCCTTACTATACTGACTCTAAACCCATATGGCTATCTCCCATTTTTGTCCACTTCAAGATGGAGATTTTGTTTCTCGGTATGTTACGTTTACAGCACAAAAGGAGTTAAGATAAGGAATACATATGACTTTGTTGAACCTTAAACAGTTATTATTTGCTGGGAACATGATGTGAAATGAAAATGAACACAGAACAAATGGAGAAGACACAGAAAGAGCAGATATTTTAAAAATGAACTGTAGAGTCCCCATTCTTCAGCTTTATCATTTAATCCTACAGCCCCGTAGGATTAAATTATTACTTACCCTTCTTACGGAGCTGTTGTGTATTGTGGCACCATATCATAGGATGCTACTATTTTCCTAACGCAAAACGTTATGCAGAATGGATTGAAATAGTTAAACCTTTGAACACGAGAGGCCTCTTTCGGACCCATGAACATGATACGTCATACTTTCATTAAGTAGGATGACTGACAAGTGAATGTATGGGGTTAGATTAATCAATATTTTCAACGTGCACCTTTCAACTATCCCAGCTAATGAATATGAACTTTTCCATTTTCTGTCATTAAACTGACGTAGAAGATAAGTAGTATGTAATGTGGTTTTCGCCCCATATTTGCCGGACCTCGGAGCCGGAACTCGGAAGTGACGTCATGTCACATGATCTAGTGGCGCCATGTTGTGTTGCCATGGTAAACCGCGTTAGCGGCCACGTTGTGACGTCATCTCCATAGTGATAGGTGGTGTTAGTGCGCATGCGCAGCGCATGTTGTTTGAGTGATACGTGTTTCCGTCATCCATTTTGTATACTGGAGGCCGCCATCTTGGTTTCTATGGTAGCACGTGGTTGCTATGTGACCTAAAACCTTTTTGTAGGATAGGGGTATGTTTGGGGGTGTTCGATTGAACAGGAGTAATTTCCCGATTCGTAGAATTACTACAATCAACCCGATAATTCCTCCAAATCACCAAGATCCACTTTATTTAGTACGGATTTCCCCCAGAGTCCCTTGTAGTAGAGCAGCACGCAGTGCTATAGTACCGAAAAGGCCACTGGGGTAAGTTCGATTGAACTAGAGTAGTTTTTCTGGAACGGATTCCCACCAGAATCCTTTTTTTAGAATATACCATGGCGTTTTTTCCCAATAAAAGACACGTTCCTTTGCATAAGAGTAGTTTCTAATCATTATTTAAATCATAAAAGTAGGGCCCATGTGTATACATGAAGGCCATGAAGCTAACTTCAAGTCCCACCATATACTCATGTGATAATCTACCCATATATTAAGCTAAGAGAATCCCTTTTTTGTCATCTGAAGTCTAATTTACCATCCATCTTAGCCTCATTTTGGTATTTGAGGATACCTATGGCCTGGTATTGTATTGGTTGGGGACACCTTTTGAGGATACCCTTTATAAGTAAAAATTTGAGGATACTTGTATTGCACTACTGGATTCATTGATAACAACACATTTTTTACAATTTAATTTATTTTATTCAACAACAAAATTACAACTTTTTATGGAAGCTTCTATGGTATGTAGGTTGTCAGATATTCATAAACGGCCTTTCTGCAGATTGGACATCTTCTCAGTGGTTTACAACAGTCTTTGCACAGGCACAAATGGTTACATGGTCGCGGAGCTACATTGGCTTCAGCTAATAAACACACACTACATTTCGTCCTCCGTGAATCTTCTTCTTGAACTGATGTGTCCATTTCTTCTTTGATGACCATTTCTTCTTCTTGAACTTTGTTATTGTCCATGAATTCAGGTGGTAAATTATGAATGTAATCACAGTCTGGAGAATATTTTCGGTGTTCTTCTATAACATCATCTTTTGTTTCCCAGCAACGAACAATAATACCACAATGAAAACATTGAGTTCTGTCTCCGGTCCCCAAATAAAAGAATCCAGCTTTTGTCAGTTCATTCGGGGTTTTCACACTTTCACTTGGTAATATGAATTTAAATGTCTTGAGACGATTTTCCTCCAATGCATACTTGATGTGTTTTGGTGGTGTTTGTTCTGGTATATTTCTTATTTTCTCTTCTCCACGTAATAACTGCTCCTGTACTGGTGGTGGAACATCACGAAAATACGTTTCAAATGAAACGCTTATTCTCTCTACAAAATCTCTTGGATTTCTTGTTTCTTGGTTTCTTGATTGATAATCATTCAGTGCCATCCTGACCAAACATGGAATAGTGAACATTCTTCAATCCTTTTTATCTTCATTCTTTTTTAGTTTTCTTTCTCTCTTTGGTTTGGGTTCTCCTATTTCAAGGCTTCTCTTCTTTGCAATATCCACTTCTTTGGTCACTTGTTCCCAATCTCTTGTGGTAAACTGGAACTCAACGTCGTTCTTGAACAGTTAAATCTGTAAATCGTTGTTAAGTTTGAAGACGGTCACATTAGTAGACATCCTTATTCTTTGGCTGTCGAAAAACAAATGAGCTGAACACCAAGTGCACCCTTTTTATAGTTTTTCTTCAATGCAGCGACATCTAGTGGCTGGTTTCTTCTATGACGTCGTTAACCAACACATCATTATCCATTAGATCAGTCGTAAACATGTTGGATATGGTTTCCATCGGTCACCGCAACAGCGATGTTTCAAGTAAAACAGGCAGTATTATCCACACACTGGGTTCGCATTATACTTCCAATATCTGGATTTCTTCTTCAGAAAATTTTCGAATTGTCTGTGTTGTGGTGGTAATCTACAGGAATCAAAGTACTCTGCGTTGTGGTGACTCACAAAGAGAGCTACCCAATGTTCTCTTTTTCTGTGGTCTGGATCCGTGTTGACTATCAAAGCCACTGGTCTGTGATCTGGTAATCTTCTTGGTAATCATTCTGTTTCTTGCAAATACACCCAAACATATTCTCTTCAAACAGCTATTTGTTCGAAGTGCATTCTCTAACTGCAACGTGTTTATGTGGAGTAATCGAAGATTACTTGTCTATTCTTATCCACCTCTGTCATGTTCTGGAATTCTGCATACACCAGTACGTTGATTGTGGTTGGTAATGGGTTTTCGAAATGGACTTTTAGTCTCAGGGTTCCTCTCTTCACCAGATCGAAGTGTTGTCCATGTGATAGGTCTGGAGTCAGGTCGAATACGAATAGTGTGTATCCATTTATGTCCTCTTCTCGGCTGATGTGGTTTCCTTCATTCTCGTACATTTGTCCAGTCCCTTGGAACACGGTCGCATAACATCGGGCCACTTCTTGTTCGAGTCGAGGTTGTAATGGTTTGGCAGGAATCTGCTGCCCATCCACGTACAAAGCCAAGTAATTGATTTTGCAGTTCTTGAAATTATATGGATTCTTTGAAAAGTTTCCATTGAAAGCATCGTTGTCTACATATCCCACCACGACGCGTTTAGGTAGTTGGCCTAAAAATAAATATTTTCTTCTGTAATGCTCAGATTTCCTTTCGGCACTGAAAACACCTTGGTTTCCACATGGTCGATAGGATATTTTGCCGTTGCTTTTGTTCGTGCTTTCTCGTAAGTTATTCTCACAAATGACTGGAGTCTCTATTTGCGTACAAACATGGATACATCTAGAATTTTGATCTTGTATATATCGACATCGGCCATCAATGTGAAAACATCTTTGGCTCTGTTTGTTTTAACATGAACATTAACTCCATTCAGCAAATAACGAGTTTGGAAAAACATGTTCAAATGTAATCTTCCAGTCATGTCCACTATTTTACTTTTCTCTATAAATTTCTTTCGAAGAATAAATCCCTTGTTATCTTCTGTCAACTCTGCCATGTGTTCGGCTGTATCCGTGTACCATAATGCATTAGTAAGTTGCGACTTCTTGGCAGCTGGTCCATAACTCAACAAAGTTTCTATGAAAGTTCTGTAGTGATAAGTGTCGATGGAAGGAGATACCAGTTTTTCATTCAAGCTGATATCGATTTGATTAAATTAGGAATGCACCCATAAATTGACTGGGCCCACATTGGCATCGAGTGCAATGGATGCCACATTGGCATCTACAGCCGTTGCTTTAACATAAGAGTATGTCTGTGCCAAATTCAAATAATCATCTCCCAAGCCTGCAATGTGGAATTCTATTGGCCCACTGTTTCCTATGGTCGCCAAAGGCCTGTGTTCTATCCATTGCCCATGTTCCACACTAGTCTGTGTTGGTGGTATGGAAAATAAGTCGAGTTCGCTGTTGACACACTCACAAGATTTTTCATTGATGAGAGACATCACGCACCAAGAACGTCTTGGGTCTGTACAGTTCTACTTCGTTTTGTCGATTTGCCAGATTTGCATGGCGGAGGCCTTTTTATACCTTTCCTGTCGGGTGGTTTCGAACCACCAACCACTTCATTCCAAGCTCCCGCACCAGCCTCTTTGACTCTTTTGCTTGCTGCCTTTTTAACATTTTTCCCTTCAATGACATCTTCGGCAAAGGCCACTCCTTTTCTCACGAGCTGTTTTCCCACGGTCCTGGCTGTGGTTTTCATCAAAGGAAACACCATATTCTTCTGTCCTCCCAATATACTTCCCAAAACATTACTTCTCTGTATTTGAGCTCCAGAAAAAGCTGGTAGACCGTTTCCCCAGCTTGTTTCGTGTGATATTCTTTGTATAATTTGGACTTACAACAGTAAGTCATGTTTATGTGAAATGAAGAGATCTACGATTTCTGAAATGAAGTGTCACTTTCTCGAACTCGAAGGTACTATGGCTCCTGTGTCGTCCTTTATATACACCTGGGCGGTACTGAAATTGTTTCGTTCCACTGGTACATAATACACATTCTCAAGGGTATTGGAGATGGTATTCCCATATTTTCCACGTACAGGAATGATACGAAAAAGGAATATTCTTGTATCTCCTACGACTTGGTCACAAACCAAATCATAGTATACATAGCGTGAATAAAATCCTTGGCTGACATCACCAACTCTGGAAGAATTGTTAGTTCCTGATTTAAAAACACCCTCATTAGATCCCAAAATATTTTGAAGAGTAGGGCTCAATGTGACCACGACTCCATCTCGTACCGTGACACGAACTTTACCAGTCACTTCATCCAATTCAAAATCTACCTTTTTAACACCATTGATAGCCCGTATCACATCAGTGGTATCAGAATAACGACCCTCCTTGAGAGTAAATCGATAATTCTTTTTCGAAGACCAGAACACTGTAACGAAAGCTTCTTCTCCACGAATATTGAACCAAGTATTTGGATACTGGATCTCTGCCAGTCCGTCTTCCCTTTCGTCAGTGAGATTCACTGGTTGTGACAACTGAGTGGTGTACTTAGTCAACGTGTTTTCAGGAAACACGTTCATAGAACTATTATTTGGTAAAGTCAAATAAAACATTACTTTTTCATAATGGTTGGATTAGGCAACAACTATCCTATGCTACTACTCAGGAGAGCAGTCCACAACTTGCTGTCTGTGTTCTCGAGAGTGAGATTAACAACACTGGTAATGATGATGATGTACAAAATGATTATTTGGGAAAAGTAAGTGATCTTGCTCCTTGGAATTCTTTTTCCAAATAGAGGCCAGGAACCGTTTGATCCTTCTTCCATTTTGAAGAAACCTCAGAGGTTCACATCCTTTTATAAGTGAGCTGACTCTGCTTGACCCACGAATTGAACGAAGTGGGATATCCCAACCACTTTACAAACAGTTCTCTGTTTTTACCACGACCACTTTACTTGAGTACGTGTTTGATTTTGTAAATAGTTTTATGTGCAACCCACTGAAGCTCTTCAGTGTAGAACGACCATTTCAATACTTCCCCACTATCGTCTTCTAAGACATATGTGACTGGATGACCTTTCTTGATGGCTACCACTGTGAATAACCCTTCGGTCCAATTGAGCAAGTAACCTTTCTCATAAGTTTTCTTAACTTTACCGATTTTCACTCTATCTCCCACTTTGAACGTTGCGGTCTTGTGTTTTATGGGTTTGCCATAAAGTTTCTGCCAAACCTCTTCTTGATTTTCAAAGTTTACGGCAAAATTGGGGCCATACCAATACTACAATGATGAGAATGATTATAAGATTTGACCAAGTTTTGAAGTGGAAAAATTAATGTATCGTTCTTGGTAAAATATTTCCACATCTTGGTTTTCAAAGTTCTATTAAATCTTTCTACTATGGAACATTTTGTTTCCACATTTTGAGTAGTGAAAATTTCGACTTTGTGATCTTTGGGAAAATTTAGAAATTTTCTGTTTAGAAATTCTTTGCCTTGATCAGTTGGTAATTTTTCTGGTTTACGACCTTGTTTGAGAATTTCAGTAAAGGGTTTTACTATGGAATCACCAAGTTTGTTTTTGAGGGGTATGACCCAAGCATATTTACTAAACACATCTATACATGGCAACAAAAATTTTGTGTTTTTGTTGAATTTACTTATGTTTGTTAAATCCACCAAGTCAGCTTGCCATTGTGCAGCTATACCACTAACTATCACTTTCCTTCTAGGAAATATACGACGAACAGGTGTGTGAAGAGTGTATGTGTCTTGAGTCTCTAACCATTTTACAACTTGTTTAGTTTTTTCTTAGACGCTCCACGAAGAGCGTCTACACCACCAAAACTTCCAGGCGCTTCCGTATTATAGTACAATGCTTCCATGAGCCTTGTTCAAGTGTAAACTCTATGTATACCGTTCTACCAAAGCCATCTTCTTTGCATATTTCATCATCCAAAAATACCTTTAACAGCATCCAATAGTACAGAAGGTAGTAATGTACCCAAGCATCCCCCTTTCTGCAAGATTTGTCCCTTCCTTTTGTCAGAGGCACCTTTATTTGCCACTGCCCTCACTAGTAATTTCTGACGAACGAGTTTGGTTCTCTGAGCTTTGTTTGGGCAGAGGTACTGCGCGCCCCCTTCAGTATATTCGAGCCACAATCACACAAACAGGTAATCAATTCTTTGCATGTTTTAGTATGGATTTGACGAGTGTGGGTTTCGATTTAATAAGAAGCTTGAGAAGAGCGATGTTGCGCTTGAGGCGGTCAGACATACTTCTGACTTGAGTCAGACTTGTTGCTCCCCTTTTATACTTTTCGGTGGTACACATATTGGATTTCCCCTGGAAAAATTTGACTTCTCATTCTCATGTGTTCAGGAGTATCTTGTTTGAGATCGATTAAAAGGTAACCATATGGGGTCGAAGTGGCATCTTCGAAAACTTCTCTCAGAAACTTGGAATGACCAGGATACATATGTGCTGCCAAGTGTGAGATCTGAGAACGATCTCTAGGATTTTTAAATAAGATGATGTAATGACTATTGAGGGCTACAGTCCTATGAACTTTATTTTTGTCGAATAAATTTTGAACAATGTACCTCACACTAATCTTACGGCGATGACTACCTTTAGTAAATATTCTAGACACTCGAACATCTGCATCGAGCATCAGATCATACAATATGACTAAACTATCAGATATAAATTCTTGAGGGAGACCCTCTACGAATTCTACTTGGGGTAAAGTATTGTATAATGGTTGCCATTCACTCTAACACCACATGATGTGACTTGGAACAGGTGAGATAATATCCTGAAGGTTTTGAATAACCCGATTTACAAAGGATGATTTACTACTACCCGTGGGACCACACAATAAACATGTGAATGGATGCTTCCAACGAGGATCCAGATTTTTTGTTCTCTGTGGGTACTACTCCCCTTTTATACCTTTTGGGAAGGTGTTCAATTTGACCGTCCTCCAAAAATATTTAGCATTGGTGGCCCTCTGACTTACTGGGTGGGCACAGGTTAAGTTTGTTTTATATTTGTCAAGAAGATAAACATCAAATAACTTAAGCGTCATTACCACCTTTTTTTTCTTTTTACTTTTTATACTTTTTTTCTTCGTTTTATAAAAAACAAACATCTATTTACAACATCTATTTACATCTTCAGACTGAGTTGTTTCTTGAAGGTCATGAATTCAACCACCAAATCCATAATACAACGTCTCTGTTCATTTGTGAGAGGTTTCTCGAACATATCTTCATACTCTTTCTGTACTGGTGGTGGATTCATTCCAGAAGTATTATTGTGCCACAGTAGATGGACGTCATTCTTGTTAACTCTTTCAAGTGCTTCATTAAAACATGTTATAATCTTCTCTTCCTGAGAGATCATGGGGCATACATTATTCTGAATCTGACTTGGGTGATTGACTGTACATCCAGAGCATTTGTCTTTCACTACAACGTCAATGTTATCTTCGACATACTGAGCATATGCCAAGCAAAGTTTATGTTGCAAGCAAACTTGCCTGAGTTCACTATCAATTTCATCAACGATCAATGGCCGTGGCTGTGTTATTCTCACTGTGATCTTCTTCTTCTTCAAAGGTGGTTCTTAAATTGTTTTTTTTAAATCTTCATGGTTAGTTGGTTTAGTGTCTTCAGGTTTAGCAGGGTCAGTGTCTTCAGTTAAAGCTGTTTGTAGGGTGCTGATGGCTACATGTACTTCTTCTATGTGGGATTTCAAGGCATCCCATTCTTCTAAAGATTCTAAAGATAGATCAATACCAGTCTTCGTAGATAAGGTTTCTGGTCTTTTCCCTCAAAGTATCTTCTGAGATGAATCTTCAGTTCACCCTGGTACTGGGTGACGTTAGCATAAGTCTGCTTGGTGCCATTTCGGAACATCTTCTCTGGTCAATAGTTCGATCGTGAATGATGCAAAGTTCATGCTCTGCCTAATCTTATATATCTTTGAAGGGCGTGTTTGAAAACATCACCCCGGTTCAACAATTTTGATCTACTATTTGATTCTTGGTGGGGTTTGTGTTTGTTTGCTATAGGATTATACGTTAAAGTTGGGAAATTTAGAAAATTAGTATAGAAGTCAATGGAAAAGTAACACAGAAATGCCAATTCGGAACATCTTCTCTGGTCAATGGTTCGATCGTGAATGATGCAAAGTCCATGCTCTGCCTAATCTTATATATCTTTGAGGGCGTGTTTGAAAACATCACCCCAGTTCAACAATTTTGATCGACTTTTTGATTCTTGGTTGGGGCTTGTGTTTGTTTGCAATAGGATTATACGTTAAAGTTGGGAAATTTAGAAAATTAGTATAGAAGTCAATGGAAAAGAAACACAAAAATTTGATTGGTTGATTAACATCGATCTGATTGGTCAGTTTGGCAAACAAACTGCAATCTTGATCCTTAAACTGTAGGATATGGCCCTCTGCATTTTATACTGGCTTGGGACAGGTCAATCTACAAACCTCTTTCCAATGGAGATAAGTCAAACAGCTCGAGTGCATTCCCCCCCCCCCCCCCCACCCCCCACAGTTCGTACTAGTACCCTCTTTGGGGAAATTATTTTTGTTCATTAAAAAACAAAAGAAAAATAAACATGTCCAACTTAGCAATTCAGACGTTTTGTTAATTTCTCATTTTTTTTTAAATATTCACAACAGAGAATTTCTTAGTAATGATTTATTTCTTTGGTTATACAATAGGGGTAGCCTAAAAGACACCAGGGATCAACTTTTTTGAATGAAACTAAAAAGTTTTGAATGAAGCTAAAAATGTTTGTTACAAAAACAAAATGTGTATCATCCGGTTCCAATAGGTGTAACCTAAAAGATACCATGAATCAACTGTTTTTAAATAAATGGAATGAAACTAAAAAAAATGAAACAAGTGTGTATCATCTGGTTCCAAATGGGGTAACCTAAAAGATACCATGAATCAACCTTAGGGAAATAATGGAATGGAACTAAAAAAGTTTGTTACAAATGTGTATCTTCCGGTCCCAATAGGGTTAACCTAAAAGATACCATGAATCAACATTTTTTTTTAAATAAATGGAATGAAACTAAAAAGTTTAGAATGAAAATAAGGAAGTCTCCTCCACTTCCAATAGGGTTAACCTAAAGTATACCAGGAAATTATAACATGATGGTGATGATGATGATGATGATGATGATAAAACTCTCTGTATTAGAACAAATAAAAAAATGAGAAACAAACTTTCAATCCATTTCTGTGTATTGCCTTGTAAGAAGACTTGCCATATAGGACTTGCCATTTAGGACTTTTTAATTAGAGAAAAAGACTCTTTTATGAAGACTTGCCATAAAGGACTTTTTTAATAAGAGAAAAAGACTGTCATATAGGACTCTATGAGGACTTGCCATAACAAGAGAAAAAACTGCCATATAGGACTTCGTAATTAGAAAAAGAGACTGACATAAAGGACTTGCCACAAAGAACTTCAGAGACTGCCATTGACGACTTTAGAGACTGCCATATAGGCCTTTTAAATTAGAGAAAAAAACTGCCATATAGGACTTTAGAAAAAAATTTTGGTGAACCTAACATGATTGAGTAGACCACCTAAAATCCATTACGGTTTTTAGGAATTATTTCGGTCAACCTAACACGATTGAGTAGACCACCTAAAATCCTTTACAGTTTTTAGGAATTTTTCGGTCAACTAAACAGGACTTTTTATAGGCAAAAGCTAGACTTTTTCTGGTTGTAGAAAATATGACACTCACTGAATAACTTCATTCTTCTTTGTTCTTTAAATCTCTAGTGGTATGGTGCTAATTCCATCTTCTAAAACTCTTCGTTTTGGGTAGAAATACAACAGTCCATCTCTACTCTGCTGGTAAGTATACATAGTGTTGTCATTCATAACAAATCCTCGGTTGATGCCGGAACCACTTTGTTGAGTCTTCAAAACTTGCAAATATTTCTCTTTCATCAAATCATTGTGGCGTTTGCTGATTCCTTTTTAACTGAATTTATTGGTAGCACCGACACAATAATATGTTTTACCACACAGTCCAACAATGCCGGTTTCCTTGCCATTCTACCTTGAACAAGCCTGGAGTTCTCCTGTCAAAACGTTTTCTTTCTAGGCAACATGAGGTTGACAGCCATTCGTTGCCTTCTAATTTGGTTTTCACATAATCATCTCTGTGGAAATCACAACACTCTGATGGAAACCACTTGTGATTCTCTTTGTAAAATTCTACTCTTTTCTCTGGTTTCACTAATTCATCTATGGATGGTGACGAGGTACATAGATATGCAGAATCTCTTTCAGGAAGGCTTTGAGTGTGTCATCGGTCTTCTTCATCTCTCGCCACTCACACACCCAGATTTCAACAAGTCTATAGCCTAAATCGGTGATATACGTTGCATTGGTACGGGTGTCCTGTAGTAGTTCTTTCATGGGTATATCTCTGACTTCATTATGGAGGATAGGAAGCTCATTCTTATCTTTATGCAGGTATGTCCGTGGCAGAAGCAACCATGTAATTGGTATACAGTCTGTATCTCTTTGCACCAACCATCAACAGGCAACTGTTTTCGACCAATCATTTTTTCAGCTCTGTTAAACTGATGTCTGATGTGGATGTCATCTCTCATCGATAGAAACTCTAACCATTGATCAGCCATTTTACCATAGTTCATAGGATGTTCTGGTTTAAACTGGTTTTCTTCACGTCATCCAATACTCCAACCTGTTGGCATCTCTTGCATTAGGCACCATAGATAAAATGCATTCGCGTCAAAGCCTATAATACTTCAACATGGCTTTGCTTCTTCGTCATATTTTGTTTCTCTGATTCGGGTAACATCTTTCTCGTGGTACCAGTTGAAGATAATTGAAGGTCCACCAACGATATTATCTTTCACTAAGTGATGCAGGTCATTTTCTTGGTTAAATAACGTGAAGTAGGTGTCATCATTCATGGTCTGGAACAGGTATTTCAATGTAAGGCCCGGAACACTGATACCGTCTTTAGACATGTCGATGTGGCGTTCTTGATAGAAAGCAAACTGCTTGTCAACTGCTTCAAGGAATGGTTTTACATCTCGGTGATTGTACCAGATCAGAAAATCACGGAAAATTGTCATCTCCCAGGTCGATCCATACATGCTGGCAGTACTGGAATTCTTCTTTGGATATATTGTATTTCTTGAGAGTACTGTAGAAGGCTTCATGGTCTGGTAGATGATCTTGATCCAATTTCTCCAAGCTATCGATCCATTCATATGGTAAAAATCCCTTTGTCACGGAACAGCCAAATGCTTTCAAAAATTTGCCATAGCTGAATCCTAGAGCGAGGTAGTTGCACATATCAACAAACTTGAAGAATTCTGTCGAGACGTACATGTAGTTATTAGATTTTTGACTGCAAACTTGAGTGGATTCTGTCTCTTCAGGTATGCCATCAGTTCACGCTTGACTACATGCAGGTCGTATTTTCCAGAGTTGAATCCGATGACGGGCATCATTTGCAGGTAGTCTTGAAACTCCTTCTAAAACTTCTGTAAAGAGTGCATATTGGATGTATCTTCTCCATTAGCTCTGGCTTCCACTTCCGGCGTTTCATCAATTTTTTGTCGGAGTTTAAGTAAAGTCCACGCATGATAGGTCTGCACGAGTTGGTGGCAATGAGATGAAACATTTGTGAGGTATGTCATTATTTCTTCAACAAGTTCTTGAGAATTTCCGTTAATAATAAAACACTTTGATTCTTGATATTCTGGAACATTACAACATACGCTCACACTCAATGGTCGGTGTTCTGTTTCCCACATCAGTTTATCACTCTCGGTAGGTAGACTGGACTTGTTGAAGTAACTTTCAAAATCAAAGGTAGCACGGTATGGATAAAACTTCTTCTCTTCAGGCCCTTCTATACCTTCATCTTCTTACAAATCAAATATGGACTGTGATGGATGGTATACACTGCCAACATACTGGTACTTCACTTTATCTGTACATGTCTTCTCGTGACGATTTATTGCCCAAGAGGTCATCCATAATTTGCCGCATTTGCGGCATTCAAACGATTTACAGTATTGGTCTATATCGAGGATGTAGCTAAAATGGTTCTTATAGACGTTCACATACATGGTATTCTCAAAACTTCTATGAGAACTCTGGACTAGTTTGGCAACAATTTGGTCATCATCATTCTTGACAAGCTCAAAAACTTGGATGTTTACTTCAAAGCATTTCTCTAAGTCGGGTAATTAGGCTAAAGTTACTCCACAGAATTCATTCTTTGGCTTATTTGTATACTTGTTGTACATGGCAACTGATGTATTATTCAAACTGCGTGCTGCAGAACCACTCCACATAGCTAAACATCGGAAGATACACAGGTTGTCATCATAATAAAATTGGTTAGCTTCATCTTTCACCAAAGCATTTACTTTGTTCTGGGGAATGTAATCTGGAAGATCTTCTACCATTCCAATTGGGTGGTCTTTCAGCTTATTCACATAAAAGGTGACATTAGTAACTCTCTCCACAAGCCATTTGGTGTTTGGTCGTTTTAACATGGCCCATTCCAGCATATCTTCTTCCATGACATCATCTAGGAATTCTTCAAAGTCTTCTTGGCAGCATACGAGTTGTGGAACATCAAGTAAACAAGCGTTGTTTTATGATGGGTGGTAATACTCCAGTTCATTCGTTTCATTGTGATTCAGGACAAAACCAAAACTAAGATTAATTTTAAATCTTAGCTGTTGTAGCAAAAATACGGTAGTCATCAATTCATCAGTCATCATATTCAGGTTCACATCGTTGATCCGGTAGTTATACTGGTCCTGGACTCTTCTATTCATCAGATGGCAAGTTCCAATAGAGCTTCAGTTATCTTCGTATATGGTCAACATCTCATCGGTCACTTCTTCGGACATCATATTCTGATCAAAATCGGTCGGGTAAACATCATACCGGGTGGTCGTCGAGGTCAGTGGTTGTTTGGTTGGTCCTCTCTTCGGCTCATCGGTCTTCCTTTTAGCTGGTACAGGAACTGGTCGGTGAGCGACTCTCTGGTGTCGGTTGAAATGGAGTAGTTGGTTAAACTCCTGGCCGCATTCCATGCATGTATAGATCTCCAAACATTTGTTCAGGTGGTTAACGAAATCTTCTTTCCTAGTAAAGGTCTTGTTACAATTGGTGCAGTCGTGGGTCTTCTTATCTCCCTTGTGCTTGGTACGCACATGGCGGTTCCGGTTGCAGCGGTCCGTAAAGGTCTTCCCACACTTTTCGCAGGCATAAACATCAGTCCTAGCAACGGCAGTAGCAGCATCAGACTCCATCTTCATAAAATGTTTGCGAAGGAAAATTGCTGTAGAAAAGTCTAGCGATGTGTTCAGTTCGAAGGATCGAAACAGAATGACGCGACGTTACTCTTCTCCAGCATTTATCTCTACGTGAAGAACGTTTTTGAAAACTTCACGACGTCGCAACGTTTTTTCATCGATATTTTCATTCTCGGAGGGCGTTTGTGTTTGTTTCTTAAAGGATTATAGGTTAAAGTTGGGAAAGTTAGAAAATTAGTATAGAAGTCGATGCGAAGGAAACACAATGGAAATATACTAATCTGATTGGTCGATTAACTTCGCTCTGATTGGTTAGTGTAGAAACATCTTGATCCTCATTAAATTTATTATTTAAAATCATGTAGTTAGGGGTTCATTTAAAGAAATTAGTAAATATAGGCCATAACAATTAGTTAGGGGGTTAGTTAAGGATGTTACTAAAAATAGACCGTAGGCATTTATAAAAATATAGTTCCAGGTAGAAGCAGCGGATTCTGCGTAATGACCAAAGAAACGTGCCTTTTATTGGGAAAAACGTCATGGTATATTCTAAAAAAGGCTTCTGGTGGGAATCCGTTCCAGAAAAACTACTCAAATTTAATCAAACACATCCCAGGGGCCCCCTCTGTACTATAGCACTACGTGCTGCTCTACTATAAAGGACTCTGGGGGAAATCCGTACTAAATAAAGTGGATTTTGGTGATTTGGAGGGATTATCAGGTTGTTTGTGGTAATTTTAGGAATCGGGAAATTACTCCTGTTAATTCGAACACACCCTCCGAACATACCCCTATCCTATAAGAAGGTTTTAGTTCACATATCAACAACGTGCTACCATAGAAGCCATGATGGCGGCCTCTAGTATACAAAATGGACGACGGAAACACGTATCACTCTAACAACACGCGCTGCGCATGCGCTCTAACACCACGTATCACTATGGGGATTACGTCACAAGATGGCCGCTCACGCGGGTTACCATTACAATACAACGTGGCGCCACTAGATCACGGGACATGACGTCACTTCCGAGGTTCGGCTCCGAGGTCCGGCAAATATGGGGTGAAAACCACATTACATACTACTAAGATACCAACATGGTTCAAAGGGTTAATATTTGATTCATATCTTGCAATCTATCTAACGTGGCGACCAATACACCCTACAGGTAGATTAATTTACAAACGAGGAAGCCGGCTCTGTTATCGACTGTTTGTTCACCCAGTTTTCGTAGTTCGCCAACAGACTACCGTTGATTTAATGTAATTGCCCTTTATTGGCAAAGAAAGAACAATGGTCAAAACAAATACAACGGAATTATGTCCATTTATTCCTCTCTTTGTGCGGATCTTCAGGCATTTTTACTTTTCGAAAATACGTTATACATACATTTGCAAAATGACGTTATGACGTAAAACCCTGGAAGTTATGTAGATAGATTGTGTAGACGTTGTGCCAGAAACTGCATATAAAAGAATTATTTTATTTTTATGTTTGAACACTAACGTGTTGATCCCTTATCCAAAGATATTATAAGCCAGAACCTTTCACTGTGCTCCTGAATAAAGGAAAAAATCGCGTCAAAAAGGCGTTACCCCTGTCTTATAACACTGAAGCGTGGGAATACTCATTGGAGCGTATCATTCAGCCCGCTGCGACGTGGTGTCATAAGCAGCTTTGTTTAGACGATGCTAGATTTTTCCAGATACTGTTCAAATGTATAAAATGATTCTTTTGTATGTAGTTTCTGTTACAACGACTGCACAATCTGTCTACACAACCGCCAGGGGTTTACGTCATAGCGTTACTTTGTGAATACTTGTATATGTATTTTCGAAAACTAAAAATGCTTAAAAATCCGCACAGAGAGCGGGGAAGGTTCTAGCAGGAATAAATGTACATACTTTCGTGGTATTTGTTTTAAACTTTGATTTTTATCTTATAACTACCTGCACAAGGACTTGTTTAAACCTTCTGATATATATATATTCTTTCGTACTATTTATTTATTTATTTATTTATTTATTTATTTACTTAGATATATATTCACTTCACATTGAAAACATCAAAATATTAGTATAATTAGTGGAACTAGGCGGCGTGATCATAAAACTACAGCCGCGGCGAGTCTTTATTCATAGGTGTTTAGGAGGCGCGATGGCTTAGTGGTTTGGGCATTAAATTTCAAGCTGAAAGATCCACAGTTCGGTCTCGACCAGAGATAACTGCGATGTGTCCTTGGACAAAAAACTTAATCTCGACTGATCGCAGGCGGGCATGGTGGCGCTGTGTACTAAGGAGGACTGTAGGCCGATGGTGCACTTGTCATCAACCAACGCTACCCCTACTTGTGCGGTGTTAGTACCTTGGGGACTCTGACAGTTGCTCGCCGTTGCACGGTAGTTCTCTCCTGTGAAACCGGGTTCCTGTAAAACTGTCCGAAACGAGTTGCACTGGCTGTAGAAAGTGTCGTTAAACCCAATTATACAAACACATTTACTTTAGAAACATGTCTACCGGTATTTTTACACTTTACCCAACGCAGACGATATCAAAAGTTATTATTTTAAATATCATTTTTTAAATTTTTTTTAAAAATTTCAACAAAACCATATCATGTGACCCCTCATTGGAACGAGCTTATTGAGGGGTCACATGATATGGTTTTGTTGAAATATTTTGAAAAATTTAATTTTGTCAACTGCTCAATTTGCAAATTATGCGGACGGATACGGGCGATTCGTTAGGTGAAGGGTTAATGTCATTAAACATTCGGTCAAATCAATTTTCGATTGAGAAACATTTCTTGCGTTGATTAAAAAAAAACATTCTTTATGGCAGTTTTAGATTCAATCGTCTTTAATATTCTAGTTGGTCATAAAATCGATGGACCTTTTAAGTGCTATACTGACCCACAGGCCATAATAGTGTCGAATTCCTTACAAAATGTCACCTGCTGTGGCTTGAGAACGTGATTAATATCACTTTCAAAAGACAAGGTGTGGTGCATCTACTATAATAATGACTCGTTGTGTCAAAATTCTAATTAATGATTGCACCTTCGACATTGAATTCAGCTTAACTAAATTATTGTCTATGTTCAACAATCAGGATGCTACTATTTCAATTACGCAAAAGGTTGGGCATAACAGTTAGGCGTTTGAACCCGAGAGGACTTTTCTCCGGCCCAGGTACATGATACGTCATAATTTCATTAAGTAGGATGACTGCTAAGTGAATGTGTGTGGTTGACCAATCAATAATGTCAACGTGCAGCCTCAAGGCTGCACGTTAACAAATATTAATTTGTCTACCCCCAAAAATGATGAATATGGACTCATCCAATTGTTTCCATTAAACTGACACCATGTTTTAAAGGGATAATATTTGATTCATATCTTACAATCTACAAAAAGTTGCCAACTATACGCACTGCAGAAAGATTAATTCAGATAACATGGGCAAGGCACTTAACCCCGATTGTCCACATGGGGGCACAATGACGCCGTGTACTAAGGAGTACTGCACGTCGATGGTGCGCATGTCTTCAACCAATCTAACACTGCCTGTGCTGCAGTGCGGAGTTACGATGTTGGGGAGCTGGCAGCTCCTCGTCGTTGCTCGGTGGTTCTCTCCGGGTACTCCGGCTTCCTCCACCCGTAAAACTGTCATGGCCATGATTAGCCAGTGTGCATAAGTATGTGACCTTAAGCACCAATAAATAAATAATTCAGATAACAGGAAGTGAGGAATCACACAGAGCTAAATTTTAAATTAGCAATGACCGCATTGTTCACGACGCTCGCATCGTGTTTAGTGTGTGAACAATTTTAGATGTGTTTTTTATACGATTGTTTGAACAAACCCTCGAAGTTGACGAAGTTCATTCTGAGGGCGCAGATGTCGTCATTGTCTTCCTACAGTAAGGCAATGGTCATTTGCGGTGCTTTCAGCGAGGCCTGTGTGGTAAATTTGGTTGATAATTTACAAGTTACCCATTAAAGAGACAGCAACACTACGTTCAGATACAATGACGAAGCTTGTGGAATCTTGTTAGAGACGTCTTGTTGATACGACCATTGCCCATTCGCCATGTTTAACGTTAATGATATGCAAGGTCAGCGGTCGCATCGCGTGAACATTTCGATCAGTCTATCTATCAAGACTGTCACACATGCGATGGCAACAAATAAAACGTTTTGTTTGAAACTGCAACACAGGGAGCCTTTATAAGTGTTAATATGAGGTGAAATCTGTGCAAATGTCACAAATCATACATTTTGGTGGAGGGGTGGGTGCCTGGTTCTCAGTGTAGAAAATATGCCGGACAATGTTTTTGCAAAAATGATTTATAATGCACCAGATACAACATGAATTAATGTAAAAATGTGCTAGTATCAAATAATATTCTATTCACTTCAAGGGCTTCACTTATTCACTCAAATGTTAAAAGGATATTTGAGAATATTTTCTGTTGTTTACTCGTTGTCATTGCTTTAGTATTATGACGGAGAAGGGGTGCTAGTGAATT
Source organism: Pictodentalium vernedei (assembly GCA_031216915.1). Taxonomy (NCBI): domain Eukaryota; kingdom Metazoa; phylum Mollusca; class Scaphopoda; order Dentaliida; family Dentaliidae; genus Pictodentalium; species Pictodentalium vernedei. Next base: position 533,928,866 of record CM062295.1, on the reverse strand, counting down.
AATTGTGTCAATTGCCCTGTTTCAACTTGGTTAACAGTTCCAACACGCTTTCAAATTTCAAATATTGTTGTCCCTGTATCAGTATGCATTGCGTCTTCTGATTGGTCAACGTGACCGAAACAAATAGCCATGGTATCGGCTATCTTCAAACATGCGGGTGATAAGAGCGCGCGCCGTTGTTTCTCGTTTGTTTGTCACTCGAGGAACATCCAGTTGATAAAAATAACCTTTGACCCCGACTGGGTCACATCGATTGCAGAAACTCCTATTAGAACTGTTAAGTTATATCCAACTTATTGTCGTATTGTAGTGAATACTAATACAAATTAAAAAACATCGTTGCAGCCCTATGAGCAGAAGCACTTGTTGGCTGTCGTATTCGATGAGAACTGAACAGATTGAATCGGGTTCGCAAATATATTTTGCGCTTTGCGGGGTGAGAAAAATCAAGGGGAGCAATTCATCTGTTTATCTTCGATATCGCTTGAGCAGAATACAAAATGTCAATCTCTCGCTTCGCTTGTCACTCCGATGGAGACATCGCCCGCAAACGGATTGAACTCACGCCTAAATCCACCATCAAATCAAATAATATTGCCGCACGACGTTTTAGAGAGTATTTGTCAGAGAAAGACTTTGATACTGAATTTGAATTATATGACACGGCTCACCTGAACACAACGGGCAAAAAATACGGGCACGGTGAGTGTAAGACTTGGTGTCAACAACAAATTAACATTACCAGGGCATTAAATCTCGGCGCACTTCATAATTTATTTTGCGGTTTCCGATGGTCAGCGTAGAAATGTATGCTATTAATTCCACCAACCTCTTACAAAATTCAATGAATGCGGCTCAATTCAAAATCTTCAAGTTTAAACCCAAGTGGAGTCTGAAATTGTGAGACATCGTTCCCGAAATTCAGAATGTCACCTTCCATGTTCCATGTCCAGCGTCGTTTTAAGTGAATATTTAAGCTATTCTCCCAAAGACATGAATAAAACACACAACATAACACATCTAACATGCTGAAGCTTGTTCCATGGAAATACAATTCACTCTGGAAGGCTGAATTTCCAAGGTTTTAAAACTTTTTCAACGAATTCAACCAAAGTGAAAAACTTCTCCATGTGTGACCAGGTTTATAAACAACGATTCGGGAAAAGACTCGGTCTATTTATAGTTTTGCTGTGACGTTTGTTTAGCTGTTTGGTTCAAAACCTGAGGCTCAGTGTAGGGTTTCAACTTCGTCGCCTGAGTCTTAATGTGGGATCATATTTTACATCTCGGCATTATTTCTGTGTTAGGAGGCGGGACAAAATCGTTATCTCGGGCAACATCCAGGGTACATGGAGATTTAATACCTGGATGTCTCCTTTTCAACCATTCGGCTTGCGCCTCATGGTTGAAAACCGACATCCATGTATTAAATCTCCATGTACCCCGGATGTTGCCTGAGATAACTTACACTGAATGACCTTGTCACAATATAATATCCGGTATAGTTTCACTTGCTATTATTGTGTATTAAGACTTCACCACATGTGTCATTGGTAACTTGAGATTTTGGAAATTGACAAATATCATTTCAACTGTTTTTTAATTGAGAAATAGGCAAAAATAAATAAACCATACTTTGATTTTACATAATTTGTTGCTAGATAATAACTTGAACATAAAATAATCTATTTTAGTGTACAGTTCGGTCATCGTGGACGGGTCACAATCCACGCATGGACATTATTTCCACATGTAAAATTTAGAGATGATCCGCTATGACCCCTAGGAAAATTTCAATTAAAGAATCACCGGGTTGAACACTGGCGCTTCATTAATTGAAATTTTGCTAGAAATCAAACCGGATCATCTCTGAATTGTATCTGTGGAAATAATGCCTACGCGTGTATTCTTACCTATCCACGATAGCCGTACTGTATTTTGTGCACATTAACCTTAATTGCTGTCAACTCCTATAGTACAAATCAGGGGAATAATTTAAACATATTTTATTTACGTCAAATCAGGGGAGTGGGGTTGGGCATATCTTAGACCATCATTCATACTTTCATGGACATTGAGCTGTTCTGGATGAGTTTTTGAAGATTTCTGAAGTCTTATTTTGCAAACAGGAAGTAAGCACCTGTAATCACTGGTGGAATCAAAATAATCAGCGAACTATAATTCTTTCCATACCTACTATGACGTTTGTCAAAGCAATTTGTAATTTCAGTGGGAAAGCGGGAGTGGGTGTCTGCAAATTGCAGAAGACAAATTGCACAAGGTGGTGGGAGGGTGTAAAAATGGGCTGAACCGAACAATGGGACATGACGTCCGCACATTTTCTATTGCCCTGGCCCCAAAACAGAACAAAATAATATTGATTTTTTCGTCAAATGCATATCGCAATGTACCCCTTCCTATAAGCGAAGGCAGACTCGGTATCATGTTTTTGTTTTTGATGACGAGTGATAAAACGGCAGATAGATCACTCAAACTAAACAAAGATGACTGCGTGAGTGAAAATTCAAAACCATAGTATCGAAACAACCAATCAATACAAATATTTTCAAGCATAACACACAAATGTTCCAACTGGAAGAGATTGGAGAGAGGCTTGGTCCCTAAAAAGTGAAAAATGTCTGCTAGTAGCAATGTCGCGTGTCTAGAATAACCCTACCGGTATAAACTATAGATGTAATGTTTCCTATACTAATAACACAAGACTCGGACATAAAAATATATAAATTCTTCTTTTGACCATTTTCCTCTTCAATTCAAGCTTACATGTCACACAGTGGAAGCTGTCTTATTACAAAAAGCACTCACAAAGTGGAAGATCCATGCAGGGCCGAGGAGAAGAAATTCGGGCCCCGGAGTTAAACCTATGACGGACCCCCTTTAAAAAATGTCGGGACATTGATGCAGATAATAAAGGCATCTGAAACGAGTGGTTTTGCGGGAGGTTCTTCCCCCAATGAAGTTTTAAAATCAGTTATTGAATGGAGTCTCTGGCGGCTTTTGGGATAAAAAAAACCCTCTTTATTTCTTGGCCGTCAAAATGACGTTTTTTAGCAGCATGTTTCAGATTTCCAAGTCCATCATCAGTAGTGAGTATCCATTGACCTAGAGTTATAACTATTGACTGCATAGGGGAGCGCGGTGGCTCAGTAGGTAGAGGTGCAGGCTGCAAGCCGAGAGGTCCTCGGTTCGAATCCCACCTGCGGCAACCGCGTTGTGTCCTTGGGCAAGACACTTCATCTCCATTGCCCGCGTGGGGGCACGATGACGCCGTGTACTAAGGCGTACTGCACGTCGATTGTACGCATGTCTTCAACCAATCTAACCCTGCCTGTGCTGCAGTGCGGAGTTACGATGTTGGGGAGCTGGCAGCTGCTCGTCGTTGCTCGGTGGTTCTCTCCGGGTACTCCGGCTTCCTCCACCCGTAAAACTGTCACGGTCATGGTTAGCCATTGTGCATAAATATGTGACCTTAAACATCAATAAATAATAAATAAATAATTGACTGCATAATTCTTGAAGTGATAACTATAACGTCAAGTTGATTTATTACTTCAAGAATTATGCAGTCCATATTACAACCGTTGGTCAAGTGCGCAGCTTCACTGACGATACAGCCGCCCTTCTTAACTGTTGACACGGGAGTCAGAGCCTTGTGGGTGGGGGGGGGGGGGGACTAGGCCAAACTTGGCCTGAAAACCCGTATTTTATTTTTGTTTTGTTTTGGTACATTCTTTGAAAGGACGTACCAAACCCCAAAATTGAAATAAGTCTTTCCGGCCATCTTTGGACTTGGGGATGGGGGTGTGCAGGCGTAACCAAGGATCCTTGACTCCTGGGCCAAATCCGTCCCCCCAAAGTTCCGTGTTCCGGGGTTATTACACCGCCCCACCCTCTCTGCATGGCCCTAGATCTATGATCAAAATGCGCATACATGCATTGCATATTGTATTAGAGTACACACAGGGTGGTTTTGTACTTGTCCTCTAAGAAGGTTGAAATACATATATTCCCAACATATTCTTGCCAGTCTTTTAGAAAGTTGGGGACTCAGCAAGCTAACCTGTAGTTTATGGACCCCCAGATAAGATAACGAACTACTCAGTGGTCTTAAGTTTTTACTGGCTGCCAGGTATGGTCAGTGGTTGACGCCCATATGCGTTGTTTTGCACAAACAAAATTTCAGTAAGCGGAACCCCGAGTGGAATTCAGAAATCTCCTGACTTACAGTACAATTGTACAATAACCAGTATATGCTATGCATCTTCAGCTGCACCAATAACACAAGAACTTGACATCATTTTCTGGAAAGCTCGCACATAGAGATTCCAGAAAATGTTGTCAGGTTCTTGTGTTATTGGTGTATGACAGTGGTCTACTTTATTTAGTGCGGTTATGCTACAAATTATTTTGATTCATATAGTATTTTTTGTAGACATGAACATATGCTTCAACCTTGTACCATGTATTTATACTCACGTGAAGTCTTTTTTCCAGACATTTCATACTTAACTATTAAATAAATAATTGTTCACTTACAGATTAGTTCTATTAAAAATTATTGGACTGTAGCCATAGCCACATTTCAATATTTCGTGATTATAAAACAAATTTAAAATAACAAATTTTTACTTGGTAAAATAATTTACAATTGCAGTAATCTGTTCACACAAAAGGCAGTACAGTCCATTTTGTACTTTACTACTTAAATCTTCACCCACAGACAACATTAAAACTGGAAATGCAAATTTAAATTTTTCAAACTTATACAAAAAGCCTCAAGCAAATCGAATCATATGACCCTCGGGGGAACATTCTTATTCCGATGAAAGATCACATTATGTGGTGTGTATAAAACTTAAAACAAAACATTTTTACCTGCTAAATTCGTGAATTATGTGTGCAGTCGCAGTCAATTTGTTAGATAATGGGTAAGGCAGTGAGGTGTGTGGATTATGGAGCTTCTTATTGATCCATTTTCCAATGTTTGAGGAGAAAAAAAAAATCAATTCCCGCCACTCATGGGTGAGATTGTTTTTGGCATATCAGAGCTATTTCAACCAAAAAAATAGTTTTCCTGAGGTAATATCCTTTGGTGGTCTTTATAAATTACATTTTGAATTTCTATGCATTGGAAAATGTACTACAATTTGAAATTCAATGCAATTAACTCTCTTTAGTGCTGTGTTTTAACACAAAATATGTAAACAAAATTACAGAAAACATGTACATTACCAGTCAAAATAGGTTGTAATATAAGAAGAATACTGCTGCTTCTGCTTCTACACTGATAATACACGAATCTTACATCATTTTCTGGAAAGCTCTCTGTTAGAGATTCACAAAAAAGGATGTCCGATTCTTGTGTTATTAGTATAGGAAACATTACATCTATAGTTAATACCGGTAGTGTTTATTCTTCAACTCATTTTGACATGTACTGTATATGGACAAAATATTATTTAGACGCAACAGTGCTATTAGCAGACGATTTTCACCAACTTATTCCAACTGGAACATTTGTGTGTTATGCTTGAAAATATTTGTATTGATTTGTTGTTTGAATGCCAAGGGTTTGAATTTTCAATCACGCAGTCATCTTTGTGTCGTTTGAGGGATCTATCTGCCATTTTGTCACTCGCCAACAAAAAAAAAACCCAAAACGAAAAAATCAATATTATTTTGTTCTGTCGGTTAAATGATGTGCTGAAAGTATGATAATTTTTTTTATCCTTATTAGTATCAAATGAAAAACGCACATTTTGTCGTTTCAAACGAAACATTTTATTTGTTACTGTCGCATGCATGGCAGTCTTGACAGAAATGCTGATCGAAATGTTCCACCAAAGTGACCTCTGACCTTGCATATTATTAACGTTAAACATGGCGAATGGGCTTATACGAAGTAACTTTAAGGAATGGCAATAATAGAGTTAATCTCTAACAAGATCATATCACCGGTGATAACTGAACCACTGGAAGTGTTTATCTCGAGAAATATCCACCTCCAGCAACCGTTCTCAATACACTTTACTCTATTTTGAGGAACTAAAATATAATTTTCTTTTCTAGAAAGACGAGTAATGCTTTCAAATAATGTATACAATTCGAATAAAACCTGCTACAATAACTTTCGAGTATTATTTTTAAAATTCCACTGAGAGAGTGCAAAGATGTAGCATAAGGGAACAGTTCCATTGCTTTCTTATCAAAACCAAAATGTTATGTACACTCACACAATTTCTCTTGTTCTATAATAATAAACATCATTAACCCATTTGCCATATGAGAATTGTAGCATTCTAGACTAAATATGTAGACAGTGACTGAAAGCAAGGACATTCTGATCGCCACCACTAAAATTTACACAGGTGCTACATAATCTTCTCACTTCAAGTGACGACACAAAGAAAGCGGAAGCTCTGACATTCTGTTCTCAAGTCATCCGCAATTGCATGAATATACATACAACAAACGTGTCTTTCTGTTTGTGAAAGTAAACGGACAAGAACGTACCAAGTTTTCAACTTTTGAAAACGCCTTCGTTAATACTGATTAGGTTTCATCGACTATCGGCGGTGAAATTTCGAGTGCTGGGCTTCTGAAAGAAAGAAGTGTGTTTGAGCGTTCGCGCGCTCGCGTGTGTGTGTATATGTGTGGGTGTCTGTGTGGGTGTGTAAAGTTTTAAAAGAAAGAAGTGTTTAAATCTAAGTGTCATTGTTTTAGGCTTTTCACAATGCAACTATTTTGATGTGTTCTTGAAACTGGCGTGGTTTAAGAAAGTAACATTGTTTTTTGAAGCGTTTACTATATGGTTCATCAGAAGACACACCCGCTTAGGTGTTTATTTCCTCCTGTCGGGATCTTTGATCAAGGCTATGAGGGATGCTTTGCTTTAGGCTTCAATTTCCCTGTTTTTGTGGCTTTTTCTCGATTGTATCATTGGCGTCTGATTGTCAGTATCATGATAGCCTGTAAAGTGTCTTGGGGACATTATTATTTACATAAATAGCATGCAGGAGAGAGGATGGAGACGCAGTGTTTCTTTATCCCATATATTAATATCCGGTCCTGGTGGCAGCCGGGTCCGGAATGTGGAACATCTAAGGCAAGATTACCTGAGCATGTTTTTCCTTTCTCTGGAATACTTATAGATAATAGCAATTTCGGGACCCCGTTATGAAACTTTAGCATTAAACCATGGTCGGACCTTTGGGTCCTTGACCCCATTCGTTTATAACTTCAGGGGTCCCCAAGAACTCCGAGCTGTCGTTGAGTGATTGTGGAGTAGAATTTAACTTTTGGGACAAGACATGATTAATGAGTTACTTCAGGTACCTCCAGTAAAAATGCTACCAGGAGCCATTTACTTAGATCCATAATTTCTTGTCTTTATGAGAGATGAAACTCTTTCTCTGTTACATGTGTGTATGTAAGCATATACATGTGTATGTGCACATATATGCATGTATGTATGTATGTATGTGTAGATGCATGTGTGTATGTGCGTGTGTATGTGCGTGTGTATTCATCAATATCTATTTCCAGCAATATATACGTACTCAGAAATGCAATCGGTTTATCTGCCCTGATACCTGTAATCTAAGCCAACTTGCTCCAGCCACCACCCACCTTGAAAAATACCACGTTATGAGGAACGCCCCAAATGTTCATTACTCTTGATGTTTATTTTGACTGTTTTCTTGTTTTGCAACATCATATCAGAAAATGATTCTATTTATACATCACATACAAACCCCACTGGTCATATCCACTTATATAGGAGCTTATTGTTAAAAAATCACAGCTGTTTTTGCATGGGAATCAATTCACGGGATAATAGTAACTATAGTTGTGTCCTAAATGGCGGGTAATATCGGTATCGACGAGCTCCGGAGAAACCCTGAATATGATTTTATTGATCACCTTAATGAATGTTTAGAAGCTAATAATGAAGAAAATGTATCGCCCCTTAGCCATCTGTTAGGGAAATGCTTGTATCACTCACCAGAACAATTCCGCACCTCATATTGTAATACTGATAAGTCATCTTCCATGTTCCATATAAATTGTCAAAAGTTTAAATGCTCATTAGGACTCGTTATCTGATCTTCTGTCATCAATGCAGACCACAAATAACAGTTTCGATGTCGTAGGACTAAGTGAAATATTCATCCCTCCGAACATTTCATATAAACTTGACGGATACAACAGTATTATTAAGAATACAAGACCGGACGGTGACGATGGGCGTGGTGGAGTTGCGTTGTTTATTAAGGAGGGACTTGACGTTAAAATTAGAGACGATATCTCTGTGTTCATACCGCACGTTATGGAAACTCTTTTTGTAGAAGTTTCAAATCAGTAATATTTCCAGAATAATTGACGTTATGTATAGACCAAACACGCAACCTAAAGCTAACATGGATATTTATTTGTCTAAATTAGCCGAAATAACCGACAAATAAAAATTTGAAAACAAAAAGTCTTACCTAATTGGCGATATGAATATTGATCTGCTAAAATCAGACTCACATCAAAAAACTCAAGACTATATAACCCATATGTTCTCTGAAGGTTTTATCCCATTTATCTCAAAACCAACTAGAGTCACCCCCTTCACCGCCACCTTGATTGATCACATCTTTTCCAATAATGATTCTGCCCCTACAGATGCAGGAATAATCATTACAGATGTTTCCGACCACTTTGGGACTTTCTACATTGAGTCTACAAACCGCAATAAACGAGATCAACATATTTTACTAAAAAGGAAAGTAAACGAGAATGGTGTAAATTATTTTAAAACTATCTTACAACAAAGCGATTTTGCCTCTGTTCTGGAATCAACCTCTGCTGACGACGCATACCATAATTTCTTAGAAATCTATACAAATGCATTTGAGATATCCTTTCCGCTAGTACGCGTACACGAAACCAAAAAATACATAAAGCGTCAACCCTGGATGACAAATGGTCTCCTAACGTCTTCAAATAAAAAAACAAAATTCTATAATAAAAAATTGCAATATCCAACTGAATTGAATATACAAAATTACAAAAATTATTGTCGTATTTTTAATAGAATCAAAAAACAAAGCAAGGCAATGTATTACAGAAATATCCTAACGGAAAACAAAAACAATTTACGTAAAACATGGAAAATTTTAAATGACGCAATTAAGAAACAAACATCAGTAACTAGACTTCCCTCTACCTTTAAACATGACAACAGTGATATTAATGACCCTCAAGAAAGAAATTGCCAACAACTTCAATAAATGTTTTGTGAACATTGGAACGAATACACGCGCCCAAATTAAAAAACATAACATTGAATTTACCCATTTCTTGAAAAACAGTTACTCAGACAACTTCTTCATGACCCCCAACTACTCCATTAGAGGTAATAAATACCATAAAGGCAATGAAATCTAAATCTAGTGAGGATTTCAACAACATAACGTCAAAGATAGTCAAACTGACAAGCGATATAATTACCTTGCCTATAGCACACATTATCAACAACTCTTTTGAAAAACGGGTGGTGCCGGATGGTATGAAAACAGCTAAGGTTATACCTGTATTTAAATCAGGATCTGATAAAGAGTTCACCAATTACCGACCAATAAGTATATTACCGGTATTTTCTAAAATTATGGAAAAGATTGTGTGCAATAGGCTGACAAACTTTTTAACCAATTTTGACATACTCTCACCAAACCAGTATGGTTTTCGGAAAAAAACATTCCACTTTACACCGAGTTATGCAATTACTAAAACACATAGCAACCTCAAATAATAAAACGACTAAAGACCACACACTGGCGATATTTTCAGACCTTGCTAAAGCATTCGATTCTATAAACCACGAAATATTATTAAACAAACTTGCTTATTACGGTATCAGGGGCATATGTAATGACTGGTTCAAAAGCTACTTGACAAATAGAAAACAATACGTTCAGTACACCAACACAAAATCCTCTCTGATGCCTATAACGTGTGGTGTGCCTCAGGGCTCAACTTTGGGTCCCATTCTGTTCCTGCTATATATCAATGATATCCACCACGCCACCTCTATTAATCTTCTTTCTTTTGCAGACGACACAACCGCGTATTCATCTGACTCTGACGTACAACAACTAACACAATTTGTAAATAAGGAACTTCAGCATATATTTAGCTGGTGTTCCGCTAATCAAGTTCTTTTGAACTGCAAGAAGACCAAGTATATTTTAATCAATCCCGGTTCAAAAAGGGCAACCCCTTTTAACGAATCCATAAAAATCAATGATACTGTATTAAAACGGGTGGGTGTCAATGAGGATGAAAGATTTATTAAGTTCCTTGGTATTAATATTGACGAACACCTGTCCTTTAAATCACATATCACCCATCTGTGTTCTAAGATAGCATGCGCAAATTATGCACTCAACAGGGTCAAATCTATACTTCCCAACGATGTCATGAAAATTTTATACTTCGCATTGATACACAGTCGTCTAGTATATGGTATACAGATATGGGGGAATTCTAAATCAATCAACCAACTTTTCCTACTACAAAAACGCTCAGTTCGCATAATTAATAACGCACGTTTCAATGCCCATACTGACCCTCTATTTGCTCAAGATAAAATAATGAAAGTTACAGACCTTTTCAAATTCCATGCCATGCTATTTTTATTCAATTGGAAAAATGGATCTCTTCCCCAGTCATTAAATGCAATGTTTTCACTCTTTAATAATAATATTACTGGTCCCACCACCAGGTACTCGGTATCGATTCGCGTCTGCAGAACAGGAACAAAATCCTTAGATTACCTTCCTTGTTTCAATTACCCTAGGCTTTGGAACGACCTGGAACCGAGTAAAAGAAATGCTACTAATCGTACTGCTTTTAAGAAAATGTTAACACAAAAACTTCTCTCAAATTATCAAACACAAATTACGTGTAACAACCCGTATTGCCCAGACTGTACTAGATAGTTTACTATACTAATCTGTAATACATTTCTACTTTTTTTACCGGCTAGCTCGTCAGTTTGTCACACAGCTTATTCCCAAACTATTATCAATATCACTTTCAATATATTCTAATAATATTATTGATATTTTAAGTGTTTTGTTTCCCACGTATTAATGCAATAATGCAATAATACAACATTACTCCAAAAGGATCTGTATTTCTCTCTTACCGGCTGTATACTCTGTCTGATATGATGTTGCTCTAATTACATTTCTACCTCGGAGGATAGCAGGAAGACAGCCAATCTGGCTATGGTGTCCCTCAACGGTATGTATATGTATCATAATATTATTCTGTAACTGAATTGATTATTATATTTTACATACCGTTAAATAAAATGAATTGAAAAATGAATTTCCTCCTGTCGGGATCTTTGATCTAGGCTATGAGGGATGCTTTGCTTTAGGCTTCCATTTCCCTGTTTTTGTGGCTTTTTCTTGATTGTATGATTGGCGTCTGATTGTCAGTATCATGATAGCCTGTAAAGTTTCTTGGGGACATTTTTATTTACATAAATAGCATGCAGGAGAGAGGAGGGAGACGCAGTGTTTCTTTATCCCATGTATTTATATCCGGTCCTGGTGGCAGCCGGGTCCGGAATGTGGAACACATCTAAGGCAAGATTACTTGAGCATGTGTTTCTTTCTCTGGAATACTTATAGATAAGAGCAATTTCGGTACCCCGTTATGAAACTTTAGCATTAAACCATGGTCGGACCAGTGGGTCCTTGACCCCATTCGTTTATAACTTCAGGGGTCCTCAAGAACTCCGAGCTGTCGTTGAGTGATTGTGGAGTAGAATTTAACTTTTGGGACAAGACATGATTAATGAGTTACTTCAGGTACCTCCAGTAAAAATGTACCAGGAGCCATTTACTTAGATCCATAATTTCTTGTCTTTGTGAGAGGTGAAACTCTTTCTCCAAAACCGAATCATGTGTTTGCATATCCCACCAAGCACCTCATTGAAGATAAACAAGTCTCCCATAACTGACTGTGCGTGGCGCGTCGGATGTCTTAGGTCCTGTTTATGAAGAACGCGAAGCGACGCGACACGGGCCGCAGCGGCTTACAGCGCTTTGCTAGACCCGTTTATACACCACGCGCAGGCATGCTTTAATCATATTTCACACTGCATAAATAGGAAAGCGCATTTCAGCGATGCAACCTTTTTGGCTAGAATAGCGACACTGAAACAGCGCATCGCATCGCTTCGCTTCGTGGCGCGTCCTTTATAAATGGTCAAATGGAAATACATCGAAAGTGAATGCGAAATATTCGCGTTCTGTATAAACAGGGCCTTGGGAAATGTTTCATATGGTAGTATACCGGTGGATATGAGAGAAATATATGAGAGAGGATATTTTTGGAATGTAGAATGGTGTCTTCTTCGCTAACATTTCGACTGGATGGACACGTTGTTGAGAGCTATGCATTCTAAACTGAGCCTGTGTGATGGGAAAATTCTATATAATGCACGCGTTTTCGCCATCGACTCCGAACACAAAGATCGGCTTCTGTCCATAAAATCATTTAGAAAATCATGGCGACAATCGCGTTCGATCTACTAAGATTTACGTGAATATCTCTTTTCTGTATCCCGGGCAGAAAGCCATTACACACAGCCGCTAGCGACGCATCGAAACATAAAAATCGAAAATGTCACCATGAATTTTCAATTTATACTCGAGACAATTCTTCGAGCGATTTTTTGTCATTTTGAAAGATAGTCTTCGCAGGAGAAGAAGAGTTACACAAAACACAAGTGTTTCATGTGATGGTCGAACGATGTCGTTCACAAAGGCGAAATAAAAACCGTTTCCGGAAATCGCTTCTGGTCATCCAACAGGGAAATTCGCTCGGTCACTTTTTCACCATGTCGCATCGTATCCAGTGTGAACACACCAATTCATTTCATTCAAACTATTTTTTTTTCGCGTCGGCAGCGTCTGTCTGTAATGGCAAAAACACAAAGTGAACATCGCAGCGAGACTGACGGCAAAAGTCGCGCCTACCGAATTCCCTTAACCTGCTGTGTATTTTTTTTTAATTTCTTATAAAGGGGACTATTCGTATTTGTATGGATAACAACATACATAATTATACCTTTAATTCGTAACAGGCTATTTTGGTACTGGGCGCCTTCGAACAGTAGAACACTTTTCTTCCAACCAAACATTTTGACTTCTACTTCAGTTCGTTGGCAAACAATCTCGAGACGTTGATGAGTAAGTGTCCATGTTTGTTTGTTTTTAGTCTTTCTCCTCCATGGTGGCTTACAGATAACCTTACTGCTGTGGTATCCTACAGAAGACTTAGCTGCAGTTTTCTACTTAATAGCGGCTCTATGGGGAATGGGTGATGCTATTATTCAAACTCAAATGAACGGTAAGTTATAAAGTTCATTAGTAAGCCGTTCCAAAACATAGGTTATGACCCCTCATTGGAACGAGCTCGTCGAGCTCGTTCCAATGAGGGGTCATAACCTATGTTTTGGAGACAAAAAATTATTCAAACTCAAACACAAATAAACGGTAAGTTATAAAGTTCATTAGTTAACTGAGGTTTCCTTGCCACGTCATACAACAGGATGAAAGTGGGGGTGTCTTTTTAAACTGGAATGGCTATCAGTAGAGGGCAACTCACCCCTGTTACACTATTTCTAAATGATGCGGCTGTTTCTAGTAAAATTTACGAACCTCTAGTAGTTATAGTGTAATTTACGAAATTCCAGTTTTTAGAGAAATTTATTAAACCCATCCAGCGTCCTAATTTACTGGGCGGTTTTCCTAAATTTAAATATAAACTGAGGCTGAACTAACGATCGTTTTTATCATTTGATCCAGCATACGATAATAGATGCCTAAATGACACGAGAGACAAAGAGCGTTTCCTATAAAGCCTCCAATTACGTTAGTGTGGTCAAGAAAAAAACAGCAACGCAAAGCGTTGCATATGCTCCCACCTGCAGTTCCACGAATAGCATATTCCGCCAAGTCAAAAGAAAAAAATATATGTGTACGTTACATATGTCTGTATAAGAATTGAAATGAATTATCTGTCACTTTATCGGAGTATGAATGTGGGATGGGCGTGTTAAGATGCCTAGCACGTCATACAGAACTTAACACGCCCATCCCATATTCTTACTCCAATAAATAGAGATTATTACCATTATGTGGATGTACAAAATATGTATTCGAGTCGAGCTCCGGGTTCTAAGGGCAGATCACGACGAGTCGAAGACGAGTCGTGATCTACCCTTAGAACCCGGAGTGAGACTCGTATACATATTTTGTACATCCACATAATGGTAATAATCATTTTATCTTACAATATATTGGGGATAAGTCAAGAATGTAGACGAATATATAAGGAACTATTTATTCGTATGAACAAAAAAAAAATGGAACTAACGCGAAGGGAACGTGCTTGTATCCGTCCCCCTGATACAAACATCTGTATTAGGGGGTCGGATACACGACAGTTGCGAAGTTTATACAGACAAAATACATGTTGATTATAAGATAAAACGACAGATTACTCACTTCAATTGTCGTTCAGTCATTCAACGAAGTTGAAATGCCTTGTAGCGATCGGTAGCCTGTTTTTGTTTTCCGGGTTTTTTTTCACCTTTTTAGCCATACATGGATTATTTTCGTCATCCATAAAGCTACACTCACGAAAGTTCGCACGCTCGTCGTTTGTCATAAACACTTGAGATTGTGAGACTTACCTTTTTTGATTTTCGACCTTTACCTAAAATAATTCCAAATTTTCGTGTTATCCTTCAACTTTTATTATCAACACCTACCTCCAACCTTCCCTTTACAAACTTTGCATCTTACAACCGCCTACCTATTCCTCCATAACTAAATGTCCATAAACCCTTCAGTGATCCAGGCATTGTCCTTGAATTTGAAAGAATCACACGCACTTCCGAATATTTCATATAGTCTAGTTTAAGTACTGTGGCAGAACAGACATTTTCTTGGTAATCTTTATATATAACTCTTTCTTAATAATATCGAGACACCTTACATATGTATAAACAATTGCGCCTGATATCTGTGCCAGCATTTACATGGGAAGCAAGATTCGCGTGCGCTTTTACGTCATTGGCCTAAATCGGGAAGACAATTAAATTGTCTCCATGACAATTTGTCCAAACTGCCATGACTCAATTCCCGACAGGTAAAGTATTATTCCAGCCACATCATCAAGGAATACCTCCTGCGAAGGCATGCTTACATGCATCCTCTAAAGGCAGGTCTTAATAAAAACATGTAATTATCGTGTCGCAAGGCTTTCTAACCTCTTGCTTAGACCTAATTAGCATGCACTGGGCACATATGTGGCCATTTTGGGAGGGAATCTGTCACTGACATCCGTTTGTATGAGACCCCCTCTGCGATGCCTTCGCCATAGGTATGCCTTCATATCTTCTCCGAAGGCATTCCGGAAGCATACATTGATAAATACCTGCATTGTCGGGACGCAGGAGTTCTCAACCTCAGCTTTTGGCCTAATTAGCATTCATGGACTCAAAACTGATCATGCTGGGAGCGAATCTGTCACTGACCCCTATTTGCAAGAGACGCCCACCCCTCAACACCCCACAACACCCCACCCTACCTTACCCCACCTCACCCCTCTATGCCTTCTACGCTTCATGCATTCTCCGAAGGTTTTCGTTGATAAATACATGTAATCGTCGAGACGCAGGGTTTCCCACTAAAATATTATTCCAACTACATCAGCCAAGGCATGCCTCCTCCAAAAATGTGAGGTTGCCGCTCCCCAATTTAGGGTATTTTGTGCAGCTTACATAAAGTACTCGAGAACATTGCTGCAACTTCATTGTCAAAGGCAGTTTGAGCGTCAGCGGGGCTACCATAAAGTCCACAATTAAAATGTGTTGGAATTTTTTGAAATTTTAGTATGATGTAGAGCCCTAAAAATATGAGATAGCTGTTTTTTTGTTTTTTGATCTATCACCATTTTGGCGTTTTTACTTAATAAGAACCTTAAAACTTTAGTCTATCATTGTCATATTTCATTAAAACGTTACCTGTTTAATTCCAGTAGCTCAGGATATATCAATTACACAGCTACGAAACTTCACACACCGTTTTCTAGTCATTTAAAATTGTCCATCTCCCTTTTGGAATTGAAATGCCGACCGCCGATGTCAGCGATGCCAAGTTTACGTCCTTTTTGACCTTTTCATTTCAACGTCATTTTGAGCCCCAGTCTTTCCGCATTTCGGGAATACAAAACACATCTAAAAATGTGGTGTCGTCTCAGGAAATTCCCAACCGTTGTTTTCGAAGTCGAAGGTGACGTCTTAGGGGATATAGAGTCAAAAATTAAAATGTATAGGAATTTTTTAATTTTAGTATATTTTAGAGTTAAAAAAATTAAGGTGCAAAAGAAGTAATGGGATATTAGCTTGAAAATAGGTGATAGGTTTTTTATGTAAAAAATCTTAACAAAAATAATAATTTGTCACTTTTTTGCTGTCCATCCGTAGTTATGAAAAATGGTTCACGGTTTTGAACGCCAAAATGAAAGATTATGAGATTTTTAGATATTTGACGCGATCGAAAACATCATGTCACCTACTTTCAATGTAAATTTCTTATTAATTATATAGCACCTCAAGCGATAGCTGTTTTTTTTCAATTTGTCTCCGCTTTTGAAGATTTCAAGAAGGGTTAACAACGCTTTTGTTACATTAACTTAAACAAAAATAATCTTGGCAGGGACCCACTCGATGATGGCCGAGTTTCGTTGAATGACTTCTGGAAATTCGCTTTATAATTTCAAAATAATCTAGTATGAACTTATAATAATTTGTTTGAGATTAAAGTCGATAATACTAACAAAATTGCTCCTCAAAGTTTATTATACTTTCTTTTTTGACTCAGTATATTTGTTTCTGCTATTGGAATTACCTTATCAAATCTGGTGTCAACTTAAACTGGTCGAGTGCTAAAACATTTCCTGACCACACAGGACACAGGTTTTTTTTCATCAAATATTGCTCTGTCACATTTCATTGGATAGTGCCTCTGTGTCTGCACCTATTAAGAGTTCAGTTTCAAGCCCAGAGCTTAAGAAAATGATTTCCGACCTGAATAAAAAAGACTGAGATGAGGGAGTTAAGAACAGAAATCACATAATCCATGAGTTACAAAATATATCGATCTATCTAGGGACGTTGAGGACAACACACATATCATAAATATGACTGACTTCGTTCCGTCCTTTGGCTATTACGTGATATCAAGACTGTCCCGGTTTGTCGTATTTCCGTTTGTAAAGTTTCGAAGTTTCGAGTGAAACTATCACAAATCGTGCTGTCATTATTCGTTTATTCTTTTGTTTTTCCCGACATATTAGTCCATCGAGCCGGATAGAAAATGGCAGCTAAACAATTATATAATAATACAGCAGCAAACAAAACGATGGAAGCATGCGTGTAGGTGACTAAAAGGAATGATGTTGTGAGTGGTCATAAATGTCATCGACGGGAAAAGGCAGTTATTACTTTCCAAAGTGTGATTTAGTGGGATTTCCGGGTTTGATTATAAACGATAACTTCACAAGTGAATTATGCAGTCAACAACTGGGTCATGTATACGTGCGCGCAAATGAAGACGCTTTGCCGTGTGTGTAATGGGGACTTCATTGTTTTTTGTTTTTTTTAACCCTTTACCTAACATGAAAAGCAAACGACACTTGTAAAAGAAATTCTTGAATAACTATTATTTTCATTTTTTGTTTCAAAAACATAGGTTATGACCCCTCATTGGTACGAGCTCGGCGAGCTCGTTCCAATGAGGGATCATAACCTATGTTTTACAAGCAAAAAAATGAAAAAATAATGAAAATTAATTCGCGAGTTTTGAGAATAGCGCTGGCAGTTTTTGGCCGTTACGTTAGGTAAAGGATTAAACAATATAACCATCGTTAATATTGAAAAGTGATAAACAGAGTAATCGCTTGACTGGACTGGTTACGTGAAATAATTCATTCGAGGCGAGGGACTATATTGCAAAACAGTCGTGCGCATTTTGTACAACGTCCCTCACCTCTCATGAATGATTTCACGTAACAGGTCCAGTCAATTACGAATACGTTGATCACATAGAGGACACAGTTAATCAAGCAGATGGAAGACCCTTTTTCGGCCAAAAATACTACCCACTGTTCACTCGTTTTGTCAAACCCCAAGAAAAAACTGCTTACCCTCGAGGAAATTGACACTAAACTGACAGACAAGTTAAACCCTGAAGCCGAATGTTTCGAAAACACCATAATAGAATGTGACGATTTTATAAATGAACTGAATATTAAAGTGTCACGCATCGATGTGTTCCATTTTCTACGATCGGAATTGCCAACAGTCGTATCTTCAGTCCGGGCGTCGCATCTGTGCACTTGCAGCTACAAACGTATGTTGGGTATGATATTGTTGGGTGATATGTGAATGGTACAACAATCATTCGCTCACATTCTTA
The DNA here is from genome assembly GCA_031216915.1 of Pictodentalium vernedei. NCBI lineage: Eukaryota > Metazoa > Mollusca > Scaphopoda > Dentaliida > Dentaliidae > Pictodentalium > Pictodentalium vernedei. Next base: position 533,910,291 of record CM062295.1, on the reverse strand, counting down.
GGATTTCTGGCGGACCCTTACATGTGTGCGGGGGTGCGACGGCCTGACTTGGTTTCGGGGGGGGGGGGAGGATGACTTACCTCAAAACCAAATCAACATGGTAATTGACCACTGGCCCTGGCCTCCAGAGGGCGATGCCCGAGTCCATGTGTGCAATCATATGGTGTATACCACCTTTTTGAGTAATTGTATGTATGACTTCGGGAGATGACTTACATAAGCTACAAGCTTCCTGACAAATCCCTCCATCATTCGGCAATCTGATTACTGTTAATATATGTTATATTTTGAGCTATTGCACTAGCACTGTTACTCTTCTGGTATTCAGTTCTGTAACATATAGCATGTTCCTTCAATAAATATTGTTTAAACTAAAACCGATCCAAGTCAAAGTCGAAATGAAAGTTAAGCTCACTAAAACAGATCTACCGAAATTCGCCGGCGATTCGTTAAAAGTGGCATACGTTTTGGGAAATATTTGATTAGCAATCAATGTCAGTACACAACTTCGAGGCGTTGATAAATAGAGGATATGGAATGAGTGTTTTTCTCATATAATATTTATGAAACGAGTCTAAGAATTTTCCGCTTTGGCGAGCCTCTGGCGAGCCCAAAGGGAAAATTCGGACGAGTTTCATAAATATTATATGAGAAAAACACTCATTTCATATTCTATTTATATTTTATATATAACTAAATATTTTCATTTTTTGCTTCCAAAACATAGGTTATGACACCTCGTCGAGCTCGTTCCAATGAGGTGTCATAACCTATGTTTTGGAAGCAGAGAGTGAAATATAAAAAAAAATGAATGGCGCTTTTCTTGTAGGCAAAAGATTAATACAATATAACCCACCCTAAATAGGACAGATAACGTAAATTCTCCCTACTGAAATTATGCAAATGTGACCCAGTTGTATTTTGTTTAGCCAATAATATTGTTCAGTTTTGAAATTGACCAATGAAAGCTCCCAACTGTAATTATGCAAATTATGAAAATGTGGCCCAGTCGTATTTTGTTCAGCCAATCAAATTGTCTAGTTTTGAAATTGGCCAATGAAATTGACGGAAGACTTTATTTATCACTGATTAATATGAAAGCAAAATATCAAATGTTTTAAAGTGAACAAAACCGACGAGTCATATGATAAACAGAGTAATCGCTTGACTGGACTGGTTACGTGAAATAATTCATTCGAGGCGAGGGACTATATTGCAAAACGCTCGTGCGCATTCGCGCATCCGTGTTTGTACAACGTCCCTCAATTACGAATACGTAGATGTCATAGAGGACACAGTTAATCAAGCAGATGGAAGACGCTTTGGCGGCAAAAAATACAACCCAGAGTTCACTCGTTTTGTCAAACCCCAAGAAAAAACTGCTTACCAGCGAGGAAATTGACACTAAACTGACAGACATGTTAAACCCTGAAGCCGAATGTTTCGAAAACACGACAATAGAATTCGCTGTGTTCCATTTTATACGATGGGAATTGCAAACAGTCATATCTTCAGTCCAGTGTCCAGACCGGGCGTCTCATCTGTGCACTTGCACCTACAAACGTATGTTGGGTATGATGTTGTTGGGTGATGTGAGAATGGTACAACAATCATTCGCTCACATTCTTAGGATTTCTGGAGACGCCTCACGCGTGTGCGGGGGTGCGACGGCCTGACTTGGTTTTGGGGGAGGGAGGAAGGGGGAGACGATGACTTACCTCAAAACCAAATCAACATGGTGATTGACCACTGGCCCTGGCCTCTAGAGGGCGACGCGTGAGTCCATGTGTGAAATCACATGGCGTATACCACCTTTTTAAGTAATTGTATGTATGACTTCGGGAGATGACTTACATAAGCTACAAGCGTCCTGTCAAATCCCTCCATCATTCGGCAATCTGATTACTGTTAATATATGTTATATTTTGAGCTATTGCATTAGCACTGTTACTCTTCTGGTATTCAGTTCTGTAACATATAGCATATTCCTCCAATAAATTTTGTTTAAACTAAAACTGATTCAAGTTAAAGACGAAATGAAAGTTAAGCTCACTAAAACAGATCTACCGAAATTCGCCGGCGATGCGTTAAAAGTGGCATACGTTTTGGAAAATATTTGATTAGCAATCAATATCAGTACACAACTTCGTGGCATTGATAAATAGAGGATATGAATGAGTGTTTTTTCTCATATAATATTTATGAAACGAGTCTAAGAATTTTCCGCTTTGGCGAGCCTCTCTATATATTCTGTTTATCATATGACACACACACGCACAAATTAGCCACTTAGTATGACTTGGCACTTGGAAAAAATATCCTCGTATAACTAAATATTTTCATTTTTTGCTTCCAAAACATAGGTTATGACCCCTCATTGGAACGAGCTCGTCGAGCTCGTTCCAATGAGGGGTCATAACCTATGTTTTGGAAGCAAAGAGTGAAAATATAAAAAAAAATGGATGGCGTTTTTCTTGTAGGCAAAAGATTAATACAATATAACCCACCCTAAATAGGCCAGATAACGTAAATTCTCCCTACTGCAATTATGTAAATGTGGCCCAGTTGTATTTTGTTTAGCCAATCAAATTGTCCAGTTTTGAAATTGACCAATGGAAGCTCCCAACTCTAATTATGCAAATTATGAAAATGTGGCACAGTTGTATTTTGTTCAGCCAATCAAATTGTCTAGTTTTGAAATTGACCAATGAAATTGACGGAAGGCTTTATTTATCACTGATTAATATGAAAACAAAATATCAAATGTTTTAAAGTGTACAAAACGGACGAGTCATATGATAAATACACATACTTAAAAAATTTTCTCGTCAAGGAAGCTTTCGAGGATAATACTGTTTACAATATTTAGCTGGCGGTGGTCTTTAGATAATTGGAAGATTTTAAGATACTTGGAAGATCATCGTGGGATTTTTATTCCATCAGAAAATTTTTCCGATTATCTTGAATCGACATTGCGCACTGTTCAATCATTGGGAAAACCTACGAAACAATGCTTCTACCAATACCGTGGGATAAGTTTCCTTCTGAACTGAAATGTAATTTGGCAAGATCGCAAGGGAATAAAGAACGGAAGCTCGAAGAATTTCGAAAGGAACGGCGAGCTGAGGTCGCCGTACCTGCATCATGTAAACCTGCACATCATCATGTAGATACAGCATTTGAGAGCACTGAGCACTTCTCCAGCACCGACACAGTGACTTCTCTAGTCACATCCGCTTCAAAACTCTCAACTCGTGCCTGAGTTTTTTGTAATGATCAACATTTTCCATCTGATTGCACCCAAAGATGTGAAAACGTGTGTTGATTTTATCAAAAGAACAGAACTTTGTTACAACTGCCTTGGCAAACATAGAGTCAATAAGTGTAAACCGCTCAAAAGGTATTTGATTTGCAAGGCAATGATGACCGGTGTGACGTAAACACTTCCGGCCATTTGTTGTTTGACGATGGGTCTCAGCGATCTTTATCACCGAGTAATTAGCTGAAGAATTTCAACTGCACACAAAGAGAGAAAAAAAATCTACATTTGGTTCGGAATGTGCAACTGGAAGAGATGGAAATAAACATAGCCTGTGACAATTCAATATTAACAGTCAGAGCACTAATAGATCTCACGATAACTCAGCCTGTTTTCTCAACCTCGACTCTCAATACCATATTCCAGAACTAAGTGATTTAAAACTAACACACCCAATAGACTACAACCATGATTCATTGAGGTGTCACTGTTAGTTTAAACAATATTATTTCCAGTTCTCAAATATATACAATTATATCAGTTATAGTAAGTGTGGATCCAACAGTAAGCTGTAAGCTTGTACGAGGTTGTTTCCACCAGTAGAACACTTGAACATAATACAGTCGAGAATACAGGTACACATACAATCAAGATAACCGTCCAAACCCTATAATGGTGAAATATTCATTACACTTTCAAGTTATAGTAATGATTTGATAGTAGGTTTGGTAAAGAGGGAAATAAGAGATAATTGTATTTGTTGATTGGAAGTGACTATTTCTATTCATTTGTGGAGAACGATCTTATCAAGACTGACGCTGGCCCGGTCGCAGTCAAATCAAAACTTGGATATTTAATTTGTGGACCTGTTAGTATTACACACAGCAATAAATAATTCACAGCAACCACAAGGAACGTGTTAACTCAACCTCAAGATTCTGAACGGAAACGTTTTTGGACGCTTGGCATCGAAGCATATGACACTCACGATAAAAATGACTTTATGGAACAATATTGTGAACATGAAATAAAAATGGTAAATGGGTGATATGCGGCAAAACTACCATGGTTAAAACCCTTTACTCAACGCAGATGATATCAAAATTTATTATTTTAAATATCATTTTTTCAAATGTTTCAACAAAACCATATCATGGGACCCCTCGTTGGAACGTGCTCGACGAGCTCGTTCCAACGAGGGGTCACATGATATGTTTTGTTGAAATTTTTTGAAAAATAATATTTTTTCAACTGCTTAATTTGCATATTACGCGGGCGGATGCGGTCGATTCGTTGGGTAAAGTATTAAATGGCCATGGGGAATTGCCATCAGATCTGGAAATAGCCAACTACAGAATGCGATCAATGGTCACACGCTCAGCGAAAACATCTGAACTTTTTTAAATGCATGGCAACATAAATCATGATCAGTTAACCCTTTACCCAACGTAACGGCCAAAACCGGCCAGCGCTATTCTCAAAAATCGCCAATTAATTTTCACTATTTTTTTCATTTTTTGTCTCAAAAACATAGGTTATGACCCCTCGTTGGAACGAGCTCGTCGAGCTCGTTCCAACGAGGGGTCATAACCTATGTTTTTGAGACAAAAAATGAAAAAAATTAGTTATTCAAGAATTTTTTTTGCAAGTGTCGTCTGCTTTTCACGTTAGGTAAAGGGTTAAGTCAGGATTTTATAGAAGTGGTTCCAGAATCAGAAATAAGTAAATTAGTAAGTATACTAGTGGAAAAAAGAAACGCGTTTTTTTCTGTGGTAAATATTTCAAATGTGTTTTGGATGATTATTTCATTGTTTGGAAAAAGTCGTTACAGCAAAAATCGCCAGTAGCTCCTGCCAAATCACTGACGATTCCAAAACTGTAACTAATGGCAGCAACGCTGGCTGTTAGATTAGGAACTCGAACATTTAGTGCTTTAGGGACTGTAAGTCCTTCCCTCCAGTTATAATTTTGGTCTGATAGTACAATAGTACTCAGTTGGATCAGATCCAACAAAAATGACCGCCCTTTGATTCCAACCAAGTGAAAGAAATACAGAACTTAACAAAGGGCGATACATGGAAGTACTGTCCACCTGAATGGAATCCCACTGACATTCTCACACGTGACCTAACGGCACACCAATTGCAGGACGATAAACTAAACTAAACTCTGAGGCCCAGAATGGCTAAGCGTGATGAACCTTTCGCACTGTGTGTGTCGTTACCAGTGAACACACCTGACAATCCAAACCCACATGTCCAAATTGACGGTGACATTGACATCCACAATAACATAGACTTTGACCGTTTCTCCGATCTCACAAAACTTCTCCGTGTAACTTCCTGGGATTTACATTTCATAAACAATACACGAAAAGATCGCGGTCGTAAAACAGGACGTCTTCAGGCATCTGAACTTGATACCGCGAAAAATGTTCTTGTGAAAAGTACACAAAGTGTAGCATTTCCTGACGTTCTTCGCGCCTTAACAAACACTAACTCTCCATCAAGGTTATCCATAATTAATCAACTACAGCTATGCGTGGACCCAAAGGGTATCATACATTGTCTTGTGCGAATTCACAATGCTCCCCTCCAAGATACCACGAAATACCCAATCTTGTTACCCAAGAAACACACATTCTCAAAATTTGTTGTACTTGATTTTCATAAGAGAGTTTTACATTCAGGTGTGAACTCGACATTGACATCACTTCGATCAGTGTTTTGGAAGCAACAGGCTCGTCAGTGGATTAGACCACTTCTTAAGCACTGTGTTGTATGTCGTAGACCGACTTGCAACCCATACTGTGCACCTAATCCACCCCCTCTCCTACAAAGTAGAGCTTCGGAGGTACCTCCGTTCTACTTACCCGGGGTAGACTTTTGTGGACCTCTCTTGGTTCGAGCTGCTAAGGGAATGGAAATATGTTACATTTGTTTATTCACATGTGCCCTATCGCGAGCGCTTCATCAGGGAATTGACACATGATTTAACAACAGACTCGTTCATTTCTGCAATCCGTCGTTTTGCGAGTAGACGTTTTTTACCCAGAAAACTCATTTCGGACAATGCAACCACGTTTTTTGGAGCTAACGCGACTCTTCGCTGCATATTCCAATCTTATGGGGTGAACACCTCTGTGCGGTATACAACTGGAGTTCATAACTAAACGTATACCTTGGCAGGGGGGCGTGTATGAACGGCTCATTGGCATTACCAAATTAACAATGAAAAAGGTTCTGTATCGTGCAATGGTAGATGTGGAAGAGTTGGGGACTGTCCTAACTGAAATTGAGGCTTGCACAAATAATACAGCATTGATTTATATTTCCGAGGACATAGCCGGTGGAGAAGCTTTAACACCCTCTCATTTTCCTAAATGGACCAATCATAACCATTCCAAACCCACCAGTATTTGACAATGAGTTGAGTGATCCGCAATTTAACTTTCGTAGCAATGGTTTAGAAAAAAAAGAACCTGACATCGTTCGGCCCTGTTACAAGATTTCATAAATCGATGAACCCATGAATACCTCACTAGCCCCCGTGAATTCCACAAATTTAATGGAGACAACCAGAAGTGCATTAAAATAGGTTCGATTGTGAAGATTAAAGAGTTAAAAGATTAAATTGGAACAAGACAAACAGAATTGACTGCATCCAGTAAATTCAAGTCTGTGTGAAAATGGTTAAAGCATCAGGAATAAACAAAGTAGAAGGAGAATTGATAGAGGCTTAATTCTGGGGTAAAATATTTTGAAGGAAATCAGAAATAGGTTTTCGTTAACACTATTTAAAGATATTCATACAGGAATCAGATAATTTTTTCCAAGAAACCAGAAAAGGCATATATGTACACAACACTCAAAGGGCTCGATCACGAAATCAGAAATGGACATTTTTGGCTCTTCCACTTATTTGAATGATGTTAAGAGCAGTAATGTGAGTATGGAAAGGGTTATCATTATTCTCATGTTGCATGAAATTCTCTCAACTTGGTTTGAGGATGAAGCTGACGCCTGATTAAGATAACAGATAGCATTAATGTTTGACAGCTAACGCCACTTCGGTAATTTGATTGTTTATATTGTTCTCCAGCAGGGGGGAGGAGGGGAGGGGCACCAACAATTTAAAAGACGTGACGTGGGGGTGGGTCTCTTGAGTGCGCCAAAAATGTGCATTTCCAACTTGTGCAATTTTTTGAATTTTTAAAAAAAATATATCAATACATCAGCTAATATATACCATCATTTGTGTTTCAAACTTTAACGATGATGTTGTACATCACACTCTTAACATAAATACAACATCAGGAGGCATTATATGTGAGAATATTGGGTTTAATCTGGGAAAATGTCACACGTTAGTAGGGGGTGGGTGTCTTGTTCGAAATGTAGAAAATGTGCAGACAATATTTTGGGAAAATTCTCCCCCCCCCCCCCCCCCCCTGTCTCCAGAGCGAATACATATAACGTAGCTATTGCTTCAGGATAATTTACTTTTACAGAACTTAGAGGCTGTGAAAACCCTGTGGCCAACTGGGTCATACTCAAGGGCTCTAGCGACCTAAAAACCATAGGATGCCTTGTGAATGTCTATCAGTATGCCAAAATCATCCTCGAGATAGGACAAATCGTTTTCGAGTTATCGTGTGGACAAAGAAGTGCTTAGCAGACAGAAGACAGGAGAATAAGACAAAGAAGAGAAGAAAAAAAGAAACAATGAAAAATAAACCGTACAAAAACAATAGTCTGTGTTTCACACAGACTAAATATGGGGTGATTACTAAAATCCAGCATGGAACTGTTGCACGTACAAGAACGGAATCTCTAAAAACTCAAAATAGCACCACAAGCAGAACAATTTCAAAACTGCACCCACTCGAAGTGCAGAGCCCTTCGACTGAATCAGTGTCATCAAATGATGTTTCTCACACGCCACTATCCACACCCTCTAATAGAGACAATACCAATTTATCTCATGTGGACAGTCGACATCGCAGAACTTCCGCCACACGTGCACAGCAAAAAATCCAGTTGTGGCTTTCCCGTGACAAGTCTTTTGCACCACCTTGAGCGGGGGGAGGATATCATAAATATGACTGACTTCGTTTCGTCTTTTGGCTATTTCGGGATATCGAGGTTGTCCCGTGTTGTCCAATTTCCGTTTGTAAAGTTTGAAAAAAACATACTTTGAAACTGGAGGCATAATGCAACCCCTTCGGTGCACACCTCCGTGTACAGATACATAAACGCCTATATACTCGTGCAGGTATACTACGCCCATTCTCGTCGGTAAATGGTTTAAGTGCATGTGCATGTTTTTGACCAAAGTAAGATAAATGAGGTGACACTGAACTTTGGATTTTGTGTACGTATGCTTAAATATATATGACATTATGCATGAATGTGTTATTTCTATTCGCGTATATGCAGATGAACAGTTCAACATTAATTTTGAAAGACTGGATAACTCTTCCCCTGTGGCCTAAGTAACTACATGTAGTGCCCGTTCAACGAAAGATTTACGGTGCCGTGGTCTCCTGAGATGGCAGTTAATTTCAATCAGTATGCGAATGGGTAGCAATCTGGTCAAACTTATCTTTCCACCATTCTCTCCTTACAAGCTAGTTCCATTCACAGGAAGCAGGAACATTTGTAATATTTTTCTTGTGGGCACTATACTATATACATAAATACATGTGGTGTGTATAGATTCTCATACATTCTTCTTAAAGTGGACAGCATAGGTATGAACGAGTGTCTAAACTTGACTTCATACCTACGCATAGATTATTATAATAATAATAACACCTTGGCCGGCGCTTATTTGTCGCGGTTCTCGGGTGAGAAGACCTTGGTTACCCCTGTGCTCCCAACTGCCTCCCTATTACCACGCTTCTTCTCTCATCCCAACACTCGGAGACGAACTGCTTAATGACATCCCTTGCCCCATTCTTCCCAATCTCTCCGATTAGGATATTAACCCTCTCCTTTGAGTCACTCACTAACCACATGTCCTTCGTTCACCCATCCCACTTCCCCATTATACTCCCAGTGAATCTTATTCTTTTAGACTGGTATTTTGGACATTCTAGAAGAAAGTGTTCCAGGGTCTCCACCACGCCTAAATTACACACCTGGCACTCCTTTTCACTGTTTTTCCCAATTTTTCCCTTCCGCTCCGGGGACCGCTACCTCAGCTTGAACAACAGTGACCCCCGAAAGGAGCCATCAAGGTTCTCTTCAAAACCAGGCTTCCCTTTATCACGCAGGCCACCCAAAGGTGTCTTTGATTTGATCCCCTCTCGCCAATTAAGGTTACCATCCCCCACGACTCTTTCTCTGATGATTTGTTTACCCTGGGTTGCGCCTACGTCTAGGTCCAAGACCTTCAATGAGTAGTTCTCTATTAGCTCCCACACTTGGACCATCTACCCTGTCTTGGCATTTGAGTTGAAAATACACTGGAACATTACTTTACACCATCGGCTATCGGGGAGATTTACCAAATAATTAAGATAACCGAGTTTCAATAAGTCTATCCTCTCCTTGATCCTCCTCCATGCAAGCTCACCCCTGACTGCTTCTAGTAGTGCAGCATTACTCGAGCCCGTTATCCATCGCCCTGCGTTGTTCTGCTGGGTTTCCAAGCTCTTTACAGCCGTTTGGTTTAGGGGGACCACTTCCGTACCATATGTTATACTTGGCAGACCCACCATTTCCCAAATGGTTTTCCCCACGAAAACCTTATTGAAACATTTTCTCCCTAAGTTTCATTTCGTTATGGAGTTGCCTCCCCTTCAGAATCAATTTATTTGTGTGGTTTCGGTAGATGCCTCTTTCTGTAATGTTTATATGTACAGATACGCGCCGTCACTTGTCTCTCCTACACTAAGAAGTTTGCTGCTACCTTCCGGAATACAGAACTTCCCCACTCTCCACCTTCGAGTATGGTCCACTTTACGGCCCACGGGTATAATTTTGCTTTTGCTTTCATTTAGTTTGAGTCTCCATTTGGTCCCATATTTCCCAACAATTCCCAGCATTTTCGCCAGCCCTGCTTCGTTTTCTGACACAAGCACCATATCGTCTGCAATAAAATAGCCCTGGGATCTCCAAGTCCACAACTGCTACCCCCTCGTCGCTACGCAAAAGTTCGTTTCTGTTTTAGGCCTATTTCCATAGGCACATATTTTGTTGTTATGTTACCCAGGCTAAGTTCACTCTTTACATCTTTGTATAATACTTTCAGAATTCCAACACACTCGTCTCCCAAGCCCAGGGCCTCAAACTTTCGCCACATACCCTCCCTCTAATTCTCTACCGTATGCCTTTTAACACCCAAAAAGCCCATAAACATTTTTTCCTTTTTTGCTTTCGCGGATCATTCTGAATCTCTCCCCCAAAACCCTTCTCCACAATCATCTCCTCTAATCTCCCATACAGGACTTTATAGAAAACCTTTCCAATGTTGCTACTAACAGAGATCCCTCGATAATTATCCAAAACGTCTTTTCCCCCCTTTTTGTGATTAAAGGTCACTTTGCTTTCTCTCCACTCTTTTGGGACCTCTTGTTTTCCTATGGCTAAATTGAAGTGGGCATTTAGTCTTTCACAGAGTTTCTATCCCCACTTTTGAGAAACTCGTTAGGAATTTCGTCCACCCCTCCCGCTTTTCCATTCCTTAATGTTGAGATCACCTTTCGCATCTCCTCGGTTTTGTTTTCGCTGCACACGAAGTTTGATAGATTTTCCTTGACCTGGTTCGGACACTCCGGTGGGTTCCCCATGCCCCATCGCTTATCGTTTACTTTTTCCCAGTGCTTGACTAGTTCTGATGCGATTCGATCTTGATCGTCTGTATCTCTGCCATCTACGTTAATACTCTGTGGGTTACTTCCTTTGTTACGTTTATTCACCCATTTCGAAAATACGTTCAAACTCGACCTCTTGTCATTCTTATCGTCCTAATAAGACTGCTATTTCGCACTATCCGATTGTGGTCTTTGATCTTATTTACTTCATTTCGTGCTTGTTGGTATTTTTCCTTTGCTACCATGGCCTCGTTGCTTTCCGTCCCTTGAGTTTTCTACTTCTTCCGTATGCAGCGCATGTAGCTTTTCTACCCTTTCTTCGTTCACTCTATAATAATAATAATAATAATAATAATAATATAATAATATACATTTATATAGCGCAAACATCTCACAATATTAAAAAAAGTTCAATAGCGCTTTACAACACTGCCTCATAAACAAAATGATGACCAACATAGGATTTAAAAATATTTGTTAAATAAATGGGATTTCAATCTAGATTTAAATGCTGTTAAAGAAGGGGCTGTTTTAACAAATTCTGGTAGCATGTTAAACAGTCTAGGAGCATTATAGCTAAAAGAACGTCCACCGTAGCTAGCGAGAACATGGGATTTCTCTTCTAAAAGATTTTGGTTTCGCGTCCCTGTTCAGAATTTTCAGACTCTGTACCCAAGTTCCCGCGTTGACACCCTAATCTTTCCTACACTTTCCTTTCCTGCCTCCGCTTGGCTCGCAACTACGGCGTCGGCCATTTTATGGACACTGGCCTCATTGTGTACAGTTACGAAGCTTTGGTTTCAATTTTTCTTCGAACTTCAACCAGTCAGCATCCTTTTTGAGTTCCCGAATCTCCTTAAAGCTTCATTTGCTTTTTACTAGGTTTTTGGTCCTGATCGTCACTGTTATCAAATTCTGATCACTATCCAACACCCTTTTACCTTCATCGTCCACTTCTACCCCTATCACCTCCCTCCACAGATTAATATCTGAGAATATATAGTCGATTATTGATTTTCTGCCGTTCCTCTCCCAGGTCCATTTCCCCTTACACCTCGCGTCCCTGTTTTCAGACCGAGCTCATTTGTGAAGATCAACAGATTTCTTCCATTCCTGTTGACTTTCTTATCCCCGCCCTCTATGCCTTCTTCCTTATCACCTGTGTTCATTAAAGTCACCCATCAAAATTATATATGGGGCGCGGTGGCTCAGTTGGTAGAGGTGCAGGCTGCAAGCCGAGAGGTCCTCGGTTCGAATCCCACCTGCGGCAACCGCGTTGTGTCCTTGGGCAAGACACTTCACCCCGATTGCCTACATGGGGGCACGATGACGCTGTGTACTGAGGCGTACTGCACGTCGATGGTGCGCATGTCTTCAACCAATCTAACCCTGCCTGTGCTGTGGTGCAGAGTTCAGAGTTACGATGTTGGAGAGCTGACAGCTGCTCGTCGTTGCTCGGTGGATCTCTCCGGGTACTCCGGCTTCCTCCACCCGTAAAACTGTCACGGTCACGATTAGCCATTGTGCATAAGTATGTGACCTTAAACACCAATAAATAAATAAATAATCAAAATTATACCCAGTCCCCTGTTTTCTAGTTCTATGATATTGGACATTAGTGTTGAGTATATCGAGTCATTCCACTCGGGTTTGCTTCCCTCCACCGCACAGTACACAATCACAAGAGCAATACCTTTGTTTTTTTAAGATTGATCTTCACCATTCAATTTCTTGTAATGTCACACCAAGAACTGCGAATGGCCATTTTTTCCTAAAAATCTACAGGATTTTTTCTGAGAAATCCAGGGAGAACAAGAATTTTAAGCTTTTGATGGTTATCGTTGTTTATCCAGTCCAAAACGGGTTAAGGGTTGTTTTTTGAATACCCTAATTACTTACAAAAATAATTCTCAGTGAATTCTACTTCCATTTATGTTGATCTCTTTTCTTAACTTTGGGTGCGGTGGGTACGCAAACGGCCCTTTTTATCAAAATTTTGATGTTTGAGAACCGGCATAGGGTTAACAAATGCTTACTGGAATATTTTGAACATGTAACTTGTAATGTCACACTAAGGTCTGAGAATGGCCAACTTTTCTTGAAAATCTACGACATGTTTCTAGAGAAATCCACGGATAACATGAATGTTTAACCTTTTGAGGGATATCGCTTTGTAACCAGCCCTAAACGGGTTAATGCTTGGTTTTGTGAATATCTTCATTACTTACAAAAATCATCCTCGGTGAATTCCACTTCCAACGAAGGGGGTTATGTTTATATCGCAGGTATACATTGGGTGTTATGGGTGCCTAAGAACCGCCCATTTTCTCAAAATGTCTATACTTGGCAGCATCTGGAAGGTTAACAAATGCTTACCAGAATATTATGTCCATGCAACTTGTAATGTCACTCCAAGACCTGCGAATGGTCAATTTTTCTGGAAATTTGTCTTCATTTTGAAAGATTTTTTTGGAAAAATCCACAGAAAACGGTAATTTTAAGCTTTTAAGGGGTATATCTCCTTAACCAGGCGAAAATGGGTTAAGACCTCAATTTTTGAATACCCTTACTACGTACAAAAAGTTTTCTCTATCACTTTTATGTTCGGTAAAAGAAGTTACGTGTCTCTGTCGCATTCCCACTTGATGTTGTTGGTGTCCAAAACAGACTATTTTTTTCGAAATTTTGACATTTAGCAGGCCATGGAGGGTTAACAAATGCTTAGCGGAATATTTTATCCATGCAACTGGTAATGTGAAACCAAAACCTATCCATGGCCATTTTCTCTTGAAAACCTACAAGATGTTTGTAAAGAAATCCAGGGAAAACATGATTTTTTTAAGCTTTTGATGGGTATCACTGTTAACCACCCAAAAGGGGTTAACGCTTGGTTTTTTGAATACCCTTATTACTTACGACAATGGTCCTTGGTGAATTCCCACAAAGAAGATTATGTTTCCGACAACTTGGGCCTCAGGCGAAACTGGACCAAGTGCATTCGGATATATGTGCAGAACGTGTTATCGCCATTTACGTACATGCCGAAGAACCGCACAATATGAATGACGAACTAGACTTTATGATTCTGGAGAATCATGGCTTTTCCAGATGAGATTCCATGATTTTTCATTACCCCAGAGTGTCTGGTGAATTGTTTTTAACTGTCTCACAGAAGTTCCTTCATTGATGTTATGAGAAAGGTGGGTATAGTAGTCCCAAATGACTCAGTTTGATAAAAAAAATGTTTAGGTTAAAACCATCATTAATGGTGGAGAGGGTTAATATCAATATCGTCGACCGACAAGTCAATGAACGACAAAAGGAGTTAAGTTTGTTTGTCACATACTCACTGAGTGTTGTTGCTATTTGAAAATGGTCCATTTTATCGCAAATGCATCCAACATATTGATGTCTGGCAGCTTGTAGAGGGTTAACAAGTTCTAACAGGAATATTTTTCCATGCAACTTGTAATGCCACACCAAGAACTGCGAATGGCCATTTTTTTCTAAAAATCTACAAGATTTTTTCAGAGAAATCCAGGGAGAACATGAATTTTAAGCTTTTGATGGGTATCATTGTTTATCTAGCCAAAAACGGGGTAAGGGTTGTTTTTTGAATACCCTTAATACTAACAAAAATAATTCTCAGTGAATTCTACTTCCTCTTATGTTGATCTCTCCTCTTAACTTTGGGTGTTGTTGGTATGCAAACACAGACCATTTTATCAAACTTTAGGGTTAACAAATGCATACAGGAATATTTTGTACATGCAACTTGTAACGTCACACTATGATCTGAGAATTGCCAATTTTTCTTGAAAATCTACGAAATGTTTTTAGAGAAATCCTCGGATAACATGAATTTTTAACCTTTTGAGGGGTGTCGCTCTGTAACCAGCCCTAAATGGGTTAATGCTTGGTTTTGTGAATACCTTCATTACTTACAAAAATGATCCTCGCTGAATTCCACTTCCAATGAAGGAGATTATGTTTATCTCGCAGGTACACATTGGGTGTTATGGGTGCCCAAGAACAGCCCATTTTCTCAAAATGTCTATACTTGGCAGCCTCTCGAGGGTTAACAAGTGCTTACCGGAACTTGTAATTTCACCACAAGAACTGCGAATGGTCAATTTTTCTTGAAAACGTACTAGATTTTTTTTGAGAAATCCACAGAAAACAGGAATTTTAAGCTTTTTAAGGGGTATATCTCCTTAACCAGTCGCAAATGGGTTAAGACCTCGATTTTTGAATACCCTTACTACAAACAAAAATTTTTCCCCATCAGCTATGCGTCCGGTAAATGAAGTTACGTTTCTCTATGGCATTCCCATTTGATGTTGTTAGTGTCCAAAAACAGACTTTTTTCACAGTTTTGACATTTAGCAGGCCATGGAGGGTTAACAAATGCTTACCAGAATAACCTATCCGTGCAACTGGTAATATGACACCAAGACCTATCAATGGCCATTTTCTCTTGAAAGCCCTTCAAGATGTCTGTAAAGAAATCCAGGGAAAACATGAATTTTTTAAGCTTTTGATGGGTATCTCTATTAACCACCACAAAGGGGTTAACGCTTGGTATTTTGAATACCCTTGTTACTTACCAAAATGGTCCTCGGTGTATTCCACTTCCATCATAGGAGATTATCTTTATCTTTCTGGTATAGGTTGGGTGCTGTGCGTGTCCGAAAGCAGACGATTTCAACAAAATTACTATGCTTGGCAGCCTGCAGAGGGTTAATAAACGCTCACCGAAATAGTTTGTCCTAGCAACTTGTAATGTCACACAAAGACCTGCGCGTAGGCAATTTTTCTTGAAAACCTACAGGATGTTTTTAGAGAAATCCACAGAAAATGGGAATTTTAAGCTTTTAGGGGGTATCTCTCTTTAGCCTGTCCAGAATGGGTTAAGACTTCGACATTTAAATACACTTACTACTTACAAAAATGTTTCTGTATTAATTTTGCGTCTCGATAAAAGAAGGCACGTTTCTTTATGGCATACCCATTGGGCGCTGTTGGTGTCAAAAAACAGCCCATTTTATCACAATTTTGAAATTTAGCAGCCCGTGTAGGGTTAACAAATGCTAATTGGAATATTTTGTCCATGCAACTTCTATTGTGACATCAAGACCTGCGTGTGGCCATTTTTTCTTGAAAATCTACAAGACTCGTTTAGAGAAATCCACAGGAAACATGCAGGGGTTTTGCAGTTTAACCAGACCAAAACGGGTTAACGCTTCGTTTTTGTAATACCCTTATTACTTGCAAAAATGATCCACAGTGAATCCCACGTGCAACAAATTTGAAGTTATGTTTATCTCTCGTGTATTGTTTGGATGTTTTAGGGGTCCGAAAACAGCCCATTTCATCAAAATTTCTGTGTTTGACAGCCTGTGGAGGGTTAACATATGCATTGCCTAATATCTCTTGTATATGAATGGTCCTGTTACAGACAGGTCTAACAACGATGAAAGTTTAAAAAAATCTACAAGACGTGTTTCGAGAAAGGGCCTATAAAACCTAATTTTGACAGTTTTTTCCCAATTCTGGGGAAATAAGGGTTAAATCGAAAATTCCGCTTCGGTACATTTATAGATCTTGTGCCCCTATATGAGTGTGCAAAAGTGTGTGATAATCGGCTCGAAAATGGCTTCTGAATCGGAACACACAAAATGTGTGGAAAAAAAAAACAAAACTAGACTTTATGATTCTGAAGAATCATGGCTTTTCCAGATGAGATTCCATGATTTTTCATGACCCCAGAGTGTTTGATGAATTGTTTTCAACTGTCTCACTGAAGTTCCGTTATTGATGTTATGAGAAACGTGAGTATAGATGTCTCAAGTGACTCAGTTTGATAATAAAAATAGTTTAGGTTAAAACCATCATTAATGGTGGAGAGGGTTAACATCAATATCGTCGTCCGACAAGTTAATGACCGACAAAAGGAGTTATGTTTGTTTGACACATACCCACTGAGTGCTGTGGCTATTTGAAAATGGTCTATTTATCTTAAGTGTAACCAAACTATTGATGTCTGGCAGCTTGAAGAGGGTTAACAAGTGCTAACAGGAATATTTTTCCATGCAACTTGTAATTTCACACCAAGAACTGCGAAAGACCATTTTTTCTTAAAAATCTACAAGATGTTTTCAGAGAAATCCAGGGAGTACATGAATTTTAAGCTTTTGTTTGGTATCATTGTTTATTCAGCCCAAAACGGGTTAAGGGTTGTTTTCTGAATACCCTTATTTCTTACAAAAACAATTCTCAGTGAATTCCACTTCCACTTATGTTGATCTCTGCTCTTAACTTTGGGTGCTGTGGGTACGCAAACACAGCCCATTTTATCAAAAGTTTGATGTTTGAGAACCGCATAGGGTTAACAAATACTTACTGGAATATTTTGTACATGCAGCTTGTAAAATTCACACTCAGATCTGAGAATGGCCAATTTTTCTTGAAAATCTATGAGGTGTTTTTAGAGAAATCCTCGGATAACATGAATTTTTAACCTTTTGATGGATATCGCTCTGTAACCTGCCCTAAATGGATTAATGCTTGGTTTTGTGAATACCTTCATTACTTACAAAAATGATCCTCGGTGAATTCCACCTCCAATGAAAAAGGTTATGTTTATCTCGCGGGTACACATTGGGTGCTATGGGTGCCCAAGAACAGTCCATTTTCTCAAAATGTCTATGCTTGGCAGACTCTGGAGGGTTAACAACAAACGCTTACCGGAATATTTTGCCCATGCAGCTTATAATGTCACTCCAAGACCTGCAAATGGTCAATTTTTCTTGAAAACTTACTAGATGTTTTCCGAGAAATCCAGGGAGAACATGAATTTTAATCTTTTGATGGGCATCATTGGTTATCCAGCCCAAAACGGGTTAAGGGTTGTTTTCTGAATACCCTTATTTCTTACAAAAATAATTCTCAGTGAATTCCACTTCCACTTATGTTGATCTCTCCTCTTAACTGTGGGTACGCAAAAGTTTGATGTTTGAGAACCTGCATAAGGTTAACAAATGCTTACTGGAATATTTTGTACATGCAGCTTGTAATTTCACACTCAGATCTGAGAATGGCCAATTTTTCTTGCTAAATGGGTTAATGCTTGGTTTTGTGAATACCTTCATTACTTACAAAAATTATCCTCGCTGAATTCCACCTCCAATGAAGGAGGTTATGTTTATCTCGCAGGTACACATTTTCTCAAAATGTCTATGCTTGGCAGACTCTGGCAGACTCTGGAGGGTTATCAACAAACGCTTACCGGAATATTTTGTCCATGCAACTTATAATGTCACTCCAAGACCTGCAAATGGTCAATTTTTCTTGAAAACTTACTAGATTTTATGGAGAAATTCACAGAAAACGGGAATTTTAAGCTTTTAAGAGGTACATCCCCTTAACCAGTAGAAAATAGGTTAAGACCTTGATTTTTTAATACCCTTACTACTTACAAATTTTTTCCCTATCAGTTTTGCGTCCGGTAAAAGAAGGTACGTTTCTCTGTGGCATTCCCATTGGATGTTGTTGGTGTCCAAACAAAGACTATTTTTTCAAACTTTTGACATTTAGCAGCCCATGGAGGGTTAGCAAATGCTTACCGGAATATTTTATTCATGCGCCTGGTAATGTGACACCAAGACCTATCAATGCCCGGTTCCTCTTGAAAACCTACTAGATGTTTGTAAAGAAATTCAGGGAAAACATAAATTTTTTAGGCTTTTGATGGGTGTCGCTGTTAACCACCCCAAAAGGGGTTAACGATTGTTTTTTTTGAATAATCTTATTACTTACAAAAATGGTCCTCGGTGAATTTCACTTCCAACAAAGGAGAATAAGTTTATCTCGCAGGTACACATTGCGCGCTGTCCGAAAACAGCCCATTTTCTCAAAATTATGATGCTTGATAGTCTGTAAAGGGTTAATAAACGCTCACCGGAATATTTTGTCCATGCAACTGGTAATGTCACACCAAGACCTATGCATACTCAATTATCCTTGAAAACCTACAAGATGTTTTTTAGGGAAATCTACAGAAAATGGGAAATTTAAGCTTTTAAGGGGTTTCTCTCTTTAACCAGGCCAAAATGGGTTAAGACTTACAAAACTGTTTCCCTATAAATCTTACGTCCAATAAAAGAACGGCACTTTTCTCTATGGCATACCCATTGAGTGCTGCTGATGTAGAAAAGTAGCCCATTTTATCACAATTTCGACTTTTAGCATGTCATGGAGGGTTAACAAATGCTCACCGGAATATTTTGTTCATACATCCTGTATTGTCACTTCAAGACCTGCGCGTGGCCAATTTTTCTTGAAAATCTACAAGACTCGAAATCCAGAGAAAACATCATTTTTGAGCTTTTGAGGGGTATTGTGGTTTAACCTGCCCAAAACGGGTAAACGCTTGGTTTTCTGAATACCCTTATTACAAAAATGATCCTCGATGAATCCCACTTCCAATAAAGGACTTTATGTTTATCTCCCCTGTACCCTGTGGGTGCTGTGGGGACCCAAAAACCGCCCATTTGATCAAATTTTCGATGTTTGGCCGTCTGTGGAGGGTTAACATATGCATTGCCTAATATCTCTTGCATATGAATGGTCGTGTCACTGACAGGTCTAACAATGATGAATGTTAAAAAAAATCTGAAGACGTGTTTCTAGAGAGTGCCTATAAACCCCACTTTTAACAGTTTTTTGCCAATTCTGGCGAAATAAGGGTTAAATCGAAAATTCCGCTTGTGTACATTTTCAGATTTTTTGCCGCTCTATGCGTGTGCAAAAATTTGTGTAAATTGGTCAAAAATGGCTTCTGAATCGTACGGACAAAAGTGTGGACACCCCCCCCCCCCCCCCCCCCCCTCCCGAAAAAAAAAAAAAATCCGTAGAAAAACAATAGTCTTTTCCAGGAGGAAAAGCCTAAAAAAAATAATAATCCGTAGAAAACAAAAGTCTTTTCCAGAGGGAAAAGCCTAATGACAGGATAATTCTGCCCCTGCAGTTTAGGTTAGTACGCGTGTGAGTCTGTTGACAGAGCAATATGTAAATGAACATATTTACATAATTATGTTTGCATTGGCGTCCGTTCAGTGCAAGACTTACACTGACGTTTTCACTTTAGCTAACAGCTAATTTCGACCAGACCGTATCATTCCGCTTTTCTCTCCACAGTGTGATCGCGTTCTTTTCCACTGATTTATTTATTTATTAAGGTTTAAGGTCGTATCGCGTGGGTGACAGTTTAACGGGTGGAGGAAGCCGGAGTACCCGGAGAGAACCACTGAGCAACGACGAGCAACTGCCAGCTCCCCAACATCGTAACTCCACGCTGCAGCACAGGCAGGGTTAGATTGGTTGAAGACATGCGCACCATCGACGTGCAATACACCTTAGTACACGGCGTCATCGTGCCCCCATGTGGACAATCGATCGGGCTTGAGTGCCTTGCCCAAGTACACAACTCGGGAGTTAGCCCAAGAACATTAGGTTTCACTAGGGAAAAAAATCGGAGAAAGCTGATTTTTTCAGGGAATGTCGAGTACATGTCACTGGACGATTAGACAAAGGTCCCCTAAAATCCCAGTTGAGCTTTTTTTTCTACAGCCTTTTTTCGAAAACGCGTTTGAAAAAAATCAAAAAAAATCGCACGAACTTTGTAACCTCGAATTGATCCAACTGTATTTTTTGTTTACGCGTATTTCGAGCTACATAATGTCTAATATACATTTACCTAGAGGAAAATGTGCATTCTGTGACAATTTCTGCGAAAAATTATTGAAAATTCACAAAAAAGTATCGGATTTACGCAAAAAATGACGATTTTCCTAACGGATTTGCCAAAAGGGTCGTAGTACAGAACGGGATGTTAGTTGGACAGACGATAAAAAATCCACCACCATTTGAAGACTTTTATCATTGCTTACAAAATAGACATATGGAAGACCCCCTCTGCTTCTGGCCGAGTTCCCCTTTTGGCATAAAATTCGTCAGCATGAGAACTCAACTATTTTCGGGCTTGGGACCGAACAGACACGTCTGTGTCTGGCAGCATTAGATCAATAAATAATATTTACAGAATGTACAAAAATCAATAAATAATATTTACAGAATGTACAAATCAATCAACATGGATTAAGTTACATTGACTATTATTAACGCTATATACAGAAATGACATGACCTATATACATATTATTCATCGAACTCAGAAATTTCCGACAGGACAGTGTTTCTGTGGTTGTTACAAGAATCCGAACTGCAATTACACAAACCTGAGCAAGAGAGTCCTGCCTTCTTACACCCACACCTTTTTGTACAAGCACTCTTGCAACCACAACTGATCAGATTCAGTAGGTTATCGGGGGCACATGGCTTTGTGGCTGCAGTCGGTACAAGAAGTCCATTGTCTAGCGACCACCCCCAATCCGTCGGAGGAAGCGAAGTGCCCAGCCATTGTTGGACCTGGAGATAACATCTGTAGACATGTTGTTGTGCAGCTTCGCTGCTTGGTGGGAGTGGGAGTGAGGCTAGGTCGATGGGTTTATTCAGTTTAGATTTTGCTACATAACGCTTGTAAGTGACATATCTATATTGGTCGAGAGAGGAAACAGTTTTACTCCCGTATAAGATCAGGAAAAATTGTTCCCCGGCAGCGGCTACTGCACTTGGTGTACTGTCATCCGCCAAAATTGTGTTGACATACTGTTGTGAGTCGCTAGTAACATCGGAGACAATTGTACTGAATACTTTCTTCTTACCAGTGCAGAAGTAGTGACACAACCACTTATAGAATGTGCTACAAGGAGGTTGCTTCTATGGTCACCCATTTTGGTTGCTATTTCACTAACTGAAACTAGTAAGTTTAGGGTAATGGAATACATCATGTGAATATTACATCCCGGTTGAACTCGAGAGGTAAGAATGACTAACAAGTCTGTGTCTGTTCCCACAACGACAACATTGTTGTCATCTTGAGCGATGTCAAGTGCAGTTTCGGCTATCAGTACATCAGCATCAGCCTCGGCCTGCTTGGACTGAATATTGATAGCAGATAGCTCCTGCATTAGAAGATCGATCAGTTGGGTTTTATTCTTGGCATTTGCAAGGAAATCGGATTGGGGTGTGGTGGCTGGTAACTCGGGTGAGATATTGATATCAATGGAATACCTGTCTTTAGATCTACGGGCTTGTTCCATACCCTTTGTCGACATTGTACAAGCATAACCATCAAAAACAACCACGACGTTCGCCCCAAAATGTCTCACTAGATAATTGGAATATGATGTACATATGTCCTTATATGACGACTGTTTAGGCCATACAACTGCCCTCAATAAAAATCCACCATCTACAATAAACAGAGAATGTTCTGGGATTTTAGTTTGCTCGGAACCGTATGTTTTGAGGATCTTACCGAGCGTGCTTTTCTGTGTCTTCCTCATTCCAGCAGAATCAAACAATGCTGGTGGTTTCGGGGCGAGTTCATATTTGAGATACTCTTCCATCTCTGCTTGTGACTGAATAACACATGTGATGCGGTTGAACAGAATTGTGGGGTCAATCACTACCTTACTTCCACGGACTTTGATGCTATTTGCCATCGATGCGAAAGACTTCACAGTGTCAACACGTCGTAGTGTAGTTTGATGCTGTTGAACGTTTTGCTTACAACATTCGATACGCAACATTCACCAATTTTGCGAACTTGGTCACAGTTCACAGTTTCGTCGGCCACAAGCCCGGTCGCTATAGAGACTAATTGTAGTGGATCTCTATTCTGAAAGGGGGAATGCACTCTGAGCCAGTTCAATAATTTGGTGATATCATTGGCATCAGTCAATTGTGAACTTTGACGGAGATCCCGATGTTGTTCGCCATGACCAGTGTGAACATGAACAAAATTTTCGAGAGCATTACATATCGGAAGGCAAAGAGGTAGTCCATGTACCCATTTCGCAACAGTGCTATCGGTTATTCCCCTGCCATGTGTGGGACCACCAGGAAGCTTGAACATTCTCATTAAACACTGCTCTACTTTCTGATCAGAATATATCCCGTCCCAGAATTTATCTGAGCGCCTTATGGTAAAGTAACCTTTCTCAGTGAACAACTTCAAATCATCCTGTTGCATTATTTCTGTTAGCTCATTCATCTGCTGCAAATAGAGATGAGAACTTTTTGCGTATGCAAAATGACCACCTGCGTGAAATACTGGAATCATATTGCGAACACAATATGTGTGGAGTTCCCAGTCGCCTGTGCGCTCTGCTCTCAACAACAACTGGAGAAGACCTATTTGCTCGTAGTTTTGTACCCAAAGCTTTCCTGTGCGTCCTACGGACGCATTCTGGAGCAGTTCGTGTAATTTTGACAGTAGATGGTTGACACTTTCTTGATTGACAGCGTCAGCTGTTGTACAGTCACCTCTGGCAAGTCCACAGAATAATTCATTGACTTCTGTGCGGTCTATGTTATCTAGTGTTCGGCTTTCTTCAAACACAAGTTTTGTAATGGCAATTTGTGTTAGCAAATGGGCACGAACTGCTCTTGAATATGCATGGCCACTGATCAAATGATGGATTGACCCACCAGCATAAACAGTCCCCCAAAGTTCATCCAAGCCGCTACCAGCCATGATCGAACCAATTGCCCCTAAATATGACATAATCATATGGAAGCCGCCGAGTCTAACGAAAACTTTTGTCAACTCATCTGACGAAGACACAATCTCCACTGCTTTGATATATACACATCAAGGGCGTGCACACATTACATGCCAATGCATCTTGAGTGTAGGCGAACACCACATTATGTGATTTAATCGAACATGGAAATTGAAACAATGATGCTATAATACGGTATTTGAATGAGAAAAGTCGATGCCGTTTGAATTTGAGTTTAGGGGGTATGGTTAATATTTCACACGTTTCACCAGTTCATTATGGAATAAATGACTATTGTTATATATCATTATAAAGCCACTGCTTTTCTGCAATTTTTGATATATAATTTAACTCCCAAAGTAGTCGTAGATTTGATTTAATGGACGTTGTGTACCGTTGTGTGTATGAAAACAATAAATTTTTTTTCGTAATTTTGTACATTTTCGTGAATATTTCACCATTGAGTGTGAGGATTGGTACAAAGTTGGCATTTTCTGTTGGGGATATGTATTCTCAATATAATTCAGCACGATATTTATGATTCTCACCCTACTAAGGCGAATAAGAATGAGAAATATGGAGCTGGGTCGAATTTTTAAAAAAAAAAAATTTTTCATCAAAAAAACGCTATAACTAAAAAAGCTCAACTCGGATTCGCGGGGACTTTTCACACTTTATCCGCAATGTGTGTCCCGGAAACATATAAAAAATTCAGCTTTCTCCGATTTTTTTCCTTACTTTCTCATTTTTATGTCTAATGTGCCTGGACTAAGTCTGAATTGATCGCTCAGACGGTCACCCATCCAAGGACTAACCGGGTTCGACCTTGCTTAACTTCGGTGATCTGACGAGAACCGGTTACCACAACGCCACCGCGCCCACCTTTCCCTCTGATATAGACACTCTCAGTTCAATATCACGGTTAACCCATGCATTTTAAGCCTTTCCTATCCCATACTGCGATGAGCATATTTTATCGTCTCTGTGAGACAAATTCCATAATACAACAGTCGCAATGAAGTTGCTCTTTGAAATCTGAGACTATGACAGCTAAACCTTTACCTCAGTTTTGTGCACCTACCTTATATACACTTGATATTCTTGTATTCAAGCTGGTCATTTGCGCGGTGGCTCAGTGGTAGACTGTTGGATTTCTATGCTAGAAGTCCCTAGTTCGATCCCCGTCTGGGACGACTCACGTTGTGTCCTTGAGCAAGGCACTTTATTCCGGTTGCCTTCAGGAAGGCTCGATAACGCCGTGTACTAAGGCGTACTGCACGTCCATCGTACACATGTCTTAAACGGCTATAATCCTGCTTGAGCGGAGCTTGAACAGAGTTAGAATGTTGAGGAGCTGACAGTTGCTCGTCGATGCTCGGTTGTTGTCTCCGGGTACTCCGGCTTCCTCCACCCGTAAAACTGTCGCGGTCACCATTAGCCATTGTGCATAAGAATGTGACCTTAAACACGAATAAATAAATAAATAAATAAATAAATAAATAAATAAATAAATAAATAAATAAAAAAATAAATAAATAATTCAAGCTGGTCTTCGTAAGACCGTAAGGATAGTGAAGACGTAACCTATTGCAATAATGGAACTGCTGATTTGTAGGTCACATTATCACATAACAGAGAAATCCAACTTTGGTGACACATGTGCTTAAGGGTGCGCGGTGACTCCGTGGTTACGGCCTTGGACTTCAAACCGAAAGGTCTGTAGCAACCAGTAGTGTAATAATCAACCAGTAGTGTAATATTAACCAGTAGTGTAATAAAAAGTAACCAGTAGTGTAATACAAATCAACCAGTAGTGTAATAACCAGTAGTGTAATAAACATCCATGAAAACAAACAATTTTTCAACAATATTTGAAAATTTTTTGGGGTGTCTCAAATCATAGTTTGGGCACATCTTATCGATTTTTAATCATTTTATCGTACACTTAAAAGCGTTTTGCAGGTCAAACATCATTTCGTGGGTTCAATATGGCGAGGAAAGATATTTTTATGATTTTTATGTGATGTGCATATTTTCTGGTGTTTAATGTCACTTTCTGCATTTGTGGTAAATTCAAAGTTGGCCAATTATTTATAGTAATGCTGTGCTTTTGAGAGACTGCTTACCCCAGGCATAAGTTGCCAGGTTCTATCATACCAGAAAACTTATGGGTGATAAAGTGTGGTATTCAAGGGCAAGAACTGTGTGATCTCCAGCGTTGTCGACAATTATATTATTTAATACGGCCCTGGCGAATCTCTGACGGACTCTCTCACATCCACTGATTTCAGTCGCTGTATCATTATGCGTGGCTTTTTCAGTCTAGTTGACCGTTTTGAATTCTAAAATTAGTTTTTCTTCTGGGAGTGGTGCTCATCATATTCCTGGAGCATAGACACTCTACCATATTTTACGAAGGTGCGGGGGGGGGGGGGGGGGGGGGATTTACCAAAAATCTGCGGTCTGTTATTTTTTCCATCTTGAAGGAGGAGGTCGGTAAGAGAGTTGAGGGTATCTAAGGCGAGGTGAATAGGGTGGCTGCTTTGGAGGTCTGTAACAACCAGTAGTGTAATAATCAACCAGTAGTGTACTATTAACCAGTAGTGTAATAAAAATTAACCAGTAGTGTAATAATAAACCAGTAGTGTAATACAAATCAACCAGTAGTGTAATAACCAGTAGTGTAATAAACTTAACCAGTAGTGTAATAAGCATCCATGAAAACCAACAATTTTTCAACAAAATTTTAAATTTTTTTTCGGTGGCTCAAATCATAGTTTGGATACATCTTATCGATTTTTAATCATTTTATCGTACATTTGAAGGCGTTTTGCAGGTCAAACATCATTTCATGAGTTCAATACGGCGAGGAAAGGTATTTTTATAATTTTTATGTGATGTGCGTATTTTCTGGTGTATAATGTCACTTTCTGCATTTGTGGTAAATTCAAAGTTGGCCAATTATTTATAGTAATGACGTGCTTTTGAGATACTTCTTACCCCAGGCATAACTTGTCAGGTTCTATCATACCAGACATCTTATGGGTAATACAGTGTGGTATTCAAGGGCAAGAATTGTGTGATCACCTGCGTTGTCTACAATTATGATATTTAATACATCCCCGGCGAATCTCTGAAGGTCTCTCTCACATCCACACATTTCAGTCGCTGTGTCGTTATGCGTGGCTTTTTCAGTCTAGTTGACCGTTTTGAATTCTAAAATTCGTTTTTCTTCTGGGAGTGGTGCTCATCATGTTCTTTGAGCACAGACACTCTACCATATTTTACGAAGGTTCGGGTTGTTTACCTATAATCTGCGGTCAGTTATTTTTTTCCATCTTCAAGGAGGAGGTCGGTAAGAGAGGAGAGGGTATCTAAGGCGAGGTGAATAGGGTGGCTGCTTTGGAGGTCCACTGCCATTTTCGTCTGCCATGTCAAGTGATTGTTCTCGATTACCAATGGTAGCCAGCTATTTAGATCCTGTGATGATTTACATTTAATGTAAAAAGCTTGAACTCATTCAACATGTAAAAATTATTGTTTCAGCAGAATTCCTTGATGTGTTTACACTACTCTTATACTACATTAGAAGCGTGTCGTGGATAAATGACCCTCATTTGGGGGGAGAATGGGGGAGGCGCGAGGGGAGTTATAGTCACGGGACCCAATGACGCCATGTTGTGTTGTTATGGTAGCCCGCCTGAGCGGCCATATTGTGACGTCATGCCCATAGGGCTATGTGATGTAAGTGCGTGTGCGCAGCGCGTGTAATTAGGTGGCACGTGTATCCGCCGTCTATTCTGTATACTGGAGACCGCCATCTTGGTTTTTATCGTCGCACTTGGTTGCTATATGAACCCAATGGCCTCTAATAGAACGAGAATATGTTTTGAGGGTAAGTTAGATTGGACGGGAGTATAATGAATACCCAAATGAGACCGACAACTATTTAACTGGCTCGAATTCGCGAAGAAAGCTCGTTTTCTATGTTCTTGGCCTTCCCTGGCCAGGGTTCCCCTAAAATCCTCGTTTCTGGATCATATCCTCATCTAGGTATTTGGGGATCACCAGAGCCAGTCTATGGGGACTTGTAAGGACCACTGGAGACAAGTCTTTGGGAACTAGTGGAGACCAGTCTTCGGGGACTATTACCTGCTACTAATATGTACTACTAACTATTACCACTACTTCCTACTACCTACACTACTAATACTACTAATACTACTGCTACTACTACTACTACTACTAACTACTATTTCTACTACAACTTCTACATCTCTTGCTACTACTATCTACTACTACTACATCTCTTGCTACTACTACTATTATTACTATTACTACTACTACGTCCTCTCTTGTTACTACTATTATTACTAACTACTACTACTACTAACCACTGCTTCTACTACTACTTCTACATATCTTGCTACTACTATCTACTACTACGACTACTACATCTCTTGCTACTACTACTACTACTACTTACTACTACTACTAGTAGTTACTACTACTACTACTACTACTACTACATTAGTATGTTAATTGGTTTTCGATCCAGTTCTGCCGGTGGCCTGGGCCGGTGGCCTGGGACAGGCGATGATGTCATTTTAATTAAAATGTTACATAAGGTAATTAACATGTTATCACTTAATTAATGAATATTTTTTTTAATCACTTTAATTAAAAACTGTTGCTTAATTAATTTTAATTAATGACTGCTGCATAATTAATGTAATTAATGAGCGTAATTAGGGTTGATTATAATAATTAGTATATTAATAAATGAATTAATAATGTTTACGTCGATTAGTACATATTTTTTTTTTAAAGTCATAATTTGGGATAGATATTATTAGATAAAAAATAATATATTTAAAAATAATATTGACGTATTGGTCATATATATGAATGCTATCAACTGACTCTGACCTGGACACGTGCTAAGGTAAACACTGCAATGTGTCTGGGTGTAATTAAAAACCAATGAAATCTCGTTAAATCGATTTTTTTTTCAAACGCGAACTACGGCATGCAAGTGACAGATGTTGATCACTAATTCCTATTATTCAAAAGTTATGGGTGTAATAAAAACCTCATTAAATTAGCGATCAACACGTGACCTTCATCCAGACTCTGAGATTCAAATTTTTAAATTCATCGATTTTTTAACAGTCCGATTTCTGCATTTTGACTGGTTCTCAAAAAATCAATCAGTCAATTTTAAAACAATGACAGTTACTCATAGCTAAATTTGTCATTTGTTTTGCAAACGCCTTGTTGGCAATTCAAATTTTATTCGTATCATATCTACTATGTTGTAAGTGATCGAACTGGAAAACAAAACCTTTACCTGTGGAATTTGTGAGAAAGGATTTTCATCCAACGACCACAAAAATCGCCACGAGGCTACTGTACACGGGGAGCGGCTGTACATGGCTGTACTTTATGCCTCGAGACTTTCAAGAGATGAGTTAATGGAACATCTGAAAACCCACCAACAAGGTGCTTTGAACTGTCAATTTTGTGTTTGAATAGCAAATTCAACAAAAGATCATACAGACGGTGATGCCAGAGAGTTCCAGATACATTTTCTCTGAAATCCTATACAAGGAAAGATACATTAGAAAAACTTATGGAGAAAAGGCCAATTTCGACATTTAACTGCGCAACTTGCGGTTTCAGCTGATTCAACTTAACCGTCATCACACCACTAGTAGTAGAGCTGCATAACTCGATTGACCAGTGGAGCGCTCCTCATTAAATAAGGGGGTCAAATGAGGTTATGCGGAGGGGTGAAGGATACAAGTGTGCAGTCAAATGTTTAAAAATTTAATAACCTTAATTGCTATGACGTAGTCCCCCTAATAAATAGCTTGTATTCATTTAATATATATATATATATTAACAATTTTCGTTAAATAATTCATTTTTTATTCCACAAGACACTTCTCGAAAAGCAAAATGGCGGGTCAGTGTGACAGAAATGCATGTATCGATTTATTCATGACTGTCTCATGGTTATCAAAACAGCCCGTAGGTGTTTAAGAGTTAATTGTGGACCAGTGCGTTTAAAAATTCCAAATTCAAGTAATGTCCGGCCATCATTTTCTCAAAGTTGATGACAATAATCGCTTTTAACGCAAGTGAAAATGAAAAAATTTGGGTGATAACAATATGGTCTGTGTTTAATCATAGAAAATTCAGACCCACAATATCGTGTTTTACCAACCCGTATGTTTTATTTTTGAACATTTACTGAAGAGCTACCATTATCTAATTACCCATGTGGGGGAGGGGTGGGGTGGTAGCATTGTGTACTATGGCGTACTACCTTCAGCCAATGATAACCCTGTGTAGAACTTTGACAGTTGTTTGCCTTTGCATGGTGGTTCTTTCTGGATTGCTCCAACTGTTGTTAAATAAATAAATAAAAGAACTACAATTCTATAATAACAGGCCAAGCCCCCCCCCCCCCCCCCCTTCGTTTTACATGTTTTGTGAGGGGATTAAATCAGCAGTACCTGCTCCTCGCACTTTAACAGTTGAAAAACGCTGTTACCTGATCAAAAAAATGGTAAAAGGATACACAATTCTGTATTAACCACCCAAAAGTGCAAAACTTGGGAAAATATAACTCACCTAGAGCGGCACCAAAGCTACGTACACTCGATCTGGTTGTTAACTTGGCTGTATTGGTGGTTGCATGGCTTACAGGTCGTCTGAAACCACCCACTCTGCACTGCTTAATCAGATAATGAGTGATCACTGATTTTACAATGATTTAAATTCAATGAAACGTTTTTCTAGTGATTTAAATTCGATCAAACAGTTTTTGGTGATTTAAATTCGGTTAAGCATTTCTTTAGTGACCATTTAATCCTACATGTTCACTAAATTGGTCACTCTCCATGACCATTTAATCCTACATGTTCACTGAATTGGTCACGCTCTGTGACCATTTAATCCTACATGTTCACTAAATTGGTCAATCTCTGTGACCATTTAATCCTATGTATTCACTAAATTGGTCACTCTCTGTGACCATTCAATCCTACATGTAGGATTAGTGACCAATTTGGTGAACATGTAGGATTAAATGGTCACAGTGAGTGACCAATTTAGTGAACATGTAGGATTAAATGGTCAGCAATTGACAGGTTGGGGTGGGACCCATCCTATTCATACATATAAATGGAAGAGTATTGGAACAGTATTGCCACTCTATTAAAACGCTTCTGAAAAAGGATGAATTCACCCTACGTCTGTGAATTGTGTCCAAAATCTTACTCTCATAAAACTCATTATTATCGACACTGACGAAAATTACACAAAAATGTAAATTTTAAACGACCTGTAAGCGGAGCAAACACAAATACAGCCGAGTTAACAACCAGATCTATCTGTAACCAGCTACCCTATCCTCCTCCAGTGCATATGAAATCAGCCTTTAGTTGGAACAATGCATTAACAAGTGGTAATATTTTGGGGCTTGCAAATAAGCTAGAGCCAGTAAAACCGCCAGCGATGTGGGAATCACTGAGGGAAAAACTATAGATGACTCAAGCAGCCTCCCCTCAAGGAGAATTCAGTGTATTGAACCATGGGGGAATGAACAGTTGCAGGAAGTACGCACACCCCCGAATGCTGTAGCTGTCCCACCCATAGACCAGGGTATGAGACCAATTACTGAATCTTTAACATCGAGTTCTAAAGAGAAAGGGATGCTCTACAAGACAATCTTTCAGCGCCATTCAAACTTACGCAATGAAAACACCAAACCACACTCCTTAAAGACTAGTTTTTCAGTGGAAAATGAACTGGACTGGATGGCTTGTGTACATGATTACATGAAGGGCAGGGCGCTTTTGTTACTCCAGATAATAAAGAATATACCCAATTTATCCTGGGATGAGAAAGATCGACTCGTGTATAACAGCATTACAATTCTGGGCTCCAATATGTGCGATCTAATAAATGATCTGCTGCGAAAAAGAAAAGATTTTCAACTGACAGGCTGGAAAATTTTGGCAAACATCCTTAAAGATCAAAATATCCCAAGGGGCCTGATCGGAAATAATGAACATATGGACTCCTTTCTTCCAGAAAACAATATTTGTGCAAAGCTGCGATGGACCAGTCTTTAAAGAAAATCCCCTGGAAAAGACTGTGAAAGTGGAATGGACTTCGTGGAAGCTCTAATCAATAAGCATGAAACTGGATGAAAAAGCGAAAACTCTCATGAATAGGGTGTCATTCCCAATAGCCGTATATATCGGTGTTCATTTTACTGCAAATTTTCATATTGATTTGTAATTTAATACTATTCAGTTTGACTATTTTCGATCTCTGGTTAATATCGCTATTTAAATAAATGCAATATATCTCAGATTTTTTCATTGTTTTATTTGTGGTGTCTCCTAAACTACAGAGTGCCTTTCTCGACAAGTTTGACATTCGCCAACTTCAGGAAATATACATAATTTAAGCACTTATTCAAACGCTGTGATCTGATAAAAAATGTTGCTGTTATTAAGCGGGTATACTAATAATATTCGGGAATGCATGCACGACATATTTTATCAACAAAAAGCTGGTATGCAAGGCATTCTCACGTATTATCTTGTTTTTATATAGGTATTTGTGAGGGAAAGGTCTTGAGTTTTGTACAAAAATAATCGTTTTAGCACATACGCTGTAGTATGGTTCAATGAATCAGATTTCATTTCGATTTGCACTGTAAGGGGGTGGTAAAAAAAACCTAGAAAAAACAACAGTTTGAACGCAATTAGTTTCCACCTGTACTGTATCATCGATATATACTGAAAGTGGTTGGTGAGGATGGAACGAGAGAGAGAGAGAGAGAGAGAGAGAGAGAGAGAGAGAGAGAGAGAGAATCAATTGAAACGTTTGTTGTGATCATGGTGGGCAAAGGGTAGGTCAGGCTGGCGTAGTTAGATCCATTAAATATGCTAATCGGCGTGTTACATCAGTAACTATCAAATATTTTTACTCAATTGAAAAAAAAATTATACAGGTTTGTAAACCAGCTGCGTTTATACAAATAAATCTATGTTAGAATTTAACAGAATGTCTGCAGAAAATACGTTATTTCATTACACCCTGACATCAAGTTCAAGTTATAATTAAATGTTTGCAGTTTATTGTAAATAAACATGGAGTTCTCCAGCTCGAAGTTCAGAAGTCACTGTCAATCCACTGGCTAAAATCACATAGCCTGCGCCGATTCATAAATTATTCAGGTCTTAATAGATTTAAAATCCTAATTATCATTATTTATTTATTGGTGTTTAAGGTCATATACTTATGCGCGATGGCTAATCATAACCATGACAAGTTTACGGGTAGAGGACACCGGAATGCCTGAAGAAAACCAACAAGCAACGACGAGTAACTGTCATCTCACCAACGTCATAAATCTGCACTGTCACACAGGTTGGGTTAGATTGTTCGAAAATATGCGTATCATCGACGTGCAGTACACCTTAGTACACGGCGTCATCGTGCCCCATGTGAATAAACGGGGTTAATTACCTTGCCCAAGGACACAATGCGGGAGTTCGAATAGTGTATGTAGCTTTGGTGCCTCTCTAGGTGAGTTATATTTTCCCAAGTTTTGCACTTTTGGGTGGTTAGTACAGAATCGTGTATCTTTTTACCATTTGTTTTGAACGAGTAACAGCGTTTTTCAACTGTTAAAGTGCGAGGAGCAGGTACTGCTGATTCCCCCCCCCCCCCTCACAAAACATGTAAAATGAAGGGGGGTTTGACCTGTTATTATAGAATTGTAGTTTTTTCATTTATTTATTTAACGACAGTTGGAGCAATCTGGAAAGAACCACCGTGCAAAGGCAAACAACTGTCAAAGTTCTACACAGAGTTATCATTGGCTGAAGGCAGTATACAACGCTACCACCCCACCCCCTTCCCCACATGGGCAATTAGATAATGGTAGCTCTTTCATGCTTTTACTTAGATGCGTGGGTTATTCTTCAGTAAACGTTCAAAATAAAACATACGGGTTGGTAAAACATAATATTGCGGGTGTGATTTTTCTATGATTAAACACAGGGCGTAGTGTTATTACCCAAATTTTAGCGCTTTTCATCTGAGTTAAAAGTGATTATTGTCATCAACTTTGAGAAAAATGATGGTCGGACATTACTTGAATTTGTCATTTTTAAACGCACTGGTCCACAATTAACTGTTAAACACCTAAGGGTTGTTTTGATTGAATAAATTGATACATGTATTTCTGTCAAAGTGACCCGCCATTTTGTTTTTTCGAGAAGTGTCTTGTGGAATAAAAATTAATTATTTAACGAAAATTATTAATATAATATATTAAATGAATACACACTATTTATTAGGGGGACTACCTCATAGTAACTAAGGATTAAGCATGCAGTAAGTTATGAGAGGAGACTAATCAGGGTAATTTGATCGCTCAAAATTGTGGGGAGGGGGTATGCAGGGCCTGACATGCCCATTACATTTAGAGAACTGGACTGGGGTTCAAGATAATTTAGCTATTGTGAGGGGTGGGGGAGGGGGGAGAGGTTTCCAAAAGTTTTTGGTATTGGATGGGCTGGAGGAGGGGAGTTCATGAAAGTTTTAGGTATTGTGAGGCGTGACAGGGGTGTGGCGGTTAGGGAGTGGGATAATGGAGGTGTCTGATTGGTTGAAAAAGTGTGTGTTTGTGACAAAGCAACTCTTTTTAAGATTATGGTGGCCCTGAAAAGGGCCGTTTTTGCTTTCAATAGAAAGGTATTTTTTTCCTCCCATCTCCACCTCAGTGAAGAACTGATTTTGCCAATCTTCTTCGATTGGTAACGACATCTCCGCCTTGGTGAAGAACTCATTTTCCCAATCTTCTTCGACTGTTAACAACATCTCTGCCTCGGTGAAAAATTCACTATGCCAATCTTCTTCGACTGTTAACAGTATCTCCAACCTTGGCCCTAAAAGTGCTTCCTCCTGCATGTGTACGGGAAGATCGAACCAGTGTTTAGGTCGATTTTTATACTGGATCTCCCTGAAGGGCTGTCCGGCAGCCTCAACAAAAGGGTAGTCTTTAAGTTTCTTTTCTTGTTGCTTCATGGGGAGCGTCACTGACCACCACTTTTGCTCGCTGCTTCTTGGTTCACTCATAGCTTTTCACGGAAGTATAGTCGATTGCTGACGGCTCCAGAAATGGCATATCGTTGATACGTGTACTTCAAGAAATAATAATATGTTCATCGCTTGCCATGTTGACTTTTCTGGCCCAGTTTCTAATGAGAGTGAGGTTTGAATCGTCAGACTTTATTGGGGACAAAAAAAAACACGCCCGCTTTTCAATAACCGAAATGTTGTTTGTTCATGTGGTCATAGGATTAAAAAATTACTTTATCGCTTGAGATGTAAAATCAGAATACCTTGGTCTATGAGTGACTGTCGTTGTTTTAAAATTGACTGATTGATTTTTTGAGAACCAGTCAAAATGCAGAAATCGGAACGCTAAAGAATTGATGAATTTGAAAATTTGAATCTCAGAGTCTGGAAGAAGGTCACGTGTTGATTGCTAATTTAGTGAGGTTTTTATTACACCCATAACTTTTGAACAATAGGAATTTATTACCTCAACATCAGTCACTCGCATGTCGTAGTTCGCGTTTGAAAAAAAAAATCAATTTAATGAGATTTGATTGGTTTTTAATTATACCCATACACGAAGACAGAATACAGTGTTCACCTTAGCACGTGTCCAGGTCAGAGTCAGTCGATAGCATTCATATATATGTCCAATAATTTAATATTATTTTTAAATATATTATTTTTTTATCTAATAATATAAATCCCAAATTATGACTTTAAAAAAAAATATGTACCAATCGACGTAAACATTATTAATTCATTTATTAATATACTAATTATTATAATCAAGCCTAATTACACTCATTACTTACATTAATTATGCAACACTCATTAATTAAAATTAATTAAGCAATAGTTATTAATTAAAGTGATTAAAAAATATTCATTAATTACGTCATGTTAATTACCTTATGTAACATTTTACTTACATGACGTCATCCACCCCCTTCACCCCCATCACCCCCTTCCGGCAGAACAGGCCCATTTTGCCTCCACTTACTACTACTACTACTACTACTACTACTACTACTACTACTACATATCTTGCTACTAATATTACTACTACTACTACTTCTAATATTACTACTGCTACTACTACTACTACTTCTAATATTACTACTACTACTACTGTCTACTGTCTATTATCTAGTATCTTCTACTATCTTCCACTATCTACTAAAATATACTACTATTATTACTACTACTACTGCTGCTACTAGCTATCTACTGTCTATTATTTAGTATCTACTACTATCTACTACTATCTACTAAAATATACTACTACTACTACTACTACTACTGCTACTCACTATCTACTGTCTATTATCTAGTATCTAATACTATCTACTACTATCTACTAAAATATACTACTACTACTAATACAATCTACTACTGTCCGCCAGTACTATCCACTAGCCACCAGCACTATCCACTAGTACTATCCTCTAGTACTATCTACAAGTACTATTCACTAGTATTATACATTAGCACTATTCACGAGTACTATCCGCCCAGTACTATCCCCTAGTACTATCCCCTAGTACTACAATCTAGTGCTATCTACTAGTACTATGTACAACTACCACTTCTACTACGTGCAACTACTACTACTGAGACTAGTATTAGCACAACTACCACTACCAGTAGTAGTTCTATTACAACTACTACTAATAACAGTAGTACTAGTTACACTATCAGTGCTAGTAGTAGTACTAGTACCACTAACAGTACTAGTACCACTAACAGTAATATTAGTACACCTATTACTACTAGTACTAGTACCACTAACAATACTAGTACTAGTACCACTAAAAGTAGTACTAGTACCACTAACAGTAGTACTAGTACCACTAACAGTAGTACTAGTACACCTATCACTACTAGTACTAGTACCACTACGACTATAAGTGCTAGCACTAGTAACACCGTCGGTACTAGTACAACTACCAGTACTAGTACACTTGCACTACTCATACAAGTATCATTGGCAGTACTATTACAACTACTACCAGTGCTTGTAGTACTACTACTGCTACAACTATTACTACTACTACTAGTCTTAGTACACCCACCACTATTAGTACTGGTTGAACTACCACTACCAGTACTAGTGCAATGAATAACTATCACTGGATTGAGATTTGCCACATAAAAAGTTAAAAACAACGTCTCACCCAGAACTAATAAAATTAACACTTCTTTAACAGCCAGTGAGATCGATGTTCCTTTACACCGGGTAAAAATTAACTAAAAATCGTATAATGTCAATAATAAGATACCCCCCCCCCCCCCCTCCCCCTTGAAGGTAGACGCGTAAACCGGGAGATGGGATGTGGGAGACCTTTAGTGATCCATCAGGGTCGTATTAAATATTATTATTGAAGAGAACACGCAGGACACACGACCTTGAATATCATACTTCAGCACCTGTAAGTTACCTTGACAATTTATTCTGTTAGCATGGAACTTGGCAACTTATGCCTGGGCTAAGAAGTCTCTCAAAAGCACAACATTATCATAAATAATTGGCCAACTTTGAATTTATATAAAGCTACAAATGCAGAAAGTAACATTAAACACCAGAAAATATGCGCATCACATAAAAATCATAAAAAAAATTTTTCTCGCCGTACTGAACCCACGAAATGATGTTTGATCTGCAAAACGCCTTTAAACGTACAATAAAATAATTAAAAATCGATAAGATGTACCCAAACTATGATTTGAGCCACCACAACAAATGTTCAAATTTTGTTGAAAAATTGTTGGTTTTCATGGATGTTTATTACACTACTGGTTAAGTTTATTACACTACTGGTTATTACACTACTGGTTGATCTGCATTACACTACTGGTTGATTATTACACTACTGGTTAAGTTTATTACACTACGGGTTATTACACTACTGGTTGTTTTGTATTACTCTACTGATTGATTATTACACTACTGGTTTAATTTTTATTACACTACTGGTTAATATTACACTACTGGTTGATTATTACACTACTGGTTGTTACAAGGTCCATGGGTCGATCCCACCAAGGGCAACTGCGTTGTGTCCTTGGGAAGGAACTTATCCAGATTGCACACGTGGGGCACGGCGGCGCTGTGTATTACGGCGTAAAGCTCGTCAATGGTGCACTTCAACCAATGCTGACCCTGCTTGTGTGGAGATCATACGTTGGGGAGTGTGAGACAGTTGCTCGCCGCTGCTTGATGGTTCTCCCCGGGTACTCCGGCTTGCCCCACTCGTAAAATTGTCCGACATGAGGTGACCCTGGCTGTTGAAGGAGTGGTTAATCCTCAATAAATAAATAAATAAATAAATAAATAAATAAATAAATAAATAAATAAATCGTGCTTTGAGCCTGGAACCACAGAAAAAGTTCTTTGTGCATATTTCTGTGTGTGGGTAAACAACACCCACATCCCATACACATTTTGTGTGTGTATTTGGTCCCGATCAACTTAAATTCCAAGTGGAAAAACTCGAGTTACGAACGTGTATAGATATGCCTGCAAACACATACGAGCGCGTTATCTAAATGCACGTATATGCAGATGAACTACCAAGCAATAATTATGAACGAACTGCAGTCAGAAACATATACGTATGTGTTTATACGCCCAGGAATCAATGTGAGATTTGCAATACTCCCATCCTGTCGAAATTATCTTTCCGCTTTTCTTGCCAAATGTGACATGATATACATATTCCAATTTTGTCTCCAAACTGTGATACGTGGTGAAATTGAAATCATGAACCTGCGTTTTCATGAATATACTTATAATGTTTATGCCCGCGGACGCGTTTATCTACTCAAACGTGCATGTACATATCTAACAAGTGTAAAGGACCCAAATATCGGTAAAACAACTACGAAAGAGGAGAAGACCCCGTCCCAATTCTTTTATTATAGCCATGTTGTGGACTCCGACGACGAAAATGACACGAAGCCATATCAAATGTCAACACAATCAAAACTGACTTATCTATAGTCAAACCTGCTCGTGATAAAATAATTGTCATTCTTAATCCTTGTAAAGTCATTTTTCGTTCTCAAACATGGTCACTATATACATAACTATTCAACCCGTCCCTAACATGTTAGCATGGGTTCATTTTAATAGTGTCCACCCATGGCCTACATATTTATTTTAGTTGTATATTTGCCCGAGCAAGAAATACAATTGCTCCTAGTGAATAACCTGATAACTGATGCTGCTCCACATTTATCAGTTGGATTATAAGTTACAGGACGTTTAGTTGGCAGATACAGTGTCATATACGGTGAAGAGAAAACAATAGGTGAGGCGAATCCGAACCTAATATTGTTTTCTCTGAGTCGTATATGATACTGTATCTGCCAACTAAACGCCCTGTAACGTATTTATTATGCACGGCATGCTAAAATGTCATTGGGTAAGTTAACTCATCGAATAGTTAAATGATGCGCACTTCTCGAAAAATGTAAACAAAGCAGACGATGTTTACACACGCAACAAGGGGAGTAATTTTGCTTCCGCATTCTAATAAATCACTCGTGACTTGTTCTATAACCGCCAATGTTTTGGGCTGGTTTGGCATTTTGTTATAACAGTTTCATTCAATCGAATGCAATGTTTATACGACGGGGCTATTTTATATGGTGGGTCTTCTGTACGACTGCGCTGCAGCATGTACGTACGTGCAAATTAAAAGCTGAGGCATGTGGATATAATGATAAAACAAAATGGGTCGAAGAGTCGTTCGAGGAGTCACTCGATCGAGCAATTGCTCGATAGCTCATTTGCTCGATGGGCTTAGAGTCGTTCGAGCAATGACTTATCAGTAACTGCTCGATAGCTTATTGGCTTTGGGACTGCTTTTGTTATACACAAGGGAGATAACTCTGTATACAGATTATGGGAAATCAAGCAATCGGATTGGTTAGTTATAATCTAGATATATGAAACAACAAGAGTACTTGGAATAGGGTCAGAACTAACAAGAATAGACCTGAAATAGCTAAATATAGTAATAATAAGGTAAACTGTTCCAGTTGATAGGCTCTTCTACACTACTGGAGTATACTCTAGAATAAAGGAACATGCCTAGGCAGACGTAAACTATTGCATATATAGATAAAAGCAGAGAATTCTGAAAGAATTCGAAATAGTAAAAGTTGGGGTGGATTTTGGTGATATGGAAGGATTGTCGGGTTGTTTGTGGTAATTATCCAGGGAAGTCGTTCCAGAAAATACTCCGATTCAATCGAACATACCCTCCGAACATACCCCGTCCCATTGCAGAACAATTGGGTAACATAGCAATCACGTGCTACCATAGAAACCAAGATGGCGGCCTCCAGTATACAAACAACACGCGCACTCACACCACGTATCACTATGGAGATGACGTCACAACATGGCCGCTCACGCGGGTTACCATGACAACACAACATGGCGGCACTGGGTCACGTGACATGACGTCACTTCTGGGGTCCGGCACCGGGGTCCGGCAAACTACCCTCGTCCGGGTACATGACATACTACTCCTCTCGTTTGGTTCACAGTCGGTACAAACGTGAAGGCGATCGCACATGATACATTGCTACCTGCGAAGACAGCTCTCCGGGTATTAGGAATCTTCTCAGCCTTGACTTCACGTCATCATTTTCCTTACTATGAATGTAAACATTTTACTGACTGTCCTGTGACTTTCCTTTGATTCATTGACGTGTAAATGCAAAATTTATTAGGACGCTTTTTGGAGCTACCT
Source organism: Pictodentalium vernedei (assembly GCA_031216915.1). Taxonomy (NCBI): domain Eukaryota; kingdom Metazoa; phylum Mollusca; class Scaphopoda; order Dentaliida; family Dentaliidae; genus Pictodentalium; species Pictodentalium vernedei. The sequence goes on along the minus strand of CM062295.1, from coordinate 533,869,609 downwards.
GTCTGTCAGCCGTTGCTTTTAGAGTTGATAAGAAACCACTCAGCCCTACATATACAAGGCAATAAAAAACAGGAGAGGGCAGAGTTGCCTTGTCCTTTAGTGAACGGAGATGTATCGGGTGCCATAGCCGCAACTGATGTGCAAAGTTTGCCTAATGTGGTTTAAATAATTGCCGTGATAACCTGGAGACAAAAACCGATAAATAAATTTATACCTTTCAGCTCACGACCAAGAACCATCGGAATGAACCCGTTTTACCCTTCATTTTCTTGTACTTGTGTGAACAAATGTTCGTCCAGTGGCACAAGGAGCATATTTGTTCTGTGAATGCAAGAAAAATAAGCAGACCCGAAGACGGGGGCCTCAACGTTTTCAGATGTGGTGGGACGAGAGTTGCAAGTTGCTGACAGTGTTCCCGGGTCGTTGCCCATCGGCACGAACACGGAAATAACTCAATATACTTTTTGAGAATAAAGGAAATTGATTGGAAACGTTCGTGTATTAGGCTTTTCCCTCTGGAAAAGACTATTGTTTTTCTACGGATTATTATTTTTGTTTTTTTTTTCTTTGGAGGTGGGGGGGGGGGTGGGAGTGGGGGGGGGGGGGGTCTTTTTTTCACACATTTTGTCCGTACCATTCAGAAGCCATTTTCGAACCGATTTTCACAAAATTTTGCACACGCATAGAGGGACACAAAAGCTAAAAATGTACCAAAGGCGGAATTTTTTATTTAACCCCTATTTCCTCAGAATTGGCAAAAACTGCCAAAATTGGGGTTTATAGGCACTTTCTCGAAACTCGTCTTGTACATTTTTTTAAACATTCATCATTATTAGACCTGTCTGTGACACGACCATTCATATAGAAGAAATATTAGGCGATGCATATGGTAACACTCCGCAGGCTGCCAAACATCGAAATTTTGATTAAATGGGCTGTTTTCGGGCCCCTAAAGCACCCGGACGATACACGAGAGACAAACATAACTTCATTTATTGGAAGTGGAATTCACCGTGGTTCATTTCTGTAAGTAATAAGGGTATTCCAAAAAACTAGCGTTAACCCAATTTGGGCTGGTAAAACTGCATTACCCCTCAGAAGCTAAAAAATCATGTTTCCTGTGGATTTCTCTGAACGAGTCTTGTAGATTTCAAGAAAAATTGGCCACGCGCAGGTCTTGGTGTGACAATACAAGTTGCATGGACAAAATATTCCGGTGAGCATTTCTTAACCCCCCCCCCCCCCACGGGCTGCTAAAAGTCAAAATTGTGATAAAATGGGCTGTTTTGGACACCAACACCACCCACTGGGTACGCCACGAAGAAAAGTGCCTTCTTTTAGTGAGCGCAAAATTTATAAGGAAACATTTTTGTAAGTGGTAAGGGTATTCAATCAAAAGTCGAAGTCTTAACCCATTTTTGGCAGGCTAAAGAGAGATACCCCTTAAAAATTTAAAATTCCCATTTTCTGTGGATTTCTCTAAAAGCAACATGTAGGTTTTCAAGAAAAAATGACAATTCGCAGGTCTTTGTGTGACATTACAAGTTGCATGAACAAAATATTCCGGTGAACGTTCATTAACCCCTCTTCAGACTGCCAAGCATCGTGATTGTGTTGAAATGAGCTGTTTTCGGACACGCACAGCACCCAATGCATACCCGAGAGATAAACATAATCTCACTTGTTGGAAGTGGAATTCACTGAGGACCAAGAAGTGATAAGGGTATTCTAAAAACCAAGCGTTAACCTCTTTTCGGGTGGTTAACAGTGATACCCATCAAAAGCTTAAAAATTCGTGTTTTCCCTGGATTTCTTCACAAACATCAGGCAGGTTTTCAAGAGAAAATGGCCATTGATAGGTCTTTGTGTCACATTACCAGTTGCATGGATAAAATATTCTGGTAAGCATTTGTTAACCCTCCATGGGCTGCTAAATGTGGTAATTTTGAAAAAATAGTCTGTTTTTGGACACCAACAACATCAACTCTTTTAACGAGCGCAAAATTTATACGGAAACATGTTTGTAAGTAGTAAGGGTATTCAAAAGTCGAAGTATTAACCCATTTTGGACAGGCTAAGAGAGATACCCCTTAAAAGCTTAAAATTCCCATTTCCTTTTATTTCTCTAAAAACATCTTGCAGGTTTTCAAGAAAAATTGACTGTTCGCAGGTCTTTGTGTGACTTACAAGCTGCATGGACAAAATATTCCGGTGAGCGTTTATGAGCCCTCTACAGGCTGCCAAGCATCGTAATTTTGTTGAAATGGGCTGTTTTCGGACACGCACAGCACACAATGCATACCGGAGAGATAAACATAATCTCCTTTGTTGGAAGCGGAATTCATCGAGGACCATTTTTGTAAGTAATATGGGTATTCAAAAAACCAAGCATTAACCAGTTTTGGGGTGGTTAATACCCATCAAATGCCTTAAAAAAACATGTTTTCCCTGGATTTCTTTACAAATATTTTGTAGGTTTTCAAGAGAAAATGGCCATTGATAGGTCTTGGTGTCACATTAACAGTTGCATGGATAAAATATTCCGGTAAGCATTTGTAAACCCTCCATGGGCTGCTAAATGTCGAAATTTTGAAAAAAATAGTCTGTTTTTGGACACCAAAACATCAAATGGGAATGCCACAGAGAAACGTAACTTCTTTTACCGGACGTAAAACGGATAGGGATTTTTTTTTGTAAGTAGTAGGGGTATTCAAAAATCGAAGTCTTAACCCATTTTCGACTGGTTAAGGAGATATATCTCTTAAAAGCTTAAAATTCCTGTTTTTCCTCCAGAGACTGCCAAGCATAGACATTTTGAGAAAATGGACTGTTCCTGGGCACCCATAACACCCAATGTGTACCTGCGAGATAAACATAACCTCCTTCATTGGAAGTGGAATTCACCGAGGATAATTTTTGTAAGTAATGAAGGTATTCACAAAATCAAGCATTAACCCGTTTAGGGCTGCTTACGGAGCGATACCCTCAAAAGGTTAAACATTCATGTTATCTGAGGATTTCTCTAAAACATCTCGTAGATTTTCAAGATAAATTGGCCATTCTCAGATCTTAGTGTGACACTACAAGCTGCATGTACAAAATATTCCAGTAAGCATTTATTAACCCTATGCAGGTTCCCCAACATCAAACATTTGATAAAATGGGCAGCGTTTGCGTACCCACAGCACCCAAAGTTAAGAGGAGAGGTCAACATAAGTGGAAGCAGAATTCACTGATAATCATTTTTGTAAGTAATAAGGGTATTAAAAAAAAAACAACCCTTAACCCGTTTTGGGCTGGATAAACAATGAAACCCATCAAACGCTTAAAATTCATGTTCTCCCTGGATTTTTCTGAAAAATCTAGGTTTTTAAGAAAAATGGCCGTTTGCAGTTCCTGGTGTGACACAACCATCCACAAACTGCCAGACATCAATATTTTGGATACATTTGAGATAAAATGGACCATTTTTAAATAGCCACAGCACTCCGTGGGTATCTGTCAAACAAACATAACTCCTTTTGTCGATCATTAACTTGTCGGACGACGATTTTGATATTAACCCATCTCCACCATTAATGATAGTTTTTACCTAAACATTTTTTTTATCAAACTGAGTCATTTGAGACTACAATACCCATCTTTCTCATCACATCAGAAAAGGAACTTCAGTGAGACAGTTAAAAACAATCCATTAGACACTCTGGGGTCATGAAAAAAAATCATGGAATCTCATCTGGAAAAGCCATGATTCTCCAGAATCATAAAGTCTAGTTATTATTATTATTATTATTTTAAAGAATTATTTTGATTTTGTGCATCTAATTCCTTAAAATAATAATAATACCCGATTTTTAATGTATATGACAACTCGGTTGTCACATATATATGCATAGAAAATATGAAACATAAGTGTATTTTGGCACAATAACAGTTGTGGTTCCGCCCAATGATCAACTACCTTTTTAAATTGGAGGCCTTCAGATAAAATGTTGGCATTATCTAACAATGCTGTCGACGGACAATAAAAATTCCCGAGCAGGAGAATCATGGGAGGAGCGGGGCGAGACGCCCCCGGCATCCCACTAGCTTCAGGCCCTAAATATTAGAGGGCATCAGTCAATCTTGGAACGGAAACAACTCTCGACCCTCCGACTCCCAAACCGAGACTTAAAATGAAACTATACCTGAAGAGTTTTCTGTTTATCCTGGACACATAATTATAACAATCGGGTATACATGATTTTTTTGCTCAGAAGTAAACTCCGCGGGGGAGGGGATGTAATGTGTCGTTGTTTGGAAATATATTCTAAATGATACAAGTATCACAAACAACTATGCTGGACATATAAAATTATGTTGACTAAATAATAATGTTGTGACAATATAATTCTATAACTAAAATGCGGGGTGTGCAGTTTTTATGTTTGTAATCACAGCTCCTGCTGCATTGTTTGCGCTACGAGACTGCAATTGTCCAGAGTTGCTGAGGATATTTCGACAAATTTCGTGCGCCGCGTATTTCCCCATTACAAGAACACACTGTTCAATCGTTTAAGGGATTCGCTGTGTAATCATGGGATTCGCGGTGAATATAACGAGATTCTCTGTGAAAATCTTATGTTTTTGATGAACGAAAACGAAGGCTAAGACATTTCTACAGCAATGGCACACGCATGGGAAGGTAGGTACCAATAACTTTTCCTTTATCCAGTACTGTGACTATTCCCCGAAGATCTGTTCGCAAACAGTATCTGTAACTTTCCATTAAATGAAAAAAATAGGCTGCACAAGATGGGAAGGCCCGCTGAATTTTTGGCTTTACTCTAGTACAAGTAGATGTTTTATCAAAATTTCGGGTTTTTCAAATCGACTTTCATGCTTATAATCAGGGCGGAACATCTTCTCTATCCAGACGGTCAGGTTACGTGCTTTTCACTGCTCCAAAATATCGAAAAATATATGATGTGCAGGGGGTGGTGTAAAATAAGAATGACAACGCAGCGTTGCTATGTGCGACAACGAAGATTCGGTGCGACATGGGAATTACCGCGGCAGCTGTAGCCACTCTTATGAGATGAAATTCGTAACTTATGTGTCTTTAGTCGTTCTTCTGTTGCGCTTGTCAGTCGGTCAGAAGCGGTCAACTCGATTGGCTGGGGGAAACAGTTTTCCACCCTAAAACCGGATAGAATTGGCCCATCACTCCACCATGAGGGGTAAGAGATTCTTTAACGTGGCTCCGGTAGCGAGGTTGGTATAGTTTAGTGCTGCACCAGTCTGGCTGTCCACCTCTGGGGATCTGGCCTCTGATATATCAGAATTTGCTTCATTGGTATATTCTCCTAAATCGGGATATACTGATTTATGTTATGCAAGCTGTAGGATACCAAATTCAAAATTGTTTTTTCAAATGTTGATATTTGAAGCAAATGAAATTTCAGAGTGACGGTTTTGTTAGCAAACTGGTCTTTCCCGTCACAAAGTCTCGGGGATATCGACCTCAGATCCGATTTCGGCTTGATAGAACTATAAGAATACGCATGACTGAATATTGCCAATAAACCCGGAGTATATATCACTGGAGGGGTGGGGTTGGGGCGGTTCTTATAATGGCTGAGTTGATCTTTATTTACCCTGCTGCTATAGTAGCAGTTTCGATCCCAAGCCTCAGTTCTACTCTATTTTAGACAGGTCTCTCCGTTGAGCGGGCGACACAATGCTGGATTATCCTCAAAACTACTAAAGAACGCCCATGCAAGACTAAAACAAAGAAATTAGTCTAGACTGGGACATACTATTGCAGCAGGGACGGGTATGAATGAGTCGATGGAGCGCATTACGAGTAACATTACATATATGTATCGGGGAACAAGGCACACACTTGGATTTGTCGTGTCCATATATTTAGTTAGAGTTATTCGAATTCCATGAAAGTGGTACTTATTAAAAATATCGATACAATCTGTATTGTATATGCACGTATTATAAAGATAATCACGCAAGTCATTGAATCAATTATATTTTTGTAAGATAATATCAGAACCTTATAAGTTTTTCATATTTTGCTTAAAACTTCGAAAAATCTATTTCACCGATTATCATTTACCTAACGTAACGGCCAAAACTGCCAGCGCTATTCTCAAAAATCGCCAATTAATTTTCCTTATTTTTTTATTTTTTGTCTCTATAACATAGGTTATGACCTCTCATTGGAACGAACACATCGAGCTCGTTCCAACGAGGGGTCATAACCTATGTTTTTGAGACAAAAAATGAAAATAATAGTTATTCAAGAATTTGTTTTTTTCAAGTGTCGTCTGCTTTTCATGTTAGGTAAAGGGTTAAATAAAAGATTGAGTTATTTTGCAGACGCACTCATTTTTTTGCAGAACCGCGGTTCGACATAATATTCCACAGTTGTCATAATATACCTTGGTTGTCTAGGGTGGAAAATTGCTGCCACCAGCCAATCGAGTTGACCGCTTCTGACTGACCGACCAGTGCAACAAAAGAACGCCCAAAGACACATGATAAGTTACAAAATCCACCCACACTGGCTTCATTTTCCTAATGCCGCGGTAATTCCCATGTCGCACCGAATCCTTGTTGTCGCTCGCAAGTCATTGAAACGATTATATTTTTGAAAGATATATAGAATATACCCATAGTAGCTTGGTGTACCGATTGTTCACCACGAATGGTGAAGTGGTGTTAACCGCGAGCCTTTGGTGCGCGGTTAACACCACTTCCCCACGAGTGGTGAACATTTGGTACACCAAGCTACTTTGGGTATATTATATTTATACCATAACCGTCAGATTATTAAGAGTCACTATTATTTTTTCTCGATTTTACTGAGCAGCAGACGTACATACGTGAGAATCTGTTTTTGTTTACATGAGTATCGGTTGGCGGTACTTCCACTGTCAATTATTTCACCGAAACGAAATAGAAAAAGAAACAGGGTCTTTTTCATTTTAATAACATAATAACATACTTTTTCGAGTTATGGATGCTTTAGTAACATGAGACAATGCACGTTTGTTAATTTTTGGCGTTTTATGGGGTAAACTCATTTAAAAACGTAATAAATAATTGCCGCATTCATTTCACTCTTCGCGAGGCGACGTGCGATAAATTTAGACAAGTTCGCATTCAGGTCGACGTCACCAAAGGTCAACTTGGATGTAGTTCCACTGTTGGTGTAAATTTTAACTATTGAAATCCCATTGCTGGCGTGTTCACCACAGTTGGTGTATAAAGCTAAAATTTATGACATTAGCTCTTCATATATAGTAGAATAAGTAATCATGGTATAAAATATCAGAACCTTATGTTTTTCATATTTTGCTTGAAACTTCGAAAAACCTCTTTCACCGATCACCATTTACATTTATTTCGTAAATGGATATCAGTCGGCCTATGTGGTCTCTTTTATTCCCTTTACCCAACGCAGACGATATGGGAAAATTTATTATTTTAAATATCATTTTTAAAGTTTTGCAAAAGATTTCTACAAAACCATATCATGTGACCCCTCGTTGGAACGAGCTCGACGAGGTGGAAAATTGCTGCCCCCAGCCAATCGAGTTGACCGCTTCTGACCGACCGACCGACCAGTGCTACGAAAGAACGCCCAAAGACACATGATAAATTACGAATTCCACCTCCAATGGCTTCATTGTCCTAATGCCGCGGTAATTCCCATGTCGCACCGAATCCTAGTTGTCTCTCACAGCAACGCTGCGTTGTCATTCTTGTTTTACACCACCCCCGGGACATACAATTTTCGATACTTCGGAGCAGTAAAGAGCATATAATCTGACCTTCTGGATTAGGAAGATGTTCCGCCGTAATTATAAGCATAAAGTCGATTTGAAAAAAGAAGAAATTTTGATAAAAAGCTACGCGTTCTAGAGCAAAGCCAAAACTAGCCGACCCTCCCATCTTCTGCAGCCTCTTTTTTCAGTTAATGGAAAGTACCAGATACTGTTTACGAACAGGAAGTCGGTGGATAGTCACAGTACTGGATAAAGATAAATTTATTGGTACCCACCTTTCCTTATATGTGTCGTTACTGTAGACATGCCTTTGCCTTCGTTTTGCGTTCATAAAAGAACATGAGATTTTCACAGAGAATCTCGAAGTATTCACAGTGAATCTCCTATGATTGCACAGCGAATTCTTTAAGCGAGTGAACAGTGTGAAGAAGAAATGGTGACATACAGTTTGCACTCTGATTTTCAGACGGTCGAAAAGAAAACATTCGCCACGAGAGGGTGCGTTTGACTGCACAAACTGTAGTTTCGTGGCGAAAATAGAAATGGATCTCCCCGTGTACGAGAAGATGTCCAGCAAAGAATCTACTCAGTTCACCCTCCAAAATTCCCACAGAGCGCGGCAGGTTCCAGCTGGTATACTACAATGATTGATGCAAAACAGTAATCAATTTCTAGGAAACACCATTGGAACCTGAAATGCTACTTTACTCTCCCTGTTTTTCAGTGAATCTGTGGAATAATATTTATTTATTGATTTATTGGGATTTAACGACACTTTCGACAGCCAAGGTCACCTCGTGTCGGACAGTTTGACGGGTAGAGGAAGCCGGAGTACCTGGAAATAACCACTGAACAACGGCGAGCAACTGTCAGTCTCCCCAACGTACAAACTCCACAAAAGCAAGGTTAGCATTAATTGAAGTCAAGTGCACCATCGACGTGCATTACGCCTTAGTACACAAATCCACCGTGCCCCCACGTGGGCAATTGAGATTAAGCGTTTTGCCCAAGGACACACCGCGGTTGCCGCAGTTTGGAATCGAACAGAGGGCCTCTCGGCTTGCAGCCAACATTTCTACCTTCTGAGCCACAGCGCGCCTTCTGTGGTATAAACAAATTAATAAAGACAAAGTGTAGTCTTGGAACTGCAATTTGAAAATATATCATTTAATCTAACCCAAACAATTAATATGGATTCTTCCTATTCATGCCATTGGATAGATATGAGAAATACAATAAAGTGTAATGTGTGCTACATTTGAAAACAGAGCGTTCATTGGAGTGTTTTGCCTGCGGACTTTGTGATTCCTTATCGTAATGTTCCTCAGCTTTACACGCAAACGAACCGTTGGACCAGGAGAGAGAACGCGGATGAATGTCGGTTTGCCTATCTCTGTGTTGTATGTGAAATAAAATGTTGTGGGGTGGGTATGATGGGGGGCACTGTTCAGGACTTAAAGTCTAGTATTTCACTTATACCTCACCAATCCAGAGCAGAAAAGGCTGGTTTACTTTGAGTGCTTTTTGCCTATCGTCCTACCAGAATTGAACTCATTTTCCTGATTTGACTATCGACAGAACCGTTCTTTTGTATTTTCAGCTTTGTATGGTTACCTGTTCACCGATAATACCGAAGCCGCATTCGCTAACTTCAGACTTTGGGAATCTGCAGGATTTATAATTGCGTTTGCCTCTGCTGAGTATGCGTGTACAGACGTCAAACTATATGTTTGCCTTGGAGTGCTCACCGTCGGAATAGCATTGTACGGAGTTACAGAGGCGATGCATAGATTCAAGAAAGGTGAACAATATGATCTCAAAGAAAAGTAGACACTCAAATCGGTGTGTCATTTATTTATGAGACACCCAGCTCCTTACTGATGATGACGATTAACCATCAATCTTAATTTTTCGAACGATTTGATGAGCATTTGGATATCATCCTGTGATACCAATAAACAGAGTTCTCTACGGGTCTATATTCAGAAAGAGTTTTTTATACGACGAACTTCGCTAAGGAGTAAGGCCCGCACCCCACCCTCCCCCCTTCAGATATTGGTAGGATGGGCCCATGTTTGCCTGTCCATACCCGGAATCATTATACGCCTGTTACTTTTCCTCCAGTACCATATTTACAAATCGTACGGAACACGGGTTGTGTTCCATAAGGATTTCCGTTGACGGATTATTTTTCCACCTCTCGTGATGGATCCATCAAAAGAACTAAACTCCGCCCATTTTTGTGATCGGCCATTCAAAATGTCACGTTTTAACCCAGATCAATTCGGAAGCTGAGGTGAAAGTCGATAAAACGAATGTCAATTGCAAAAAAGACTTTTAAAGTTTAAAATTTTCTGTGTGTTATGTTTGAATTTTTAAATTAATGGATTCTATGTCATAGAGGCGTGTAAAAAACACAGAATGTTCCAATAAGACTAAATTCGGTTGAACATAAGCTCCGAGCCGCAAACCTCAGACCATGTTACCGTCAATTCATCACAGTAACTTATAATGTCACGATGTGTAAATGGGTTCGTCAACACGGCACTCGCATCCTTCCGCACTGGCGCTGTATTGACGAACGCATTCACTCATCGTGACGTTGTGTGTATGTTGCTCGACAGAGTTTTCATGTAGACATACCCACAATTTCTGGCGAAGTCACAAAAAATCGGCTATGCTGTGGTAACAGCTGTGACACAAAGTGTCACGGCTTTTACCGCGGCATTGCCGATTACCATGCCTAATGTCGAGGACCTGACACATATATTACGGAACTAGCAACTACCTGTGTCACTTTTTTGTCTATACAGAGCGAGCCAAGTTGCTATTTACTGTTAACAATGCTGCATAGCCCAAGCAGTTGAACTTTCTCTATCGAACAACACGTGGTCTGACTTCTGGTTTGTGTCTAACAGTCTGGCAACTCCCAGCCGAGACAATTATTTTTGGGGTGAGTGACATCACCAAAATTCTCCCCTAAGGAGTGGAGTTTCCCCATAGACACTAACTTTAACATTCTGTAAAATGGTATGTAGTTTTAGCTTAACTTGACAAAGTCAAGATAAGCTATTGTCATCACGCGTGCAGAAGTCTGTGATTCTGTATGTTCACATTTCCTTTAGCACAGGCTAAACCCTGTAGTTCTTCCTCGATCATGACGAAATTTCACATGCAGGTTCGAGGTCATGTTTAGATGAGAACGTCATCTTTTGGTTGCGATCGGTCTGTCGAGACGGCTGTGCAGGTCCGAAACCCGAAAAACTTTAGCACAGTCTACAGGTCGTATTTATGGAGGGATTTCATTGTAACTTGATAGGATGACTCGGTGTCACATCTAGATACCAATGTCCTATTTTAGTCGGGTTCAGTGAACTGTGACGGCCGCAGGGTCACGTTACCTAGATTCATTTAACACAGTCTACAGCTTGCATTTATAAAGGGATTTTATTGTTTTTGATTTGCTTGGCGCAGTCTACAGTTCATATTTATGAAGAGAGTTCATTGTAACTTGGAAGGAAAACTCGGTATGAAGTCTAAATGAGAGTGTCCTATTTCGGTCACGTTGGGTCAGCCGTTACCGCAACCTGGGTACGTGATCTAGATTCCTTTAGCACTGTCTACTTGTTGGTTTTATGAAGGGATTTCATTGTAACTTTATTGCATAAATCGGTATGATATCGAGATGAGAGTATTCTATTTTAGTCGCGATCGGTCAACCGTGACTGCCGAACCGTAACTTTGTATCTTTGGTTGACAAACGTGGTAACTGTGAGGGCCACATCAACCCGGGCCTCAATTTTTTAGTACAGTCTACTCCTCAAATTATTCTTATTGAAAACATAGCATGTAGGGAACAGAAATTAACATATTTTCAATTATCACAATTCTTGTCTTATTTATTTATTTATTTATTTATTTATTTAGTGTCTCCAATTTACTCTCCATGACAAGCTCGATTCCGCGGTGCTTTTATTAATACCGAGTTGTAAGTATTACAGTCCACTGGGTGGATTACCAGAGATCTCAACAACGTTTTGATGGCCCATCGAAGTAAAGCGCCCAAAGCGTAATTTATCACAAAATACCCGGTTAAAACAGTTAGTTGTTAAAAAATGGCACCACAGTTACAAGAGAAAAGCGTTTTCCCCAAAAGATATCAAGCTGAGTCTAGAGTGCTCTGAAATAAGTCATTTTTGTGCCTCAGACACTGATCAACTGGCATGGTGGAAACTGCACACCGCGGGGGAACAGTCCCGTTCTTGTATTGTCCGAAAACAAACGGGCATAGTCATACGTTTTATACGACTATTTTGGAGAATAATAAAAACAATTTTAACAGTTATATCCGAATGGATATTGTTAATATCAGTTTATTTCAAAACAATAATGTGGATTTAAAGTATACTCTAAAACCAGTTGGGTTAAAACTCAACCCAAATTAACTGGATGGAGTTCATATTTACTCAACTCAGTTGACTGCGGTTAATTTGTACCGCAACTGATTTTAATTTTTGACCATTTGACCCTCTATGATGTCACCTCAGAGTTCGTTCACAAGGGTTGAGCATTTCCTTTGACGGTACCACATTTTTAGATATGATTTTTGCGGAGATTATATTACCGAAAATTAGAAAAGTTAGGGCGGAAAATGAGGCTGAAAATATAAGGTATAGTAAAAAACGTAAAATTGACATCGCTTTCATCGGATGCATAACATTGAAATAAAGAAACAAAATTGTAAAATATCAAATTACCAGAAAGAAAAAGTGTGTGAAGTTTGATAGCTGAGTCATTTATAAATACGTATCTACGTGAATCACAAGATAGCGTGTTTTATGAAAAATGTCCAAAATGGCTTTACATTTTGTAATAATAGGCGCGATGGTATTAACGTCATAAGTTGGGTGTTTGAAGTCAGATTTGCAAATTTTGTTCACCTTTGTATTCGGACCATAAGTACTAATACATCTGTACATTTCAAATCTATGAAGTGAAATTAAAATTTTATTTCAACGCAATGAAGTCTAATTTAATTTTGACGTTTTCCGACCCTCGATAAGCATTTACATCATAGCGTCAACATATTTCAGGCACTATGGATAGAAATTTGTAGTGTTGCAATTTCACTCAATTATTCCTGCAGGCGACGATACTATCAGTTTAATGCTATGTTTTGTCGTTTTGGGGGTAGGGGGTTGGGGGTTGTCAGCGAATGGGAGGGGTTTACCCCGACGTTGTTTACGTCATATTCTTTGTGAATGACGTCTAATTTTTTTTTCCACGTCGTGTTTGGGACCATGAATGCTGAAAAGGTCACAAGGTCAAACCATCAATATTATTTTGCGTTTTTTTTGCGCCTCGATCACCTTTGACGTCATCGCGTTATGTTGGTTGGGTCAATGAACACCCAATTGTGTCCTTTTGTTTAACTTTTATTGGTGTATTTTTGCAGTTTTTGGCATAGGCTTGTCACAAACTGGGAGAAGATATAAAAACATAAAGTGACGTAAATTCGTCGAAAATGACGTCAAATTTATAAAAAACCCAAAACAGTCATTTTTTTTATTTTCTGAGCATACTAAAATTTTTAATAACTTCGAAATTGTAACAGATGCATTTAACAAACCCACCTTGAAAGTAAAGACCCGTGGAATTTCATAGCTGTGTGTATTCTTTATACTGAGCTGTGCGCTATTGGAAATCAGTGTTGTCAATGGAAATGTGCAAAATAAGCCTTATATTTGAAGTGACGTAAAACGTCAGTAATGACAATAAATCGCAAAACGAAACAACAGCTACCTTTTAATATTTTGATCTCTACAGGGTATTGAAATTTCAAAAACAATCAGACGCCTGTACATTTTTTACCAGTGACCATGAGGCCACATCCGAGTTCGGCAATTAGGGTTAAGAATGTCCAAGGACGGCAGCACATTTTTAGATATGCTTTTTTGTGGAGAAGTTATTTGCAAAATTTGAAAGAAAAGGGCTTAACGCAAGAGTTGATGTTAAAATATTAAGAAAAATAATTAAACTGTAAATTGTTTGTGACAAAGGTCGAAAATGAAAAATCTGGTACGCTACAATTCATCTCAGATTATCATTAATACTTTTGCCAAATTTTATGAGTGCAGATTTCAAAGTGTAGAAATAAGAAGCTGAATAAGAATAATAAAAAGGCTAACGATCCCAGTCTGGCGACTGAGAGCAGATATTCAAAAATTCATCCACAGGCACTGATGAGCCTTACTTACAGAGTCTGCAATAAAAAAATACCACATAAGATTCTCAGTACAAACTCTGAAAACTCAATCAATGTAATTTATCTGAAACGGAATTATGTACCTTCTGCAATAAAGCTAAAGAGTCAATCTCGCCCTTGTTAACTTTCCTTCTCGAAAACAATATTAATAAACTTGACGGAAAAGTTAAAAGAGGAATGTAAAATCTCAATATTGCTAGAAAAACAGTATGTCATTTTGGGTTACAACAACAACAACAACGAGAAAATGGAACCAGTAACTGATACATGTACTCTTATCTATAAAAAAATCCATTTATTCCTGCAAAGTGAGAAAGTGTCCTCCAGTTTCCAAAGCTTCATTGAACAACTGGAAGAGTTAAAAAATGGAGAATTAATGTCAGTCGGTGTGTAGTCATCTAAAAAGGCATTGGAGCAGAAAGCTAGATGGGTCGGATTGTCAACAATAATATAACAGTTGACGGGTTTGTCCCAACTCGTTTTCAGTTCTTGTGTGTCTAGGATAGCAGCGGGGGGGGGGGGGGGGGGGGGAGTAACAATCTCAGCATCGGGTACCCCAGGCAGTGTGGGGGGGGGGGAGTACAGTGTACGGCAGTGTACTTGGGGCACCAGCGTAGATTCACTTTATACCCAACACCACGTAGATAAAGAATGGGCCACCCCAGAGAGCCACAAGGCATAGTGATTCAGCATGGCAAGTATGGACGAATGCATCAATCAGCTGTTGGCTGAAATGTAAACACCGGAGCCTCTCCAAGATGTTGTCCAGAACATCCCGGATGAACCCTTTTCAGAAGCAACAAAGAAGCGATTGCTGAGGCCTCTACGTCCAGATGCTGCACGACCTCCCCCAACACCTCGAAAGGCGCCTGAGAAAAAAGGAACGCAGTTGTTGAGGAGTTTGACCCAGCCAAAGTACGGCGACAATTCGACTTGGATATCGAAGTCGCTCACTCAGTGAGGCTGCCTGATGATGAACCATGGGTCGATCTTGTGAACGACGCCAAAGACGAGTTTGAAATTGATGGCGCCGCTGCTGTCTTCTCTACATGGAGGGTAGAGGTAGAGGACCCCCTTGACATCGGCGACGTTGAGATCTCTGATGGTATGCATGCAACTGGCCCTGGATGCCCGCATGGCGGACGAGAGGGCAACATGACTGACTGCAAGCAACCCTTCTAGAGGGCGCGTTCACCCTGAAAATCAAGTTCCTGCGCGAACATGACGAAGGAGACTGGGTGGTCAAAGATAAGTTCGACCCTGTCGGTGCCGAGAGGAAGAAGGAGCGGAGCATCGTTGAGATCTCTCAAGAAACTAAGCCGGGCGCGCTGACCGGGATCGACCAGGTGTTCTGCAGCATCATCGGGAAGTTCACTCAAGGCGCAAAAGCCGATGGTAAACGATTGACTCGCCGCCTGGTGACGGATCATGGTGAACTAGATTATCTTGTGAGAGATACTCGCCAAAGTGGCACTCTTGTCGGATCCCCAAACCGGTGCCCCCTAGGTCATGTGCTAACTTACTATGATGGCAGCCAGCCCCAGTACGCCCAACTATGGGCGTCTATGTTACCATACGCCCATATTAACCTTCTCAGTATGTTATAGCGTTTCGACAAAGAAGAGGCGGTTCGGGTGGCGACAGACAGAATATATGTCAAGAAAACAATACTCAACGGTGTCCAAGTCTATGTACCACCCTGAGGGCTATTGCACAAGGAGCCGCCACATGACGAACCCACACTACAGCCTCCTGAAAAGTGTAATGTCTTGCCAGCTCAGTGGCGTGACAAGGGTGAGCAGCTATACATGCCACAGGAACACGCCGACTACCTCACGAAGCCAGAGTATTGTAGCGCCACAAAATACCTCCCTCCAAGCACTGCTCCGAGGTACAATGACCCACTGACCCACCATCGACTGAGTTACCTCAACGGTGGAGGTGTTAGCGGCAAGACAACGAGAGCGATCGAGCGCTTCAGGGTGCGACATCCACTTGTCTTTACCCCAACTCACCGCCTTGCCAAAGAGATGCGAGGTAGGGGAGTCAAGACACGGACCTACCATAGCTTCTTCCGGTGGAGTGGCCAAAATGAGTGGACGCCAGATCGCATGGGCCAAAAGTTCATCCCTCGCGTCATTATCTGGGAAGAGGTCTGCACTGTGTCCCGGCCTATTCTTGGACTGGTTGAACCAGCGTGGGGTCCAGGTTATCTGCTGTGGTGATCAAGGCCAGCCACCACCAATCGCAGGTGAGATTCCCCATGACTGGTTACGTCAAACAGTGGATTATTACGAAGAGGTCTAGGCGGACCACCGGCCAATGATGATGCGCTCAAGGCCATGAAAAGGCCTATCCGCCTCCACGCTGACAAGGTCCAGTGTCAGGAGATGCCGAAGGCTCTCCCCAGCTGTCTTGGATGGGAGCGCTTCATGGAGCAATGGAGGCCAGGTGACCTGATCCTCGCTAGCCGGCAGAAGGTTCGCGATCGGGCACAAGGGCTGTTGCTCCAAAGACACAAGGAGTACTTTCCAGACACACCGGTTCCACTGCTATACCACCCCCAAGGACAGCCAAAAACAGAACATTACGGTTCCCGTCCCGGGCGCAGATCGCGAAGAAGAACTCGTCCTCAATAACATCGTTGAAGTCACCATTGAGGCCGCTGAACAGGCTATCAAGACCGATGATTGGCGCCTCGGGTATGCCCTCACAGACCACTCAAGCCAGGGTCTCACTATCCACGACCCACAGAAGGTTTGGATCATGGAATAATATCATTCTCTCGTAGACAGTCCTCGAAGCTGTCTCTGTCCTTACAGTGGAACAGGCAAGCCCAGCAGGTCTGCTCGCGAAATTATACTTCAAAACTCAAACGCTCTTCTGCGCATGACGATCCGAGAAGGCTAGCTCAGACAGTATGTCTTTCTTTTGAGTCAAAGCTTTCCTAGACGAGCAATCATCGATAATGTACAAGGTTAGCTCCCCCTGGAACATCTGATAGAAAGCTCATAGATATGAGTGGAGGTGTTCACCGGGAGTTGCTATGTACACCATGGACGGTCGTGGTATGTTTTGTTGTATTTGATTGGGGGCAGAGCACCACAATGTGCCGAAACACGCCCCGGTAAGGGCCCTCCAGCAGGTCCAGAGCGAAAACTGCCTTGCCGCAGCCTGACTGACCGCAAATAATGGCTGCGTGGGGCACCGTTAGGAAAAGGTCATTAGTAATCTGTATCGGTGAATTGGTCATTTTCAATGTTAAGCTGCGCATCTATGAGAACGTACAGATATACGTTCAATGTACCACTCACCTCTGTTGTCTTTGTGATCTGGAAAGTAATGCCTTCACCGGGGTTTTGTACACGCCGGCCAAAGTCGTGTAGCTCGCCATCATCCGTGGTCCGCAGGTCAAGCCATAGTGGATACTTGTTGTTCAAGAACTCTTCCAGTGTGACATCAGCCAGAGATAGCTCCTTTGCGACCAGAGCCACCTCGGGATCTCTTTTGCTGCTGGTGCAGGCTCCAAAGTGCCGAGTGGCTTCGTTCCATTGCTGGTAGGCACGCAATTCCTGGGAGTACAGTTGGTTGGGCATCCCTTCGATGATAATCTCAACTTTGGTGATCTTGGGGTTATAAAAGACCTCTGGCTTCCTACTGAAAGCTGCACCAGCCATAACAGGGTCCTCGAACAGCAGCAGGATCCCTTCCATGCTCTTTGCGGCGACGTTGAGGTTGATGTTCCACAGAGTGTCGCTCTTGTCTTTGGTCATTTTGCGATGGTGAAGGACGCGATCGTATAGGATGGCGAGACGACCAGCATATTGGTCGCGGACCATGCGAGCAAGTTCAGATTGGGTGACCATTTGTTATTCCAAGCTGATATTATCAATGGTGTAACTGACAGTGGCATCGTCTGTGGCCAGGTCCACTCGACTGTAATCACTGAATGTCAGCTCGTACTCGAGCCGATTTCCAAGCGCACTCTGGTAGAAAAGCATATGCAAGTCCAGCGGAATACAGAACCGATTGCCATAGGCATCAGCGATAGCCTTGTCTTCGGCAGTGTCATCCTTGTCTTCTGCGCCGACCTGCAGCTTCGTAGCATTTCTTTTTGTGGAGGTATAAATGCCCTGGTAGTGCGTGTTTTTGCACTCGGAGGCTGTCTTCCAGATAGCAAGGTAGCAGTGGTACATGTCTGCATCGACCGACATAACCTCGTTCCCGCTGATCTTGATTGCCATTTTCTTGACGGCCAAGAATCTGAACGACTGACCTGGGTGGTACAGGGTGACTGCAAAGGCTAGGCGAACTGTACCCGGTACAATAAGGTCGTGGGACCCGAGGTTTGGGAACGGATATGGAGCTGGTGGTTCGGGCCAATCGTGTTAGGGTTGTGCGTGATCACAACCGACTGCCGATCTCCCTTTACCCCAAGAGGCTCTCGTAGTCTGCGGTATGGGTTAAGCTTGCGTCCATATTGGTTTGTAGACATGGTGAATATATTGAACATGTCTCGGATCAGCCTTCAATACAATAGCAGACTTTGACGAGTTCGCAAGACGACAGGACGATGATGATGCAACGGAGTTGCGAGATGAAACTAGCTTTACCGGGGCCTCTGACAGCGGGGCTATTATGGAACAAGAGACGGGTGTTAAAATACCTTCATCGCAGGATGAGCTCTTGGAGGAGGCTGTCAATGGCTACTACCAGAATCTGTCTGAGAAAGGAATGGTGCCCCTTCGACATGTACGTGACTATTCCAAGTTTGAGCTCGACAAAAATGGGCAGCCGAGGCTGAAGGCCCATCCAAATGTCGACATTGTTTGTAAATCAGGAGCACCCCTTGCCCTCTCAACAATTGCTGGAAAGCGTGGCGGTGGTGAGATCATCCGGAATGAGCTGGGGTTTGTGGACTGGACTCGAGGGGGTTAGGCGCTTAAGCCAAAGGTGCTTGAAACACGGCGGGTCAATAACAACGAGTTGGGTGAAGCGGCTGCTAGGAGAGGATGGGATACTATCGATATCACAGAACTGCGACTTGGGACAGGTGGCTAATGATGCGTCAAATTCCACTCAAAACGTGGTGGAAAGTCTTACCGAGGAGGAATAAACTGCACTTAAAACCTTACATGACCCTCCACGTGATACCGTGGGATTGGAGTACAGCATCAGAGAACTCCGCGGACTCAACAGGGCAATGCAGACCACCCGAGGTGAGTTAACGAACAACCTGGCCAGACTGTCCGAGCTGGATGAGCACATCTCTTTGGAAAAAAAGAAAGCTCGATGAAGCTCAAGATGATCAGTTTAGTAAGCGCCGGATAGCAGAACGCTTGCGCATCCTGGAAGATGAACGAGCTTCCCGCCTAGAGGCGGCCGTAGCGAATAGAGAGGCTTTTCGATCTCAAATCAACCGAATCAGAGAGACGATCAATCGGATCCTCAATGAGGACACGACGCTCGCTGAGCGCATTCGTACCCTCCTCCGGGAACAGGGGATTGTGATTGCATCTACCCTCAGAGCGATAGCAATCTCAACCCTAGTACTTGCGCTGACCGGTGGGGGTGGAAAACCCCCGATCCCTCTCCGCCACCATCTGATAAGGGTGGCCTCAAAGAGTGGGTGAACAATCACCTGCAGGCTCTTGGGCGCATCCTGGCCAAGCTTGCTGGGAAGGCGGCGGCGGCGGCGGCGGCGGCGGCAGCGGTGGCGCTATCTGAAATTATAGACTCTATTGTTCCGTGGCTGATCAAGCTACTCACAAAAACTGTAGGCTGGCTAGCCGAAAACCTGTGGGTCGTGGTCTGTCTTCTTATGACGGCTCGTCAATGGCTATCATCGAAGATACCAAAGCGCGAGTAAGCCAACTGTAACCCCACAAACAATAACGGCGGTTTTATAGTCATCATGCTGGCGGGCTGCCGCCGCTCCTGATGCCGCCGATTCGGCACCTCCGCTACGGATCCCCACTTCCACAGTACGCGCATCAATAGCCGTCAGGCCGGCCGGCGGCTTGATCAGTCCCGTCTCCCCCGTAGACACGATGGGTGGGGTTGGTGCAGTGTTTATGTTTGTATTTAGTCCCAGGGTCTGGGCGGTTGTGGCAATAACGATCTCGTTGTTATACCCCACGAGGTCATGTAAAAAGCCATCTAGTTCCATATCAGAAGGCGCCATATAGAGGCCTCGACAGAATACATGATCTGCTTTTGACTTGGCGCGAGACAACACGCATTGATAGCGTTTAATTCCACTCTCCAGGTCCACTGGGCGGGAAATGGCATCTTCCACATAGCCTCAAACTGCTTTTGGACGTCGCACGCTGTACCCGTTCCGAAGAGGAGCCTTGAAACCGATTATTGCCCAGACGTATGTCCTAATGGACTCATTGATTCTTTCGACCCCTGCCCTTGAAACCCATTTGCCTCGTCAACTATAAACGTAGTAAGATCTCCATGTTCTTGTCTGATAAAGTCTCCATGAGAATGCCCGCGCCATGAGCGTTCGGTGAATGTGACCGTGTGGTCGTATCTTCGAATCGACGGGTGCAATGTCAGGGGATAGCTATAGTATGCTACGACTTGATATAAAGTGCCCAACTTGTCATTATAATTCCCCTTTTCTCTCCAATCTGTATTGGCGACACACCGAATTCATTTGATAGTCTTTCAAAAGCGCGTCTGTCATATGAGTTATTGTATCTAGACCATGCATGATCCTGGGGTAAGGCAACTTTTATTTCGGCTAAAATCCGCCGTGTCTTGTAGTAGAAATGAAATAGCCAAAAACCTCTGGCGAACAAGTCTATGGTTTGGTTCAGATGGTCAGTAGCTGAGACCCGCACCCTGCCGTCGCACACCATACAGCGAAGTTCACCTGGTTTTCCCAGAAGGACATGGGTGCGCTCCGCCATTGCTTGATGACTGCTCCAGAATTTATATCTGGGTGTTTATACTTTGAGAAGATGTCCAAGTGATTGGTTTAAAAACTCATGGTTCCTAAGCTATGTGGAGGGGTTGAAGCCACATGAATTTCGTTGATATCACTTAGTTTTTTTGTGCTTATAGAATGCGCCAGCCTTATATCTATCACCGGCATCGCAACGGAAGGATTTTGGGTGATCAGCCATCAAAAGGAACAACCCTGTGTATACAGTGTTAAGTCTTATACTAGCGAGAAGTATTTGCTCTGAAGAGGGTGTGTCTAATATACTACTCACAGTTTGCTAAGCACCAAATATTTGACACATCATTGTGAAATTTGCTTGTGACATATTTCCGATATTTTTGATGGATATGATTGAGGAATGTGTTGAGATGGTCCCCGGTGTTTTCATAAGCTCTCTTGACAGGCAGACTGTTCGTGACAGTCATAGAAAGCACGTACCCCTTGATTTTCATGATGTTTCAGTGTACTGTCTACATGTACATGACATGTGTAGGGTATTCAATCTTCATTTCAGCACAAACCCTTTGTGATTTAATGATTGAATATGGCAAATGCAAATAAAAGAAGACATTTTTCTGAAGCAGAAATGTGGCGGGCTGTAGGAATGGTGGGGCACGGGGCTACCCATCGTCAGGTTGGTGAAGCCCTTGGTGTGCACCATACGGTGATCACCACAGCCTGGGCATGATTTCAGCAGTATGGCACACCAGTAAGACGGCATGCTGGTGGCAGAGACAGGGCAGCATCTGCAGCTGAGGACCGGTTTTTGATCATTTAGGCCCGTAGGAACCCTTTGCCACAGCAACCCAGGTTCGCAATTACCTTCAGAATGCATCCGGGGTAAATGTTTCGACGCAGACTATCTGGGCAAGGTTGCACGAATGTGGTCTCCGATCGAGAAGACCATGTATTCGCATTCCGCTGTCCCAGAACCACCGCCAGGCACGATATGAATGGGCCATGGACCACGTTGGATGGAAGAGAAGATAAAGATTGTAAAATAAATAGTGCTTCTTTTAGTAGGCTGTAACCCGATCTCCACTCATCAAAAATGTTTTAAGCTCAATATTGCAATCGGCGAATAGTTTAAATTTGTTTTATTAGGTAGTGGTCAAGCTGCAAACACCAGCTTTTCTGGACCAAGTTTTGATGAATGCAAATGCAAACCCCGCCACTCCAAAGTATGAATATGGAATATCTGAAATGAAATATTTGCCGCCCGCTCGTAAGGGTCCATCTAGGAACACTTGTGTTTACTTGGACTTGTACATAAAATCACACATATACACACATGTTTAAAAACGCGCTCAAATTTCGAGCACAGTACGGAGGGGCTGGACCAAGTCCCCGAATCGCGGCGGGGTAGACTCTCCCCACAAATACTATCTGTACAGTTTCAGAGAACAAGGAACGAAGAACACGAGTAGATCCACCGCCCATGGAGCATGGGGTTTCACTCCGTGATCCACAAGCTGAAAACACAATATTTTCCAGAAGGATTTTGAAAAATCATCATCATTTGCAGGTTGCAGAAACCATCCCGCCGTAACACAGTGACTGTCCATCCACACAATTTGAAGGAAGTTTTGCTCAAACGCAAAAGTGTATTTCTTTTCCAAATTTTCAAAAATTAAATCTTTGAGTGCTTGAAATAAAGGACTGGACACACTTAAAGATAAATTGGTTGTCTGAGATAGATAGATTTGGATTTCCGTACAATAAATTATCCGATGATACCATTATAAACCTAGAAAGCCGCCGTTTCAAAGTATTACGCTGCATTGCATATAACAGACACTCCAACAAATAATGTTGGGCATTTTCAAGTTCATGTCCACAACTGCAGCTAGGAGCTTCGCAAATATAATTAGCAAACTTATCGGCGTTCAAGTCTCTACACTGGTTTCGTAGACGACTGTGTGTGATGTTTAGCATTCGTTTCCCGCTAGCAAAATAAACGGGTGGTTTCGTTACAGGATTCAGGTTAATGTATTTCTTTTTAAATTCTACAAGGGATTGTAATTGTGATATATGACTGGGTAATTGATTCCAGGCTGACACAGTGGCTGGCAGAAAAGAGTTCTTAAAATGTCCAGTACGTGTTTTGTATGTGGAAAATTGTTCCGCACGTCGAAGATTATATGAAGTGGATTGTGAAATTCGCGAGGGTAGTAAACGCGTAATATATTCTGGTGCTTCGTGGCTAACTATTCTGTACATTATACTCATTTTGTGAATTTCACGTCTGCGTGTCAACGAGTTCCAGCCAAGCTCAAGAAGGATGTTTTCTGTCGATACTGATCTCGTTAAACCTGTGATAATTCGGGCTGCATCGAGATGTAAACGATAGAGTCTTTTGAGAAGATAGGAGGGGGCTGAGTCCCATAGTACATCTCCATAATCCATTATAGGGAGTATGTCCGACACATACATTCTCTCCAATGTTTTGCGAGAGAGCAAGAATTTCAGTTTTCGGAGTTGCGATAATCGGGACGACACTTTTTTTACAAATTTCATTTATTTGAACATCCTATTTAAGATTACTTTGTAGATAAATGCCTAAGTGTTTGTGATGATCGCATCCAGATACAATGCTATTGTTAAAGTGAATTACAGGTGGGGTTGTGCCTGGGGAAAATGAAAAATAAACTGACTTTGTTTTGGATGGGTTGAATGAGACCAACCACTGATTGGCCCAGGTGTTATTTTTTTCTAAATCAGCGTTGAGGACATAAGTTAGGTCGACTTGGTTTTTTTTCTGGTGGACAGACACGCGTCGTCCGCAAACATCCGAGCATGTGACTCGAGTAGGTCAGCGATATCGTTTATGCAGACCAGGAATAGAAAGGGGCCCAGTACTGAGCCCTGTGGAATCCCCGATTCCATTGTCTTGTACTGCGAAATATCGTTGTTAATTAAAACCCTCTGTTGTCGATTATCTAGATAATTTTCTGTCCACAAAAGTAGATTTCCTGTGATACCATTCTCTCTAAGTTTAAAAACCAAACCCTTGTGCCAAACTCTTTCGAAGGCTTTTGATATATCACAAAAAACTGATCAGGTTAGTAGTTTATTGTCCAGGGAGTTGCATAGAGTGTGATATAATTCCATTAACTGGAAGGTTGTACTATGTCCAGGAATAAAGCCAGACAGGTATTTATACAGGAGATTATTTTCTATGAAATGCGGAAGAATATATTTGAGGGTTACTTTTTCTATTATTTTACTAAGGCAGGGTAAAAGTGAAATGGGTCTATAACTGTTTTTGTCTGAAGGGCCATCTTTCTTGAAAATTGGGGTCACGTTTGCCTTCTTCCATTCTTCTGGGAATTTACGCGACCGGAAGGAATATTCAAACAATAATTTTAGGGGGTGATGAGATACTGGCAGCAGTGGCTTTTAACATTCTGACGCTAATTTGATCGTGACCGTGGGCTTTGTTGGACTGCATAGATTTGATGGCTTCCATAATGTCGTTTATTTCAAAAGGGATTTCGGCTAAATGTATACTGGAGCATGATGAGAACGTTGGGAGTATATGATCTGTTTCGTCGATAACTCCGTTAGATATAAATGTGTCATTGAGCAGATTAGCTTTCTCTTCGTCTGTAAATGCAATCATATCGGGGTTTTCTTTATTTGTTATATAGAGGGGTGATATGTTTTTAGATTTATTTTTATCGAGAAGGTCATTGATTACATGCCAAAATAACTTGGGGGAAGGTTGATCTGAAAGGGTGTGCTCAAGGTTGGATTCGTGCTGTTTTTTGCGTATTTTATCATGTTGTTAACGGTATTTCTTTGTTTCTTGTATTTGGTCCAGTCGTCACGTAAATGCGAGTTAATTGCCTTTTTGCTTAGCCTGTCGCGCTGTCGAATTTCTTTTCTGAGTTCAGAGGTAAACCAGTGCTTGTCGTTTGGGCGTATAAGAACTTACACTTATCAATGATAGCAAGGAACTTTTCTGTAAAATTATTCGTGGCGGTGTTTAAGTTTGGAGCATTTTCGATTAAGTGTGTCCAGTCAGTTTGAAGGATTAATGTATTTGCTCGTTCAAAATTAGCATTTCTGTAATTCCGAACAGTTCTGAAATATGGGGTATTAAGTGAATATTCAGATTTTATACAGCAGTAAACGGCAAGGTAATCAGACACTTCAAAGTCTATTGTATCGCTTTCTGTGTCGTTAATTTGGTCACTTACTAAAATGGGATCGAGAAGTGTTTCGGTAGTAGCAGTTACACGAGTTGGTTTTGTTACTAAATTGCGTAGACTATAGTGTGTTATAATTTAATTGAGACGCCCAGTAGGTTGTGTGAGGTCCGAATTAAAATAACCCAGCAATACAAGGGGTTTATTTGCATCAGGTGTCGTTTCCACAAAACTATCTAATAGGTCCCAGTAATCACTCGATGCATACTGTACCGATCTGTAGGAAACTGCTAGAAGAAATATTTTCGATTAAGAAGTGACTTCAAACCACATGATGGATGTGACGAATTCTAGTTTGGTTTTACGAAAATACAGAAGACTTTGATCAAAGTATACGGCAATACCATTCCCATACAGATTTCTATCATTTCTGATGGGATCAGAAAAAATCTGTAATTTGATACTGCTCGATTGCACTGAACTATCGAGGTGCGTTTCGGTGAAACAGAGAATATTGAAGTCATGTATAATATCTGAAATTTGTGAAAGCTTGTGTCTTATGCTACGTATGTTGTAGTGAAAGATAGGGAACCAGGAAGGTTGTTTCTTGTGTCGTTTGGGCCAAGGTTTGACTCAATGTCACCGGAAAGTAACAACGAAAGCGTGCAAAATAGTATTAGAAATCTCATTTTTGGGAGCCTAGTCTTTCTAATTTTACGAGAGGATGGGCTCAAAGATTTTCCTTTGAAACACTCGATGCCACCGCTAAAAACCCCAACTGCAGCTCTATACTGTTCAATTGTGATAGCCATATTTGTTTCTAACTGCAACATGACTATCTCTCTGTAAAAGGGTTACCGTCGGTGGCTCACTTTCCAAAGGTATTTCAAACTGATACCTGTAGTATCCTACAGAGTGAAGGGTTTGCATTTACAGATTGAATGTTTGATAACATATTCGTATTCTACACTTATTTGTTCAGATTTCACAGTCTTGTATAAGTCGGGTGAGCTTTTCCCAGAGAGAGAATAAGTAGAGTATAGAAGAGTTAAAAAAGGCAAAGTAAATTGGAAAACATTTAGTATTATTAGTGCAATATATATACTAATCATGATTGTGAAGGTTATAAACAATGACTTCATGTAAAAGAATAATTGGCCGTTGCAATTACCCAAGATTATAATGGCCCTAACAGTGAATCTAAAATGGGACTAATTTTTGCATGTACAGGTCGTCTCTTGAGAGCATCGATGCGTCAACGGGAGCACCACAACACTTCAGTTAGCTCCCCGGTGCTCTGATGGGACGGCACAACAAGCTACCAAGTCTGGCTGGGAGATTCGAGAAATGTAATTGGTTATTCGATGTACATACATCATCGTCCCTGGAAAGCATCAGGGTTCCAACGGAAATGCTGATGCCCCTCCGTTGGCCCCCTGACGACCTCCAGGGAGGATATAGCAATCTAGTCAAGACTGGTTGAGAGATTCGAATAGAATGGTAATCCCTCATTGAGAACAGCAGTGGGAAGCATAATCCCCGAGAGCATCTACAAATTGTCTGCTCTGTAAGTATAATTGGCGCTTCGCCCTAGACGAAACTAGGGACCGAGGTGGCCACTTTCTTGTAATGTTTTTGATTTCAGCAGGGCTAATGATATAAACGAGCTCGTAGTTATTTTCATTACAATATTTCAACTAAAACGTATAACAGGCTGTTGGATATACTTGATGCTTAGCAAACTTTGAGTAGTATACATATAACTAAGCCAGTGTGTTGTGAATTTTTATCAATCGCGCTGTATGCTGTTAAGAAATGGGTCACGCTATTTTTAGTCCGTGTGTAAACAAGCTGACAAGAATCAGTTATCGCTTGAACACCACTAGAGTGTTGAATAGATTTTAACGTTCTATATAAGTACAAATTATTTTGTATAACTAGTACAGGGGACAGCGGATTCCCTATGTATCTGCCGCTAGCGGGATTGGTCATTCCGTGGTGGGTATATTAAATCCGTTAGGTGTGGTGCGGTTCAACCCATCAGCCGCCCGGCGCGCAGTTGTGGATAGTACTAGCTCAGGACTAGGGCACCGAAACCGATGGGACACATGCTTTGACCCATTGCTTGGGTCAGCGGATACTGCTAGAGTGTATCAGCCGGTGCTTGCTATAATGTACCAGCGGTCACAGCCATAAGTGACACTCCATGGGTGTGTGAGGGCAGCAGGCTGTCGGAGCAACAGACCCAGCCACCGGCCCATAAGCATTTGGAAGGTTTTCCTCTTTTTGCTCTAATTCTCTTTGCGATTACACTTTATTGTCGCACACCTCCGGTTGCGAAAATGAAACCCGAGGTAGTTGACAGTTACTGCAAGAGAACCTCTGGTCCGGCGAGGTTGTGTGTCATCCCTTATGGCTCTCTGGGATGCCTCCTTCTTTATGTACGTGGTGTAGGGTAGAAAGTGAATTTACGCTGGTGCCCAAGTGGTATGATGGCCTCTCGGTCAGCGAGGGTGGTGGGTCGTCCCCGGGGCCTACAAGCAGTCCGTTCACCCCCCCCCCCCCACTGCCTGAGGTACCCGGTGCTGAGATTGTTACTCGCCCTCTACTGCTAGGATGGTCAACCTTGGAGGTCGAAGTAACATTGACCTTCTTCACACACGTTTTTTATTTATTTTTTTTAGTGGGTGGGGGTCGCTTGGAGAGATTCTGTAAAATAAATGGTTAAAAGGCCACTGACATCAAGAATGAGATGCTAACTCCATGAGGTGCGACAGTTTATACTCTAACTTTGCTCCCTGAGAGTTTACAGCTGCTTCTCCAACACTCATTAATCTAACAGTTTGGTAGTATTTAACGCCTACTTTGTTAAAATTTTACTCATTGTTTATAAGCTGCAGAACCACGATTGTATGACGTCATACGTGTAAAATTTTACAATATGAAACCTATCTCTATGAATGTCCAATTGTATTGTATCTATTTTTCACAACTGTATCTGAACAAAAAAAAAAAAAATAAAATAATAATAATAAAGTGGTCAACATGAGTCAAAACTCAAAAGTGAACCATAGTATGGCAGTTAGCCAGAAGTCTTACTGAATAATAGCAGGAAGAAATTAATTCTCCCTTTGTTGAAAATATGGAAGACAGTTGTAGAAATGCAGGTTAACCACTGTAATTTGTATGAAAAGACTTGATATACCAGTAACATCTGCCAATAAACAGCCTGGAACAGTTAATAGATTTCCCGATGAACTGATTGGAACATTATCAGCAAAATAGTGAACTGATGATAACAAATCCAAAATACGTGAAAAAATACCAGAAATTAAAGTTGTTACCTTTTTCAAGATTAACCTTGTATGGAATAATTAGCCAGAGGTTCATTTAACAATTAGCACCAAAAATGGAAATATTCTTTTCCAGAATGTATGAATGGCAGTTCCAGGAGAACCTGTTCCAAAACTGACCAGAATTCAAATGAAAACAATACTCGATTGATTGGTACAATTCCCTACAGACAGCGTGGACGAAGGTAATGGATAGCTCGAATGGTGGAAAAATAATGAAGAGTAAAAACATTCGAAAATATACTAGTGATAAACTTTTAACATTTGTCATACTCAACCATTTAGGAAAGAATGAAGTTGATGATCATTCAGCAATTACCACCCCAAAAAGCAAATATTTCATTCCAACATATATTTGAATGACAGTTTTAGAAGGACCAGTTCTAAAACTGACCACATTTCAAAAAAGGAATACTTGACCTACTGTTACCAACTACCAATAAACAGTGTGGAAGTAAATAGTGGATAGATTGCTCAGTAAGAATGGTGGAACAACAACCGAGATTGAAAAACTCTTGAAAGCATACTTGTGGTAAATGTTGCATCTGTCATAATTAGCCCTTTACGGAAGAATAGAATAGTTGTTACTTGGCCAATTACCATGACAAAAACAAATATTTTATTCCAACCTGTACATGTATTCCAGTTCTATAACGGACCACAATTCAAATGAAAATACTAAATTCATTGGAAGCAATTGCCCGTAAAGTGCTTGGAAATGAATAAAGCACAGATTAAATTGATCAATGAACTCACAGGAAGAAATTGCACAAAAGTAGTAGCCGAATAGAGATGCGATAAAAAACGCTTGAAAACATACCAACAATAAAGTTGTTAATATTAGTCAAAAGAGAACCATAGTACCCCTTTCATCCAATCACAGGCCACATCCAGTTGTGTAATAACCCGGTGGTCCATGCGATGAAAGTTTGCAAGTGTTTCTCGCACTGTTATGAACAATTATAAATACTTTTCGAGGGGAGAAAACATGGCGATGCGCTTAAGTAGAAATCCACTCTCTTCATTCTGAATATACAGTCGAATGTTAATATCTATTTACGTCATTACATCTACATGTATCCCAGAAGAGGTTAGGAATGATATTAATGATCTCTATTACTTTCCAAAGTTTGATTTTCTGAGATTTCCGGGTTTGATTATGAACGGTAACTTCACAAGTGAATTATGCAACAACAATTGTGTCATGTATCCGTGCGTGCAAACGAAGACGCTTTGCCGTGGGTGTAATGGGTACTTCATTGGGTTTTTTTTTGTTTTTTTAACCCTTTACCTAACATGAAAAGCAGACGACACTTGCAAAAAGAATTATTGAATAACTATTATTTTCATTTTTTGTCTCCAAAACATCGGTTATGATCCCTCATTGGAACGAGCTCGTTCCAGTGAGGGGTCATAACCTATATTTTAGAGATCAAACATGAAAAAAAATTAAATGGCGAGTTTTGAGAATAGCGCTGGCCGTTTTTGGCCGTTACGTTAGGTAAAGGATTAAATAACATAATTATCATTAATAATGAAAAGTAATAAACATAGTAATCGCTTGACTGGACTGGCTACGTAAAATAATTCATTCGAGGCCAGGGACTATATTGTAAAACACTCATGCGCATTCGCGCACTCGTTTTTGTACAACGTCCCTCACCTCGCATGAATTATTTCACGTAACCAGTCCAGTTAAGTGATTACTCTCTATCTATTTACTAGTCTAGAATTGTTGGGTATACTGTTTTTTATGGGAAATGAATTACACTAATGGAGCAGTTTGAGCTTGATAGGGATGACAAGTTCCCTTACTCAGCGCTCTATAATAATTCAAAACAGTGCACAATACAGTGACATGACTTTTAGTTTCAACTGTAAATAGTCAGAAAACATACATAGAGTCACGTCCAGGTCATGATTCGATCTGTCCATTGCTGTGATCACAGAACTGTGACATGAATTCACTATCTCAGCAAGGTACTTGTTTTTTTTTCATTACTGGTTACCACGGCCTGTATCCCTAGCATCTGACAAACGTATTGTAGAAACAACTTTGGAACATACATCGATCCCAAAGTGAACACTTGAAGGGGTGCCACTGAGCAGTTTCTATTCAAGTCAGACAAGCCATCTTCGAATAGTGAAAGAAGAATTTTCTTCAGATGTGTAATCTGTCTTTGATTATCATGGGTGAGAAGCACTAGGATGTCCGGATTGTTAAACCTCTTATATGAATTATTAGGTAAAATACAGTGCTGGGAGCAACATGACCACACACCTCACAATACCATTGTTCAGTCTCAGTGCCAGCTAACAATAATACCATTCTCCTGCGCAAACTATGGAGGTTGTGTTGCTTTTCCGCCTTATTTGTTTTTGCAACGCCAGTCATGCTGTTTACGTCTCAAAGAAATTTCTCCCTATATAAATATCAACAACTTTCGCGCGATCTTGCCAAAGCGAGATCGCACGTTAGTTGTAGACACTTATTTTGGTGGAAATTCGTTTAAGATGAAAATAGAATGTCCGACTGTGTTCATATGTGCATGCCGTAGGCGCCAGTTTCCGTAGATACGCCGCTGGTTCAACACCACCAAAAAAAAACTTTTTTATTTTTTAACCTCCCCAGATACAATACTTCACATTAAAGTGGGACAAGCTGGACAGGAT
This sequence comes from Pictodentalium vernedei, assembly GCA_031216915.1. NCBI lineage: Eukaryota > Metazoa > Mollusca > Scaphopoda > Dentaliida > Dentaliidae > Pictodentalium > Pictodentalium vernedei. The sequence continues at coordinate 533,838,428 of CM062295.1, read as the reverse complement.
GAAAAACCTACTGTATTTTCCATAACATACTTGGAGTTAGACTATATCGCGTATCTCCTGTTCTGTTTGTTATTCAATTATAAACAGCCACTCAAATTAAAGAATAGGTGAAGGAGCGAATTTTCGCATTACTACCTTATCGGAGGGTCTTCATTTTCCTCTGATTTCACTCAAAAGCTCACCGTTGTTGTCATTTTACGCCAGCAGCCGACATGTTTGTTTACCAATGACGTAACGGATAGCACAATCTATTTTCACCCGAGGGTTTCGAGGTTGTTGCAAGGAGTTGTGTTTTGATGGATTTGGATACAGATCAAAACATAAATCTGAACCGTTCCACAACATCGGAATGTTTGTTGCGAAATTCGGGCCCAAGTGAAACTAACGATCAAAAAGTGATGACCGTGTCTGTAAAATAAATAAAATACGTCGGAAAATAACTGTTGAGTCTTTCTAAATAAAATTTTGAAGTTCACACTGATAAATTTTGTAACAGCTTTAGACACATTGTGCACGAAAGCAGACTTGTGAATGATTTAATAATGTTTTTCTGCCGAAAATTCCTTTTCGATGAAAATTCTTTAGTAGAGTCGAAGTTTATCGCCGATTGGGGTGGGGATAAACCCCATATCTTTCAATACATGGGGTTTATCCCCACCCCAATCGACGATAAAACACTGATTTCAACAGATTTCTGATCGAAGACCAAAACACTGATTTCAACAGATTTCTGACTGAAGAACCAAATTATGTACCGTTTTTAGTTAGTTATTGATGTTTAAAGCCACATATTTCTGCACAATGGCTAATCATGACCACGACAGTTTTACGGATGGAGGAAGCCGGAGTACCCAGAGAGAACCATCGAACAATGGCAAGCAACTCTCAGCTCCACAACATGCTAACTCCCCAGAAGCAGGGTTAGCATTGGTTGAAGAGAGGTGCTCCATCCACGAGGAGCAGTACGCCTTAGTACACAACGCCACCATGCCCCAGCGTGGGCAATGGGGTGAAGTGGCTTGCCCAAGGACACAACTCGGTTGCCGCAGGTGGGATTCGAACAGAGTACCTCTCGGCTTGCTGCCTGCACCCCTACTAACCCCACTGAGCCACCGCGCCCCCATGTAACGTTTTTGCATCCAACGCTGATTATTTATCGAAAAATCAAGTTCTAAAGTATGTTGCTGTCAGAATACCGGCTTTTACTTTAATTTCGCCAAATTTACCAACATGAGACCTAAAACAAAATTCCCCTCGAGCCAAGAAAAAAAATTCTCTCAAAAATCTATGAGTGGAATTTGGGTGATGCCCCCCCCCCCCCCCCACACCACCACCACCACTACCACCTGAAGTCCACTCCGGCACTGTCCTGCCATTGAACTGCGCAGAATATAATTAAGTCAAGCGAATCGCATTGAAATCAAGTTGGGGGAAATGGGCTAACCATCTTTGGTTTATCGCATATATGTGTCTTGCAAGGAAACACATTCAAGACAGTATGGGGTTGAGATAGCTGGCGGCAGGTCCTCGATCTGGCATCACTGACTGTGTACACGATGCTCACAAAAAAATGCACTCCACCTCCTCTCCAAGTGAAATATAGACACACGTTCCAATTTTTCTCTGCCAGTGAATTTATAGCCCATACTCTTTGAAGTCTGGGCGGAGCATATAACTTGAACTAAATTTTAAAAGATTAACATGGCTATTCAGGACGTGTCATGTTTCGACCCCCCCCCCCCCCCCGCATCAGGGTTCCAACGGAAATGCTGATGCCCCTCCGTTGGCCCCCTGACGACCTCCAGGGAGGATATAGCAATCTAGTCAAGACTGGTTGAGAGATTCGAATAGAATGGTAATCCCTCATTGAGAACAGCAGTGGGAAGCATAATCCCCGAGAGCATCTACAAATTGTCTGCTCTGTAAGTATAATTGGCGCTTCGCCCTAGACGAAACTAGGGACCGAGGTGGCCACTTTCTTGTAATGTTTTTGATTTCAGCAGGGCTAATGATATAAACGAGCTCGTAGTTATTTTCATTACAATATTTCAACTAAAACGTATAACAGGCTGTTGGATATACTTGATGCTTAGCAAACTTTGAGTAGTATACATATAACTAAGCCAGTGTGTTGTGAATTTTTATCAATCGCGCTGTGTGCTGTTAAGAAATGGGTCACGCTATTTTTAGTCCGTGTGTAAACAAGCTGACAAGAATCAGTTATCGCTTGAACACCACTAGAGTGTTGAATAGATTTTAACGTTCTATATAAGTACAAATTATTTTGTATAACTAGTACAGGGGACAGCGGATTCCCTATGTATCTGCCGCTAGCGGGATTGGTCATTCCGTGGTGGGTATATTAAATCCGTTAGGTGTGGTGCGGTTCAACCCATCAGCCGCCCGGCGCGCAATTGTGGATAGTACTAGCTCAGGACTAGGGCACCGAAACCGATGGGACACATGCTTTGACCCATTGCTTGGGTCAGCGGATACTGCTAGAGTGTATCAGCCGGTGCTTGCTATAATGTACCAGCGGTCACAGCCATAAGTGACACTCCATGGGTGTGTGAGGGCAGCAGGCTGTCGGAGCAACAGACCCAGCCACCGGCCCATAAGCATTTGGAAGGTTTTCCTCTTTTTGCTCTAATTCTCTTTGCGATTACACTTTATTGTCGCACACCTCCGGTTGCGAAAATGAAACCCGAGGTAGTTGACAGTTACTGCAAGAGAACCTCTGGTCCGGCGAGGTTGTGTGTCATCCCTTATGGCTCTCTGGGATGCCTCCTTCTTTATGTACGTGGTGTAGGGTAGAAAGTGAATTTACGCTGGTGCCCAAGTGGTATGATGGCCTCTCGGTCAGCGAGGGTGGTGGGTCGTCCCCGGGGCCTACAAGCAGTCCGTTCACCCCCCCCCCCCACTGCCTGAGGTACCCGGTGCTGAGATTGTTACTCGCCCGCTACTGCTAGGATGGTCAACCTTGGAGGTCGAAGTAACATTGACCTTCTTCACACACGTTTTTTATTTATTTTTTTTAGTGGGTGGGGGTCGCTTGGAGAGATTCTGTAAAATAAATGGTTAAAAGGCCACTGACATCAAGAATGAGATGCTAACTCCATGAGGTGCGACAGTTTATACTCTAACTTTGCTCCCTGAGAGTTTACAGCTGCTTCTCCAACACTCATTAATCTAACAGTTTGGTAGTATTTAACGCCTACTTTGTTAAAATTTTACTCATTGTTTATAAGCTGCAGAACCACGATTGTATGACGTCATACGTGTAAAATTTTACAATATGAAACCTATCTCTATGAATGTCCAATTGTATTGTATCTATTTTTCACAACTGTATCTGAACAAAAAAAAAAAAAATAAAATAATAATAATAAAGTGGTCAACATGAGTCAAAACTCAAAAGTGAACCATAGTATGGCAGTTAGCCAGAAGTCTTACTGAATAATAGCAGGAAGAAATTAATTCTCCCTTTGTTGAAAATATGGAAGACAGTTGTAGAAATGCAGGTTAACCACTGTAATTTGTATGAAAAGACTTGATATACCAGTAACATCTGCCAATAAACAGCCTGGAACAGTTAATAGATTTCCCGATGAACTGATTGGAACATTATCAGCAAAATAGTGAACTGATGATAACAAATCCAAAATACGTGAAAAAATACCAGAAATTAAAGTTGTTACCTTTTTCAAGATTAACCTTGTATGGAATAATTAGCCAGATGTTCATTTAACAATTAGCACCAAAAATGGAAATATTCTTTTCCAGAATGTATGAATGGCAGTTCCAGGAGAACCTGTTCCAAAACTGACCAGAATTCAAATGAAAACAATACTCGATTGATTGGTACAATTCCCTACAGACAGCGTGGACGAAGGTAATGGATAGCTCGAATGGTGGAAAAATAATGAAGAGTAAAAACATTCGAAAATATACTAGTGATAAACTTTTAACATTTGTCATACTCAACCATTTAGGAAAGAATGAAGTTGATGATCATTCAGCAATTACCACCCCAAAAAGCAAATATTTCATTCCAACATATATTTGAATGACAGTTTTAGAAGGACCAGTTCTAAAACTGACCACATTTCAAAAAAGGAATACTTGACCTACTGTTACCAACTACCAATAAACAGTGTGGAAGTAAATAGTGGATAGATTGCTCAGTAAGAATGGTGGAACAACAACCGAGATTGAAAAACTCTTGAAAGCATACTTGTGGTAAATGTTGCATCTGTCATAATTAGCCCTTTATGGAAGAATAGAATAGTTGTTACTTGGCCAGTTACCATGACAAAAACAAATATTTTATTCCAACCTGTACATGTATTCCAGTTCTATAACGGACCACAATTCAAATGAAAATACTAAATTCATTGGAAGCAATTGCCCGTAAAGTGCTTGGAAATGAATAAAGCACAGATTAAATTGATCAATGAACTCACAGGAAGAAATTGCACAAAAGTAGTAGCCGAATAGAGATGCGATAAAAAACGCTTGAAAACATACCAACAATAAAGTTGTTAATATTAGTCAAAAGAGAACCATAGTACCCCTTTCATCCAATCACAGGCCACATCCAGTTGTGTAATAACCCGGTGGTCCATGCGATGAAAGTTTGCAAGTGTTTTTCGCACTGTTATGAACAATTATAAATACTTTTCGAGGGGAGAAAACATAGCGATGCGCTTAAGTAGAAATCCACTCTCTTCATTCTGAATATACAGTCGAATTTTAATATCTATTTACGTCATTACATCTACATGTATCCCAGAAGAGGTTAGGAATGATATTAATGATCTCTATTACTTTCCAAAGTTTGATTTTCTGAGATTTCCGGGTTTGATTATGAACGGTAACTTCACAAGTGAATTATGCAACAACAATTGTGTCATGTATCCGTGCGTGAAAACGAAGACGCTTTGCCGTGGGTGTAATGGGTACTTCATTGGTTTTTTTTTTGTTTTTTTAACCCTTTACCTAACATGAAAAGCAGACGACACTTGCAAAAAGAATTATTGAATAACTATTATTTTCATTTTTTGTCTCCAAAACATCGGTTATGATCCCTCATTGGAACGAGCTCGTTCCAGTGAGGGGTCATAACCTATATTTTAGAGATCAAACATGAAAAAAAAATTAATTGGCGAGTTTTGAGAATAGCGCTGGCCGTTTTTGGCCGTTACGTTAGGTAAAGGATTAAATAACATAATTATCATTAATAATGAAAAGTAATAAACATAGTAATCGCTTGACTGGACTGGCTACGTAAAATAATTCATTCGAGGCCAGGGACTATATTGTAAAACACTCATGCGCATTCGCGCACTCGTTTTTGTACAACGTCCCTCACCTCGCATGAATTATTTCACGTAACCAGTCCAGTTAAGTGATTACTCTCTATCTATTTACTAGTCTAGAATTGTTGGGTATACTGTTTTTTATGGGAAATGAATTACACTAATGGAGCAGTTTGAGCTTGATAGGGATGACAAGTTCCCTTACTCGGCGCTCTATAATAATTCAAAACAGTGCACAATACAGTGACATGACTTTTAGTTTCAACTGTAAATAGTCAGAAAACATACATAGAGTCACGTCCAGGTCATGATTCGATCGACATCATCTGTCCATTGCTGTGATCACAGAACTGTGACATGAATTCACTATCTCATCAAGGTACTTGTTTTTTTTTTCATTACTGGTTACCACGGCCTGTATCCCTAGCATCTGACAAACGTATTGTAGAAACAACTTTGGAACATACATCGATCCCAAAGTGAACACTTGAAGGGGTGCCACTGAGCAGTTTCTATTCAAGTCAGACAAGCCATCTTCGAATAGTGAAAGAAGAATTTTCTTCAGATGTGTAATCTGTCTTTGATTATCATGGGTGAGAAGCACTAGGATGTCCGGATTGTTAAACCTCTTATATGAATTATTAGGTAAAATACAGTGCTGGGAGCAACATGACCACACACCTCACAATACCATTGTTCAGTCTCAGTGCCAGCTAACAATAAGACCATTCTCCTGCGCAAACTATGGAGGTTGTGTTGCTTTTCCGCCTTATTTGTTTTTGCAACGCCAGTCATGCTGTTTACGTCTCAAAGAAATTTCTCCCTATATAAATATCAACAACTTTCGCGCGATCTTGCCAAAGCGAGATCGCACGTTAGTTGTAGACACTTATTTTGGTGGAAATTCATTTAAGATGAAAATAGAATGTCCGACTGTGTACATATGTGCATGCCGTAGGCGCCAGTTTCCGTAGATACGCCGCTGGTTCAACACCACCAAAAAAAACCTTTTTTATTTTTTAACCTCCCCAGATACAATACTTCACATTAAAGTGGGACAAGCTGGACAGGATGAAAAACCTACTGTATTTTCCATAACATACTTGGAGTTAGACTATATCGCGTATCTCCTGTTCTGTTTGTTATTCAATTATAAACAGCCACTCAAATTAAAGAATAGGTGAAGGAGCGAATTTTCGCATTACTACCTTATCGGAGGGTCTTCATTTTCCTCTGATTTCACTCAAAAGCTCACCGTTGTTGTCATTTTACGCCAGCAGCCGACATGTTTGTTTACCAATGACGTAACGGATAGCATAATCTATTTTCACCCGAGGGGTTCGAGGTTGTTGCAAGGAGTTGTGTTTTGATGGATTTGGATACAGATCAAAACATAAATCTGAACCGTTCCACAACATCGGAATGTTTGTTGCGAAATTCGGGCCCAAGTGAAACTCACGATCAAAAAGTGATGACCGTGTCTGTAAAATAAATAAAATACGTCGGAAAATAACTGTTGAGTCTTTCTAAATAAAATTTTGAAGTTCACACTGATAAATTTTGTAACAGCTTTAGACACATTGTGCACGAAAGCAGACTTGTGAATGATTTAATAATGTTTTTCTGCTCGATGAAAATTCTTTAGTAGAGTCGAAGTTTATCGCCGATTGGGGTGGGGATAAACCCCATATCTTTCAATACATGGGGTTTATCCTCACCCCAATCGACGATAAAACACTGATTTCAACAGATTTCTGATCGAAGACCAAAACACTGATTTCAACAGATTTCTGACTGAAGAACCAAATTATGTACCGTTTTTAGTTAGTTATTGATGTTTAAAGCCACATATTTCTGCACAATGGCTAATCATGACCACGACAGTTTTACGGATGGAGGAAGCCGGAGTACCCAGAGAGAACCATCGAACAATGGCAAGCAACTCTCAGCTCCACAACATGCTAACTCCCCAGAAGCAGGGTTAGCATTGGTTGAAGAGAGGTGCTCCATCCACGAGGAGCAGTACGCCTTAGTACACAACGCCACCATGCCCCAGCGTGGGCAATGGGGTGAAGTGGCTTGCCCAAGGACACAACTCGGTTGCCGCAGGTGGGATTCGAACAGAGTACCTCTCGGCTTGCTGCCTGCACCCCTACTAACCCCACTGAGCCACCGCGCCCCCATGTAACGTTTTTGCATCCAACGCGGATTATTTATCGAAAAATCAAGTTCTAAAGTATGTTGCTGTCAGAATACCGGCTTTTACTTTAATTTCCCCTCGAGCCAAGAACAAAAAATTCTCTCAAAAATCTATGAGTGGAATTTGGGTGATGCCCCCCCCCCCCCCCACACCACCACCACCACTACCACCTGAAGTCCACTCCGGCACTGTCCTGCCATTGAACTGCGCAGAATATAATTAAGTCAAGCGAATCGCATTGAAATCAAGTTGGGGGAAATGGGCTAACCATCTTTGGTTTATCGCATATATGTGTCTTGCAAGGAAACACATTCAAGACAGTATGGGGTTGAGATAGCTGGCGGCAGGTCCTCGATCTGGCATCACTGACTGTGTACACGATGCTCACAAAAAATGCACTCCACCTCCTCTCCAAGTGAAATATAGACACACGTTCCAATTTTTCTCTGCCAGTGAATTTATAGCCCATACTCTTTGAAGTCTGGGCGGAGCATATAACTTGAACTAAATTTTAAAAGATTAACATGGCTATTCAGGACGTGTCATGTTTCGACCCCCCCCCCCCCCCTCCCCCACCCGTCTTAACCAGTTCAATAACATTGAACTTGGACTTCGCCAAAGTAAATCGCGTCCGTTTTTTACATATGTTTTGGGTCGTCGGCCTTTAATACCATTCAAATAATCGTCAGAAAAAAATGCAACATACTTCGCGAGGGTAGGTTAATTTTAGGCTTGTAAAACTTACCGTAAGTAGTTTTCAGTGTGCGTGGATTATCTCTCTTCCACATTACTGAGAGGAAAAGTTACAACGTCTCAATTATAGCTCAAAGTTTTAACTTTACAAACGAATATGAAGAAAGAAATAATATATAAGTAGTATGTAATGTGGTTTTGGGGCCTAGGTTGGATGACCTCGGTGGATGACCTCGGAAGTGACGTCATGTCACGTGACGTAGTGGCGCCATGTTGTGTTGTCATGGTAACCTGCGTGAGCGGCCATCTTGTGACGTCATCTCCATAGTGATACGTGGTGTGAGTGCGCATGCGCAGCGCGTGTTGTTAGGGTGATACGTGTTTCCGTCGTCCATTTTGTATACTGGAGGCCGCCATCTTGGTTTCTATGGTAGCACGTGATTGCTATGTTACCCAATTGTTCTGTAATATGACGGGGTATGTTTTGAGGGTATGTTCCTTTGTAGAAGAGTAAATCTAATTACCACAAACAACCCGACAATCCATCCAAATCACCAAAATCCACCCAAAAACACCGAAATTGACTTTATTTCCCCAATTGATCGGCTTAGCACGTAGTGCTATAGTACTAAGGGGTACAAGGGGTGCATTCGATTGAAGTGGAGTAATGTTCTGGATTAGAATTTTCCCAGAATCCTCATTTAATTACCCAAATAAACCCGTCAAGTTGTATTATTTCGAATTCTTTCAGAATTCTTTTTTTTTTGGATCCCATGACGTTTTATTTCCTTATTAAGAGTAGCACGTAGTGCTATAGGACAAATTTACCCAGAATCCTCTGCTTCTACTTGGAACTATATTTTTTATAAATTCTATTTTTAGTAACATCCTTAACTGACCCCCCTAACTAATTGTTAGGGTCTATATTTAGCAATTTCTTTAAATGACCCCCCTAACTACATGATTTTAAATAATAAAATTAATGAGGATCAAGATGTTTTTACACTAACCAATCAGAGCGAAGTTAATCCACCAATCAGATTTCTGGATTCCCATTGTGTTTCTTTCCCATTGACTTCTATACTAATTTTCTAAATTTCCCAACTTTAACCTATAATCCTATAGGAAACAAACACAAACGCCCATCGAGAATGAAAATATCGATGAAAAAACGTTGTGACGTCGTGACGTTTTCAAAAACGTCCGTCACGTCGAAATAAATTCCGGAGAAGAATAACGTCGCGTCATTCTGTTTCGATCCTTCGAACTGAACACATCGCTAGAGAGTTTTCTATAGCAATTTTGCCTTTGCAAAAAATTTATGAAGATGTCTGAAGCTGCTACTGCCGTTACCAGAACTGATGTCTACGCCTGTGAAGAGTGTGGAAAGACCTTTACGGACCGTCGGAACCGGAATCGCCATGTGCGTACCAAGCACGCCGCCGAAGAGAAGAAGACACACGATTGTACCAACTGCAACAAGAGTTATGCTTCCAAACAGAAGCTGGATCAACACCTGAAGAAATGTTTGGAGATATATACATGTATGGAATGCGGCCAGGAGTTCAACCAACTACTCCATTTTAATCGACACAAGAGCGTTGCCCACCGACCAGTTCCTGTACCATCTAAAAGGAAGACTGATGAACCGAAGAGAGGACCACCTAAACAACCACGGACCACGACGACCACCCATTATGATGTTGAACCAATGGAGTTTGAAAAGAATATGATGTCTGAAGAAGAGCCAGATGAGATATTGACCGTGTACGAAGATAACTGGAGTTCTATTAGAACTCGCCACATGATGAACAGAAGAGTCCAGGACCAATAAAACTACCGGATCAACGATGTGAACCTGAAAATGATGACTGATGAATTGATGACTACCATATTTCTGCCACAACAGCTAAGATTTAAAATTAATCTTAGTTTTGGTTTTATCCTGTGACACAATGAAACGAATGAACTGAAGTATTACCATCCATCACAAAACAACGCCCGGGTACTTGATGTTCCACAACTAGTATGCTGCCAAGAAGACTTTGAAGAATTCCTTGATGATGTCATGGAAGAAGATATCCTGGAATGGGCCAAGTTAAAACGACATAACACCAAATGGCTTGTTGAGAGAGTTACCAACGTCACATTTTATGTGAATAAGCTGAAAGACCACCCAATTGGAATGGCAGAAGATCTTCCTGACTACGTTCTCCAGAACAAAGCAGTAAATGCTTTGGTGAAAGATAGAAATCGCTTTTTTACCTACGAAGACAACCTGTGTATTTTCCGGTGTTTAGCTTTATGGAGTGGTTCCACAGCACACAACCTCAGCTATACAACAGATGCCATGTACAACAAGTATACAGAGAAGCCAAAGAATGAATTCCGTGGAGTTACTTTAGCCGAATTACCTGACTTGGAGAAATGTTTTGAAGTAAATATCCAAGTATATGAACTTGTCAAGAATGATGATGACCAAATTGTTGCCAAATTAGTACAGAGATCTCACAGAAAGTATGAAGATACCATGTATGTGAACATTTACAAGAACCATTTTAGCTACATCATCGATATAGACCAATACTGCAAATCCTTTGAATGCCGCAAATGCGGCAAATTATGGAAGACCTCCTGGGCAATAAATCGTCACGAGAAAACCTGTACAGATGAAGTCAAGTACCAGTATGTTGGCGGTGTATACCATCCATCCCAGTCCATATTTGATCTGTTAGAAGATGAAGGTATAGAAGTATCTGAAGAGAAGAAGTTTTATCCATACCGTGCAACGTTTGATTTTGAAAGTTACTTTGTCAAATCCAGTCTACCTGCTGACAGTGATAAACTGATATGGGAAGCAGAACACCGACCATTGAGTGTGAGCATATGTAGTAATGTTCCAGAATACCAAGAACCGAAATGTTTCATTACAAATGATGGAAATTCTCAAGAACTTGTTGAAGAAATGATGACATACCTCACAGCTATTTCATCTCATTGCCACCAACTGATGCAGACCTACCATGCTTGGACCTTGTTTAAACTCAGACAGAAAATTGATGAAACGCTGGAAGCGGAAGCCAGAGCTACTGGAGAAGATACATCCAAGATGCACCCTTTACAAAAATTGGAGAAGAAATTTCAAGATTATCTGCAAGAGATGCCCGTCATCGGATTCAACTCTGGAAAATATGATATGAATGTAGTCAAGTGTGAACTGATGACATACCTGAAGAGACAGAATCCACTCAAGTTTGCAGTGAAGAAATCGAATAACTACATGTGCGTCTCGACAGAATCTTTCAAGTTTGTTGATATTTGCAACTACCTCGCTCCAGGATTCAGCTATGACAAGTTTTTGAAAGCATTTGGCTGCTCCGTGACAAAGGGATTTTTACCATATGAATGGATCGACAGCTTGAACAAATTGGATCAAGACCACCTACCAGACCATGAAGCCTTCTACAGTTCTCTCAAGAAAGAAAATATATCCAATGAAGAATACCAGTACTGCCAGCATGTATGGAACGACCTGGAGATGACAACTTTCCGTAATTTTCTGATCTGGTATAATAACCGAGATGTAAAACCATTCCTTGAAGCAGTTGATAAGCAGTTTGCTTTCTACCAAGAACGCCACATCGACATGTTTAAAGATGGTATCAGTGTTCCGGGCCTCACGTTGAAATACCTGTTCCAGACCATGAATGATGACACTTACTTCACATTATTTAACCAGAAGAATAAAGACTTGCATCACTTGGTGAAAGATAATATCGTTGGTGGACCTTCAATTATCTTCAACCGATACCACGAGAAAGATGTTACCCGAATCAGAGAAACAAAATATGGCAAAGAAGCAAAACCATGTGGAAGTATTATAGGCTTTGATGCGAATGCATTATATCTTTGGTGCCTAATGCAAGAGATGCCAACGGGTTGGAGTATTAGACGTCGTGAAGAAAACCAGTTTAAACCAGAACATCCAATGAAGTATGGTAAAATGGCTGAACAATGGTTAGAGTTTTTATCCATGAGAGATGACATCCACATCAGACATCAGTTTAACGGAGCTGAAAAAATGATTGGTCGAAGACAGTTGCCTGTTGATGGTTGGTGCAAAGAGACACAGACTGTATACCAGTTCCATGGCTGCTTCTGGCACGGACATACCTGCATGAAAGATAAGAATGGCCATCCTATCATCCATAATGAAGTCAGAGATAAACCGATGAAAGAACTACTACAAGACACCCGTACCAATGCAAAGTACATCACCGATTTGGGCTATAAACTTATTGAAATCTGGGAGTGTGAGTGGAGAGAGATGAAGAAGACCGATGCCACACTCAAAGCCTTCCTGAAAGAGAACTTTTCAGACAAAATAGATGGTGCGATGACAGAGGAAGAAATACTGAACAAAGTGAAGTCCGGTGAACTGTTTGGTTTAGTCGAATGTGATATACATGTACCAGATCACCTGAAAGAGTACTTTGAAGAGATGACACCTATCTTCAAGAATACAGATATTTCCATAGATGATATTGGTGAACACATGAAGGCCTTTGCCGAGAAGAATGGAATCATGAAGAAACCCCGTAGAAATTTGATCGGAAGTTATGGAGCGGAAAACATGTTATTTGCAACCCCTTTACTGCAGTGGTACCTCCAGCATGGTATTGAAGTTGATCACGTCTATCAAGTTATCCAATATAAACCAAGAAGATGTTTTGAAAAATTTGGAGATGAAGTATCTGAAGCAAGAAGACAAGGAGATGTTGACCCTGATAAGTCGATCGTTGCCGACACCATGAAGCTGTTGGGAAATTCTGGATATGGCAAAACCGTCACCAACAAAGAGAAGCATCGACGTGTGTGCTATTGCGACGACGAAGAAGTTACCAAAGCTGTAAATGACATGTCCTTCGGAGCCTTGAATCCATTAGATGATACATTATATGAAGTCGAACTCAACAAGAAGACCATCAAGTTGGATCTGCCACTTCACATCGGATTCTTTGTTTACCAGTATGCGAAACTCCGGATGCTTCAGTTCTATTATGATGTCATCGATACTTTTATCAACCGCCAAGATTTCGAATATGCTGAAATGGACACAGATTCTGCATATATATGTACTTCGTCACCATCCATAGATGAATTAGTGAAACCAGAGAAGAGAGTAGAATTTTACAAAGAGAATCACAAGTGGTTTCCATCAGAGTGTTGTGATTTCCACAGAGATGATTATGTGAAAACCAAATTAGAAGGCAAAGAATGGCTGTCACCCTCATGCTGCCAAGAAAGAAAGCGTTTTGACAGGAGAACTCCAGGCTTGTTTAAGGTAGAATGGCAAGGAACCGGCATTGTTGGACTGTGTAGTAAAACATATTATTGTTTCGGAGCCACCAATAAATTTAGTTGTAAGGGAATCAGCAAACGCCCCAATGATTTGACGAAAGACAGATATTTGCAAGTTTTGAAGACTCAACAAACTGGATCTGGCATCAACCGAGGATTTGTGATGAATGACAACACTATGTATACCTACCAGCAGAGCAGAGATGGACTATCATATTTCTACCCAAAACGAAGAGTTTTAGAAGATGGAGTTAGTACCATACCACTAGAGATTTAAAGAAGAAACAATTGAGTGAGTGTCATATTTTTCTACAACCTGAACCAAGTCTAGCTTTTGCCTACAAAAAATTCCTAAAAATTCCTAAAAAAAAAAAAACCGAATTGGTTTTTAGGTGGTCTACTCAATCATATTAGGCTCATCAAATTTTTAAAGTCCTTTATGGCATTCTCTAAAGTCCTATATGGCATTCTCTAAAGTCCTTTATGGCAGTCTCATAAAGTCCTATATGGCATTCTCTAAAGTCCTTTATGGAAGTCCTCATAAAGTCCTATATGGCATTCTCTAAAGTCCTTTATGGCAGTCCTCATAAAGTCCTATATGGCATTCTCTAAAGTCCTTTATGGCATTCTCTAAAGTCCTTTATGGCAGTCCTCATAAATATATGACATTCTCTAAAGTCCTTTATGGCATTCTCTAAAGTCCTGTATGGCAAGTTTTTTCACAAAGTAAAAAGTCCTTTACGGCAGTCCTCATAAAGTCCTACATGGCAAGTTTTTTCACAAGTAAAAAGTCCTTTATGGCATTCTCTAAAGTCCTTTATAGCAGTCCTCATAAAATCCTATATGGCATTCTCTAAAGTCCTTATGGCAGTCCTCATAAAGTCCTATATGGCAGTCTTCAAAAAAAAAAATTCTAAATGGCAAGTCTTACAAGGCAATACATTTTTTCTAGTGTAAAGATTTTTTCAATTTTTTTATTTATTCTAATACAGAGCGTTTTTTCATCATTATCATCATCATCATCATGTTCCTGATATACTTTAGGCTAACCCTATTGGAAGTGGAGGATACTTCTTTAGTTTCGTTCAAAACTTAGTTTCATTCAAAACTTTTTAGTTCCATTTATTTTTTTAAAAAAATGTTGATTCATGGTATCTTTTAGGTTACACCTATTGGAACCAGATGATACTTCTTTATTCAAAATTTAGTTTCATTCAAAACTTTTTAGTTCCATTTATTTTAAAAACATGTTGATTCATGGTATCTTTTAGGTTACACCTATTGGAACCAGATGATACTTCTTTACTTTTTAGTTTCATTCAAAACTTTTTAGTTTCATTCAAAACTTTTTAGTTACATTTATTTTAAAAACATGTTGATTCATGGTATCTTTTAGGTTACACCTATTGGAACCAGATGATACTTCTTTACTTTTTAGTTTCATTTCATTTTTAAAAAAAGGTTGATTCCTGGTGTCGTTTAGGCTATCCCTATTGTATAACCAAAGGAATAAATCATCATCATCATTACTAAGAAATTCTCTGTTGTGAATATTTAAAAGAAATAAGAAGTTTTTATGATAGAAAAACTAAATTGCTAAGTTGGACATGTTGTTTTCGTTTTTTTCTTTTTTGATGAACAAAAAAAAATTCCCCCAAAAAGGATACGAACTGTAGGGGGTGGGAATGCACTCGAGCTATTTGACTTATCTCCATTGGACAGAGGTTTGTAGCTTGACCTGTCCCAAGCCAGTATAAAATGCAGAGGGCCATATCCTACAGTTTAAGGATCAAGATTGCAGTTTGATCGCCAAACTGACCAATCAGATCGAAGTTAATCAACCAATCAAATTTCTGTATTCCCATTGTGTTTCTTTCCCATTACTTTCTATACTAATTTTCTAAATTTTCCAACTTTAACCTATAATCCTATAGGAAACAAACACAAACCCCAACCAAGAATAAAAAACTCAATCAAAATTTGTTCAACTGGGGTGATGTTTTCAATCACGTCCGTCAAATATATATAAGATTAGGCAAAGCATGGACTTGGCATCATTCACGATCGAACCATTGACCAGAGAAGATGTTCCGAATTGGCACCAAGCAGACTTATGCTAACGTCACCCAGTACCAGGGTGAACTGAAGATTCATCTCAGAAGATACTTTGAGGGAAAAGACCAGAAACATTATCCTACGAGGACTGGTATTGCTCTATCTTTAGAAGAATGGAATGCCTTGAAATCTCAAATAGAAGAAGTAGATGCAGCCATCAAAACCCAACAAACAACTTTAACTGAAGACACTAAACCTACTAACCATGAAGACTTCAAAAAACCAAATCAAGAACCACCTTTGAAGAAGAAGAAGAAGATCACAGTGAGAATAACCCAAGCACGACCATTGATCGTTGATGAAATTGATAGTGAACTCAGGCAAGTTCGCTTGCAGCATGAACTTTGCTTGGCATATGCTCATTATGTCGAAGAGAACATTGACGCTGTAATGAAAGAAAAATGCTATGGATGTACAGTCGATCACCCAAGTCAGATTCAGCATAATGTATGCCTAATGATGTCTGAAGAAGAGAAGATTATAACATGTTTTAGTGACACACTTGAAAGAGTTAACAAGAATGATGTTCATCTACTGTGGCACCATAATACTTCTGGAATGAATCCACCACCAGTACAGAAAGAATATGAAGATATGTTCGCGAAACCTCTCACAAATGAACAGAGACGTTGTATTATGGATTTGGTGATTGAATTTATGACCATCAAGAAACCTGTTACTACTGGATTCTAATTGAAGATGTAAATAGATGTTGTAAATTTTTATAAAAAAAAGAAGAAAAAAAGAAGAAAAAAGTATAAAATGAAGAAACAAGAAAAAAAAAAGGTGGTAATGACGCTTAAGTTATTTGATGTTTATCTTCTTGACAAATATCAAACAAACTTAAACTGTCCCCAGCCAGTAAGTCAGAGGGCCACCAATTTTAAATATTTTTTGGATGACGGTTCATATTGACCACCTCTCCAAAAGGTATAAAAGGGGGAGTAGTTCCCACGTTCAGTGGGGGCCACCTCCCCAAAAGGTATAAAAGGGAAGTAGTACCCACATAGAACAACAAAGATGGATCCTCGTTGGAAGCATCCATTCACTTGTTTATTGTGTGGTCCCACGGGTAGTGGTAAATCATCCTTTGTAAATCGGGTTATTCAAAACATTCAAAATAGTATATCACCTGTCCCAAGTCACATTATTTGGTGTTATAGTGAATGGCAACCATTATACAATACTTTACCCCAAGTAGAATTCGTAGAGGGTCTCCCTCAAGAATTAAAATCTGATAGTTTAGTCATATTGGATGATCTGATGCTCGATGCAGATGTTCGAGTGTCTAGATTATTTACTAAAGGTAGTCATCACCGTAACATTAGTGTGATCTACATTGTTCAAAATTTATTCGATAAAAATAAAGTCCATAGGACTGTAGCTCTCAATAGTCATTACATGATCTTGTTTAAAAATCCTAGGGATCGTTCTCAGATCGCACACTTGGCAGCACAGATGTATCCTGGTCATTCCAAGTTTCTGAGAGAAGTTTTTGAAGATGCCACTTCGACACCATATGGTTACCTTTTAATAGATCTCAAACAAGATACTCCTGAACACATGAGATTAAGAAGTCAAATTTTTCCTGGGGAAACCCAATATGTGTACCTCCGAAAAGTATAAAAGGGGAGCAACAAGTCTGACTCGAGTCAGAAGCATGTCTGACCGTCTAAAGCGCAACATCGCTCTTCTCAAGGTTCTTATTAAATCGAAACCCGCACTCGTCAAATCCATACTAAAACATGCAGACAAAGAATTGATAACTTGTTTGTGTGACTGTGCCTCGAATATACTGAAGGGAGCAGTACCTCTGACCAAAGCTCATTCGTCATTCGTCAAACTCGTTCGTCAGAAACAACTAGTTAGGGCAGTGGCAAACAAAGGTACCTCTGACAAAAAGAGGAGACAAATCTTGCAGAAAGGGGGATTCTTGGGGGCATTGCTACCTCCTGCACTATTGGGTGCTGTTAAAGGTATATTTGGATGATGGAATATGCAAAGAAGATGGCTTTGGTAGAATCAAGGTTATTGGAACGTCTACAAGAGACTACAAGACAACCGAATGAACTGGCTGTTTCATCACTGGATAGAGAAATGAGAGATATTCTCGATGCCCCTTTTCTTTCGGCTGATGAAAAGATGACTCAATATAATCAAATTTTACAAAGATACTTGACATTTCAACAAAAGGTAATGGCTCCTCGACCAATTAAAGTCGAATTCGAGAAAGATAATAAAGACGAAGACATTCTCGATTCTGTACCTATGACAATGAAGAGAAAGGGTAAGTTGTTGTTGAATCGTATTAGAAGTGACCCAAATATATCTTGGAATGAGAAAGGTGAATTAGTCTACAAAGATCAAACAGTGGTAGGGTCGAATGTAACAGATCTTCTAAACGATTTACTTAGAAGACGAAAATCTTTCCAACCAAAGGGATGGGAAATGTTGGCCGAAGCTTTGAGAGATAGTAACATACCCCAAGAATTAATTGGTCATAAAGAACGTTGGGATTTTATGAAACAGGCACCGATAAAGTCGGAACCAAAACAACCAAAGAAAACAGAAACGCCAAAGTGGACCGAAAAAAGGGTATAAATAGAGTTGACACTTGAACGAGGCAGTCATGGAAGCATTGTACTATGATTCTGAAGTGCCTGGTAGTTTTGGTGGTGTAGACGCTCTTCGTAGAGCATCCAAGAAAAAAACCAAACAAGTTGTAAAATGGTTAGAGACACAAGACACATACACTCTTCACAAACCTGTTCGTCGTACATTTCCTAGAAGAAAAGTAATAGGTAGTGGTATAGATGCACAATGGCAAGCTGACTTGGTAGATGTTTCAAACATAAGTAAATTCAACAAAAACATAAAATTTTTGTTGACATGTATAGATGTGTTTAGTAAATATGCTTGGGTGATACCATTACAAAACAAACTTGGTGATTCCATCGTGAAAGCTTTTAGTAAAATTTTCAAACAAGGTCGTAAACCAGAAAAATTACAAACTGATCAAGGCAAAGAATTTCTAAACAGAAAATTTCAGAATTTTCTCAAAGATCACAAAGTCGACTTTTTCACAACACAAAATGTGGAAACAAAATGTTCCATAGTAGAAAGATTCAAAAGAACTTTAAAAACCAAAATGTGGAAATATTTTACCAAGAATGATACACTAACTTTTCCACTTCAAAACTTGGTGAAATCATATAATCATTCTCATCATCGCAGTATAGGTATGGCCCCCATCGCCGTGAACTTTGAAAATCAAGAAGAGGTTTGGCAAAGGTTGTATGGACAACCCATAAAACACAAGACACCAAAGTACAAAGTAGGAGACAGAGTGAGAATCAATAAAGTTAAGAAAACTTTTGAGAAAGGTTATTTGCCCAATTGGACCGAAGAGTTATTCACAGTAGTAGCCATCAAGAAAGGACATCCAGTCACATACATGTTACAAGATGATAATGGAGAAATACTGAAAGGGTCATTCTACACTGAAGAGCTTCAGCGAGTTTCACATAAAACTATTTACAAAATCGAACACGTACTCAAGAAACGTGGTCGAGGTAAGAAAAGGGAATTGTTCGTAAAGTGGTTGGGATACCCAACTTCGTTCAATTCGTGGATCAAACAGAGTCAGCTCACCTATAAAAGGAAGTAAACCTCTGAAGTTTCTTCAAAATGGAAGAAGGATCGAACGGTTCTTGGCCTCTGTTTGGTAAATTTTTGTAAAAATTTCACAAATAATCATTTTGTATATCATCATCATTACCAGTGTCGTTAATCTCACTCTCGAAAACACAGACAGCAAGTTGTGGACTGCTCTCTTGAGTAGTAGCATAGGATATTTGTTACCAAATCCAACCATTAAGAAAAAGTAATGTTTTATTTGACTCTACCAAGTAATAGTTCTATGAACGTGTTTCCAGAAAACACGTTGACTACGTACACCACTCAGTTATCACAACCAGTGAATCTCACGGGAGAATGGGAAGTAGGTCTGGCAGAGATTCAGTATCCAAATACTTGGTTCAATTTTCGTGGAGAAGAAGCTTTCGTTACAGTGTTCTGGTCTTCGAAAAAGAATTACCGACTTACTCTCAAGGAAGGTCGTTATTCGGATCCCATTGATGTGATACGAGCTATCAATGGTGTTAAAGAATTACTCTTGCTTCGTCACGATAAGGTAGCTTTTGAACTGGATAGAGTGACTGGTAAAGTTCGTATCACGGTACGTGATGGAGTCGTGGTCACATTGAGCCCTACTCTTCAAAATATTTTGGGATTTAATGAGTGTGTTTTTAAATCAGGAACTTACAATTCTTCCAGAGTTGCCGATGTCAACCAAGGATTTTTTTCCCTCTATGTATATTGTGACTTGGTTCGTGACCAAGTCGTAGGAGATACAAGAATACCACTTCTTCGTATCGTCCCCGTACGTGGAAAATAGGGGGATATCATCTCTAAAACATTTGAGAATGTGTATTATGTACCAGTAGAACGAAAAAATTTCAGTACCGTCCAGGTGTATATAAGGGGTGACACAGGAGCCATAGTACCATTCGAGTTCGGGAAAGTGACAGTGACACTTCATTTCAGAAATCGTAGATCTCTTCATTTCACATAAACATGACTTACTGTTGTAAGTCCAAATTATACGAAGAATATTACACGAAACAAGCTGGGAATGGTCTACCGGCTTTTTCTGGAGCTCAAATACAGAGAGGATATGGTTTGGGAAGTATATTGGGAGGACTGAAGAATATGGTGTTACATTTATTGAAAACTACAGCCAGGACCGTGGGAAAACAGTTATTGAGAAAAGGAGCAGCCTTTGCCGAAGATGTCATTGAAGGGAAAAATGTAAAAAAGGCAGCAATCAAAAGAGTCAAAGAGGCTGGTGCAGGAGCTTGGAATGAAGTGGCTGGTGGTTCAAAACCACCCGGTAGGAAAAGTATAAAAAGGCTCGCACCACGCAAAACTAGCAAATCAACAAAAAGAAGGAGAACTGTTCAGACCCAAGACCATCTCAGTGCATGATGTCTCTCATTAATGAAAAATCTTGTGAGTGTGTCAACAGCGAACTCGACTTGTTTTCCATACCACCAACACAGACTAGTGTGGAACATGGGCAATGGGTAGAACACAGGCCTTTGGCGACTATAGGAAACAGTGGTCCAATAGAATTCCACATTGCAGGATTAGGAGATGATTATTTGAATTTGGCACAGACATACTTGTATGTTAAAGCAACGGTTGTAGATTCCAATGGGGCATCAATTGCACCCGATGCCAAAGTGGGCCCAGTCAATTTATGGATGCATTCCTTATTTAATCAAATCGATATCAGCTTGAATGAAAAACTGGTATCTCCTTCCAACAACAATTATCATTACAGAGCTTTCATAGAAACTTTGTTGAGTTATGGACCAGCTGCCAAGAAGTCACAACTGACTAATGCATTATGGTACAAGGATACGGCCGGACACATGGACGATTTGACAGATGATAACAAGGGATTTCTTCTTCGAAAGAAATTTATAGAGAAAAGTAAAATCGTGGACATGACTGGAAGATTACATTTGGACATGTTTTTCCAAACTCGTTACTTGCTGAATGGAGTTAATGTTCATGTTAAAATGAATAGAGCCAAAGATGCTTTCGCATTGATGGCCGATACCGCTACATACAAGATCAAAATTCTAGATGTATCCATGTTTGTACGCAAAGAGAGGCTCCAATCATTCGTGAGAATGGCTCAGGAGAAAGCACTAACAAAAGCAACTGCAAAATATCCTATTGACCGTGTGGAAACCAAGGTGTTTTCAGTGCCGAAAGGAAATCTGAGTATTACACAAGAAAATTTATTTTTAGGCCAACTACCTAAACGCATCGTAGTGGGATGTGTAGACAACGATGCTTTCAATGGAAACTTTTCAAAGAATCCATATAATTTCAAGAACTACAAAATCAATTACTTGGCATTGTACGTGGATGGGCAGCAGATTCCAGCCAAACCATTACAACCTAGATTCGAACAACAAGAAGTGGCCAGATGTTATGCAACTCTGTTCCAAGGAACTGGACAAATGTATGAGAATGAAGGAAACCACATCAGCCGAGAAGAGTACATAAATGGATACACC
Organism: Pictodentalium vernedei; assembly: GCA_031216915.1. Classification (NCBI taxonomy): domain Eukaryota; kingdom Metazoa; phylum Mollusca; class Scaphopoda; order Dentaliida; family Dentaliidae; genus Pictodentalium; species Pictodentalium vernedei. The sequence continues at coordinate 533,816,589 of CM062295.1, read as the reverse complement.
CTATTCGTATTCGACCTGACTCCAGATCTATCACATGGACAACACTTCGATCTGGTGAAGAGAGGAAACTTGAGACTAGAAGTCCATTTCGAAAATCCATTACCAACCACAATCAACGTACTGGTGTATGCAGAATTCCAGAACATCATAGAAGTGGATAAGAATAGACAAGTAATCTTCGATTACTCAACATGAACACGTTGCAGTTAGAGAATGCACTTCGATCAGATAGTTGTTTGAAGAGAATATGTTTGGGTGTATTTTCAAGAAACAAATTACCAAGAAGATTACCAGATCACAGACCAGTGGCTTTGATAGCCAACACGGATCCAGACCACATAAAAGGAGAACATTGGGTGGCTCTCTTTGTGAGTCACCACAACGCAGAATACTTTGATTCCTATGGATTACCACCACAACACAGACCATTCGAGAATTTCCTGAAGAAGAATTCCAGATATTGGAAGTATAATACGAAACGCCTTCAAGGACCATTACCAGTGTGTGGACAATACTGTTTGTTTTACTTGAAACATCGCTGTCGCGGTGTACCGATGGAAACCATATCCAACATGTTTACCACTGATCTAATGGATAATGATGTGTTGGTTAATGACGTCATAGAGGAAACCAGCCACTAGACGTCGCTGCATTGAAGGAAAACTATAAAAACTGGTGCACTTGGTGTTCAGCTCATTTGTGTTCCGACAGCCAAAGAAGAAGGATGTCTACTAATGTGACCGTCTTCAAACTTAACGATTTACAGATTCAACTATTCAAGAACGACGTTGGGTTCCAGTTTACCACCAGAGATTGGGAACAAGTGACCAAAGCAGTGGATATTGCAAAGAAGAGAAGTCTTGAAATAGGAGAACCCAAACCAAAAAGAGAAAGAAAACCAAAGAAGAATGAAGATAAAAAGGATTGAAGAATGTTCACTATTCCATGTTTGATCAGGATGGCACTGAATGATTATCAATCAAGAAACCAAGAAACAAGAAATCCAAGAGACTTTGTAGAGAGAATGAGCGTTTCATTCGAAACGTATTTTCGTGATGTTCCGCCACCGGTACTGGAGCAGTTATTACGTGGAGAAGAAAAAATAAGAAAGACACCAGAGCAAAGACCACCAAAACACATCAAGTATGCATTGGAAGAAAATCGTCTCAAGACATTTCAATTCATGTTACAAAGTGAAAGTGTGAAAACCCCAAATGAACTGACAAAAGCTGGATTCTTTTATTTGGGGACAGGAGACAGAACTCAATGTTTTCATTGTGGTATTATTGTTCGTTTCTGGGAAACAGAAGATGATGTTATAGAAGAACACAGAAAATATTCTCCAGACTGTTATTACATTCATAATTTACCACCTGAATTCATGGACGTTGAAAAAGAAGAAGAAATGGCCATCAGAGAAGAAGAAGAAGAAGATTCACGGAGGACAAAATGTAGTGTGTGTTTATTAGCTGAAGCCAATGTCGCTCCGCGACCATGTAACCATTTGTGCCTGTGCAAAGACTGCTGTAAACCACTGAGAAGATGTCCAATCTGCAGAAAGACTGTTTATGAATATCTGACAATCTACATACCATAAAAAGATGTATTTTTGTTGTTGAATAAAAGAAAGTTAAATTTATATTTAGTGTTATTATTTTTTTAACTTTCCATCGAAGTACAAAGAAAAATCAAAATGAGGGATAGTAAATTAGACCTCGTACGACACATCTGTTGGGTAGATCCTCATATGAGTATATGGTGGAACTTAGCTTCATGGCCTTCATGTACACATATGGGTCCTACTTATAATTTTAATAATGGATTCTGGGTAAATTTGTCCTATAGCACTACGTGCTACTCTTAATAAGGAAATAAAACGTCATGGGATCCAAAAAAAAAAAAGAATTCGAAATAATACAACTTGACGGGTTTATTTGGGTAATTAAATGAGGATTCTGGGAAAATTCTAATCCAGAACATTACTCCACTTCAATCGAATGCACCCCTTGTACCCCTTAGTACTATAGCACTACGTGCTAAGCCGATCAATTGGGGAAATAAAGTCAATTTCGGTGTTTTTGGGTGGATTTAGGTGATTTGGATGGATTGTCGGGTTGTTTGTGGTAATTAGATTTACTCTTCTACAAAGGAACATACCCTCAAAACATACCCCGTCCTATTACAGAACAATTGGGTAACATAGCAATCACGTGCTACCATAGAAACCAAGATGGCGGCCTCCAGTATACAAAATGGACGACGGAAACACGTATCACCCTAACAACACGCGCTGCGCATGCGCACTCACACCACGTATCACTATGGAGATGACGTCACAAGATGGCCGCTCACGCAGGTTACCATGACAACACAACATGGCGCCACTACGTCACGTGACATGACGTCACTTCCGAGGTCATCCACCGAGGTCATCCAACCTAGGCCCCAAAACCACATTACATACTACTTATATAAATCGAATGCAAAGTCACACAGCGGAGGCAGAGGGTGAGATATTCCGTCATGGCCTGCGTGTATCTTTTCATCTTCCACCAATCTTGGGAGCCAGAAATAAGCTTTTTAAAAGCAAATGTTTTTTTTATATTTAGAGAGGGGAAACACACGAGATTTTATCCTATCGGGTGGGGGTGAAATGTAGGGAGAAAGTTAAACGGCTACAACAGAACTAACACATATCATTAATTAACGGAAGGTCATTTGAATTTGTTCCAAGAACCATGGGTGTGTGAGACGAGGGGGGGGGGGAGTGGTTGCCACCCGTCTTGGTCAGAGGAAATTCAGCTATAATCATTGTTACATGTATGTCGTAAAAACGTCACGTTTCTCGATGACGTGCGCGTTCGTTGTCGCGGGAGTGTCCCCCCCCCCCCGCCCCCCCCAAAAAAAATAAATAAAATCAACGTCTAGAAATTTCGAATCACTATTTGACTAACAGCTGGAAACTTTACATACTATGGTAGAAATCGTGAAATACTTCTTGGAATGCAACGCAAACAGACAAAATTACATCCTGTGCAGGCGGTGGGAAGTAAATTCAAGAGGGGCAAAGTTTGGATCGGAAGTAGTGGTTGTCTAAAACAACTGTTTTTTCCAGCCTAGTATCTATATTTCTTATTTGCAACCCCACCTCCTTCTCTAGTCTAAGTTGAGTTTTAAAAGTTATTTCAAATTGAGCACCAGTCTATCTCAAATTTGTTCAATCAGCGCCAAATTTCACCCACTATGCCTGAAACGAGTGGATGAGGAGGCAAATATTCTAATCTATTTTACTAGTATACCATCAATTCACAGTGGATAAGTCGTCATAAGTGGAACGAGCCTCATCGTTCGACATTTTCTGTCCGATGCCGATTGGATTCGCGGCAGCAAATTCAGTTTCGTACGCAACCGCACACATGTGCCGATGTCAATGTGTTCCTATATCAATTTTCTCTCTGACAAACGCTTTCGGTAAACATAACACATCGGACCCCATATTTGTTGCCGCAACTGCAAACATGTGCGCTTAGCTTCATTTACAAGCCACACGGAACGCTCTGCGTGACGCAGACCAATATGCCCAAGTTTTGAATTTGAATTCGAGAGTGAAACAAAGTTACAGGTATCACGGAACTAAATATTTTCCCACAACCGACAATTGTAACGTTCAGGGGAAAACATATGATCGCATCACTTTAATTTTGCCATTCAAATATCTTTGTCAAGTATTGCCCTTCAGACAACTTTTTCTCACCCGAGAACAGGGGTCATGCAACAAATAAGAGAGAAAAACTGACACGAAGGGAAATACCGGTCACGTGCATTTTTCAGCAATTCCCTACAAAAACACACAAAAAGTAAAGTGTATTTTTTAGGTCCAAGAGTCATCAAATCACCCTCTTTTTATCAGGCATATTCAACAATAGTGCAAGATGTCAATAGAATGTTTCTAACCTTTATTGAAACAGTATATTTTCCGAAGGTTGTTTATTTTTAGAGATTGTGTTGCGAAGTTGGCCTACAGAAATTAAGCAAGCTCGAAAGAAGAGCCATAGCTCTTCCATGGAAATTATAGAAATAACAGGACAGTTTTCTATTAGTTTGAATGGGTCTCATATTATTGCTGTTAATTTTCGTCAGAGCCGATATTCGTAGAATTGGATAAACTAATAAGAAATACTTCGACCTACACTCGACCGACTGACCTGCACTCGGTGGAAGAGCTGATCAGAGATAACGCCGGTGTCGAGTTTTAGTTGATAAATATCACGGGCGGAAATCTCCGAATTGGTACTATAGAACTGTCATAGCTGTCATCAACCCATAAATCACACTCCCAGAACAAACGGGCATCACATAATGCTAAAGTTGCAGAATTGTAAATTCTATCACACAATTCCCCCGGTTAAAGAACCCCGGCGGAATGTGTTTGTGGAACAACCACTCGATAGATTACATGCAGATTGCCGACAGTCTGCATGGCAGTACAAGCGTCTAACAATGGTGACTGCCACGTCACGGGAGCTTCCCCTAACTATTCCGCTGACTGGTAGTCGCGTGATCAGGTTTGGCATCAAAAATCTAGTGGATATAAGCACCGATTCCTGGATGTTTGGGAAGTTGTCTCTGTGCTCCCGACGAGCAAGTACCTACCTACAAGAAGTAAGATGGATGCCGCCACTGTTGCTATAAGGTATGAACTTTGACTGAACATTGTGCATTTTACTTTATACCAGAGAAAACGATTGGTAATTGAGTTTTATTTGTTAATAAACATCGTAGATAACTGGTAAACTGGTCTTCGTTATGCTGAACACGACAAGCTCGTGAGGTAACCAACTTGAACCCAGAATCTGGAGCCTGTGTCTGATATCGTCTAGTAAGGAATCACAAAACGCCACGAGCTGATGGGACTTCGCGGTTGATGGGGCTCCGTAGTTCTCTCAGTAATCACATCGCTTGGAGTCAGAATTTACGATCGCAGATCGATAGACTTTTTACTAAATTCCGTAACAATTGCATCATTTCCGAGTGCAACCTTTCAAGGCGGGTAACTCTAATTCAAGGCGGGTAACTCTAATTCAATTTTTTAGTTCCCTGATACCTGTTGAGAGTATCTATATTTAATAACAGAGGTTTCTCATTCTTATAAAAACCGATGTCAGATCCACTGTGTGGCGCGACAGATTAGGCGGCCGCGCGATGACAGCTATTGAGTCATCGGAAATTAAACGACTTGACATGAACACTGTGGACTGAAGATTTTGCAGCGCTAAAGGCAAGGAAGATTTCACACAAAAAGTCAATCAACAATGACTGATCCAGTCTTTTCGCCGCCCATCAAATCTGTCGTAATTTTTACGATACACATCACAATAATTTTGATGACACAATCAGCGTGATGGTATTACAACGTGAAACTCTACTCACAGTTGCGACAATTGGTTCTGTTGTATAGGCTAATATATGTTTAACAAGTATCATATGATAATATAATTAATAGTGAAGTGTCATTTGGTATTTAGTTTGGGTTTCGGGATTTGTTGCATCACTGGTGTTTCATGCTATCACAGTGAATGCTTGTCTGACAGGATCGTATCCAGATAATTTACCATATTATCAGTGTACGCGCTTAAGCTTCAGGCGCCCCGTGGGGAAAAAAATTAGCAAATTTATTATTAAGTGTTGGGAAGGTGGGGGACTGTCGTTCCACGTGTAATAGAAGTGATTGATATCTTGGGTTTTCGGTCACTTCGTCTTTATAAACGATTATAAAAAATATAAACTTCATCACGCAGGACGCTAATGTTAACTGTATTTCTGAAAGTCTACCTGCATGATGTACTGTGCATTTATGTAACATCATCAGTACTAGGTGTGGAGATCGTGCCACATGGGGGGAGGGGGGGGGGCGGTGACGTCCTTCCTATGTAATGGGAAACATAGGAAGGACGTCATAGTCACGTGACCCAGTTACGCCAAGTTAGTCACGTGAACCAGTTACGTCAAGTTTGGTTGATGTGCTAGCCCGCGTGAGCGGTCATCTTGTGGCGTCATTAGTGATACGTGGTCTTAGTGCGCATGCGCAGCTCGTGTTGTTAGAATGATACGCTGTTCCGTCGGGCATTTTGTAAACTGGCTTTCCTCAAATACCTGAATGAGTCGAAGAAAGTATGTTCGAGTCACTCGAACGAGCAATTGTTCTATAGCTCATTTGCTCGATGGGATTCGAGTCGCTTGAGCAATGACTTTTCAGTAATTCTTCGATGGATTCGTGGCTTTAAGAATCATATAGGCTTTCGTTACACACACTGAAGATAACTCTGCATACATGTTATGGGAAACCAAGCACTGGTGATTATAAGACTTGGACGGGGGAACGAACTACAGCTAGTTTGGGCTAGACATACTGCTAGTGTTAGAGTAGTATCTGTAATAGGCACAAAAATAGGGTTCTTGGAAAATCTGGACCATTACTTTAGTGTAATAGAACATACTCTCGATCCTATAGCACTACGTGCTACTACTAAAATGCCTAGATGGGGAGTACAAGTCCGTTACGGTTATTTTGGGCGCATTATGGTGATCTGGAGGGATTGTCGGCTTGTTTGTGGTCATTCTACAAAGTAAAACTACTCTTATACAAAGGAACGTACCTGTTATTGAAAAAAGAAGGATTCGTGAGGAATCCGTATCAAATAGTCGTTTTGGATGAATTGGTGGGTCTTTCTGGGTAATCAGATTTACTCCTATTCAAACGAACAAACCCTCCGCACATAACCCCGTCTTGGTGTAGGCCAATCAGGCTCATAGCAACCACGTGCTACCTTAGAAACCAAGATGGCGGCCTCCATCAGACAAACATGGCGGACAGAAATACTATCACCCTAATGACACGTGCTGCGCATGCGCACTAAGACCACGTGTCACTATGGAGATGACGTCACAAGATGGCCGCTTCCGCGGGCTACCATGACAATCTAACATGACGTAATTGGGTCACATGACTGTGACGTCACTTCTCAGGTCCCCTCACTGGGTCCCCACAACGTGGCAAATAAGGCCAAGTGGCCGAAAGCTCCAGTTACTGATTGATTTTATTATATAAAATGTCACACTATCTACCTACCCACTGAAAAATATTGGCAGGCTGAATGGGAACATAGTTTATTAAGTGGCCGAAAAGCCCTCGGGGATTGAAATCTTTTTCCAATTTTCCCGGGGATACTCCCCGCCGCCATCTATAATTCTATTAGCATCCCACCTTAGGTCTTGGGCATATACGATGCCCCTTGCTTAAGTATATCCGGAGGGGAGACACTTTAGGGCCTCCACTGGACCCAGTGGAAGTAACGCAGGTATGTAGAAATATTAGACAGTCGAGATAATAATTCATAGCTTAGGGTTTTTAAAAATTTCGTTGTAATTAACTGCAGTATTGGTAGAAGTTTGTAGGGATTTATCCAAACGATGTATTGAACTCAGAAATAGAGACAACCAAAGGTAAAAAAAAAACCGTTAGAGAAAGAGTCATGGGGATTGTAACCAAAATTGGCGAGAGAAAGTCAAAAGTAAGAGGTCTTTGTGTGGCCTGCGTGACAAAGAGAAGACATGTTTTGAAGAGTACCTTGACAATGACACCATTGTGAGGGGAGCGGTGGTCACTGTTGTTCAAGCTGAGGTCGCGATCACTGGAGATTAGAGGGAATTGGGAAAGACGGTGGAAAAGGAGAGCCAAATGTGTAACTTGGGCGTAGTGGTGACCTTGGAATACGTTTTATTAGGAAGTCCAAAATCTCAATCTTCTAGATCAAAATTCACTAGTAGTATAATGAGGACGTGGGATGGGAGAATAAAGTACGTGGTTAGTGGTTGACACAAATGCGATGGTTAGTATGCTTATTGGAGAGATTGTGAAGAATGGGGGTACAGAGTGTCTTCAAGCAGTTCGTCTCAGTATTGGGAGGAAACATGCATGGAAACGGGAGGCAGATGGAAGCACATGAGTGACCAAAACCTTCTCAACTGAGAACCACAGCAAATCAGCGGACAGCCAAACTGTTATTAATAGTATATCGGCCCACGTATATAGTGTCAAAGCCTCATCCATCTGTAGGGTTCGATCCTCTAATGCTATGGGCACACAGGCCTTACATTACACGTATTTACTCCAGCGGAATCCCGAGAAGCATATAATGTTTTATTGCAGTTGACTGATACCAGACGAGACCGCTCGAACACATTCAGCCAGGCACCTCTACAAAAGCGATCGTCTTTTCTTCCAACTACAAGGTTCGAAAAAGCAGATCAGATTTTTAAATCTCTTAATCCCACCAGTAAGAGAAGAAACGCCCACGAACAGCCATACCAGGGCTACATGCATGTAGCTACTTTTCGGGCAAAATCTTCCAGCTACCCCCCCCCCCCCCCCCCCCCCGCAGCCATGGAAAAAAATTGGCCCGTTGGTCTATATACGCCTGTGCTGGGTATAATTACTGAAGTCGAAATATGATTAATATTATATAAATTCTCTGATCAACTTTGCGAAGTGATTTCTCCCTCAGAAGATTTATCAGGTGCTTGCTGAGAAATGGTGGGGGGGGGGGGGGGGTAGCATCATCACGTAGTGACGTATTCGTGACACCCCCCCCCCCCCCTATAATTTTCCAATAAACTTTCTAGTGATTATACGTGTTCGTCAGGATTGTATTCGAAGATGCCAATTCTCTCATGCTATTAGTTATATACTTTCTTAAAGGAAAATTGGTTACTTTGACTTGTGTCGGGTTATAGCGAAAACGGCACCGTGTGAAAACGGCACCTGGAGTAAACGGCAACGAGTGAGCGAAAACGGCACCAATTGATTGTGGCGAGAACGGCACCAGTTCCGATGGCGAAATTAATTTATTTAAATTCTGCCTTTTTCTGTGTTTCGTTTTGAAACCGAGTATTTAGCCTAAGGTTCTCTAATAAATTTGTGGAAAATTGAGCAGTTAAAATGAGAGGATACATCTCCCCTCCCAACTATCTCATGGTTTTCTTGTTGTTTAGCAGTGACTTATAAACATTAAAACCAATAACACCCCTCCCCCAACCCCACCCTTCCCTCGGCCCTGGAATCTATCCAACCTGAATTCACGATACACCTCCTTCTTTATTATTTGACGCAGAAATCAGAATCTTGTGTATGTGTGTGTGTGTGGGGGGGGGGGGGGGGGGGCAGAGTCCGAATTCAAAGGACGTGCCAAGGTAAAAAATTAAAACAAGGTCTTTTAGGCCATATTTGGATGGGGGCAGTCCAAACCCAAGAAATCCGGACTCCTGTGCCAAAACGAATGTAACGGGCCCCGTATTTCACACGTTGCTATTTTCCCCTGTACCAGTGTCACTGTCAGTGTCACACAAACAATCAAAGCCTAAATGGAGGTCTGTAGCAACAAACTACTGAGGGCAGTTGTTCGCAAGACATGACAAATTTGGAAAACTGGTACGGCACGTATTAATAAAATAATTTACGTCACGACTACAAATTAGTACAATACATGTATATTTTATTTATTCACTAATTCACTATCGCGTTTTGAACAAGACTTGAGTTTTATTTTGAACCATCATCACGACTAACTGATATTCCAACTTCGTCAAAACACGCCTTCTGCAAAGGCAAGCCGTGAAAATTAAAATTCTACCTGTTCTCAAATGGACCGTCCCAGTTACGTCACTTGTGCATTGTTGCAAAATGGACGCTTTTCCGAAAATACACACAAATTCCCAAAGAGAAAAAAAAATCGTTCATATAATTTTCGAGCGAGCTAAAATCACAGAAACGTAACGACGGCGAAGTTAAATATATTACACGTAATCGGGAGCTGAAAACTATAAGATATTTTCTTGATTTTGTATTATTCCAGAGTGTATTTACCATTGGGGGTTATGGAAAGGACAGTAACTAGTGGATATTCTGTCTAACAGAATGGATCAAAAGAAAATATTGCTTCTCCAAAATCAAAACACCAGTGATCTTTTGGAACCTAACAATCATTGTAACAAGGTGAACGCCAGCATTTGTTCTCTCATTTTTGATTTCCTGAATAGACTAAACTGTAATCAAAACTGTCGTAAAATGGACCTCCTGCTACCAAATAATTCATAAACTGAAGTAAAATTGAAAAATGTCTGGAGAATGGCCATCATAAATATAAACACAGAAATTTCAGTTACAACGTAAAGATGGTAAAGGAAACAAATAGAATTTTAATAACATTGGTTTAATACTTTGAATCCTGGTGGTTTCTTCCACCCACGTTTAGTGTCATCTATTGAAAGGGTCTATTTTCGTTACTTAGGGGTGGACCAATCAAGGTTGCACCTTAAACATCTTGATTGGTTTTCCAGACAAATTCATTATCACCGATCTACGTGTTGAATTCTGATTGTACCGCGATCCTGTCCGGAAATGTGGCATTTCGGGTTCAAAGGGTAGGGAACCATCATCACTAAACGACTGAGCATAATAGTGCATTAAAAAAAATGTCATTCAGCACGCATTTAATAATGCCTGATGACCAAACAGTTTTAATATTAATTCAATAACTGAACAAAAATTAAAAGATTCCTGCAGGTTGACAAACATAAATGTAAATACAGGAAGTTCGGTCAAAACGTAAAGAAGGTGAGAGTAACAAATAAAATGTTAACACCCAACATTACTAAAGTTCTGAGCATAATAGAGTGCAATACACAATATGTCCTTCAGCTCTTATTTGAAGGTATGTTGTTATGAATTGCAAGAAATATAGAAATATGTAAAATTATTTAGAAATGTCATGTCCCCGTTTACTTAACTGAATATAATGATGTTGAACAATATCTGCGGAGTTACATGGTCGGTGAACGGTTGATATACAGTTTCGCACAATCCTCTCACAAATAACTTCACAAATCAACAAACCAGGGTGTATATGATCCTTTCTCTGCAAGTGGAAACTGTAATAAATACATAATGCATTTTAATCCTCTATCCAATTCGCATTGCGGACGAACACGTAGAGAAAGTTCTTGAATAACAAAGATGTTGATTCTTTTCCTGAAACACACAGCTTTTGGCACCTCAATGAAACGAGCTCAACATGATCAAAAGTTAAAAAGTAACAATAATTAAATGAAGATATTTGCAAATTGCGCTGGTCGGTTTTGGCCGTTACATTTGAGTTGATTACACCACAGAAAACAAGTGATATTGAATACACAGTTGCGAGGATATTTACGAAGGTCTTGCCCAGGTGAAAACACTCGAGCAACATGGTCTGATAAAGTGTGAACGGCTTGTCATAGATGGTGGTTTTCTTTGACAATCAAATTGTGCACATACAGGATAAAACATTCACCCTCGTTTACCAACGTGGGATTTAGTGTTAAATCGCGCGCTTGTTCACAAAAATGTTCAGTGGTCTTGAAATCTCCATGTTTTTTTTGTGACTTCTAGATCGCACTTTTAACGTTCAAATACTCGTGGTGAACGTTGAATGTCACGCGTTTTTAAAAAAAAGGTGAAATTGTACATTTTCACTTTGTTCTTTTACTTTAAAATTTTTGTCGACGTTCCCATCGCAGATCAGACCATCAATCCATCGTTGGTGAACGCGAGCAAAAATTTTAGGCTAGCATCAAAAAACGGTTTGAGAATTCTAGACCAGTGGTCCAGAATTCTCTATTGTCTTTGGGGCGGTGGGTTTTTCCCATTTATGACGTCATTAGGGGAATTCCCATAGTGGGAATTTCCAAACTCAGCTAATCGACCGATCAGATCGCTCGATTCTCCGCCAATTGACCGATCGGATTGCTCGATTCTCATAAACTCGATCATACAGAGTTATCTCCCCTCGTCGTGGGGTGGGTGGGGGGAATACCCGGATTTTTTTTCCTCCAAAAAACTTGACGGACAACTGTCGAACGCTTCCATTTCTGACGTGAACGGGGGGAATACCCTAGGAAATAAATAAAAAAAAGTGATCGATATATACAGGAGAGAGAAAAATATATAATATAAAATATTATAAATAAAATATATAAATAATAGTTATTTAGAAGAATAAATATATCAGATCGAATAGATAATAAAAAAAAATACGTAAATCATGAGCGCTTCCCAGACTATTAGAGCGAGGTTTCTTTTAAACATGCTGATGAGAGCATACGCAATCTGCGTGAACGAAGAACTACGTCCCATCTTGTTAGAACGATGCGTCGGATGTCAGGATCATCTAGACTTCGATCACGACAATCATTCGTGTCTGACGATGGAAAGGGAAGATATGGTCGTCATGTATTTCGAACCGGCGTTCGAACGCGTTGGAAGGGATTAGTCTTCTGTAAGAATCAAGACAAGCCTACAGTTTCGGAAGAACTGAAATTGGCGCGTAAAAGTCTGACTTTAGAAGACAAAGGATGCATCAAGAAATTATTGCTGAATGAAGCATACGTCTAAGTTTTTTTCGTTGATACAAAATAAGGGAGAATAGAAAATAAAAATAAATACACACATAAAATTTTTTATCTAATATTAGAAAGAAAAAAAATACAAAAATGAGAACCAGAAATAAATTGTATCCGACGTTAGTGGACGACGAGGATGAGAAGCCGATCGACGTTTTGCCGACGGCACCGTCGCTAGAAGAAAGAGAAAGAGGAGAGAGGTATCGCATCGATCAAATCAAGAGAATCCAAGAGTATCTAACTCGAGAGAGAGATTCTCGCCGTTCTCTCAAGAAGAAGTATTCGTGTTTCGTGACATTCGTCAACGCGATCGACACGACACTCATCACGATTTCCATGGGTTTACACGCGGCCGGCATCGGATTGTTGTCGACCGCGGTCGCAATTCCGATCGTGTTGACCGTAGAAGGAGTGGCCCTCGGCGCCGGATTGATTAGCACGCTCGGAAACTTTTTGAGTAGGAAATTATATCTGAAGGCGAGGAAACACGACAAGATTCGCGTCTTGGCCGACTCCAAGATCGACACGATATCCGAAATGATCTCTATGGCGTTGAAAGACGGTAGGATATCGGACGGAGAATACTTCGCGATATTCAGCGAGAAAACGAAATACGATGCCATGAAAGAAGCCGTGAGAATCAAGACTCGTCAGATCACCAAGGAAGAGATGAAGGATTCTCTCGTGGAAAAGGGGAGGAAACAGGCCAGGGAGGAATTCAGTAAGATGATAGAACTCAAGAGCAGCGATTGAAAAAAAACATATTTATAAGAACAGAATTAATTAATTATTAAATTTATATATAAAATAAAAAAAACGAAATTAATTTAAATAACTCTTAAAAATGTATTGCGTAAAGTGTAAGAGAGTTACCGAGACGAGTAATTCTAGAGAAGTGCGAACTAAAAACGACAGACAGATGCTTCGCGGAATTTGCGACGTGTGTGGTTCTGTCAAGACACGATTCGTCAAAAAAAAGAACGCGAGCAAAGGTAAAGGCATCGTGAATAAAATGATCAATAATCTACCTTTCGAAATGCATCTGCCCGGTCACAGTTTCACTGGACCCGGAACGAAATTGAACAAGAGACTCAACGCCGATCTGACACCCATATCTTGGAGCAAACCTGTGAATAGGGTGGACGCGGCCGCGTATGATCACGATCTGTGCTACGCCGGACATCCCGACACCAAGACTCGCAACGACATCTGCGACAAAAACATGTTGGGGAAATTGAGAGGCATATCGAATTCGACCAGGAGAGAGTAGATGGAACGTTCGCTGGTCGGCAATCTGATCGGTGCGAAACGTCGATTCGGATGGGGCGTTAAAAAAGCGCATCTGAAAAGAAGAAGAAACGATTATTGACGAGCGAATTGGCCGAGGAGTTACACAAACCCATAGTGCGTAAATTTCGAAAGAGAAGGGTGTTCGTGAAGGGTCTGGATGATATTTGGTCTGCCGACTTGGTCGACATGAGATCGTTTTCGAGGTGGAACGAGGGCGTCAAATATCTATTGACGGTCATCGACGTGTTTTCCAAACACGGTTGGATCAGAGCTTTGAAGGATAAATCGGGACCTTGCGTCGCCGAGGCTCTGAAGAGCGTGTTCGACTCGTCTTCTCGAAAACTGAATAAATTGTGGGTGGATAAGGGAAAGGAATTCTACAACAAGCACGTTCGTCGATTGGTTGACCTCTACTCAATCGAAAACGAATAGAAAGCCAGCGTGGTGGAACGTTGGAATCGAACGATGAAGGAAAAGATGTACAGATACTTCACGGCGAATTCGACCAAGAAATACATATACGCTCTGAACGGCCTGGTCAAAGATTACAACAACACGCGACACAGTTCGATCAAGATGACTCCCGCGGAAGCTAGGGATCCTCGAAACGAAAAACGGGTCTACGCGAATCTATATCCTGAGAGATCTAAGATCAGGAAGAAGTCTAGAACGCCGAAATTTGCGGTCGGTGATCGAGTGAGAATTTATGCTTATAAGAAGCACTTCGAAAAGGGTTATACTCCTCGATGGACCTCGGAAATCTTCGTGATAATCAAAATATTTCACACCGATCCGGTGACTTACGAAATCGAATCTTTGGATGGAGAAGAGATCATCGGAAAGTTTTACGAACAACAATTACAGAAGACGAAGTTTTGATGAAGAAGACAAATTTTTTTTTATTTACTCTCTTTAACATTTTCTTGTTTACACACATATATATAAGAGAGAAAAAAAACAATAAAAACTAATTAAAAACTATTTTTAGATAAAAAAAAAGCAAGTTAATTAATAAACAAAAAACTAAAAATCCTTTAAAATGACGAATATACTAGATATAGCACAAAGCATAGTGAAAGATGAAAGTATTCAAGAATTTGAGGTTCACGAATACGAACCGGTAACAGGAACGAGTTTGAACAATGCGGGAGAGATAAGAATCAACGTCGAAACTCAAGATTTATTCATACATCCTAGCGAGAGTTACATAGTGGTGCAGGGACGTCTCACCAATGAAGATGGGAGCGACTACGCTGACGACAACACGGTTACTCTAGCCAATAATGGCATCATGCATCTATTCAGTAACATAAAATACATGCTATCCGGACAAGAGATAGAATCTGTTTTTCATCCCGGTCAGGCCACCACGATGTTCGGACTCTTGACGTATCCTGATGATTTTTCGAAATCCAGAGGACTTAATCAGTTGTGGGTGAAAGACACCGTAGGCCCTGCTAGCGCAGGCACTGCCTTGATATTCGACTACGTCGTCAAGACGTCCAGACCTAAAGGAACGTTTTCGTTCAGGATACCTTTGAAAGACATCTTCGGATTTGCGGACGATTACAACAAGATCATGTACGGATTCAAACACAATCTGACGTTGATTCGAAAAGGAAATGACGACGCAATAGTGAGACTCACTGTGACTGATGCGGGTAAGATAACTCTACACAAGATATCATGGTTCGTTCCACATATGGAGCCTTCGATCATGGAGAAAGCGCGTCTCTACAAGATCATAGAATCCAAGAGTAAATTACCCGTGGGATTTAGAATTAGACAGTGCGACACGGCTAGCATTCCTCCCTCCACGAATCACTTCGATTGGAGATTGACAGTGAAATCCACTTCCGAGAGACCGCGTTTCATCATGGTTGCGTTTCAGACCGATAGGGATGGGTCTCAGGAAAAGAATGCGTTGCTGTTCGATCACTGCAGTTTGAGAAACATGCAAGTGTTTCTGAACGCCACGAGATTTCCAGCAATCGATTACAATGCATCGCTCGGCAAGAACGATTTCTGCAGACTGTACAGCGACGCCGCTGATTTTAGAAAGAAGTATCATGGTCTAGACGAATTGATGAGCAATCCTAACATATCTCGCAGCAAATACAAGTCGATGTATCCCATGTTCGTATTCGACGTCAGTAAACAGAGTGAACGACTCAAGAGTAGCGTCTTAGACATTCAGATCAAGATGCAATTCGATAGGAACGTTCCGAGAAAAACCGAAGCCTTCGCCCTGTACTGTCGGACAGAGAATTACAATTCGAATCGGACGGAAATAAGATGTCGATCATTCGATGAGAGATGAGTGTGGAAAAAAATAAAAAACAAAAAAAAATAAAAAGTAATGAGTAATTATTAAAAACAAAAAAAAAATAAAAAAATAAATTCGTTTTTAATGATATTTTTTTAACAAAAAAAAAAGTTTCAACCGAGAAAAAATCGTCTTTTTTCAACATTCTCGACGTACAAAATGTTACAATTCGTAAGTAGTCACATAGAAAACGAAATACACATTCCATTTTTGCATTTGAAAAAAAAGAAGATTTTTACGATTATGTTCTGAATTATTTAAAAGATTGCATGCTATTCACTTGAGAGAAACAAAAAGGATATTTCATGACAAAGATATTAAAACTCGAACAGATCTTAGATTGTTCGATCCTGTGCGATCGTCTCTCCGTTTCCATCAGATGTTCCATCCTGTGTTGCAAGCCAAAAAACAAAAAAAAACATGTGGAAAAATGGTTAGATAAACAGCGGGATAGACGTTTGGAAATGAAAAGAATGAGACGCTTTCCACCATCACCACTACCTTCTGAAGAGAATGGTAATGATGCGAGTGTTACCAAGAGATGCACAACATTAGTTCATAATTAAGATTCGGATAAACAAAAGTGTTGTTATAAACGTATCATATCACAAAGAAAAAAGAAAAAAAGAAAAAAAGAAAAAGAAGAATCGACGCTGAAAATTGAGAAAAAAGGAAACGTTATTATAATACATGGTGATAGTGAAGAAGAAGGAAAACAAAAAAAAAATGAGATCTAAAGATGATCTCATTACTTTTTTTTTGTTTTTTTGTTTTTAATAATCACACGTTATTTTTTTTAATTCATTATTTTCCATGCATTCACTGTTTGTTCAAAGAATCTAGTTCGATCAGTGGACTCACCACGGAAGTGGTGGCTTCGGGATTATTGGTTTTCGTGACGAAATTAATCCTGTCTCCGGTGTTCACTTTGAGAGGCGTGCCAAATGTGCTAACATTCGCGTGTTGATTCTCAGTCTTTTCGACGCTGTATCTCTTATCGCTCTCCACACCATTCACCATGAGATTGACGACTGCTCTGTTATTCAAATCCGAGGAAGCCTGACTCATTCGAAGGATTTCACCTCCCAGCGGCATGGGATATCCCACCTGACCATGTTTCGATCCGCTACCTCCATTTCCAAAAGACCACTCAGCTTTTCCTTCATCTAAGGCGCCGGCCTCTTCGGCACACATGGTGATCAATTGTCTAGCATATCTAATTTTCTCCACCACCGAAATCAGGGTGCAGGCATCCGTCATGTTCACGGGATCCGGTAGATTCGTGAGCGCGTGTCCACCCATGTCTAGTTTACCTTCCATGATGTTGCCCTTTCTCCAGACCGAGTTGTCGTCCACATACTTTCTGCTGACCACGCTGGAATCGAATTCGGGATCGTGATCGAGACCGAATAAATTGTGACCGGTCATGTTGATGCCACTCTCCATGGTTCCGCCAGATTGTTTGTTCAGGTAGAGATCATCCACTTGCGATTCTAGGTATTCTTGCAATTGTATCACGGCAGAATCTACGTAGCCCTTGTTGACCGCGGTTGAGTCTGCATCCGTGTCGTTGATCTCCGACAGATTCAATATCTTGTTGAATCCTGCATTCAGATCCGATTTCATTTCTCGTCCATCAGACTTTCTCTGTTCCAGATCTATGTAGTGTTTGGTCGTCACGTCCTTGGGATTCGTGGGAGTGGCCACGTTTGTTATCTTGTTATAATTGGCGTTCAATTCCGAGTGCATCATTTTCGTAATGTATCTATTTCTCAGGTGTTCGCTGAATCTCATGTGAGAGTCGTCCGCGTATTTCTTGGTCATGGCATCGGTGGGATCTATGGGATTCGCAACGTTCACCAAACGTTTGGATTTCAGATCGAGATCGTCGGTCATGGTTTTATCCACGTAATTATCTAGCAGGATTCGTTCGAAATCGGCGTTCCCCCTGTCGAGGTATTTTTTTGTCACAGCATCTGCGAGATCTATCGACTCGGGAAGATTGTAGAGCTTCTTCTTGAGGTTCGTATCTCCGAACGTAACGTTCGTCCAAGTTGGCAACGTCCTAACCATCGTCGACTTCGAACGTCTTCCTCTTCTTTCTTGGGTTGACTTTTTCGCCGTCACGTCTACCAAATTTATCGACTGGCATGTTGTTGTTGGATTTTTTTTTTGTTTTTAGAAAAATATGTTCAAAACGCAGTTTATTAAAAATGAATTATGTTATTTTATTTTTTTATTCAATTAAAATTTTTTTAAAATAATTTTTTATCTTTATATATACTATAAAAAAAAAATCTCTCTCTAATGTAAATCATTGAGAATGTCTTGAAATCGATCTCCTTCAGACCATCTCTTGAGAATGTAGAGACACAGGTGACCGCAAAACACTTGATCTGGTGATTGCACTTGTTCCGTGTTGTAACGAACCATCGATTTGTTGAAATAATACTTTATTTCTTTTGGTGGCGAGATTCCGTAGCTGTCGAAATAATAATTTTTCTTCTTCCCGTTCTTGATCCATGCCACCCAGTGAGTGCCTTCACCCGATGAATTGTCTAGATTTAAAATTCCGCATTCCGATTGTCGAGGTCTTCTCTTCGGCAAGGCATCTCTGGAAAACACGCCTAGAAAATCTTTGATTTTCAAATCCTTTGCCGCATTCAACAGATCGATGTTGGATAGGGGTTCGTTAGGTAAGACGACACCTTCTACGGATATCTTTATTTTCTTATTCATAAATGCATATATATTTTTTTAATTATTTATTTTATTGTAATTCACTAAAATGACGTTATTTTTTTTTTTTTTTTTTCTTTTTCTTTTTAAACTAACACTCTCGATGTCACTATCGATTTCCATAATCTTGAATTCGTCTAATTCCTCTTGATTTTCTGGAATCTCGATATTACCATCTTTTAGTAGAACAGATTCGATCGATTTGTGGTGATTTAACGAATGAAATTTTTTAGATACCGCGTCGTAAATGTATTTCACTTGATCTTTTGACAATTTTTTGAACAGGAAGAACAACTGCAAATATCTATTATATTCAAATACGTCTTTTTCGCTACCTGCAAAAAAATACGACGCAAAAAGAGATATCAAACGTAGTTTGTCTCTCTTAGCTCGAACGTTTTCGGAATTTAAGAATTGGAGTTCGTTAGGGTTTTTTTTTCTTTTTTTCTTTTTCTTTTTAAACTAACTTTCTCGATTTCACTATCGATTTCTATAATTTTGTGTTCATCTAATTCTTCTTGATTTTCTGGAATCCTATCATCTGCAATCATATCTGGAATCTTATCATCCACAATCGTATCTAGAATCCAATCATCCATATTCATATCGTCTCTAATTAGATCCACAGTCCAATATCCCAGTGCCAAAGTGCATATTTTATCGTCTAACACGAATCTCTTATCGTCGCCGGCCGTCAGCAAAATCTTGTTGACTATTTCGGTATACAAGTCGTGATTTTCGCTCCGAATCAATTTCATAGTCTTATACACTGGACCACTTCCTAACAGACAATCTTTATACTCTTGGAAAAAGATGTTTTTCTTCACCACGCACGCTTTAACTCCTTTGCACTTCTTGATGTCTTCATCATCTTCTAGACAATAAGCATACAGTTTGGGTCTCAAGCCCACGAATTCGACGATCTGTTTACCGCCGCTCTCGTCCTTAAATTTACCCAACACCTTCTTGTTGTCGTTCGATTGAATGTTGGACGGGTGATCGACGGGATTATTGCTCGTGTCGAACCACTCGGCCACGTCCGGAGATATATCTCGGTAGATGTCTTTCGTCTCTATCTCGTAAACTAAACTGTCCATGTCGGTGAACAGTAGTTTGGCTTTATCACCAAATTTTCGTTTGACGTAATCGTAGTGAAACTCGTACATCAATTGCTTGCTAATATCTAAGATGATCGGTCCGAGATAATACAGTTTGTCGAACTTCAGGTGCATCTTTTGCATGTGAACGGCCACTAGATTTTCGTCGAATATGGTTCAGTGTTTGTAATTGGGTTTCGCCACTAATTTTTTAGCTCTTTTCTCAGACGTGATGAGTCGAACGTCGGTTCTCTTCCTCATGTTTTCCATCGATTTACCGTACACGCAGTTGTTCATGAGTTTGAAGAAATCTTTTTCGAAATCGTTCTCGGTTCGAGTTCTGAGATTCGTGTTGAGATTGATGTATTTTTTCATCCAAGGCTCTTCGTCGAATCGAATGATGTGATGTATGTCGACTAATTTCATCCCGTAATCGACATACTGTTTCAAATTCTCGCTGTAGATGACGTAGTTACGTTTGTTAAATAAATTGGGAATGAGTTTTTCCTCATCTCCTTCGTTCGGTTCCATTCATTCAGGAGCTAGCGGATAATCGTTGTGTGGATCGTGTAATTCTTCCGGATAGTTCAAATCGACTTCTAAAATGCAAGGATAGTCTCTCCATTTTTGCATCTCTTTCGGTTCCATTACCCATTTGAAATTTCCAATCGGTAAAGGATGACTCATAGCCCAACCATACAGATTATTAGCATCCCAATACTGTATGTATTTAGTCGACCGTTTCGAATCAAAACCTTCTTTCATGTAGGGATTGTTAGCCTCAGAATATCTGTGGGAGATCATCGAGACGCCACCTCTCGCAGCCCTTTCGAACATGAGCAACATGTCCACGTTGGATAATAATTCCAATTGGACTTCGGTGGTCTTCAACAGAGCGTCCCATGCCAGACCGGGTGCGGTGAAATACCAAGCGGGATCCAGATCATAATTTTGACAACAGACGTCTCGAAAATTTTCGAACACGTCTGCCAAGAGCAGAACGTCGGTCTTCAGATAGAGATCGTGATAATCTCTCATGGTTTTATGGTTTTCATATCGAATGACTTCCACACGTTTTTGGTGTGTTCGTAATTCTCGTCGGAAATGTCGGATTCGTATAATTTCGAATAAAAATCTTGTTTCGAAGGTAGTGCGGTGTCTTCAAATCTCTTTAGATCGTTCATGTAATCATAAGGATAGACTCCTTTCCTCAACATGACGTCTACTCATGCTCCGAAATGTTCGCTCGTGATTTTAAATTTATCCTTGCTCATGTTATCGACTAATTTTTCCAGAGTGGTCGACATGAATTTAAAACTGTCGATGAAACGTATGCATTTATGAATGGATTTTGTTTTTTCTTTCAACGTCTCTCCGTCGATTACTCTTTTCTTCTCCATGAGCTTCCATTTCGTGAAGGAAATGTATCTTTCTTTGCTGTTCGCGATGCAATTTAATTCTTCATGTGAGGTGCCGAGATTTTTCATGAACAGATGACTGTCATAACCCGAGAGATTGTGAAACATCACCAGATAGAAAGCGGCGTCTCGATATTTTAAATTACACTTGCTGTGAGCCAGACCGCGATACAGACCCGTGTAATAATCGTGGTCTCTGACCTTCTTATTTTCCTCCGAATTCTCGTCGAACGATTGTCTGCATATGTGACATTCGGTGGCTCTGTTATTTTCATCCTGCTGCTCTCGCGTGATGATCATTTTCGCTGGAGTTTTGAATTTGTCGTATAACATTTGAATTTTCGATTCTAACTCTTCCACGAACCTTTGAGCCACGTCGTCGTCTTCGCACTGTTTCGTGTAGGTGAAGGGACCCATGTCGTGTTGCGAGTCGAAAGCACATTTCACGTAAATGCAATAGCCCAAAGGTCTGTGTTTTTGATATCTTTCGACGTAACTTTGAAGAGCGTTGGGTTGACAGGAACTCATTTTTGCGGTGAAACATTTGAAATCAGCATACACGACGAATGGTACTTTTAACCTTCTATTGTGATTTTCAAACTTCACGATGGTGTTGGGTTTAGGCATTTCGACGGCGACACCTTGATTTTCGTTGCAATATTCCTGATGTTTCGCTAATGATTTTTCGGTCTTAAATATGTTCATGCAATTGAAACATAAAGATATCTTTCCGTTATGTTTATTATTTTGTTTCGACAGTAATCAGCTCAGATGTTTAACCCAACAATAATGACGATCGTCACCATTCGAAATCAATAATAAAATAATCGTCTTTTCTCTTCCGAGATACGAAGTCTGTCTAAGAGGACAGATCGTTCGTTTTTCTCATCGTATCCCAAGACGTTCACCGCTACGGTGGGATTTTGAACCTCGAAACGTTCGATATGTTTTAACTCTGTTGGAAAAGTCACTCCGGTCCAATCGAGATTTTTAGAAGTTTCCTCGTAACGAGAAACTCTATCGGAGTGTATTTCGACAGGGTATAAAGCGGAGGTGACTGCCCATTTAAAACACTGATCATCTTTATTTCTCACGTTGACCACGGCATGTTTCTTAGCCAAGAAATACGGTAATTCCAAGTAGGAAGATCCTTTCAACAGTTCGTTTTCACTTATGTGAATTTCGAGTTTCAACACCTCATCGAACGTCCAATTACTACCTTCATGTTGATAATTCGCGATAGACGTCAACATCTTGTCTTTCATCTTTTCGAAAACGTCCGATAAATCTGAACCTCGAAATACGGGTTTGACATTAGATCTGAAATATGCATTTTTCACGATGCTCTCGCCGGACTTCACGTGAATTTTATTCATCATGCAATGGAGTGTCATCTTAATTTTTAGTCCTACGTTCATGTATTCACGAAACAAATCCAATACTTTTTTCTTCACCTGTTCCATGAACAATTTCGGATCGATTTTCCTGAACGAGGGAATCAAGTCGAAAGTTTTAAAAATGCCTTTGATCGCACTCTTCCATTCTACGGGTTTCGATTGGAATTGTTCCACAACGAGTTGTGTTACATATTCTTCTCCTTTCCCTTCGTTGATGGCTCGTTGAATTTTGCTCGATATATCTCATTTGTCTAGAATCTGAAGTGCATCACTCGTTTTCGTTTAAATTTTTCTTTTCTTTTCTTTGGAAACTTGATGTTCTTCAATGGCTTTTCATTTAGTCGTCTTCTTATTTTTCACAATCAAAACATTTTTGTTTTTTTTCGACGTCGCCATTTCGATTCCTTTTACTATCTTCTCATTTTTCACAACCGATGCATCTTTTGTCGTCGTTGCTATCGACATTTCATTTGCCTTTCTAGCGTTTTGCAAATATTCTTGTATGACTTCAATTTTTTTTGATTTAGTTCTATGATTTCTGAAATCTGAAATTTGTAATAGTTTACAAATCTCGTTTAACTGAGGTATGGTTTTCTCATTTAAATTTACCATTGTTTTATCTGTTTGCTTCATTTGTAAGAATAATTTTTTTGGGAATTTTGTATTAAATAATTTGTTAAAAAAGTTTTGCTTTTTTACTCTTTTTATATATATAAAAAAAAAAAAGTTAAATTTTAAATTCAATTTTTTTCTTTAATGTGTTTTTTATTCAAAAACAATTTAAGACCGCTTTTATTTCTCGTTTGCAAAATGAACACGTTTTCTCGTCTTCGGAATAACATTCTCTACAGTAAGGCAGGTGTGCACACGGTAGAAATAAGACGTTTGTGACACCTTCGCAGAGCAGACACTTAGTGGACGTTTTGCTCGGCTCGTTTTCGACGAGTGACGATAACTTCTCTGCTTCCGTCATGAATTTGAGGAGATGTTCTAAAGTTATGAATTGAGACAGGGTCTTGTTCACGTTGTTTAACGCATTGTACAATTGTTCCTTGGTGTGTCCGAGTTGTAACATATTCATCAATAATTTTTGGTTTTTATCTCTATCCCTCTCTTCGTCTTCGATTTTGATCAATCCCAACGTTAGGATCTTGTTCAAATAATCACAGTCGCCTTTTTTAATATTACTTATGTGTTCTAGTAAAGGTCTGTCGTGAGGTTCCCAATTCATCAAATGTTTGTTACAACAAAAACATTTGACTTTGTTGCCTTTACCCACGTAAACGAAACCCACGGCCGCTAAATCTTTGGGTTTTTGAGCGAGATGCGATGGCCAATTTTTAAACGTTTGAAGTCTTGCACGTTCTAGACTATAATTCGGATGTTTGGACTTGATCATTGTTTTTACCTCAAAATTGAGTTTGTAAAAAGAATATTTTTTTTTTTAACTTTTATCTATATATAAAGAGAAATAAAGAGAAACTTTTTTAACAAATTATTATTTAAATACAAAATTTAAAATATACATTATTTGCAAGAATTCATAAAAACAAAATAATCGATCATGACAACAACACCTAAAAGATGAGAAATGAAATTGAAACGAGACGAAGCGTATGAGAAATTCGGTTTTAATATCTATACATTACAACAACACGATCCCATCGAATTGAATGAGGTTGAGATGGTGGACTTAGAGCGCTACTACAACAAATATCGAATGTGTTTGAAATTGGATAAAGCCGCGCTCGATTTGTTTTACGAGTACCAAAGCGATCTGCTGAATAATATCATTGTCGCCGAAGACAGAGAATTCGACAAGGGTGATTTATTGTTGTCCTATGGAAGTTACATATATCCAATAATCTCACTTGAACTCGTGAACAAATCGGGTGGTGAGAGCGCATTCGCCGATGAAAAAAAACTCAAAAGAGTAAAGATAAACATTCAAACCATTTTCGTAAGTGGAAAAATGATGAATGTCAACATGCTAATAACGGACTTGGAAATATAAACAATAGAGAGATTGAAATTTAAAATTTAACTTTTTATATATATATAAAGAGAAAAAAACTTTTACTAAAAAATTTTACATTAAAGAAAATTAAAAATTAAAAAAACAACTTTTTTTTATATATATATAAAGAGCAAAAAAAAAAAACTTTTTAAACAAATTATTATTTAAATACAAAATTTAAAATATACATTATTTGCAAGAATTCGTAAAACAAAAAACTAATAATCGATCATGAAGACAGCAACACCTAAAAGATGCGAATTGAAATTGAAATGAGTCAAAACGTATAAGAAATTCGGTCATAAAATCTATAGATTACAACGACACAATCCCATCGAATTGAACGAGGTCGAGACGAAGGGCTTAGAGCACAAATACAACAAATATCGCATACCTTTGAAATTGGACGAAGCCATGCTCGATTTGTTTTACGAGTGCCAAAGCGACCTGCAGAACATCGTCATCGCCAAAGATAGAGAATTCGACAAGGACGATTTGCCGTTGCCCTATGGAAATTACATATTTCCAAACATCTCATTCGAACTCGTGGAGAAATTGGGTGGTAAGAGCGAGTTGACCGATGTAAAAAAACTCAAAAGAGTAAAGATAAACATTCAACACATTTTCGAAAAAGGAGAAGACACGAGTGTCAACATGCTAATAACGGACTTGGAAATATAAACAATAGAGTGATTGATTTTTAGCGAAGAAAAATGAAAAAAAAAAAGTAATGAGATCATTACTTTTTTTTTTGTTTTCCTTCTTCTTCACTATTATCATATATTATAATAACGTTTCCTTTTCTATCAATTTTCAGCGTCGATTCTTCTTTTTCTTTTTTTCTTTTTCTTTGTGATATGATACGTTTATAACAACATTTTTGTTTATCCAAATCATAATTATGAACGAATGTTGTGCATCTCTTGGTAACACTCGCATCATCACCATTCTCTTCAGAAGGTAGTGGTGATGGTGGAAAGAATCGTCTCATTCTCAACCGTCTATCCTGCCCTCTATCTATCTCTTTCATCAGTTCTTTCCTTAGGTATCCATCATTAGCGTCTAACCATTTTTTTTATTTTTTCGCTCTCTGGCTTGCGATGTTCATCATTATCGTCAAATTGTTTCTCCACCTTTCCATCCAGGTGATAAATTTGTTTCTCCACCTTTTTACCCATTTTAAATATATTATTTTATACTTTCTATGATTTTATATTTTATACAATTTTATATTATAATAACATATTCAAAATCGGTATGTTCTTAAACGGCGAATTCTCACCGATCAACAAACCCTTGCCGAGTCGCTCGACGTTCTGTCCACTCTTCAGATAGAGACCGTTTCCTCTCAGAGAGTTGCCACCTCTAACGGGTTCTAGATACAATCCTTTACCGCTGTCGTCTACGTGGACGCGACACACGGCTCCTCCCTTCTTCAAGAACAGTCCGCTGCCACCCATTAATTTCTCAACCGCCGAACTAGCGAGTCGCGTGAGAGCTCCCACGCCGAGAGTCTTTCCGAGAAAGGGTAGTGCCTTTGCGGCGAAGGGTAATGCTTTTGCGGCGATTCCTGCCAATAGCGGTAGGAAACCGCCTTTCATTCTCAAATTGTATCTCAATTGAGCGGGACTCAATCTCACCGTCAACCCTCTTCCATCGCGAATCGCTTTCTCCCTCCTTTTGATTTGACTTCTGGTCCAGGCGATCGAATCCTGACCGCCTCTCGTCAGATCTTCGTGAGTGAATTTGAATCTCACCGCTTCGCCTCGAGTTGTTAACGCTCTCTTAAGTTTCTTCCTCTGTCCTGCGGATATGTTCACGTTTTTAACCACGTATTGTGTCATAATTCTGTTTTTTAAAATATATTTACTTCAATTGTTTCTTGTTTAATAATTATATTAAAATAATTTTGTAAAATTAATATTGCGTTTATTTTATTTTTGTTATCTATATATATACACAATTTTTTTTTGCTTTTATATTTCTCTTATGTGAAATCGTATCGTCACTCTCTCTCCGCGAAGATCTAACAGTTCACCATTTTGATCCGTCAACGTGGTTTTGAGACTATACAACGTGTCTAAAATCACTGGTAGATAAACTAAATTTCGAGGTCGCTCCACGATCTTATAACCCGGCGACACGTTTGGAAAGAAGGAATAGATCGTCGGTTGAGTGCTACCATTCACGTAGCTTCCAGCAATCACGTCCACGTTCACCAGAATGCTATTGACTGCAAGAATGTCGACCGTATTTTCAGATGCCGCGTGGCCTCGATACATCTTTCGATCGAATCCCAACATCTTGCCTATAGAATCGTCCGTGTTGAAATCCACTCGAAAATTATCTTCCAAATCCAACATCGTCTGTAAGGTATTAGGATTGGGAGCGAGTCTGATCTTGTTGCTTCCCTTTCCATCCGTCTTCATTCGCGTCTGAATGTAATCGTTCAAATCGTCTATGTCGTAACTCCCTTTGGGAATTCGAATCTCCAACCAATCCGTTCCGTCGGAATACTTGAACGAGTTATTCTTTTCGGTGACGTTGGGAAAGGAATAATAAGTCTCCAGATTCACCAACGCCATCTCGTATCTTTTCTCTCTATTCAATTCGATGGAAGGTTCGAATTTCGTAGCGAATCGAGTCGTATCGCCACTCACCACGATTTGAATGGATTGTTTTGCAGCCGTATTCTCAGCTATCCGTTCTAACAATTCTCCATGTTCGAACATTATATTTAATTTTATTTTTTTTTTATTCAAAACTAATTATTTGAAGATTTATTATTTTCTAAATTTTATTTTCACGCTCTATCTTATTATTATCATCAGAAACATAAAACTTGTCGAATCCGCACCGATATTTTCCGCGATTAAATTCGCTTGTCAAATCGATCACGACGAAATTGTAAAGTCCACCATCCCAAACCCTCTTGCAGAATCTCCTGAATTCCGCTGCGCTCATGTCGTTTGCGACGTGATCGCCGTAGATGTGTTTGAGATTCTTGAGATCTTGGCGAAAGAAACATAGAAAATTAGCGTTCTCCCTTATCGTCTGTCTGGGAAATCGAAAATAATTCTGCGACAGGTAGAAACAGTCCACGTTGCTGTGTCGACCCCTAACGTAATACGATTCGCATCGGTTCTGTCTCTCCAAAAGCAGATCGTCGAAAATCATGAGATTCTTATCTTCCGATTTCAGTTCTCTAGGATCCGGAACGTCGCTAGCGTTCTCATAAAATCGACACTCGACGTTCGAAGATGCATTTCTCTTCATCAGCTCCATCGCCGCACCGTCCAAAATGGTCGAAAGTGGAGCTTCGCTCTTGTCGAATTCCTCCCTACTGTCAAAGATTCTGGCTATGACGTCCTTGGGCAATCTACGATCCATGCACTCTCGAAGCAATCTGTATTCGGGTTGAAGCAAGCTCTTGCCAAACACGAACAATCTGTCGTAATCCAACCAGTCGGGTCGGGACAACAGATTCATCAACAGATTGATCTTTCCACAATTCGATTTTCCCACTATCAAACCTCTTATGCTTTTGGGAAAGAACTCGTTATTCAACCTCTTGGTCGCGGCGTCGTTCCAAGACATATCTTTAATGTTCATCTTTGTTTTATTTTTTTTGTTTGTTATTTTAGATTCTTTTCAAACGCAAATTTTTTATGTTTTTCAAACTCTGTTTTTAATGTTATTATTTATTTATATCACACCGTCGCGAGTTCTCTTCAATCCGGATCCACTCGTCATTTTGGCTAAATCTTGTATGGGAACCACAGCATCCTTAAAATCTTTCCAACTTTTCGGCGTTCGCTCTCACGCAGCTCGTTTCGCCGGCGGACTGATCAACTTGTCGATCAACGCGTCGGCTGCCCTCTTGCCAGCCACAGAAGCTATCCTACCACTGGCTTCGGAAGCGGCTTTCTTACCAGCATCCAAAGCCGTCTTATTACCGACCTCAAACGCGGTCGATGCGAGTTTTCTACCCGCATCGCTCGTGAACGCTCGCATTATAGAATCGACGATGCCAGAACCGCCTTGAACGTAAGTTCTGACGTATCCCCTGTTCTTTATCACCAACATATTTTATTTTTATAATATGTTTTTGTTTTTTTTCACTGGTAAATCGTTTTGTTGTTTTAAATACTTTATTTTCTAGTGTAAAAATTTACTGTTTTATTTTTGTTTGTTTGTTTATTTCTCTCTACTTATTATATACACATCAATCCTTCAATTCGTTCATCAGCCTTTTATAGCGGTTTTTATTCAAAACCTTCTGTCTTAACAATTCGTTAGATATAGCAACTATCTGATTATCTAATCCTGTGTTACCAGCCCGTCTGCTCGCCATCAACAAACTCAATCTCTGAGACAGAGCGTCAGAATCGCTCGGAAGAAAAGTGGTTTTCACCCCTTTGCCAGTCACCGATTCGACGAACTTCTTGTTCATATCCCATATGGGTTTCACCACTTTCGTCCACTTGTAACCTCTGTTGGCTTTGGGTCTCGTCTCTCTGGCATCGTTATTTCTCTTCATGGCGTGGGTCTGGACCAGAATGTCGCCGTAATTGTCGAAATCCTGATCCGTGTAATCGCTGGGCTTGTCGTAAAGGAGCAATTTGCGCAGTCCATCAGTTACTTTATACTTATTCGAACCGACAATTAAATCTTCATCATCCATTTCCACTTCTGTGTCGCCCACAAAAGTTCTACCCTCAGAATCCTTATAAATTCCATACAACAGATCTCTCTTACCGCCATCCTCGGACGACGCGACGCTATCAGTGGTGATAGTCGAAGCTGTATCGTCGCTCACATCGGTTTGAATCCCTGTGGGAACGTAATCCGGTGTAGATTGAAAGGAATACCGATTTCCAAAACTACCGGGCAACGAACCCATTCTCAAAGAACTGTCTTTTATGGGTCTCAATTCTTCGACTATCTCCTTCTTGCTTCGCTCTTGAACCTCCGTCACGGGTTTAAATATTTTTGTGGTTTCGCGTCTGAGTTCCATCTCTCCGAGACGTCTGCTTCTGTTAGCCGATTTAATGCTCTTCTTGGCACGTTCATATTCGCCTAAAATTTGATCTCGACGGTTAGCATCTATCTGTAAAAACATTTTTCGTTTTTAATTGTTAATGTTCCTTTGAGTATGCTAATGTGAGTTATTTATTATTTTCAAAATTAAATGTATAATTATTTTTATGTTTATGTTTTTTTCTCTCCTATATATATCGATCACTTTTTTTATTTCATAGGGTATTCCCCCGGCTCACGTCAGAAATGGAAGCGTTCGACAGTTCTCCGTCAAGTTTTTTGGAGGAAAAAAAATCCGGGTATTTTCCCCACCCACCCCACGACGAGGGGAGATAACTCTGTATGATCGAGTTCATGAGAATCGAGCAATCCGATCGGTCAATTGGCGGAGAATCGAGCGATCCGATCGGTCGATTAGCTGAGTTTGAAAATTCGCACTATGGGAATTCCCCTAATGACGTCATAAATGGGAAAAACCCACCGCCCCAAAAACAATAGAGAATTCTGGACCACTGGTCTAGAATTCTCAAACCGTTTTTTGATGCTAGCCTAGAATTTTTTGCTCGCGTTCACCAATGATGGATTGGTGGTCTGATCTGCGATGGGACGTCGACAAAAATTTTTAAAGTAAAAGACAAAGTGAAAATGTACAATTTCACCTTTCCTTTAAAAGCGCGTGACATTCAACGTTCACCACGAGTATTTGAACGTTAAAAGTGCGATCTAGGAGTCACAAAAAACATGGAGATTTCAAGACCACTGAACATTTTTGTGAACAAGCGTGCGATTTAACACTGAATCCCACGTTGGTAAACGCATCGTGTACACGTACATGTACAAAGTGGTCGTGCACTCTCCTTTTATACCTACTGATGTGTTCTTACGTGATGTTCTTGACCATAATCCAGATTCCATGCATGGTGTACCCGGCACAGTCCCCAATGCCTGTATTGTATCGCTTAACTCTTTACCTACCGAATCTGCCGCATCCAAACGCGTAATTTAAATACTAAGCACTTGGAAAAAATATATTTTTTTAACAAAACCATATCATGTGACCCCTCATTGGAATGACCTCGTTGAGCTCGTTCCAATGAGGTATCACACGACATAGTTTTATTGGAATTTTTTGAAATAGTTTTAAAGTCAACAATTAAAATAGTATATTTTGATATCGCCTGCTTTGGGTAAAGGGTTAACGCTGAACACGCGCAGCGATCGTGATATAAAATGTTAAGAGAAAATGTATTATATATAATTGCATTATTTACATTCTCTGTGAATCTGTCTTTACATGCCATTCTAATCCTCTCTGGGGGAGCAGGGGAATCTATTCTGAAAATATCACGGATTCCTTCTTCGCGTCGTGCTGACAAACTGACTTGTTTGATTGTTTTGAAAACAGAGCTCGTCAAGAAAAGAGGTGGTTCACCAACATCCTGTAATACAAACAATCAGTCTTTCATCAAAGTAACCCAACATGAGTCTAAATAATATTTTCATTTGAAAATAAATAATATACTGACAGAAAAACAGAAACCTAAGTTCAGTTTTGGTAATATATAATTTTTTTATCCGTAAACCAAATGTAGTAAAGTTTTATATTGCTACCTCAGTGTTCTGTCTGAAGAGACTTTGGTTAAAATTCGGTCAATCATGACGCTGAATGCTTTGAAGATAGTTTTTGTTTTGACAAAGCGTGTATCCGGGGCAGGGATGGGTTATGAACACCATACCAAATCGACGCTTCGAACAAACAGTAGACGTCGATTGCACAACATTTCATTTCAACTCGACTGAAAAGTAAAATGCCACGAATGTCCGAAGTTGATAGGGGTAGGGCTATTGCTCTAATTATGCAATCCAATAGCAACGTCTCGTCGCCCAGCAATTTAGGGTCCACGAGTAAACAATAGCTCATTTAGTTGGGCGTCTCGGAGCTACCGGAAGATTAGGTGACCGTCCCAGGAGCGGACGTCGGCGCCTTCCGTCGCCACATCAAGATTGAAGCATACGTCTCTCACACCTCCGTAACCGATTTCAGCGATTTCTCCGAGTCAGCTAGTAGGCATTCATGGTCGCGGAATGTGTCCAAGTATAGTCAGGAATCGGCTGCGGGAGTTCAATTTAAGGTCGCGACGCCCATACGTTGGTCCGCAACTTACACCAAGGCGACGTCGACGTCGATTACAATGGCTGCGAGCACATACACTAAATCGGTTTCACCTGGCTCACTGGAGACGTGGGTTATTCACTGACGAATCTCGCTTCACGCATTACAGGTCAGGTGGACGACAACGTTGCTATCGACAGCGAGGTGAGCGATATTCTGACGCCTGTGTTAAGGGAAACGTCGTATTCGGGGGGAGGACCTCCGATGGTTTGGGTGGGGGGGGGGGGGGGGGATTTATCATGCCGCGAAACACCTCTTGTGGTCCAGAGCAATCTTATAGCAGTAAGATATCGGAATCAGGTCCTCATGCCTCACGTCCTTCCACCTATCCATGCGCGTAACCTTACACTGCAGCAGGAATATCACAGGTATGCACACTACCCCCACATATCTTCCTGAAAATTTAACAATGGCCCTCTAATTTGAAAGTAGGTACAATAGTGAGGCAAACCGTCAAACTCGGAGGCGATTGTCAAGACATTCGACAGTTTCTATGAACAAAGTGGGACACAAATGCTGATAACTTAACAGGTGCAAATTTTGTCACTACAAATAGCATTTTAACGTGTGGCGGTTTCGTCTGGTTACACTATTAGATTATGCGTCGGAACGTTTACACAGCTCCATAAATCTGGGAACTACATCGGAAATATAATATTTTTGTGGTACTGGCATAATGTTCAAAACCAAACAGTAGGACACCATATGTTAAGTGGATACACAGATTCCAATCGTTTCAGGTCGGATTTTAAGTTGTTTATCTTACAAGAAGTATGTGTTGGGTCCGTAGTTACCCGAGTACTGCGTGTATCAGATACAAAATCTGTATCTTGCTACAGCATAATACAATCGTGTGCTTGGTTACCAGTTGTTTACGTCACTATTTATAGAACATTACAAGCTTTCGAAGCGCATTTGCGAGGGAGCTTTCACGTTTGTTTATACGAAAAGAGAAAAAAAAACAAACAAAGACTACTCAAAAGTATAATTGTTAAATCGCGGAACAGCATTGCTTTTATACTTTCGCATCTAATTCACTGGAACAGCAGGCAGTTATACAATTAAACACATAGTCTTTTCGGAATATTGAACATGCATGCCCTCAATAAGTTTATCTGAGGGTCGCAAATTTTCAAAGCAGTCGCAAACAATTTGAACTGAAAGAACAAGCATTTTTGGGAGTCTGAAAAAACTAAATCTTAAATTAAAATGCTAGTTAACCCTTTAATCAGCTCACACGATATCACAATTTAGTATTTTAAATATTTTTTATAAAAATATTTTCTAAAAATTTCCACAAAACCAAATCAGGTTACCCTCATTGGTTTAAACATATTTTATTTGTCGAAAAAAAAGTACAAAAAGGATTGGAGAACAAGTGCTTGCCACTTCGTAACACTCCTCTCCTTAAACATATGGTTCAACAAAACATATTAATTACGTGACAGCAACTGTGAAATTCAGTTTTAACATTAATAGAAAAACAAGTTATGGAACTGAATACAAAAAAAGGAAAAAGGAGAAAAAGAGTCAGAAGGAAAGGAAAAAAGATAAAAGAAAAACGAAGAGAAAAGAAGTTGTGAAAAGGTGTTGTCTGTTATGTCCATGCGGCACCACCAGCATCGGCATCAGCATCTTTACCAGCACAAAAACACAAATCAAGACACTACTGCCTACTGTCACTCAAATCTTTTAGTCGCATCGATACATTTTTGTACATACTTGAATAGGCGTGCATTAGCCTCATTTGGCAACTCCATGCTTCCAAATAGAAGGGTATCCACAGAAATAATATGAAAGCTTTCCCGGTCACGCATAAGTTGAGATCTAGGGAAGATAAACCGCTGGCAATAGAAAAAATAGTGTTCGGCATCTTCGTTACCTTCTCCACATAGACAGAGTGGTGATTCTAAAATGTGATTTTGGAATTTATCGACATTAAGATCACTACAGCCACACCTAATTCTGCAATGTAAAATATTCAGTTTTTGTTTGACTTCATTGAAATATGCAGGCGGTTTGACAATATCATTAGGTATCATTCTTTTAAAAGCGGTGATTGACGGGTATATTCTTGTTGCTATTGGTAATTTATTCCAAGCCTCCACACATGATGGAAAAAAATGACCGTTTAAACAATTCGGTGCTTGACTTATATTGTACAAAGTCGGATGAATTTCGCAAATTATAGAGTTACGTTCTCGAACCCGGGAGGCAATAGGTCAACAAGAAAATCTGGGGACATCTTATTAACTATTTTGTAAAAAGTACACATTTTATGAATGTGCCTTCTTTCTCATAGCGTCTGCCATCCAAGCTCTAATAGCAGACGATCCTGTGAGATAGATCTAGTTAGTCCTGTAATAATACGAGCAGCGTCGTAATGAATGTCATCTAACTGTTTCAATAAATACTGTGCAGCTCCGCACCATACAGGACTCGCGTTTTCGAGTATTGGGTGTAGAAATGAAAAGTAGATTTTCTCCAAAGTTTTGCGACCAAACACAAATATTAGTTTACGCAACTGCGAAACTCTAGAGCTAGTTTTTTTAAAAAGTTGTTCTATATGGCTGTCCCATGACAGATTTGATTGGATGTTTAAACCAAGATGTCTGTGGGATGTGATAAATGATAAGGGTTCGCCTGCAAAATGTAGATCCGGAGAGGATAAGTCTTTTTTAAGTGGAAACAAAATTGTATTTGTTTTTTGAGCATATAACTGCGAAACCAAGACAACAATGGGCCAAAAACTCTGTATGTTTTAGTTTTGGCAGGATTCCGTCATGCCACACTCTATCAAATGCTTTAGAAATATCACAGAAGACCCCGCATGTTATCATATTTTGGTCAACTGTGTTACAAAGACTGTGATATATTTCTAAAAGTTGAAATACTGTACTGTTCTGTGGTAGGAATCCTGACTGATATCTGTAAAAAAAAGTTGTTTTCAGAAAAATACTTATGCAATTCTTTGAACACTAATCTTTCCATAACTTTGCCCAGACAGGACAGTAAAGAAACTGGTAGATAATTATTTGGATTAAACCGTTCACCTTTTTGTATACCGGGATTACAGTCGCACATTTCCAGTAGTCTGGGAATGTTCATGTACCTGAGGATTTGTTAAAAAGCAGAGAAAGTGGTTTTGATATCGTAAATTTTGTTTCTTTTAATAGTCTGTGACTAATACCATCATGTCCGCTTGCCTTTTTCAAAGGGAGACTATTCAAGACTGAAATAACATCTTCTTCAGAAAATGGAATCTGGGTGCGACTATTCTCACACCTGCGTTCAAAACGCGGAAATTGGTGATTTTCTTTATCAATTTTGCTATTATTTATAAAGGTACTATTCAACAAGTTAGCTTTACCAATGTCCTCGTCAATGATTTCATACGTATTTTGTAATGTATGGTGTAGAGGGGGTTGTTGCGGGAATAAAATCATTCATTAAGCCGTTTATGACATGCCAAAACTGGTTTGGATTTGGATTTGTTGAGAGCGATTCACTTGCCAAATAATAAATCGATCTGTAAGACGTACGCGTATCTAGGTCAATTTTATCATTCCCATTCAACAATTAGGATCAGCGTGACGCTAAATTTTACGTTCCCATGACGCGATACACATTGGTACGGCACTTAACGTAACGGAATAAGAATTAGTCAAAAAATGAAAGCCGCTTAGAAGGAAGTAAACTTCCGAGCATGACGGCAAATTGACGAAGTTATATAAAATATTTGATGAAGTGTATACACATATACACATATACACACATACACAACACCCTTCATCAGACAACCCATAACTATTGAATAATTATGAGCCCTCATTGATACGATATGATCTTGTTGAAATTGTTGACAAAATAATGTTTTTTTTACAACGGCTCAATTTGGATGCGGTCGATTTGTTAGGTAAAGTCATTATAGTTGAGAATTGTAAGACAAATATATCATCACCATTGTGTTTGTGTACAGAATGTTATGACAGCTCTTGTTTCTAAGGCTATATGTTTCCAAAGCTCTATAAACATGTGCCTTAGGCTACAGTACAGTCGCCATGGATTGATCGTAATCCACGCGTGAGTTGTGATGTCCACGCATGTGTTTACCGGGCAATAAATAGCAGCATCATATTAATTAATGAAGCACCGGGTTGTTGGTCTACTCCAAATAACGAATATGGCCTCTTCTAATTGCCGCCATTGAACTGGCATGGACGATACCACTAGAGTTCAAAGGGTTTATGCCACCTAATATTGGGAATGGACATCCATTCTATCTCCGACATATAAAACAAAGGGGCTCGGTGGCAACTTGATTCAATTTGGAGACTGTGATTCGCCGATTGCGGACTGAAATGCATGTTTCAATACAAATATGTCGTCATTAAGTAGTTGTGAATGAACATCACCCGTCTCGAGAAGAGAATAGGCATCAAAATTTTCTCCTACCAGAGTGTCGAGCGGTAATTTTTTCCGAAGTGAATTTTCTTTCTGTCTGTTGTCACCGATATTTGTGTCCTTCGTGTAATGAGGTAATAGTGATTGGCACTAAGAAAGCCCAAACGACGACTCAACAGGTCAAATTTTGTTAAGAAGTGCATGTAAATGTAAACGAGTTGCACATCGCAAAGTGTCATATAGTCATTTAGGACAGACAGACAGACAGACAGACATACATACATGCAGACATTCTAAAATATAGTATAGATATAGGATTTTCGGATGACCATAGGGGTATGTCGTAATAGATTATATTTCCACTTGAACTGATGCCTTTTAAACTGTTGATGCTATCACTGATAGAGTTATTTCCATCACTCAATATTGTACTGGAAACCTATACGTCTTAAATGTTTAATTCATTATTGGTTTACAACGTTGATGTTTTACTTCGGCTCTTTAGCACCGGCACTTCCTGGCTTGTGGACTTCCCACTTTGAAGATGTTTTCAATGTAATCTATGTTTTTGAGATTCATATCTTCTAATCATGCAATCTTTACCCTGAAATCCATACTGTTTTCCTTGAAAATCATCATGCATTTTCCTGACGCTTTCAGGGTTAACATATCTCAAAACTGAATAAAGTCGGTGTATATTCCCAGTGTTATATATACATGCGTCAAGTAGAAATGTTTACAATTTTAATTATTTTGATTTTTTTTTAAATGCATCTATATTCGATTACTGGGCTGCCTGGTCTAATGAGAGATCAAATTATAAGGTATACTTTAAACATTGCAAAATAATGTCCGAGATGATGACGAAATATTTATTATCTGACATTCTGACCTTGTGATCTCCAGTGAGGCAATCAATTTCAACAACTGAACAACCAGCACCAAAGCAGTAACACAAAACTCGTGTGCCTTTTCCTGTCTCTGGATCATATTTTAAACCATTTGGTCTGCAAATTTAGAAAAAAAAACAAATGAAGTTAATCAGCGACAACTTCCACATCAATTGTATCTTTGCATTAACCTATTTTTTTTCTCACAGGTTTGATAATATCTTGCCATGCATTTGGTTATTTTTTTGGAGACAAAACTGTACAACTGAAACACTGCTATTTACTCAGCAAATGCGCAAAGGTTTTTCTCTTTCAAATCAAAATTGAGAAAATATTACCTGGCGCAAAATATTATCGTCCAAAAACATCATCAGTATCAACAATAAAATTCGTATTATTTTTAGGGGGCACCATAAAAGATATTTGGTAGTAAACTCTGATTAAGTTTGTCTCGTCATCCACATATGATGAATTGTTCTTCATAATACAGGTATGTATTGTTTGTATCCTCAGATAAAATACACCAAACATTTGAAGCACACCAACAAATTATCTGACAAGAATCGGATTTGAAATAAAATAATTCGGAATTAAGCTAGCAGTAATAACGTTTATTATAACCTTCTATGAAATCCCCATATACAGCAACACTAAACCATGCGGAAAATGAAATCTGTTCCGCACACTTGTGCGGAACGAAAATTGTTGACGTACTATTTTCAAAACAGAAGCGAAATTTCACCGGAATTTTCTACAAATCAGTTACTATTTGAATCCATAGCGATAGCTAAAAAATGTCCCCTGAATTCCAATGTGTTCTATGTGCCAGTGGGCACATAGAACACATTGGAACTCAGGGGACGAAATAGTAACACGGGTTCCCCTCGCAAATTTGGTTGGTGATAAAATGTGTTCTTTGTGTTGATAGTTGGCAAATGAATTGCCGAGTATCCTTCTAATAACTAATTTTATAGACATGCAGGCGTATAATGAACTCAGAACGACACGCGCGTATGAATGGGTTAATAAGCTAAGTTTTTGTTGCCGAAAATGAATACAGCCTTTCATTTTATCCTTCCGCGTTGGCACTCGTGCCATATCGATTAAGCCATTCATATGCGTGTGTCGTTCTGCTTATTTACTTTTCACTACTTCATATAACAAATGAAATTCCAATGCCAATGAATTATCGGTCAGGATTATGTTTTCATATTTTATGTGTTGAAGAAAGATGGACCAAATAAGTATGAGTGCTTCATGTTGCAATGCAGTTTTGAATGCGGATGCCGCTTGTGGTGTAATAAACAAGGGAATCCACGCATTTACCAACGCTGCTGTCTCAAATACCCACTTCTGCCTGGCCTTTGATTATATGCTTTATGGACAATGCTTTCACTTGCCAAGCAGTTTAGAATGCAGATGTCGGTTGTGGTGTAAGAAAAATGGGATTCCACATATTTACCAACGCTGCTGTTCCAATTACCCACTTCCGTCTGGCTTTAATTATATGCTTTGTGGACAATACTTTCATTTGACACGGAAATAGTAAACGATATGCGATAAAAAATACTTACAAATAGAATAGGAATGTAACTATATTTAATCTAATTTAATCTCGGGAACGGGAATTCTCTGGTTCTCGTTTTTGAAATGTCTGTCACGATACCGGGAATGTTCCGGTTGTCGTTTCTGAATACCATTCCCGATACCCTGAAATTTATCGGGCAGAACCGGGAATCAAAGACTGCGTTCCGCAGTCTTTGATTCTCGATTCTAGTCTATGAATTTCATGGGCATTAGCACTCATTTTGAGAACCGGTAACCGGGAAATTCGCAAGATTAAACCATAGCTCCAACGGCGATGCTGGTCTGGGAAGAAGTTGATAGTCAGCGTAATCCCATGAACTATTTTACCCAATATTTGATAACATGGTCTATGAAGTTCCCGAGTATCGTGATTGACATTCAGAACCTGAAGCCTCAAAGCTGTGAAATTTCCGTTCCCGGTATTCAATCTTAAATGTAACCCTGTCAGTATTAAATTCTTCAAAGATTTAAACATACTTTATATGCTAAAAAAATACTAAAGGGATTAGAGTACAAGTGCTTATCACTTAGAAAAACACTCCTCTCCCATACACAAATTATTATATGATTATGTTTACATGACAGCAAAACAACTGCAATACAATTAATTACTAAACAAAAATGAATAATTGGGCAAAACAACCCAACTTAAAACATTCTTCAAATTGATACAAATAAACAACAGCGGTGACAGGGTAGGGAAGTAGTTAGGTTTGTACGTGTTTCTGTTTCTCCTGAATAATCTCCACACTGAATGGATGTCAAAATATCAAAACTTTAACATCAACCAGCAGACTTTACCCACTACGCAACTTGGAATAAATATAGGATATACCCATAGTAGCTTCGTGTACCAAATGTTCACCACGAGTGGTCCAGTGGTGTTAACCACAAACCTTTGGCGCACGGTTAATAAAACTTCACCACGAGTGGTGAACATTTGGTACACCAAGCTACTGTGGGTATATTTTATCTGTACCATGGTCGTCAGATTATTTAGAGTCGCTATTATTTTTGCTCGATTTTACTGAGCACCAGACGTACATACGTGCGAATCTGTTTTTGTTTACACGAGCATCGGTGGGCGGTACTTCCGCTGTCAATTTTATCGCCGAAACGAAATGCAAAATGAAACGGGTCTTTTTCATTTCAATAGCATAATAACATATCATTTCGAGTTATGGATGCTTTATTAACATGAGACAATGCATGTTTGTTAAGTTTTGGTGTCCAATCGGGTTAACTCATTTAAAAGCGTAATAAATAATTGCCACTTTCATTTTACTCTTCGCGAGGCGACGTGCGATAAATTTAGACAAGTTCGCATTCAGGTCGACGTCACCAAAGGTCAACTTGGATGTAGTTCTACTGTAGGTGTAAATTTTAACTATTGAAATTCCATTGCCAGCGTGTTCACCACGATTGGTGTGGAAAGATAAAATTTATGTCATCGGCTTTTCATATATTGTAGAATAGGTAATCATGGTATGAAACCAATTCAACACCGTGTGAACGCATGGGCTTTGTCGAAAAAGATTGGATTGGTTACATTCCCAGTTGCATTATTGAGAAAATGTGCAGTTTGAAATTCTGATATCTGGACATTGGTGTGGGGAGTGCTAAAATAATGAAGAAGTATGTTGTGGTGATTTAACCTTTGAGCGAGAAATATTCACATATATACAAACACAGAAGTAATATATAAATATAAATACATGGTTACAAACAGATACAAATTATACATGCGTTAACCCTTTATCTAGCATGAAAAGCAGACGACACTTGCAAACAAAATTCTTGAATAACTAATTTTTTTCATTTTTTGTCTCAAAAACATAGGTTATGACGCCTCATTTGAACGAGCTCGAAATGAGAATATAATGAATATTAATTGGAGATTTTTTAGAATAGCGCTGGCCAGTTTGGCCGGTACGTTGTGTAAAGCGTTAAACTGTGAGCTTCCAACAAGAAGAGATCGTTATCAAAAGTAATATAACCACAGTGAAGTGGTAGAGTGCTTGAAGGCCGTATTTCGACTACCTGTTGATATAAAGGTGATGCAGTTTAAATGCTTCATGTCCTGTAAATGTTTTTTTTATTTATTTATTCCAGAGTACACAGCATCTCCTAACATAAATGATATTGAAACATAAGATTTGTAAAGATAAACACAATTCCACAACTTGCAAATGACTAGGGAAGCAACAAAGTTAGCAGTCTTAAAAACTCAATGGAGCAATTTTATATTCACTGAAACCTTTGGTAAATTCAAAGTTGAGTGTTGACAATTATATGTATATTGATATTTATATGGGATTTGTTAGATAAGAGGTAGAGAGATGCAGTTCCATTTTTTCTAACTTTTTCTGCCCTGCCGATGGGATAGAGAAACGTAGAGAACAGTTCGATGCTTTTATAAAACTTAATACTTCCCTTATAGTTTTGGAAGGTTGGTAGGCATTTTCTCCGGTTACAGGAATAGATTATTTTTTGTTAATCATCAAACATGTGTCCAAAAGTTCGGATGCTTCTGAAACTGAGGTGGGCCCTAAAATATTGTATCTTTCATTTATTGTGAAATATAAATTGCATTTTTCCCTAAGATTTTGAAAAAAGGAGTATTAGAACAGCTTTGGAAAAGAACATTCAAAAAAGGAGTGGCAAACACTTTCCTTAGAATTCTCACAGAAAGAGCATAGTTCTGTTTCGGATAGACCCGCCTTAAATAATTTTGCGTTTGTAAAGAGAATAAGGTGATTAATTTTAAATTGTAAGGCTTGTAGATGACCCATAGTTGGAACGAGCCTATCAGGTTCTTCAAAATTAGAGGTCATAGGCTATGCATTGGCCAATTTTATCCGTTATGTTAATGAAAGGGTTAAATTACAAATTATGTGATAAAAAGAATATCATATTCATTACGATTGGTTTGGACATGTTGGGACCTCGTTGATTAAAATCAATCTAAGCCCCAGCAGTGTTCACCCTGGCATGAAATTGTTTTGTGTCAAGATCAATTTTCGTCGGTGCCAAATGATTTGTTCGTTGACAAATGAAAGTTTTTTGTGCCAAATAAAATCTAATTGTAAATGAGAACCAGTTAATCATCTATTGTAATTTGAGTCCAACAAGGTGCCATCAGCAGCGCTAAAACATTGCACATGGCGTCTTGTTGCACACAAAGTACGATATTGTAGTAAAAGGCCATTATTAAGATTAACAAAATTACTTCATGATTTTTATTTACTCACAATTTATTCACATCAAATAAACTAGTATCAAATAATTTATTGTCTTCCAGAAGGCTTATAAAAACAAGACTGAATAAAAAGATTAAGTAACAAAGAAATGTTTTCATAACTATCAGACTAAAAGTATAAACTAACCCTTTACCCAATGTAACGGACAAAACCGGCCAGTGCTATTCTCAAACATCGCCAATTAATTTTCATTATTTTTTCATTTTTTGTCTGAAAAACATACCTTATCACCCCTCGTTGGAACGAGCTCGTCGAGCTCAGTCCAATGAGGGGTCATAACATATGTTTGTGAGACAAAAAATGAAAAAAAT
Source organism: Pictodentalium vernedei (assembly GCA_031216915.1). Taxonomy (NCBI): domain Eukaryota; kingdom Metazoa; phylum Mollusca; class Scaphopoda; order Dentaliida; family Dentaliidae; genus Pictodentalium; species Pictodentalium vernedei. Next base: position 533,774,145 of record CM062295.1, on the reverse strand, counting down.
AGTTATTCAAGAATTTTTCTTGCAAGTGTCGTCTGCTTTTCATGTTAGGTAAAAGGGTTAATTCAGTTGAGCCATTATAAAGAGCCATAATTACACCTATTTCCCCTAGAGTACCTGACAGCTGTGAATTTTATCTAGCCATTTCCATAAGATTTATTTTATCGAATACGACGCCACACTGAAATAATAAACCACCAACCAAAGTGTAGGTTTGATGTCTAATGATGTAGTTTGGGTAACAAACGAATTATTTTAGTGAAATTGGTACCAGAAAGCATGTAAACATCAGTTCAGGTTAATTTTAGTGAACTCGGTTCAGAAATTTCATATCAAATCGTGAGTCTGTCTTTGTACCTCAATATTGTTCGTTATAAAGAGACTGGGGGGGGGGGGGGGGGGAATTAACAAAGGACTTTTTTTCTATAGTAAATTTCTATTGCCCACTAGGGGAGGGGGAGTCACTCTTGCGTATTTTAGATCAACGTTGGACCCAAATACGCCAGAGTGCATACTGTTTTACGCTAGAGTGCCTTTCTATAGTAAATTATCATATGGCGCCAGAGGCCCCCCCCCCCCCCCCCCCCCAACTCCCCTCCGCCACCTATTGGTTAAGGGGAATTTACTAATGTTAATTTCCCGTAGAGACCCTTAGAGCTAGCCGTTTGAGGGACTTCCTATAGTAAATTTCCATAGGGACCAAGAGTGGCGCCCCTACCTCCCCCATGGACACTAACACTTTTCATCTTTCATGTCAGTAGTATGCCTCGTATGTTTCTCCTCATATTTGCAGGATCTCATGTGACGTCATAGTCACGTGACCCAGTGGTGCTATGTTTGGTTGACAAGGTAGCCCGCGTGAGCGGCCTTCTTGTGACGTCATCCTCATCGTGATACGTGGTGTTATTGCTCATGCCCAGCATGTGTTGCGAGGGTGATACGGTTTTCCGTCTTCCATTTTGCATACAATAGGCCGTCATCTTGGTTTCTATGGTCGCACGTGGTTGCTATGTGACCCAAAGGCCTACAATAAGACAGGGGTATATTCGGAGGGTATGCTCCTTTGTACAAGAGTAGTTTCCCGATTCGGAGAATTACCGAAATAGACCCGACAATCCCTCTAAACCACTAAAAAAGATTTTATTTACTTGGGATTCTTCAAGAATCCTACCTATAATAGCAGCACGTAGTGCTGTAGTAACGAGAGGGCCCCCGGATGTAAGTTCGATTTAATAGGAGTAGTTTTCAGGTTCGGATTCCTACCGAATCCTCGTTTACTTCGTAGAATTGCCACAAACAAATCGATAATTGTTTATTTGGCTCGGATTCCTGCAGAATCTTCGGTTTCTACCTATGTGTCTACAAGCTATGTTATGACTTTTACCATCTGTTCATAAAGTATTCTGACTTCCCTAAACATGTCATGTGTATACATTACAGGTAGCACATAGGCACAGGCTGGATGTGCCGATGATCACATTGTGCACTAGCACATAGGCACATACGGGTATTTGAGGATACCTATGACCTGGTATTGTATTATTTGAGGATAACTTTCTAGGGTACCTTTTATAGGATACTTGTCATGTGTACACATTAGGGGTAGCACATAGGCACAGGCTGGATGTGCCGATTATACTTTTTATAGGATACTTATCTGAGGATACTGTTACAGGTAGCACATAGGCACATGCTGAATGTTCCGATATGTCCTTATGTGAAATGCACAATATGACACATTGTGCACTAGCACATAGGAGTATCTGAGTATACCTATGACCTAATATTGTATTATTTCAGGATACCTTTCAAAGATACCGATTTGAGAATCCATTTTTTGTCGTATGAGGCCATGGGGGCCATGAAAAATCCCGCAATGAGGTCTAATTTACCACCCCTCTTGGCCTCATTTCGGTATTTAAGGATACCTATGACCCAGCTCCTATACAGATCCTATATGGCTCCTATGCACCTCCTATACAACATCTAAACCACCCATCATCCCCAAAGCTCCAAGCTCACTACAAGAGGGTGGATGGACGTTTTGTAACGTCAGTTTACTTTTTAATCAATTTTTATATTTTTCGTAATGTGTTTCTATCAGAGTAAAACCCATGATTTGTCATGTTAAAGTACCTTGTTATTGTAGGTGATGGAAAATGGAGTTGCGTGTAGGCATGCAGAAATTAAAGCATCTGCAATAAGCGAAAACCTCAGAATATAATATAGAAAAAGTGGTTTTGTGTTGTGTTGACAAAGAGGGGGATTTAAAACATCGGTGCATCGTGTGGCTCCCACTTGCACGTACAAACAAATTCATTTACTTATGAACTGCACTTTAAATTCCAAATGTAATGAAAACTGAACATTTTTGTAACATGTTCAATTGTTATTGCTGTCTTCAGGGTTTACATTTGTAGGCAGATGCATGCTTCTGTTACTGCAGATGTTAGATGGTGTAGGGTTGTGTCAACATTAAAAAATTCATGTTTCTACAAACAGTAGATATCTCAGATATCTCAGAAATTTAAGATTACAACATTTTTGGGAAGGTTTATGACTACTCAGTTCAGGGCACCAATTGTACATTAAATTTTGTTCGAGTGGGGACTGGAATTGGGAAATTTGAGTTTGGAAAAAATCATGCCCATATGCCTCTGGGAAAAGGGTCCATATTCCGCCGTACGTCCGGAGTGAACTTTACATTGTCGATCTCTCTTCACAAACTATTGGGTCGAATTGGCCCAACTTGATAGGCATGTTCCTTAGCATATGTCAATTCAAGTTCGTTCAAATAAGGTTGCCACGCCCAAAGAGGATACCACGAGGAGTATAATTGTGTTAGCACCCATATTTTTTGGTAAAATTAAAAAACTCTTCTTCTCCAGAACTACCAATCAGAATCTTTCTATGCGTGGTATACAAATAAAATATACCCATAGTAGCTTGGTGTACCAAATGTTCACCATGAGTGGTGAACATTTGGTACACCACGCCACTTCGGGTATATTTTATTTATACTATCATCGTCAGATTAATAAGAGTTTAAATGATAAATAATACAATCTGTTTTTGTTTACACGAGCACCAGTGGGTGGTACCGCTATCAATTTTATCGCCGAAACGAAATGGAAAAAGAAACACGCAAATCGCGGGGCTTTTTTTCATTTTAACAACATAATAACATATTATTTTGAGTTATGGGTGCTTAATTAACACGAGAGAACGCATGTTTGTTAATTTTTGGTATCTTATGAGGTAAACTCATTTAAAAACGTACTAAATAATTGTGGGTTTCATTTCAGTCTTTGCGAGGGGACGAGTGATACATTTAGACAAGTTTGCAGTCAAGTCGAGGTCATCAAAGGTCAACTTGGATGTAGTTCCACTGTAGGTGTAAATGTTAACTATTGAAATCCCATTGCTGACGTGTTCACTGCGATTGGTGTGTAAAGCTAAAATTTATGTCATGAGCTTTTTATATACAGTAGAATAGGTAATCATGATATAAAACATTCTCAGAGGGGTCAGATTCATGTTTGTTCGAAACAAGTCCCTGGGTTCATATTTCGGTTTCCTATGGGAACCTGAATTTTAACTTGTGCAGTATGAAGAGATTTAAAAATCATTTTCAGATCTACCAGTCAAAATCTCTGGATATTTGGTATTCGGCATCTGTAGGGGACCACCATGACGTCTGTCGAATTAATTTCCTGGAGTCATATTTGGGCTCACTGTAGGAACCCGAATTTTAACTTAGTTCAACTTGAGAAATATATATTTTTAAACCATCTTCTTCAGATCCATTAGACACAATCTTTTGATACGTGGTAAACAATTTCCTAAAACCGGAAGGGTGAGAGGGGATTCAGGACTTTTCAAATAAAGGCCTTCGGGTCATATTTGGGTACCCTCTACGAACCCGAATTTTAACTTGGTATAATATGAAGAAATTTATTTTAAAATCTTTTTCAGATCTACAAGTCAAAATCACTTGATATTTGGTATACATTCATCTTCAGTATTAAGTTTGTCCAAATTAAGTTCCAGAGTCATATTTGTGCCAACTGTGGGAGCCCGAGGTAACCGTAGTGTAACCTGAAATATTGTTTGGAAAATCTTCTTCAGATCCAATAGTCAGAATTTTTCGATATTTGGTGTGCAACCTCAGTGGAGTGAGGTGAGATTCAAGTTTCTTTTTCAAATCAAGAACCTTGGTTTGCATTTGGGTTCCCAGGTCCATCAGTCTATCTTTTGATATTTGGTAGCGGACTTAGTGGGGTGAGATTCAAGTTTGTTCAAAACAATCCCTGGGTTCATATTTGGGCTCCATATGGAAACCCGTGTTTTAACTTCATGCAGTATGAAGAAATGTATTTAAAAATCTTCTTCAGCTCTACAAGTGAAAATCTTATGATATTTCATATACTGCATCTTTAGGGGGGATCAGCTTTAAGTTTGTTCAAATTACGTTCCTGGGTTCAACTGTGGGGTCACTGCGGGTTGAAGATCGGCATATTATAAGTTATTGCACAAGCATTACTTAGAAACCACCTGAAGGTACAGTTATCAAAATTCAGACAAGATTTAAATCTTGACTTGAAAAGCTTATTAAATTATTTATAATGAAGTAGTACTCGTTTTTTTCTTTTTTTTTCTATTTGTTGTCATTAAAGATTAAAACAAACAAAATAAAAATATATATAATAAGAAGGAGTTTAAAAATTTACAAAAATTTTTAAAAAAATTAAAATAAATATTATATATTAAATAAAATAAAATGCCAAAATCTAAAAAGGATACCGCGGAATTTTTTTTTATATTTTTCTACCAAATCCGAGTTAAAAAAGTACTGTAGAAATCAAGAAATTAAAAATTATAACTATTACAAAACCGAAGAACGATTGATCGAAGCCGTGCGCGAGGAGATTTGTGAACTATCACTGGTGAAATTACAAGCCAAAGTGCGTCAGTCGTTGAAATTGAAAGGTGTCAAATACATGAAAAAAGACGAATGCATAAGTCACTTGCTCAACGGAAAGGGAATGGACGACAGATCTGCGGTAGTGACAAAAACAACTCAAATCGCGAAAAAAGGATGAGAAGATAGCGACCACAAAACAACGTCAACAAAAGACCACATAGAAAACTAAGAAGAAGAAGAAGATAGCCACTAAATGAAAAGGGGTAGGGCCTCAGAAGGTTTCGAAAGATAATAATAAAAAAATGAAAAGTGACACGGTTCGAGATCACGATTTGTTAGAAAAAAACGATGGATGCACTCAAGAGAGCGGTGAATGAAAATAAGGATCTCGATGTTGTAATGGATATCATGATCGATGGGTCGAAAAAATCATCATCGATTTTGATAGAATGAGATGAAGCCATCAAAGGATGGTTTAAAACTTTCGACGTGAAGCTCGGTCTCATGAAAAAAATCGACCCCGAATCGTTCATGGAACGGGTGAAGGACAGAGTGTTGGACGTAATTTGAAAACATCTAGATAAGGGTTTAAAAATAAGAATGATCTTGTATTGTCTGATAAAAAAGGTCGACCCGAGAACGCGCAAAATGATGAAAAATACATTTCATTTACTAAATGTAAAGTCGTCGATAAAAAGAGAGTCATCGATGGTTTGATTGAGAAAATGAGTCCCATCCATAGGGAGAAATTAAAAATCATGAGTAAACATTTTAATGATCGACGAGAATTGGTGGACATTATGTTAAGGAAAGGCGTCTATCCTTACGATTACATGAGTGATCTCGAAAAATTCGACGACATCGCTCTACCTCCCAAAGAAGATTTTTATTCGAAATTATACCAGTCTCTCATGTCCGACGATGATTACGAACATGCGCAAAAAGTGGTGGACATTATTTGACATGAAATCCATGAGAGAATATCACGACCTCTAATTGAAAACTGACGTGCTTCTCTTGGCTGATGTGTTCGAAAATTTTTGACGAGTGTGTCGTCAACATTACGACCTAGATCCGGCTTGTTATTTTGTTTGCACCCGCACTTACTTGGGATACTCTCTTGAAAACGACCGAGGTTCGATTGGAATTATTAACGGACGTAGACATGTTGCATTACATCGATCGTGGGATGAAATTGATCGACGTGCATCGAATCATTCGATTCGAGGAGGAGCCTTGGATGAAAAAATACATCGATCTCAACACGAATTTAAGAATGCAGGCCGAGAGCAACTTCAAAAAAGATTCCTTCAAACTCATGAACAATTGCGTGTTTGGGAAACCTATGGAAGACATTAGGAATAGAACTAACGTTCAACTCATCATGTCTGAAGAGAAGCCTAGAAAATTAATTGTGAAACCCATTTATCAACATAGAACCATATTCGATGAAAATCTAGTGGCCATGCAAAAGACGCATCTAAGGTTCGATAAACCCTGTTATCTCGGAGCGATAATGTTAGACATTAGCAAGCAGTTGATGTATGAGTTTCATTACGATTACGTCAAAGCGAAACTCGATTCGAAAGCTAAACTATTGTTCACCGACATGGACAATTTAGCTTACGAAATAGAGACTAGGGACATTTATGAGGACATAGCGTCAGACGTGAATGAATGGTTCGACACAAGTAATTACCCCAATGATCACCCGTCTAAGACACCAAAGAGCGTCAATAAAAAGGTGTTGGATAAATTTAAAGACGAGAGCAGTGGAAGACAGATCACCGAATTCGTGGGTTTGAGACCTAAATTGTACGCTTATCTCATCGATGGTGAAGAGATCAAGAGATGTTAAGGCATATAAGCGGATGTGATGAATAAAAACATCGCTTTCGAAGAGTATAAAGAATGTCTTTTCGAAAATTTGACGGTGTATAAAAAGATGGCTACGATTCAAAGCAAAATGCATGAGATATACACCAAGGAAATCAATAAGATTGCATTGACGGCTGACGATGATAAGAGAATTATATGCGAGGATAAAATACATGAAATGTCGTAAGTTTATAAAAACACTCGCGAGTTTTTATTAATTAAAGAAAAACAATAGAGAGAGAGAGAAAAAAAATAATAAATAAAAAAAAATAAAAAACAAAAAACATATTATGAATAAGGAGAAAATAAAATGCATATCCGTAGAAGGTGTCGTCTTACCCAACGAACCCCTATCCAACATTGATCTATCGAAAGCGGCAAAAGATTTAAAAATCAAACATTTTCGAGGTTAGCTTTCTAGAGATGCCAAGAAAAAAAGACTACGAAACGGAATGTGGAATTTTAAATCTGGATGACATCGGAAGTGAGGGCACGCATTGGATCACGTGGTTTTCGAATCGGAATAAAAATTATTATTTCGATTGCTATGGAATCTCACCACCGATAGAAATAAGGAACTATTTAACGTCAGTTATTTGCAATACAGAACGAGTGCAAGCGCCGGATCAAGTGTTTTGCGGTCATCTATGCCTCCACGTTCTCAAGAGATGGTCGGAAGGAGACCACTTTCAAGATATTCTTAACGATTTACATTAAAGAAAACTTTTTTTTGGGGGGGGGGGATATATATATAGGGAGATATAATAAAGATAAAAATTTTGGCTGCATTAATTAAAAAATAATAAAAAAAATGATATAATTTTAAATAACAAAAAAGACAACAAAACAAAACAAAACATGACAGTCGATAAATTAGGTCACGCTGATGATAATGAAGGTTCCTCTAGAAAGAAAAGAAGAACCACAGTCGAAATTGTTGGTAACACAGCCAACTTGGACAAACGATATGTTCAAAGATACGAACCTCGACAAGAACCTTTAAATTTAAACAATAAGAAAATCTACAATCTTCTCGAACTGATCGATCAGTCGGATGCCGCGACTAAAAAATACATCGATAGAGGAGACGAAAATTTTCAGCAGATGATGAGTGATAATTACATGAATAAAGCCATGACGGACGATCTCGACTTGAGATCTAAACGAGTGGTGAACGTAGCGGATCCTAGAGATTCGACCGATGTCGCCACTAAAAGATATGCGGACGACGCTCACGGGAGATTCAGTAAACATCTGAGAGAATGCTACATTCCTAAAGTGATGCAGTCTGAATTGAACGCAAATTCTAACAAGATAGTCAACGTGCCCGTTCCCACGAATCCCAACAATGTGGCAACCAAACAATACATAGACTTGGAACTGAGAAAGAATAAAGTCGACGAGCTAGAAATGAAATCAATCTGGATGTGGGATTCAATAAGCTATTGAATCTGTCTGCGATCGATGATATGGACAAAGACTCGACGGTAGTCAACAAAGGTTACGTGGATTCTGCCATACAGGATTCTCAATCCTATCTGGAATCTCAAGTCGACGACTTTTTTCTGAACAAACAATCTGGAGGAAAATGGAGGCTGGCATCAACATGAACGGTTACGAACTATTCGGTCTCGAGGACAACCCGGAATACGATTCCAGTGCAGTCAGTAGAAAGTTCTTGTAAGAAAATACGGTTTGGAGAAAAGGTGATATGATGGAAGGCAATATAGACATGGGAGGGCACGCACTCAGAATCTGCCGGATCCCACTCACATGACGGATGCCTGCAATCGGATCCCCGTCGGAGAAAAGATAAAATATGCCAGACAATTGATCACCATCTGGGCCGAGGAGAGCGGTGCGTTAGAAGAGGAAAAAGCCAAATGGTCTTTCGGAAATGAGGGTAGCGGACAATTGCACAGTCTGATAGGATATCCCATGCCTGTGGGAGATGATATCATTCGAATGGGTCTGACTTCTACGGCCTTGAGCAAAAAAACAATCGTCAATCTTGTGGTGAACGGTGTGGAATTTGAGAAGAGTTACAGTGTCGAAAAGATGAAGAAGCAACATTTGAACACTAGCATCTTCAGTACGCCTCTCAATCAATTTCAAGATGAAAACCAATAATCCCCAAGCTGCCACTTCAGTGGTCTCTCTGTTGATCAAACTGGACCCTCTAAACAAAGAGTGAGTGCAAAGCAAAAACTTGAAAATAATAACAACAAAAAAAAACATAAAAATAAAATGAACGACGATGAAAAATTAATATAATATCTCAAACTCAAACGATTCTTAACTCTCGAAAACCTGAGAAGCAAGAAAGATAAATTGCGTTTCATATCGCGTTTCGCATCTTATCAAGGAGAAAACCTAAAAGACGTTTCTAGGTTCAACAAACTTTTACGGACATTGTTCTTGCTTAAAAAATTAAGCAAACAGCAAGAGAAATATATGTTTCGTGAAAGTTATAAACCGTTTCAAAATGAGTAGGGGAGACAACTCCAAAAAAAATATAATTGGATTTTGAGACATTGATTTATTCTCAAAATCCAATTATATTTTTTTTATTACTTTTTATTTTGTTTTGACATTCCGAACTTGCATAAAAAATGTTATTTGTTTTGGTTTAACATTCTTAAAACACTCGTCCATGTCTAAATCAAGATTGAACATAGCAATAATAAATTCTTCAAAAGCCGTTTTTCCTCTATACGTTAACGAATCTAATAAATGTCTCACGCAATCGTTTGTGGTTGTTCCCTGTTTTTTTAATTTGTTCTACCATTTCCAACGTCAATATTACGGGTGTTGTCATTCCCAATCGACCTAATATATTTAATAAATTACTCTCATTTATGTTACCTACCAAATGCGTTCGATTTCGTCTCAAACATTCTCTATCTTGATTATTCATTTTTTAGGGTTTTTTTTATTATTATTTATTTTTATATTTTTATATTTTATCGATATTTGTTTTTTTTTGGGGGGGGGGGGGGTACTTTTAATTTTTATATTATATCATCGAATGATAGACATTTTTTGCCCGTCCGATTCGAATTCTAACTCTCTATCAGATAGTACTAGAGCAAAAGCCTCGGTTCTCCTCGGCACATTCTTATCGAATTGCATGTTGATCTGAATGTCTAAGACGCTAGTCTTGAGTCACTCGCTCTGTTTACTAACGTCGAATACGAACAGGGGATACATCGATTTATATTCGATGGGAGTGATGTTAGGATTAGCCATCAATTCGTCCAGTCAAATCTTCGTCCATCTTTCTGAAATCCTCGGCGCCGCCGTATAGTCTGCAGAAATCGTTCTCATCGAAAGAGGCATTGTAATCGATGGCCAGATATCTCGTGGCATTTAAAAATACATGCATGTTTCTCACGTTACAATGATTGGATAGGGAAGGATTGTTCTCTTGAAACCCATCCCTATCGGTTTGAAATGCCACTACGATGAATCACGGTCTTTCCGAAACAGATTCCATGGTCAATCTCCAATCGAAGTAATTGGTAGACGGTGGAATACTAGCCGTGTCGCACTGTCTCATTCTAAATCCCACCACTAATTTACTTTTTGATTCTAGGATCTTGTAGAGACATACTTTCTCCGCGACTGAAGGCAATACGTGCAGAACGAACCAAGATATCTTGTTCAGATGTATCTTACCCACATCGGTTGTAGTGGGTCTCATAATGGCTTCCTCGTTTCCTTTTTGAATCAATGTCAGATTGTGTTTGAATCCGTAGGGAATCTTATCGTTATCTTCCGCGAATCTGAATATGTGTTTCAGAGGTATCCTGAACGAAAACGTTCCTTTGGGTCTTGATATCTTGACGACGTAGTCGAATCTCAGGGCGCCACCAGTATTGGCTGCACTCATGTCGGCAATGGTATCTTTCACCCACATTTGACTGAGTCCTTTAGATTTCGAAAAATTGTCCGGATACGTCAAGAGTCCATACATCGTGGTGGCTTGTCCGGGAGAAAACACAGATTCTGTCTCTTGGCCCGGGAGCATGTATTTTATATTACTGAACAAATGCATCATACCATTATTGGCTTGAGTGACCACATCATCATCGGCATAATCACTTCCGTCTTCCTTGGTGAGACGCCCCTGTATCACTATGTAACTTTCGCTGGGATGAACGAACAGATCTTGAGTTTCAACATTGATTCTTATTTCACCGAGATTGTTTAGACTGGTTCCATTCACTGGTTCATACTCGTGAACTTCATATTCTTGAATGCTTTCATCTCTCAATATACCTTCGGTTATATCTAATATATTCATCAAGTTTTTTGTTTTTTTGTCTGTGTGTGTTTAATTCACTTTTTTTTATTATAAATTGTTTTTCTTTTAATTATTAATTTTTATTTATTTTTTTTCTCCTTTTAACTATATACATGCAACAAAAATAAAAGTGAAGGATTGGTTCTTCAAAATGTTGTCTTCTGCAATTCTTGTTCGTAAAATGTTTCGATGATTTCTCTGCTGTCATCTTCATCATCCTCTAGCACTTCTTTTTTGTAAGTCACCGGATCCGTGTAAAATATTTTAATGATCTTAAAGATTTCTTCAGTTCATCGAGGAGTGTAACCTTTTGCGAAGAGTGACTTATGAGAAGTGATTCTCACTCGATCGTCAACTGCATAATTTCAGTGATTTGAGCTCCTTCTTGATCTTGATCCTTTTGGGATAGTGATTAGTGAGGACACGTTGTTTATTTCAAGGATCGCTAGCTTCCATGGGAGTCATCTTGATCGATTTATGTCGTGTATTGTTGTATTCTTCGACCAGTTCGTCTAGAACGTCGATATATTTCTTGGTCTTATTAGCCGTGAAATATTTGTACATTTTTTCCTTCATGGTTCTATTCCAACATTCAATCACGTTAGCTTTCTCTTCATTTTCGACGGAATGGGGGTCGACCAATGGATGAACGTGACTGTTGTAAAATTCCTTCCCTATGTCCACCCACAATTTATCCGGTTTTCGAGAAGACGATGCAAATATGCTCTTCTGAGCCTCGGCCACGCAAGGTCCCGATTTATTCTTCAGAGGTTTTATCCATCCATATTTTGAAAACACGTCGATGACCGTCAGTATGTATTTAATGCCCTTGTTCCATTTTGAATGCGATTTCATGTCAACAAGTTCAGCCAACAAAATCTGATCCAGACCATTTACGAATACCCTTCTCCTTCTAAATTTATGCATGACGGGCTTGTGTAGTTCGTTCACCAATGCATTCGTTAATAATGTTTTCTGGACATTTTTTATGACCCCATCCGAATCGACATTTGATACCGATCACTTTACCGACCAACGAACGTTGGAGTCTCTCTCTGCTAGTGGGATTTGGTATATTTTTCAACTTCGTCACTATGTTTTTTTCGCAGATTCGATTACGATTCTCGATGTCAGGATATTTAACGTAGCACAAATCATGAGCATAAGCGGCTGAATCCACCCTATTGATGGGTTTGCTCCAAGATTTAGGTGTCAGATCTCGATTCAATTTCGTGCCAGGTGATGTCCTGGCAGATGCATTTCGACGGGTAGATTATTAATCAATTTATTCGCCAAACCAGCACCACATTTGACGAATTGCGCTTTTTGTCAAACCGCACATTTTACACGTTCCACGAAGCATGGGACTTTTACTTTTTATCAGTACTTTTTTAACGTTAACTGTATCGGTAACTCTCTTGCATTTGATGCAATACATTTTTTTGTATATATATATATTTTAATTATTTTTTTTTTTAATTTATATATAATTTTTCTTCTTTTTATATTTACATTTTTTTTAATCGATTGCTTCTGGAATCTTTTTGGGATCCAATAAGTTATGAAACGATTGTCTCGCTTCTTCCCTACCTTTTTTTTCCATGAGAGAATCTTCCAATTCTTCCTTGAGAATCTGATGACTCTTGACTCTTATCTTCGCTTTCATGACTTCGTATTTTTGTTTTTCGTTCAATATGTCGATGAATTCACTATCCGAAATCCTACCATCTTTCAATGCCATAGAGATCTTATCTGACACGGAATTGAGCATTGCATCGGTCAAAACACTGATGTTTTCATGTTTCTTGGCCTTCATGGATAATTTCTTAAAGAGAAATTTTTCGATCATACTGACGAATCCCGCAGTCAAAGCCAATCCTTCTACGGCCGACACGTCCGGAAGAGCAATGTGGGAGGTCGACAATAGACTGATTCCGGCAATGCTCAAACCCATAGAGATCGTGATGAGAGTCAAATCCACACCACTCATAAATTTCTCTAATCTCGAATATTTCTTATTGAGTGAACAACAAGAATCTCTCTCTCGCATCAGATATGATTGAATTCTATTGATTTGTTCGATTCGATACCTCTGTGCCTCATGATCACTACTTTCTGGTGATAGAAGAGATGCTGTGGGCTCCATCTTCTCTAATGATGGATAGATGTTTTTACTTCGAAGCTCCATTTTCATTTTATTTTTTAGTTTTATATCTGTTATTATATATTTTTTATGTATTTTTTTTCACTCTTTATTATTTTAACCCCAAAAAAATTTTTTTAGTGGTGATTGTTATCATTAGAAAGATGTGGGGAATAACACACATCATCGTAGTCATCGTCGGGAAGATATGGGAAATAACACATAATGATTTTTAACACCTTTCGACTAAACCAAGCTCTCAATTTCATGGAATCATTCGTTATAATTATTATATAAAAACAAAATTTTCTATTCTTATTATAAGTTTTTTTTATTATTATGAATATTATAAGTTTTTTTTATTTCTTATATATATAAAAAAACATTTTTTTGTTAAATTTTAGTTGTCTCCCCCTTTCCAACAAATATTCCAAAACACGCTCCCTGTCTTCGGTAGACTTCGATGCACTAACTTAAATTCTTCCGATTTTGTAGGCTCGGGTTCTCCCAACGCAAGACACGTATTGTCTCCAACATTTGATCACATTGTCACGTCGGACGTATTCCAATGCAGGCATGAAATACATGGTGATGGTGTCTTCCCATTCCATCAGAAGACACAAATGATCAATGTGATTAAATTCTTTCTCCTCATGACAACCAAGGCATCTTTCATTCAAGATGCAAGGAAGTTGTTCGTTCATGCAGATCATGTAAGCTCTGCACAGCGCTCTTCGAAGAAACCAAGCTCTTGATTCCATGGAATCGTTCGTCATAATTTTTTATATAAAAAAAAAAAAATTTATTCTTATTTTTTTTTTTTTAATTATTTTGTTTTTAATATTATATTTTTTATATTTTTTCTCTTTTATATATATTTCGTTTTTTTTTTTAATAACAACATATCTATTCATCTTATCATCAAACGAATGAATGAATACTTCTCGTCCATTACAATCACGCATATTGGAAAGAGATGACATTTTTTTTTCAAACGTTGGAGTTTATGCCTCTCGTATTTTGATAAAACCATTATTTTTATCATTAGAATGATACAGGAAATATCGTTTTCTCTCCTTTTGTTCCATTTTTTTTAATTGTTTTTTTTTTTTATAATAACATACCCAAAATGGGTATATTCTTAAACGGCGAATTCTAACGCAACAATAAACCTTTACCAGTCGGTTCCAGATTCTCTCCAGTATTCAGATAGAGACTGTCTCCATGGAAAGCATTGCCACCTTTTCTCATGGGTCCTAGATACAATCCTTTACCTTCAATGTCTACACGACACACGGCTCCTCCCTTCTTCAAAAATAGTCTGTTTCCCATTATTTTGTCGACTCCCGAACTAGCGAGTCCCGAGAGAGCACTCACACAAAAGAGCTGGCAACACCATCTTCGCGAGAATGGGTAATGCTTTGATGGTGAGTCCCAATAGCAGTAAGAAACCGCCTTTCATTTTCAGATTATATTCCAATTGAGCGGGACTCAATCTCACCATCATTTCCATTCGATTATGAATCGCTTTCTCTATCCTTTTGATTTGAGATTTAGTCCAGGTGATTCGATCACTACCACCACTTGCCAGATCTTCGTAACTGAATTTAAATCTAAAGGCCTCGCCTCAATGGTTTAATGCTCTGCAAAGTTTTGCTTTCTGTCCTTCGGATATGTTCACGTTTTTAACAATGTCTCGGCTGCTAGTCATATTTGTTGTTGTTTTTTTTTCACTGGATTATAATTTTTTTTTTTCAATTAAAAATATTACAAGTTAGTGATTTTTTTTTAATTATTATAAATATTACAAGTTTTTTTTAATTTTTTTTTATTTCTTATATAAATATATCAAAAAATTAAAAAAAGAAATTTTCGTTAAAAAAAAAAAAAAAAAAAAAAAAAAATTTTTTTCAAATTATATTTATTTTTTTTTCCCAAATTATATTTAATTATTTTTTTTTTCAAATTATATTGATTTTAATTGTTTTTATTTACTTTTTTTCATGTCTCTCTGATGTGAAATCATATAGTCACTTTCTCTCTCTCTGTGAAGATCTAACAAATCTCCATTCTGATCCACCAACGTGGTTTCGATGCTATACAACGTGTCCAGGATCACGGGTAGATAGACGAGATTTCAGGGTCGCTCCACGATCTTGTAACCTGGAGAAACGTCCGGAAAAAAACGAGTAGATCATAGGCTGAGCGCTACCGTCGACGAAACTTCCCAAGATCACATTGACATTCACTAAAATGCTATTGATTGCGAGAATGTCTCTCCCTTATCGTCTGTCTGGGCAGTCGAAAATAATTCTGAGGCAAATAGAAACAATCCATGTTACTGTGACGTCCTCGAACGTAATACGATTTGCATCGATTCCGTCTCTCCAGCAGTAGATCATAGAAGATCATGAGATTCTTATTCTCCGACTTCAGCTGTCTAGGATCAGGAACGTCGTTGGCATTCTCATAAAACTGACATTCCACGTTCAAACACTCCAAGTTTCTCTTGGTCAATTCTCTCGACGTTCGTTCCAATATATTTGAAGTCTCGTGTCCTTCGAATTCGTCTCGATTGTCAAAGATTCTCGACATAACATCCTTGGGTAATTTACGCATCATGTACTCTCGAAGCAATCTATATTCCGGTTGAAAGAGACTCTTGCCAAAAACGAATAATCTGTCATAATCCAACCAACCAGCTCGCAACAATAGATTCATCAAGAGATTAGTCTTTCTGCAATTTGATTATCCCACTATCAGACCTCTTATGCTCTTGGGAAAAAACTCGTCGTTCGACCTCTTGATCATCACGTCATTCCAAGACATGTCTTTAATATTCATTTTTTCCTCTAATTGTTTTTACTTTGTTTTGAAATATGTTTTAACTTTTCAAAGTTTTTTTTTTATATTTTATAAATCACTTTCAATCCCAATCCTTCCGTCATTTTGGCCAAGTCTTCTATCGGTACAACATTATCATAGAAATTAGTTATCAATTTATTAATCAAAGCGCCGGGACCTCTCTTACCGGCTTCCGAAGCTATTCTACCGCGCGCTTCGGTCGCAGCTTTCTTACCTGCATCGATCGCCGTTTTCTTTCCGATTTTGAGAGCGCTCGACGCGATCTGTTTCGCGGCATTGCCGGTGGATTTACGAGTTATAAATCGCATCATCGAATCGATGATGCCTGATCCACCGTAAACGTAAGATCTAGCGTATCTTCTGTTATTTATCACTAACATTTTTTTTTAATTTTTATTATTTATTATTTTTTAATATATATATTTTTTTATTTTACTTAATATTTTTTTTTCTTTTCTCTTACTATTTATTATTTCAAACGATTAATCATCTTTTGATAATCCGTCTTAGTCAAGGCCTTCTGCCTGCTTGCCATCAACAAATTCAATCTCCCCAACAAGGCATTGGGATCGCGCGGAAGAAATATCGTGTCGGTCATTCCCTTCCCAGTCGTCGATTTCACGAAATACTCGTTCGCCTTCCATATGGGTTTCACCACGAGCTTCCACTTGTAACCTCTCCTATCCTTTGGTCTAGTCTCTTGGGGATCGTCGTTCTTCTGCATGGCGTGAGTCTGAACCAGAATGTCTCTGTAATTTTTGTAATCCTCATCGGTGTAATCGCCGGGTCTCTTGTGAGAGAGCAGAGTGTGCAATCCATCGGTCAGTTCGTACCTGTTCGGCCCAACGATCAAATAGTCGCCTTCAAACCATATTTGCTTGTCACCAACGAAATCGTCATCACCTTCCTGACGAAATCCGTAAATCTCATCTTTTTCTCTACCGTCGTCAGATCTGGAGCTACTCACATCGCTCTCGATCCCCTCCGGAGTGGCGAACAAACGTTTTGACGTAACACTACCTACGATACTCAGATCGGCCTCGATTCCCGGAACGAAATCGGAGAAAGTTTTCGGTGCTAAAGTACTAGGATGCAAACCCATCCTCAGGGAACCTTCTTTTATGAGTCTCAATTCCTCCACGATCTCTTTCCTAGCTCATTCCGGAACCTCGGTGACGGGTTTGAACAACTTGGTAGCCTCTCGTCTCTTCCCCATCTCACCCAATCGTCTGGCCCTATCCTGCGCTTGAATATTCTCATTACTCCGTATTAATTCGCGAACCTGCTCATCCCTTCGCTTCGAATCTCCGATGTGTAGAAACATTGTGTTTATTTATTATTTTTTTCCTTCTTTTTTTTAATAAAAAATAGATATTTTTTTGTATTCTTATTATTTTTTAAATGCTGTTTTATATATGTCTTTTGTATTCTTATTTTTTGAATGTTGTTTATATATATATTTTAGAAGACAATTTTTTTATCTTCCGTCTCACAACTCGCAATATCACCGGAGCGGGCGCACCTCAAACGTTTTAGACTCTGCGAGCTATCTCTCTCTCCTTGCCAAAACATCCACTATGTCATCGCTGGAGAGTTCGGGCGCACCGATAAATTCGCCGCTCGATTCGAACTCAGTTTTTCCGCGGGAATCGGCTTTGGATCGTTAGCCTTCCATCCGCACCGGTGGTGTCTTTTTGGTGGTATTCTGTCGAAAACATTCACCCAAAATGGCGGATCCGTGTTACCTCTGCGAAAAGGTGAGTGTTGTCCCGAGAACGATCGTTGTCAGATTTTACTGGCGAACCAAATGTGAAGTTTTAAGAGAAGGAATTTTATAGAGTTTGTCAAAATTCCGTCGCCAGCGTACGTTGACCCACGTTGATCGTTAGAGAATTGAACGTTAAACCCACGATAACTCGTCTACCACAAACACTGTAAAACAAAGGAAAAATGACGATGAGATCGTGTACGTATCGCATCGTACAAATCGATGGATTCGATCGTGATGAACGCGATTTGCTCGAAAAAAAGCTAAGTTTTTTGGTGAGGTGCGATTGGTGAGGTGCGATCGAGACAAAAAAAAATGCGCCAGTTCTCTCGTTTTCACACTACTTAGACCTATTAATATTTTCAACGTGCAGCATTGGTGGGTTGGGGGCTGCGCGTTTAATTATTAGTCTATCACACATATTCACTAAACAGCCGTCCGCTTTATGACAACAGGCCGTATAACAGTTCGGGGCCGGTAAACGAGCTGTCGTGTTCAAGCGGTTAAACATGTGAAGATTTTAACAGCAGGTAACCATGTAAGCACATAGAATTTCCACTGAGCAAAACGACAGAAGATCTTAACCTTATATTTACATCTCGCTCGTTTCCCATTCCATTATTAATTGTATACCAATTAACATTGGGTGCTGCGCGTTTAAAACTTTACCCAACGGACGCGATATCAACATTTATTATTTTAATTATTTTAAAAAAAAAATTACAAAAAAATTCAACAATACCATATCATATGACCCCTCATTGGAACGAGCTCGTGTGGCATAGCAGGGTTAAGTACCCCGGAAAAATGATCGTCTAGTGGTTTTTAGTTCGGACTATAATCGTGGCAAAAATGGCCACAGGACAATTTAAGTGTTCAGTCTTAAGAGGCAACCAGTTTCTGTAGAGTCTGCAACAATTCTTGATACTGCAGCCGCAGCGAAAGGGTGAATTCAAAAACACATAAAATGTACTTACAGTTTTCTACACTTTTATTAAAACCCTAAGTAAAGTGCCTACAAGTTAAACTTGAAACAAATTCTCTCTCTGGTGAATGTTTGAAAATATCAGATACGAAATGAGACTAAGTCGAAACTATCGCATCGCTCTCATTGCGTCCTGTGTCTGGAAATGTTGTCTGGCCTGGCAGCGTTCGGCGGCGTCCTTCCACGAGAATAGGAGAGTGACTTCTTGTATGTACGGAAGACCAGAGAGAAGTGTCGGCTCGGGTGATTCCGTTGGCTTAAATACGATTTGAATCGTGTCTACTCGGCAGAATTTACGTCATAAAACACCACAAAACACCACATATACCCCAAGATGGCGGAGAGGTATTTCTTAACCCCTTACTTCCATCCTGGAATAGTAGGGCATCCGGTGGGTATCCTATGCTAAGAGTATGCATTCTCGCTTTTAAAAGGACGCTGGCAATTAATAGGTGTATAACCGCAAAACCGGTCGGCCATCTTGTGAACGTGCAAGATTGCACAATTCTCAGAGCTGAAACTGATACTGGGTGTGTTGAGGTTAGGTCGGGTCAGTATACAATGCTAAAACCTGTCAAAAGCATTCTGATGGGGTTATTATAGGTTAGGCTTTTACTAGCTCATATGCCAATCATAATTGCAAATACTGTCAAAAACACCTTTTTACAGTAAGTGCATAAAGTACTTCTGTAGGTCAGCTGCACTGCTCTTATGCAATGCAAATATACGAGGAATTGAATAAAATTACATAACTTGGGTTTGAAAACAGCGTTTACTTATTAAAGTTTATACAACAGAGAATTATTACCAAGTAGGACTTGGCCACTCTGATTAAAACATTAACACTTCGGGAACCAAGATTCTCGAGTGCAATCATAAGACTCCGACGCACCCCACGGAGGTTAACCCGACGCGCTCCGAGGAGGGGCTCCGTGGAGGGCATTTCGTTACAATCCTCCCAACCAAGACGCGAGGTCCGGTAAACTTTTAGCGGAGCTCGAGTCTGGATCAGATGAATTCCAGAATTAATCAATAGTGATCAGGATCATCAGGATCACCGGCTGACCGGATCCAGGGAAACAGGATGACCAATCACCCGCGGTGACCAAGATGCTGTCAGCATCACGGTCAACACAGTGACGGGAATCCATGACCAGGATCAGTCACCACCGGTTTTTAGGGAGAAGAAATGCACTACAGGGAGTATTTATTACGGACGAATAGTATCGGAACGCCACCAGACAACAGGAATCACCTTTTCTCCTAAGGTATTACATTCTTACATTCTTAATTCCTGAAAGCAATAAAAAAAAAATAACAATAAACTCTACCTGATTCTGTTAGTGGGGAAAAACTGATAATTACGGATCGTAAAATCGAAGCTATGCTTCTTCAAAGGAGTTCCCCATAGGAGGTCAAATCGACACAGAGGACAACTTTGTTTTTGCTGCATCCAAGTTAACCCACAGTAGAGATGTACTATCTGAGTACATTGAGGACAACGATATGCTTCACGGGGCCCAACAATGTCCAACAAGCATATTGCACATTGTCTCCCATCTCCATCAACTATATTTTGTCTGGCTTGAAAGATTCGAAGGCTTGCGTACATTTCAAGCGAGTATTGCAAGACTTGATGACTGTATTGTGCATTTTCCCATTCATAGGTATGTTCCACCTGCACATGATGGAACGTTTCACCAATTATCATGCGATATTCGCGGGGTAAATCGGGTATGGAGATTTGACTATATTCACTAGGGCGAAATGGACGGACCGGAGTCGATGTGATGAATAGATCGATCCCATTCTCCGATTGATAGGGAATTCGTTGATCATAATACGTTCCGTCCCATCGTGGGTCATTCCAATAGCGAATAACACTTACACGGCTTGATCGTGCTGCCTCCCAAGGGGTTGCTAATCGAGCCTCATGTTCGAGTACCACTATATGAGGCATCACCAGTTCGCGTCCTACTTCCGTTGTATGAAGACAATACCGGTATAAAACTTGAGTTCAAATCAATTCTAAGTGACCGGTGACTTCGTTTAACTGGACCATATCCCACACACGGATTTTGCGCTGAAAAGCGGAAGCTCCGTTGTGAAAGATCATAGGTACAGGTATACGAAATCTCTGTGTCCAATACTCTAGTTGCTCCGGAAGAAAATCTTCCGAAGTTGGGTTAACTTTACGGTAGGCATATGCCGTGGCCATTTTGCACGGATTCAAAATTACTTATCAACTAACTAAAAACGTTTTTCAACTTATATAAGATAAAAGAAACTGACTATAACAATTAAATAGCAAGTGCAATAACCAAATTATCAAATTAAATGTGATTGACTATACTCTAAAACTGGAAAATAAGAAATAATTTCAAACCTTAAAAACTATTTTACACTATGCTACAGCTGTGCCGTATGAACAATTCTACTTTCCCCGTTAACGGTTCTTCGTTAGTTTTTAATCTGTTGTCGATAGTGACGAAACTAGGAGTCACGTCTAGAATGTCACTATATAATTTTAATTGACAAGAACTTTTTCGTTTACTTTACGGAGATACTTTTGTTGTTTGCGCAAGAAAAATATTATGTCCAAAGA
Source organism: Pictodentalium vernedei (assembly GCA_031216915.1). Taxonomy (NCBI): domain Eukaryota; kingdom Metazoa; phylum Mollusca; class Scaphopoda; order Dentaliida; family Dentaliidae; genus Pictodentalium; species Pictodentalium vernedei. The sequence continues at coordinate 533,752,674 of CM062295.1, read as the reverse complement.
TGACAACAGTGCCCGACGGCACGCAGCTGTAGAGGTCGCCTTTTTAACTTCTGTCATGTCATACGCAACTCAAAACTGATGTGGATCCAGGTCAGCTGGTACTGGAAGCTTCGGCTCGTTACCGATACCCCACCTCATGGGTGTACGGCAGTGCGGGCAAGAAGCTGGCTCAGGAGCACCGGCTTTTGATCTGGCCCATGCAATACCACAAGAGTAGTGGATTTGCTGCTTACATTGGCCACATTCAAATAAATCCTGCCAAGTTTTTGAAATTTCTGCTAAGCAGATGCAGCAAGGGTCTCCAAGACCCTTATAATGAGTTTGTACCTCCTGCGTCTCATTATATTTAATAATTTGGCTGCGTAAACTAAAACGTTGTAATCGTCTTCCCTCGTGTCGGATTAAAGCTTCACGAAGGAGCCGATACTGCTTTTGTTGTTTCTCCAATTCATAAGTTTTCTGTACGTTGCCAGGAGGAAAGAATCGTGCAGGGTGCATTTGGTGCTGATAAAATCCAAATGAATCATCAGCATCTTCACTGGCGGGATATGTACTACCAGGGAAGACCTCATGACTCCTGAATGGACGGACCAAGCCAGGATTGGCTATTAGGTCCAGTTCAGCATCCAATTGATTTCGCCCATGGTCATAATATCGGCCATTCCAACAGGGGTCAGTGACACAATGAATGACCTCGTCAGGACCGGGACCAGTGACGTCATGGGGTTCACCTTCGGTGGGAAATTCTGGAAGATACAAGAGATGGGGAAATATTACTTTTCTTTCCTCAGAGAGATAAAAACGATAACCAAGTTGGTGTTGCATTATCTCTGTCTGGCCATTGGCAGGATTATAATGTCTCGTGTTCCAAATACGAATATACCTTAAACGGCGACGTCGCCATAAATCTTTCGGAAAATATAGAGAATGACCATGACAGGGAGCCGCTGCTTTATGAAAGCCTGCGCGTTTATGTTCTTCAAATCTTGCCCGTTCCTCATAAGTATGGCAAGGAGTTACAGCATGTTGGTAGGCTTCGCGTTGATGTAAATCGTACATGGCCTGTTCTTCGGCAAATTCCTCGAATTCCAAAGTAGTTGCTGAAGCCATACCAACAAGAAAATTAATCAAATATAAAATAAAATATAACTATATTTAAAAGAAACCACTATGTTACTAATAGTATTATGTTTATACACTAAAATTTACACTGATAATTCGCTCCCCTGGGTTCGTCTGTAACTTGGTGCACTCAATCAACACTCTTTCCACCAACTTTCAAATTTGTTTGCCTTGATACTGGAGTCCTGTGTGTAACTTATCTAACGCACTCCAGGAACTCCGATTTTATAAAAATTGTTACACTGCAGTGCAGAATTACTAACTGTGGGAAATTTTTCACTAGTAAACAAGACAAACACAGACGACCCGTTATCGTCATGGATCAGGTTTCCAATGAAGGATTATACATAAATTGGGAAACCAGATTCATGAAAATCTTATATATATGTAGTAGTCTACGTAGACTTTTCTGTTTGTTGTTACTTATTAAAGTTTACATTTCTCAATCTTCACTCTGAAGGTTTTCATTCTGTGTTGGCAACTGATAATGCCGATACACAGTATTTGGGCCTGTTCGGTAATCAAACGTTGACCCTGTAAAATGTCCAATATAATCTGGGTGGTATTGACGATAGACAACAAAGGGTTGAAAACTCCTTGGTTGGCCATCTGAATGATATCGTGCTCGTCTGCGACGACTAAAGTCACGATATCTTGCACAGAAGGGAGTAAACTCTGCTACATTTCTTCGCATGTGAAATCTATGATGGACACTACTGGTAGTAGCCACCCGGTGACTATAATACCGTAGAGGTTCACTTACCTCACCCTGCTCGTTAATTTTTGGATATTGTAAATCAGGGCAATTGTATATCACTAAATATCTAGACCTATTTGCAAAAGTTAAATGAGTATTAATAGCACTGTCATAACAATATATCAACTCTCGCTCAACCTCTATATACACTATATTCAAATCCATATCAAAATATTGACATCCAAATACATCCTCAATGTCTAAGAGATCTGTATCTTTCATAAAGTCTTGTTCATATGTATTGGGTCGTATGATATCTCGATCAAATTCATGAGGAGAGGCCAACGGGCGAGGTGTTCTGAAAAACTCGCTCCTTGCCCACTCCCACGGCCTTGGTCGAATATCGATTATAGGTTCTGGGACAATATTAGTAGATAATGGAGCAATTTGTCTTGCTTCTACATCACTTAAAGGAGGGGTGTGTACGTCTAATCCAAGATCAGCTCGTGCAAGTTCATTTTGTATCACACTGATACCTGACTCTGCAACATCAGTGTCCAGAACAGTGGTAGAATCACTAGGCAAAGAATCACTTGTAGGTGTGGTCATACTAGAAGAAGTATGTGACCTCATTGTTATATCATAAACAAATCCACCGAGTCCATCTTGGCTCTCGGGGTCCCGATGAATAATTGCATCATGGGTTCTAACAGGTAATCTTGGAGGAAGGACTAACGTTTCCACTGTATCCGTAGGCGAATAAGGTGGAAGTCGTTGAAGTCGTTCCGGTGTAGATAGTAAAATGGAGTCAGTAGGAGTTTGAACACTACTTGGAGGAGTCGACAAAAGGTCGGAAGATGCTATAGAAGGTGATGGTGTGTCTTCTATTGATGCCAATACAGATACACTATTATCAGATGAATTGCTATTTATATTTACGTTTATACTAGATGAATTAGTGTCTTGAAAAAGTTCTCGTGAAACAGTACTATTACTGTCAGTTCCAGTACTAACTGTACTTGAAGTTTCATCATCATATAAAGTGTCACGATCATTATAATAACTCTGGTAATCAGGGAAATCATCGAGCCCACTGTCAACACTAGAATCAGATTCTGCCATTTGTACACTGGTCACTGAAACAAAAACACACAGTGTGTGAACTACTGTTTTTCAGTTTCTTTGTCTATATCAAACATAGTTATGTGGACATTGGCAGAATCCACGTCATGTTGTACACGGGGATATATTGATTTCCTATTAGGTTGAGGAGAAGGTCTAAAGTTTTGAACAGCTTTTCTCATCATGTCTCTAATGCTCTTAGGAGGTTGTTGTTGTTGTGCTCCAGTTGGATCAGCAGGAGCTGAAGGCTGTGGTCTAGGTCCCATACTAGTATAGATTTCATCATCGGCAAATGCAAAATTAGACATTTCACTATCATCAACAGCAGAAAAAGTCGGTTTACTTTTACGGTTTCTTAACCATTTGTATATCTGTTTGTGTCTATCGGCTCGATAGCACTTCCAAAGCAGATATAATCCTATTATTAATGCAACGGTCGCGAGAGCATAAGCCCACTTAGGGACTTCAAATGAGTCCGTCATTTGTAAATTTAGCGAGTCAAGTTCATGAATTAAGTCATCCATGGGTAAGTCATCCAAGTGATCTATTCCTTTCGGTATCGTAAACGTCGATATGTTCACCCTTTCTATGACAGGTTTCCACATCTGTCGTTGTAACAACGAGAAATTTGGTAACACTGTCTTGGTAACTATCCGAAAAGTAGAATTATCCCTTTTATGAAAATAACTCGGTAACATTAATTGACCGCTCGATGCCATACATAACGGTTTTAATTCCAAAATTCCAATTGGTGGAAGAATCCGTTTCGGTTTCGGATGTCTTCGTTTCGGACACGTAATTGAGAATCGTAGTGGGACATCTGTCGTGATGTACCACATTCCTTCATCGATTCTAGTACTGAACGGGAGGTCGATATTCAATCGAACTTCCGTTTGACATAAGTTCGGAATTTCTAATTTTATGTTTAAAAACAAAGCTAACATACAACTTGTCGTTGTATGTATCGTTCGTACGGCACCTACTAAAGGACAAAACAACTTATTGTTATCGACACATTGGTCATGTCCTATTTCTGGGACATACTTCGTCCTTTCTTTATTAATAATTAGTATGTCAGATTCAAGAGTATATATTGCTACTAATTTATTTGCAACTCGCGACGCATTCTTAGTTACATTGACAAAGGGTACAGGCAAAGCCTGCACCTTGAACACTTCAAATTGCAAGTTTGAATTACGTAAGGGGATCTTCATAAAGATCACCAATTTATCGTCATCATAAATGGCAGCCGTCGTAAGCAAATGATAATATTGCCATAACTCTGTTGTCAGATCTAATGGCAACATGGACTTATCATCTAATTGAACTTTAATACTCATTAATATCGAGGTCAATAGTGAAGGATCCACTATTTTTGGTGATAACTTTCTATCGGCTAGGATATCCATTTGATCATGTAATCCCCGTAGAGTGGTTTCTGCGGCGATTATCATTGATTCCAATCGACTCATTACAAACTCAAGCTGATGATAAGCATGAGTGAAATGTTCAATATATAATATTCGATCTTCATGATTCTGAACTACTTGATTTACTCGACCTTGAAATAACATCAATTCGCGCGACATATTTAGCATAAATTCTCTATTTGTCCGAATCGCTTCATGATTCATCTTAATGAAGGTCAAACTTTGTTTTTGAATATGTTGAATCATTGCTTGATTAGTACTTACTCGTCTTAAATTTTCTGTTATCCCGTCCAAATCTGACTGGGATACAGTTCCAAAGAGAAAACTCAATCCTTCACCTACAAAGTCGAACAAACCTCGTTTCTTCCGAGACGAGTTTATTGTGTGGCCATGTAATCTGCGGTAATCGTTCAGATCCTCTTTTATTCGTTTAACACGATTATTTAGGTATCTGATCTCCTGGTGTATATCCGTTATGATCGATTGTATCGCAACGGCAAGAGTAGAGTTTTCACCATTTACTTCGACAAAAGTTCGTCGAAAAGCTATGGTTGTAGCATTATACAAACCAGCAGTATATTGCATACTTCGATCAAGTCTGCGCACATATTGTATAAAAGGCTGGAGCTCATAAACAAACATTGTACTCCAATCACTAGTTACCATATTTACTTCTTTCACTTTCTTAAAAATCACATTGTTTCTAATAATAGTATGTCCATCTATTATTGTAGTCGTAGTCAAAAGACCAACTAATAACATCCAACGCAACATCTTGCTCCTACAATGAGAAAGGAAGCAAGAGTTAGCGCAATGAGTAATTCGCGATTCAATTACTTTCACTCTGACGATTCACTTCCCGGGTGTAAAAGGTCAGAAAGTTATTCTAACTACATGAAGTCTCAGTCAGTTCGCGAGGCTGACAAGACTCATAGTTTCGTTCCAAACAAATCATAAGTCAATACAATTTTGTTACTCATTTTACACTTTCTCTCGTCTCTCTCAAACTTAAGGAGTGGCACCATAGGTGTTACGTTTTAGGTATCATTAGTCCTGTGGTAATATTTAATCACTAGTACTCCAGGCAGAGGGTACCATAATTGTTCCTAATTCTAATTTCTCACCTGGTTCTTTAATCTTATTATGATCTTGTAACACAGCTTGTATACAAGAGATCATCTCAGTTATATCTTTACTTGATTGTTTTGGTTGAGGCTCACTACTTTGGCCTTTTTCTTCAGTTATTTGCAATTGGTCAACTTCCATCGTTGAATCATTTACTCGATCATTTCGATCGCCAGCAATGAACCGTGATGGCAGTTGATCAGCGGAAGGAGCTTGTAGCTCCTTCATTCGTCTCTTGTAATCTCGTACCTGTTGTACTTGTTGTCTTAATTCTGCTAGTGGAACACCATCTTCTTCTGAAGAAGAATGTTCTCGTCTTTGTCTTTTATTCTTAATGATTGACGTTAAGGGGTGTTTTTCTTGAATCCCTTGCATATCGTCACTTTCATTACTGTCACTACTGGTACTGTATTCAGTAGTTGACTGTTCTGATGGGGCAGCGTAACGTTGTATTCGTCGCGCTCTAACAGGTTGGACAGGTTGAGGCACCTCCCATTCTTGAGGCGCTTTACTAAGTCTTTCTCCATGACATTTAATTATTCTGCGAGTTAATTGATCTTGTATCTTGTAACTCACTGGACCTGTTCTCTCAATGACTCGAAATGGGTAGTCCCATTTCGATTCTAATTTTCCTTTAGATTTTCCTGAGGAGTATAAAACAGGATCACCTACTTCAAAGGTGATATCCTTTGCTGTAATATCATGTAATCTTTGTTGTTTTAATACTCGTTTCTTTTGTGCAGCTTGTTGTTTTCGAAATGCTTTATGTTGTTCCTGAATGGCTATCTTATGAGGTTCTTCCCCTACATATTTTTCTCGAGGTTTAAGTATATTGTCGAGTGGTAAAACCACATCTCTGCCATACACCAGGTAAAATGGCGAGAATCCAGAGGATTCACTACCATTAAACCTGATGGCTGCCATAGCTTGGTTTAGGAATAAATCCCAAGTTTCTAATTCTTCTCGAGCTAGTTTTGCTAAGATGTCATTCAGAGTTCTATGTAGCCTCTCCACCTTCCCATTAGATTGTGGATGGAAGTAGGAAGTGGTCACATGATGTATCTTGAAATAATCAGTTAAATATTTCATCACTGCATTTACATTTTCAGATCCATTGTCTGTTAATATTTCTAAAGGACATCCAAATCTTGGAAAAATTTGATCTATTATCAAATTAGCAATTGTTTCCGCCTTTTTATCAGGCACTGGAAACGCTTCAGGCCAGCCAGAATAAATATCTATGAAGGTCACAATATATTTATTTCCTGATAAAGTTTCAGGGTGTGGACCACTCATATCCAATGCTATTTTAGCAAAGGGATATGGAGGTCTGTCAGTCTCTTGCAATGGCAAAGTGTGAGCTCTGGTGTTACGAGCTCGACACACAAGACAATTTTCTACATGTTTATAAATATGTTTATATAAATCTTTCCAATAATATTTTCTACTGATATTATTGTACACTTTGTCTATGCCAAGGTGACCTAATTCGTCATGGTATTGTTTCAACACATCTGCATGTAATTGTTCTGGTATGCACAAGCGTACCCGTGGGTTATCGTCAACTGTACTGATGTAATATAATACTCCCTTAATCATGAGGTATCTACTACTAATGTGTGCAGGGGTATTGTTACCTTGATACTTCTTAATGATTTCAACAATCTTTTCATCTTTCTGTTGCTCTACCTTCATGTCCAAATCTTTGTAATTAATTGCTTGTGGTTCGGGCGGAACCTGAGGTTCATCTGGGATGACATGTACATATCTTTGAGGATCAAATTTGTTACTATTTATAATTCCAATTTGTAATGCTTTCTGATTTTCCACATTATCCATCTCGTACCCGGGGTCAGCGTTTGCAATTCCTTCAGGTAAACGAGAGAGTAGGTCAGCACATGTATTCTTTCTACCTGGTAAATATTCAATCTTACAATTGTAGCTAGCTATCTTTAATGCCCAGCGTTGTACTTTGGCATTATTTTGCGGACTTTTCAACAAGTACTGCAAGGGGGCGTGGTCTGTTTTAATAACAAACTCTGCTCCCTGCAGATAGTTATTGAATTTATCCAATGCGTATGAGATAGCGAAAGCTTCTTTCTCAAATGTCGACCATTTTTGTTGGGTTTCACCCAATTTATGAGAGAGGAAGACAATGGGTTTTTCATCAGGTACTCCAGGTAGTTGACCTGTTTCATCATCACATGGTTGTGCCAAAACCGCTCCGACACAGCGGCCACTGGCATCAGTGTAAAGCACGTAAGGCTTCCTGGGATTTGGATATGACAAATGAGCAACTTGAGTTAAACGATCTTTCAACTCTTGAAAGGCTTTTTGATGTGTTTCTCGCCAATGAAATCTTGCATATTTCTTTGTCAGTTCTAAGAGTGGTTGAGCAATTTCGCTGAACCGAGGAATAAATCTACGGTAGTATGAGGTCATGCCCATAAAAGATCTCACTTCTGTTACCGTTTTCGGCGGATTTAATTTTCGAATGACCTCGACCTTCGAAGTCTCAGGTTTAATTCCGTCTTTACTAATTACAAAACCAAGATAAGATGTTTCAGATTGAAAGAAGGAACACTTCTTAGCTTTTAGCTTCAGTTTATGTTTTCTTAGGCGACCAAACACTTGTTTAAGGTGGTCGATATGAGATTTTATGTCACGGCTGAAAATCAAAATATCGTCAAGGTAGGCCAGAGAAAAATCCTCTAGGCCCTCCAAGACGCTTGTCATGAGGGATTGATACACCGAGGGCGCGTTCACGAGTCCGAAAGCCATTACATTGAACTCATAAAGGCCCTTATGACAAACAAAGGCCGTTTTTGGTCTGTCTTCTTCATCCATCTTGACTTGCCAGTAACCCGACTTCATGTCAAGAGTGGTGAAGTATTGACATCCATTCAATAAAGTAAAGATGTCGTCAATCAATGGAAGCGGCCAGTTCGTAACTTTCGTGACTTCATTGAGCTTGCGGAAATCAACGCAGAAGCGTTTCGAGCCGTCTTTCTTGTCCACGAGTAGGCACGGAAAACTCCATGCACTATTTGACCTTCGGATAATTCCGGATTGAAGCATTTCTTCAAGTGCCTCATCCATAATTTTTCTCTTCAGTAATGGAACTCTATATGCTCTACTTTTGATTGGTGGCGCATCACCTGTGTCGATGCGCATTTTCACTGTATCTGTCTGAGTTAATTCTTTATCAGTTTTGGCAAACAAGTCTTTATTATTATTGATGACTGGCATCAACAGGTGCCGTTTGTCTTCAGGCACCTGTATGTCAGCATCTGTGATCTGGTCTTCAGGTGTATTGTGAGTTAAGATCTGATTAATTTCTAATACTTTTTCTTCCTGCTCTATTGGTTCAAGTTTTCCAATCAAACAACCCCTTTTTAAGGTGTAGTGTTTGTTGGTACTGTTCACCAACAGTACAGGTATAGTTTCATTTCCATTAGTGACTATACTGTTACTAACTAAGAGGCCAGGCTGTTCAGCCACATGTCCTTTAGTCAGTCCATGATGTTCTAAGTATTTTGTGTCGAAAACAGATTTTGCACCGGAAGCTTTTGCTGTACACAAACAAGTGGATTGTGGTTTAAGTTCCACCTGATTGATCAGTCGAGTAAGACAACTCACCTGTATGTCTTGAACAATGGGTATATAGTGACCATCTAATCTCAATTTATGAAATTCCCAATATAAATTAACTCGATTGCCCCTTATCCAATCCATTCCTAATAACATACTTCGATTCAATTCATTTATGACTAAGAACTCATGCACCTGATAAATTCCTTGAATATAAAATTCAAGTCTAACTTTTCCTCGAGGGAGAGTGTCATTCCCAGTAATACCCGCAATGCGAGGCAAAGAATTTTTATCACCAACTAATTTCGGTCGGTGTTTAAGATTTTTCCAAAATTTTGTACTAATACAACTAGTCTGTGCCCCTGTATCTAATAAGGCACGTACTCGTTGTCCTTTGATGTTCACTAAGACACTATTCAAAGAAGCAGCCCCATAATTTATGGTTACTGTTTCTGGTTGAGAATGTCTAAGTTTTTGTTGCTGTTGTTCCTCATTTGGGTAATCATCATTGTTTACTAAGTTATTTCCCTTGGTTTCCATAGAGTGTTTCACTTCCTGTTGACATGGGTTTTTCCAATTACTTCCCCTTGGGTTTTTCCTGTTTTGTAGTTTTGGGTTTTTCCCAAGTGATTTCTCTTGGCTCCTTATTCTGGGATTCCTATTTCCTGATTCACTTACTGTCTGTTTCTGTTGATTTATTTCAACACAACCCTGCTTACCTGGTTGATTTATAATTTGATTGTCATAAGCATTTTTCATATAAATCATAATATCAGGGTCTACATCTACAATGTGTATCTCTTTTAATTGTTTAGGAGTAAAGTTTTGTAGAACTTTACTCCATATATCCCGCTACTGATGAGTGGGATGAGTGGGATAGCTATGCTTACAAAATTTTCCTTGTCACATACCTGTAATACTTTTTGTACAGTACTGTATAAAACATTGAGACATTTATTTTTATCACTGTAATCATTCCAGCGTGGTCCCACAGCATGTATCACTTTTAAACATGGCAACATTCCACAAGTGGTAGTCATATTCTCACCTACTGGAAGATTTCCATGCTGTTGAATATATTGTTGACATTCTTGTTCAAGGGCTGGACCAGCTCCAAGAGCTATAGCTCTAGCAATTCCTCCACCATGGGTTAATTGGCTATTAGCTGCATTCACCATAGCGTCAGTAGCTACCTGGGTTATTCCAGTCCTGTATACTTTTATTTCCAGACCACTGGTGGTCCGATAGCTGAAACAATTTTGTGAAGTAAATTTTTCTTGCTGACTGTCCCTTGCAGGGCAGCCATTTTGTGAGTTGGCCTTCGGTTTCTTAGGCCTAGGCCTACCAGTCAGAGGAATGGTTGTGAATTTTACTGTACAATTTTTCCTATTATGTGTGGTCTGACCACACTTTGTGCATTGAATGGTTTTACTTTTCACTGGAGGAGAACCATTTTCGGTTCTCCTAGTTTGAGACTGAATACTTGGCTTTATATTACATGTTTTATTACCCGTATGTCCACCTGTCTTATTATTTACAATTTTATTTTTACAATTATTCATGCATTTATTTGGTACATTATTTACATTAATTAACACTTCTCCCTGGTGATTTCCAGTTTCACTTCTGTTGGGAGCATGTGACTTCTCATTAACTCTGCTCATTGCCCCATATGGGCAGAGTTCACTTCGTTTAAATTGACTCGGCAATCGCGAGCGAAGTGGTTTGGCTTCCCACAGCGAAAGCAGCAAAAGGTCGCCCCTGGTGACCTTTCACCTGCTGGCTGAATATCCAGTGTTCTCACCTGCTTGGTCAAGTTAACGCGGCAATCGCGTTTCACGTGGCCAACGCGGTTACAACGATTGCAAACCGGTCGTGAAAATCGTGTCGGTTTCTGATATCTGTTGTAATTTTGTCCTCCCCTATTTCTGTATTGACTATTGTACTGATTTTTGTTCTGATTCTGATATGGAGGTCGCGCATAACCTCCAGTGTAATTTTTCGTTAAAATATTCACCTTATGGCGTCGGCGTGCCACGCCTACGTCCATGGGAGCCTCGTCCCTTGTCTCCAGAGGGAGATCTACATGTTCGTCCTGTTCGTCGATGGAGTCGCGAAATACAGGGTCCCGATAGCGCTCATATTCTTCGTATTGTCGGTCAAATGCCTTCCCAAAGGGCGCTTTTCCTTTAGCGGCTTCGGAGCGAGCGCGAAATTTGATTTTCGCGGCATTTTCAAATAATGCCTGACTAACAGCGTTTTCTAGCGTTTTGGGCATTCGTCGGATCAGTTTCATCCGAACATCGTTGTCATACAACCCGTCACAAAAGTAATCTGAAAGATTTTTCTGAATGGTGGGGTTATCTATTTCCTGATCAAAGGCATCTTTCGCTAGATCAAGCAGTTGCTCAGCATATGAGACAAGAGTTTGATTTTTCCCTTGTCGCATATGGCGCAACTGATTGGTGGCCATGGAGTTATCCATTGTGGCGCTATAGCGACTTTTTAGTTCGCCATACAGTTCGGACCAGGGCATTTCAGGATTTTTCTTCATTGATCGTAAAATAAAATCAGCAACTACGAAGTCACTGGTTTGGGCGGCGATTTTAGGTCGTCGCTTCTCTTCCATCATTTGTCTCACAAAAAAGGTCAAGAGATTTTATCCAACCTCGAAAATTCAGGGGGTTCCCGTCAAATTTTTTTATATGGGAATGAATGGATTGCGCCTGAGTGGCGTTAGCTGTCTTTGCATTACTCTTTTCACTTTGGCGCACGGTTTTATGCAGGTCAATTATGGCAGAAGATGTGGGGTCCTTGGCTTTCCTTTCAGCCTCTGCCAATTTTTGTTGTATTTTTAGTAATTTTGCTTCGGCACCGACTTTGTCAGTAGCTAACTGTAGTTCCAAATCAGCTTTCTGCTGTACGAATTCTGCTTTAACCTGGTCGAGGGCTGCTTGCGTTTGGTGAAGGGTTTGTTGTGAGGCAGCATGCTGCTGCGTCAAGCTATGAGCTTGAGAGCTCAGCTCAGTAATTTGGCGCTCATACTGACCCACAAGACCTTCCCTTTCCTGTTTTAGTTGAGTAATTTCATCAATGAACCGTTGCTCTCTTTCTGCTGGCGTGGTCATTTTTAATGAGTTTTATGAAATAATTTACAATGGAATTTTTCTGCTGTTAACGAACGTAAAATGAAGAAAATTGCACCTACCTTGCTAGCACTATAACTGTTGAAACACACGTGGCTGTCGTTTCAGAATTTCCTGGAATTCCTCGAGATTTTTCACAGTTTCCTGAGTTTCCGTTTTTCTCTGATGTTCAGTCAAAAGTTCGATATATCTGATGAGCAACGCTCGGTGCGACCAGTCGAGCGTAGTTTGGATGTGATAGCAATTGGCGGTCGGCGTCAGTGTAAATAATGGCACGTTGGACATGCAACCAGTTCCATCATGGAGTTGTACCAATTTTAGATTCAGAGGGCGCTGTCTGCGTCAGCTGCCTTACAAATTTTAGCTGCCAGGCGTTCAATTTACCAGTAAAATTAAGGGATGTCTGTCCCTCATAAATAGTTAGCAAAAAGTTCTCACAAGTTCACTGTGCTCCCCAGCGGCAACGTTTTAAGTCAATTTCGGCTTCACTGGGTCCGTTAGGGTTAATAAATGTTTCTAGAATGTTCACCCGATCGTTTCAAGAGAGTTAAAAGTCAGAGTCTACATCCTGACGAGCGGCACCATATAAACTGGCCTGTGGCATAGCAGGGTTAAGTACCCCGGAAAAATGATCGTCTAGTGGTTTTTAGTTCGGACTATAATCGTGGCAAAAATGGCCACAGGACAATTTAAGTGTTCAGTCTTAAGAGGCAACCAGTTTCTGTAGAGTCTGCAACAATTCTTGATACTGCAGCCGCAGCGAAAGGGTGAATTCAAAAACACATAAAATGTACTTACAGTTTTCTACACTTTTATTAAAACCCTAAGTAAAGTGCCTACAAGTTAAACTTGAAACAAATTCTCTCTCTGGTGAATGTTTGAAAATATCAGATACGAAATGAGACTAAGTCGAAACTATCGCATCGCTCTCATTGCGTCCTGTGTCTGGAAATGTTGTCTGGCCTGGCAGCGTTCGGCGGCGTCCTTCCACGAGAATAGGAGAGTGACTTCTTGTATGTACGGAAGACCAGAGAGAAGTGTCGGCTCGGGTGATTCCGTTGGCTTAAATACGATTTGAATCGTGTCTACTCGGCAGAATTTACGTCATAAAACACCACAAAACACCACATATACCCCAAGATGGCGGAGAGGTATTTCTTAACCCCTTACTTCCATCCTGGAATAGTAGGGCATCCGGTGGGTATCCTATGCTAAGAGTATGCATTCTCGCTTTTAAAAGGACGCTGGCAATTAATAGGTGTATAACCGCAAAACCGGTCGGCCATCTTGTGAACGTGCAAGATTGCACAATTCTCAGAGCTGAAACTGATACTGGGTGTGTTGAGGTTAGGTCGGGTCAGTATACAATGCTAAAACCTGTCAAAAGCATTCTGATGGGGTTATTATAGGTTAGGCTTTTACTAGCTCATATGCCAATCATAATTGCAAATACTGTCAAAAACACCTTTTTACAGTAAGTGCATAAAGTACTTCTGTAGGTCAGCTGCACTGCTCTTATGCAATGCAAATATACGAGGAATTGAATAAAATTACATAACTTGGGTTTGAAAACAGCGTTTACTTATTAAAGTTTATACAACAGAGAATTATTACCAAGTAGGACTTGGCCACTCTGATTAAAACATTAACACTTCGGGAACCAAGATTCTCGAGTGCAATCATAAGACTCCGACGCACCCCACGGAGGTTAACCCGACGCGCTCCGAGGAGGGGCTCCGTGGAGGGCATTTCGTTACACTCGACGAGCTCGTTCCAATGAGGGGGTCACATGATATGGTTTTGTTGAAATTCTTTATCAAATATATTTTTTTCAACTGCTTAATTTGTAAATTTTGCTGGCGGATGCGGCCGATTCGTTAGGTAGAGAGTTAAAATAATAATTAGTCTACCACACATATTCACTAAACAGCCGTCCACTTTATGACAACAGGTCGTCTAACAGTCCTGGGCCAGTCGTATTCAAGGGGTTAAACATGTGAAGATTGTAACCGCGGGTAAGCATGAAAGCATATAGAATTTCCACTGCGTTCAAAAACAGAAGACGTGAACTGTAATATTTACATCTCGCTCCTGACAGAAAAAGTCAGTTTCCCATTCCTTTGAGCGTAAGAAAATGTTTGTTTTCCAAAATAGCATTTATCGCAAAGTGTCAGTGTCTTATGCGCTTGGTTCCGGGGATGGGAATTTCGTGAATAGGAAATCGCAGAATACATTCTAGTGCCATGCACTGAAATATTAAGGCGTCGCACCAAGCCCTGTTGGAGATCATTGTGTTATTTCAGTGACAAAGTTTCAACAGATCTTTTCAAAAGATGGTCCAGCTTACAGTGATTTAACACAGATTTAATTTTGTGTTTGTGACACAAAGCATAATTCCCTTTACCAGGACAGTACTGATGCCACAAAAGCAGACATATATTTTCCATTGGATCGCGCCTCGCAGTATGTAATACTGTTAGCGCATGTAATCTGTTACCAGTGTAATGACTCGGAAACCCTCAGTTTCTAGTTATGTATTAATCATGAGAAGATATTACCATCGAGGAGCTGCATCCACACAACAATGAAAGAGTTTTGCTGGACGTGGGCGTTGGATGATCTAAGAGTATATTGACGTCGAATTCCGAAAAGTATACCGCCACAAAGAGTTATCAGATGTGCCTGGAAGATATGCGCATAGTACATATAGTAGTTTGTAACAATATGCTCTACATCACTCATAAATGATTTAAAGGAGATTCTCTCTGAGAATAGAATTATTTCACAAAACATTTCACCGAGGTTGTACAATCTGAAATCAGTCGGGTTAAAATTAACCCAATTCAACTGGGTTGAGTGAATATGGACCCAATTGGGTTCACCCAACCCAGTTGATTTCGGCTGATTTTTAACCCAGCTGATTTTGGAGTGCAAGACTAACAAAAACTGGCTCTTTGAATAATCACTTTCTCCGAGTATTTGTATAATTATTTGTTCGGATTTAACGACATTTTCGACAGGTAAGGTTACATGGTGTCTGACAGTTCTACGGGTAGGGTAAGCCGGAGTACTCGGAGAGAACCACCGAGCAGCAGGGAGCAACTCTCAGACTTCCCAACATACTAACTCCATACAAGAAGGGTTAGTATTAGTTGAAGTCAAGTGCACCATCGACGTGTAGTGCGCATCAGTACACAGTGCCAACTGACCCCCACGTGGGCAATCGAAATTAAGTGCATTGCCCAAGGACACAATACATTTAATCCTGGTGGGGGTCGAACAGTGAACCTTGCAGTTTGATTTCCAGCACCATCACCACTGAACCACGTCGTCCCCTTTCTCTGAATACGTGGAATATAACAGAACGACACGTGTGTGTGAATGGGTTAATCGATATGAAGATATCGATATATAAAGATAGAACGAGAGGCATTCCGCGATGGCACAAGTGCCATATCGATTAACTAATTCACATGTCGTGCCGTTCTGTGTTTATTAAACGCCTTCGTCATTATCAGACGGACACTCAGCAATTCATTTGACAACTATCAACAAAAAGAACACATTTTATCGCCAACCAAATTTGCGTGGGGAACCCATTATACTATTTCGTCTCCTGGTTACAATGTGTTCTATGTGCCTACTAGAACACATTGGAAATAAGGGGAGGAATTTTAGCTGTCGCTGGCAATTCAGATTGTAATTGCGGTGCACGATTTGTAGAACATTCCAGTGAAATTTCGCTTCTTTATAAACGTAGTCTGTCAACGATTTCCGTTCGGCACATTATTATATTATTTTTACAATAAGTAACATTTCTCCTTCAATACAAATGGTAAATTTAAATTTATGCGTATGCCTAAAGCATGTAGCCTAAATTAAACTTCATTCATATGTTTTATCCTACAATCAACATATATTTTGTCTGTTTTAACTCCGCAACTGTCGTGTATCCGACCCCCGATACATATGTTTGTATCAGGGGGTTGGATACAAGCATGTTCCTTTCGCGCGAGTTCCATTTTCTTTCTTTTTGTTCATCCGTACGAATAAATAGTTCGTTATATATTCGTCTACATGCTTGACTTATCCCCAATATATTGTAAGACAAAATGATTTTCGACTCGTCGTGATCTGCCCTTAGAACCCGGAGCTCGACTCGGATACATATTTTGTACATCCACATAATGGTAATAATCTCTATGTATCCGAGTCGAGGTCCGGGTTCTAAGGGCAGATCACGACGAGTCGAAGACGAGTCGTGATCTACCCTTAGAACCCGGAGAGAGACTCGGATAATATTTTGTACATCCACATAATGGTAATTATCATTTTATCTTACAATATATTGGGGATAATGTAGACGAATATATAACAAACTATTTATTCGTACGGATGAACAAAAAGAAAAAAAAATGGAACTCACGCGAAAGGAACGTGATTGTATCCGACCCCCTGATACAAACATCTGTATCAGGGGGTCGGATACACGATAGTTTCGGAGTTAATACAGACAAAATACATGTTGATTGTAAGATAAAACACTATTATCGAAACCCCGGGAAGTGACGCAAGTTACTGGTAAAATAGGCCCCAGTCACTAATGCTTGGGTGCAAGTCCTATAAAATTGGCAACATTGGACATAAACGATTGAATGGCCTTGACTTTATCTCCATGTTGTAGTCACGATTAGTCATTGTACAGAAGTTTGTGACCTTAAATACGAATAAATAATAAATAAGTACAATAAATATATTCAAACACTATTTCTTTCTGGCACAATATATCAAATGTTCAGGCCTCAGCTCATATATACCACAAAGAGGAAAAGGATTGATGTTGGTTTTGTCGACGTTGGATCTCACCACGATGAGAATGAGTGCCTCGAAGAAATATGCTTTAAACGTGAATCTATGGAATATTGTAACTGTTAACCCTTTGAACCCTAGTGGTATCTTCCATGTCAGTTCACGGACAGCAGTTGGAAGAGTCTATATTTATTATTTGGGGGTAGACCCAATAACATTTTCAATGTGCAGCCCTTTCGCTGCACATCGAAAATATTGATTGTTCCATCCCAAAAATTATTTTAGCTGCCATCCTACTTAATGATATGACGTATATTGTTCCTGGACCGGTAAAAGCGGCCGCTCCTGTTCAAAAGGTGAAAAAGGAAACCTCAAGTTTTTATTTATTGTACAGATTGAAAATAAACTAAAAATACATCACAAACTGGAATTAATAAACCCATTTGCTCTGTGTGCAATTTGATAATTTCCCCCCTAATTGTTTCTGTTTACATTGCCCTTAAATTACATGATTAGCCAGACCTGGAGCTGGTTGCAAGTGATAACTATTGCCTCTGTGGTTAATTTATCCCAATACAATACCGTGAAAGGATGTTTGTTGCCGATGGCGTCTTTGGGGAAACATGGGTGTGTTATCGAAAAAAGGCACTTTTATATTTAACGCGACAGGAAACGCACCTGGAGTTGCTTCTAAAGAACATCTTTAGATTGACCAGTGCTTCATTAACTCATTTTACTTGACGTCGTCAAACAAAAAGATCATTATGAAGGTGTTTGTCAATCAATATGATTGAATTGACGTATAGTATATTTACATATGTTTCTAGATGGCATGGCCATACACCACGATGGCCAAGAACACGCGTCAACGACATGAAATTTAGTTTTGTCTGAAGTACAGAAATCGACCGCAAGGAGTGGTTTTGGGTTCTGGTAGGGTCCGTTCCGGACAGGCGAGGAGATGGCTGCAATATTTATTTCCCATCCCGTTGCGCCCTGTTGAGTCGAGAACATTTGGCGGGCTTTGTTTCTCCCGTTGACCGGTGCTTGTTCTGTCTTGCCGGTGAGGCGGGGCCTGGTGGCTGGAGCCGGGTGGAATTCCTCTAGGGTGCGTATCATGGGTGTGAACGATTTGCTGAACTTGACTTCATGCCTATGTTGTTGTTACCCGATGGCCATGGGTGCTGAAAATTCCTCAAAACCAGTAGGTAAATGAATAAATGGTGGGAATTGTGGGGGTGCTGGATGTATATGAGTGTGCCTTTGTTGTTTGTTCATAACTAAAGGGGTGTTTCTGTTGGGGGTGGTTTGGGGATTCAAGGTGCTCTCGAGTGCAGATAACATATTGTCGGGACAATTTTACTTGCATACGATAATTTGGTTTGGCTTGTGGTGTATTTTGAAAAACTTCCCATTGAATATTTCAGGAGAGTAAGGCAAGTTGCCCGACATAACGATAAAAGCTCACAGAGGGGTTCTTTAAGCTATATCGCGGAGATTAACTCACATGGAAACATACTTCGTTTTAGTGTCCGCCGCGGGGATAAATAGACGCACAGGTGGGACATAGTTCCGGGGGGATTGCAGGTGTGGGCGGTGGTGGTGCAGGTCCCGTTTTAGGTGGGGTGGTCTTTCGGCTCTGGGGTGGGTGTTTGTTCGGGAATCGGGTGCTTCCCCGCGCGCGGGTGATGGCATGGTGTAAGGATGATGTTGCTTGAACGAAAGCCGCTTTTCAACATGTTTTGTAGAATTTAGAGGCGGGTATGCTGTATACTTGTTGAATGTTTTGGGGGTGTTTTTGCTGGTTTTAATAATGTATGTTTTCGCTGGCCGGCGGTGTTTGATGGGGCCATTATATCTTGGCGTTTATTGAAACATGGCTGCAGAACAACGATCCCACATCCGATATATTATTCCACGGGTTTCATGAACCATTGCGACAAGATCGATCGCCAAGGAGAGGCGGGGTTGCTATCTACTTAACGAATACTATGTCCTTTCGACGGCGGCCCGATCTCGAGGTACACAACACCGAGTGTCTATGGGCTGAAATATTCAATAAACACAAGAAGTCTTTATTGTTAGGGGTCTTCTACCGCCCAGCAAATAGTCCTCCAGAAGTATGGGATGCCATATCAGAATTTATCGAAAAAGCCCGTGACATGTCAATTGCCGATTTAATTGTTATCGGCGATTTTAATGATAACCAACTGGTTTCCTCAAAAGGAGTTTTGGCTGACATAAGAAATGTTTTTAACCTGAGACAGCTTGTGAGTGAGCCAATCTGCTTTCGGAGTCGTCAGCCTCTCTGATAGATCTCTTTGCTGTTCGCGACTCGATCAGGGCAAAAGATTGTGAGGTCTTAGAACCAATCATCCCGAAAGTGATACGCTACGACTGTCCGGTGTCGATTGAGATTGATTTTTCTAAACCTTCTATCTCTGTCATTTAGGAGAAGGATATGGGTGTACTCTCGGGTTGACTACAACGCCATTAACGCTGCCCTCGCCGACGTCGACTGGAATTCTCTTTTTGATAATAGATGACTTGATACTATCACCTCCGACTTCACCAATAAAATACTCGACGTTGAATCCAAACATATTCCCAACAAAATAATTACTTCGCGACCGGAGCAGCCGAAATGGTACCACAACGAAATCAGACTTCTAATAAGACAGAGAAAGCGATTATATCGAATAGCGAAACGCATTGGCTTTCCGACTGCATGGAACAAAAATAAACGTAAACGAAACGAAGTCGTATCAGCTGTCGGGAAGGCAAAATCATAGTATATTTCCTGAGTCCATACTACATTAAGAAGCAGCAACACGTCATATTTACTGTGGTGGAAGACACTCAAAACGCTCATCTGCACAAACAAAGCAGTAGCGGTCCCAACTCCTGTTCACCTAAATAAAATAGAATTTATTCCTCCAATATTGAGAAAGCGGAGGTCTTAAATGAGTACTTCAGTTCTATCTCAACAGTTTATGACACGAAAGCTTCCCTATAGAGCTCTGCATCTAACGCCCCACACGTTATTGATAGTACCACTTCACAATGTAGTGAGATATACGAAGCCATGAAATCACTAAGGGTATCTAAGGCGTCCGGTCCCGATCTTATCAGCCCGCGTCTTCTCAAAGAGTGCAAACTATCCTTATGTGAGCCTCTCATATTCCTGTTCAATGTACTATTGAGTAACTCGTACTTTCCTCTACCGTGGAAAAAGGCCAATGCATCCCCAATCTTAGAAAAACAACCCTAAAACTCAATTACTAGTTATCGTCCGTTATCACTGCGTAGCGACGTGGTTAAAATATTTGAAAAATGGGTTTTCAAATGGTTGTGGCAATTTTTGATCCATAATAATGTACTTAGTTAATTCCAATCAGGTTTTACGCCAGATGTCGAGCTCTTGATGACGCCAAGGAGGTTAGGATAGTTTTCTGTGACGTTAGTACGGCTTTCGACAAGGTATGGCACGGTGGTCTTATTCACAAGCTGGAGGGAATCGGTGTCGCGGGTGAACTACTGTCGTTCCTAAAATCATATATTTCGGATAGGTCAGAACATGTAGTAATAGGACCCGGAGACCCATTAATGTTGGTGTTCCACAGGGCTCGATACTCGGTCCTATACTGCTTTTAATATATATCAACGACATTACCGAAAACTCATTCAGTAATATGTCTATTTGCTGACGATACTTCCCTGTGTTTAATAGTAGAGAATCCTGAGCAAGCCTCGACTTTAATCAACCAAGTCTACTGAATACTGAAACAGGCTGGGACTCTTTACAAGAAAGACGTCGCAAACACAAATTGTTGCAATATTCCAAAATGTATCATCGTATGTCGCCCCCGTATATCGCCAATAAGGTCCATCCAATCATCTCATCATCAAATTTATCGCAAATTCTCCGCTCATGTAACACCCACAGAATTTCTTTCTGTCGAACACAATTGTATCAGTCTTCCTTCATACCCAGCGTTACGAAGCAATGGAACAGCCTGCCCATGTCTGTGCGTGAAAACTCTTCACTGCCCAACTTCAAGATATTTCCCAGTACCGGGAACCAAAGGCCTCCTAAGTTTTATAATGGTGCATTGTCCCGCAAAGCTCAAATTTACCACATCAGGTTACGTCTGGTTTGCAGTAGCCTCAATTCCCACCTGTATTCAAATTACCTGTCGTCTACCTCTTTATGCCAGTGTGGGGTGTGTGAGACCGTAGGACACTATCTTCTCCACTGCCCAGTCTTCACAAATGCTCGTGATAATTCCATTAAACTTCTACCATTCCCAATTGACGTACCAACGCTTCTTTTTGGATCTGATTTTTTGAATAACCGGGAGAACCAGCTTGTTTTTGAAGTGGTTCATGACTTTATTTATAAAGTGGACGTTTTCACTAACTGTGAAAATCGCATTTCTCCAAAGATGAATCTTCCTCTGCTCTGTTTTACAGTCGTTCTCTGTGTCGATCACACTGTAAAACACCTCCACCCCAGCCCCATCTCCAAGTAAGGTGCATAGGCTGCATATATTAATAACTGTCACTAATATATAGGCAATAGACATCGTGTTCAAGCTGGTTTCTATGTCCTTTCTTGACTCACTTCCCTTTCTTCTTTTTCCGTCTTTCTTATTTTTCCCACATTCATGGTTTAAGCAATATCAAGTATAGTCGCCATATGTTCTGACAACTCACGTTTAATTTCCTATGCTTCAAACTAACTCTGCTTAAAAAATTAGCCTTGCACTGGCTGGGGCATCGCGCCATACACTGCTGCGTTCATTGATGCGATGCTTCATCCAGTTAGCTGGGCACCTGCCGAGACTCTATTATAATTTTGAATATGGGTCAAGGTAGCTTTGGGCAAGTTTAAATTGTGTCTCGGCAACCTCAGATAATTGATATATTTCATGGTTCAGGGAGATGACGCACATGACTTTCAGCTTTTTGTCAAATCCCTCTATTATTCTGATACTCTACATTGTTGAACAAATGTGAAATTGTAAGATATCTCATCCTACTCCGTTACTTTTTGTAAACATTTTTGTTACATATGACATATTTAACCAATAAAATATTGTTTAAACCAAATGAATTATAATTTAGATTAGACGCGTTGTGGCATTGATATTTGAAGAGAGACATCGTGTTAGAATTAGAATTCATTCGCGCTACGCCCGTGTGATCAACAAACACGTCCCGGGATGCGAATGGATTCTAATTTAGGTTAGTCGCGTTTATGCGTAGGCGAGCCTGATCCGACACAAGACAGGTCGCAATTTGTCCGTCGAAAGTCTACAGTTCAGCCTCCCAAACAAATTAATTCTAATTTCGGTTGGTCGCGTTATGGAGTTGTATTGGTTTTGTTTATTTTTATCGTATACGGACGTAGCGCGACGCAGGCAGTCTTGAATATCTTTCAAGTCTCTCCAATAACCGTAGATAGAGATTATTATGCATCAGGGCCACAGGTGGGCCTGAATTCGGTTCGGATCATGGCCGTGGGTGGCTGTGAGTATTTTTGTAGATGAGAGCAATTCCTTTTAGCCTCGATTTAAACAGGGCCTGACCTTATCTATGAAGAATCTTCCCTGCAATAGGAGTGCTCTTTCATCGTTGCATTGGAAGAATGGGAAAATTTTAAAACCTTCTTGATGTCAATATGCGATTATCAGACGACAAACTTTCTACGGAGGTATACCGTAAACCTACAGATAGGTGTACATACTTACATCCTAATAGTTTCCATCCCGAACATACGAAACGCTGTTATCCACAGCC
This sequence comes from Pictodentalium vernedei, assembly GCA_031216915.1. NCBI lineage: Eukaryota > Metazoa > Mollusca > Scaphopoda > Dentaliida > Dentaliidae > Pictodentalium > Pictodentalium vernedei. The sequence goes on along the minus strand of CM062295.1, from coordinate 533,729,830 downwards.
AGAGTCCGCGCTACCCCCGCATTAACTCAGAAAAGCGGACACGTGATGGTCAACTGTACTCTTTATCTAAGGGCGTTTACTGACTTACTACAAGGAGAAGTTCATACAAAAAGAGATTCAAGACACCAAGAGTAAGGACAGAGGGGAGTTACTTGAATATGTTCCGAAGAAGGCATCGGACCGTGTGTCCCTTGTAGTCACATACCACCCTCAAGTTGAGAAAGCTACGGACTATTGCTTCTGAACTCCAACCAATGTTGTTGGATGACGAAAAACTCAGAGACGTATTTCCGGAGAAACCTATCAAAGCCACGAGACAGCCACCCCACCTCGAAGCGAAAATTACCTCTTCAAATATCAAAACCCAAAACATTATTTCGGGTACGGGATGCGGGACGTGTGTGTTGATCAGTCAGGAACCCTTGCATTACAGGGGCGGGAAACTATTCTCACCAACGGCAGTTTTTCGTGTACGTCTAGTGGGGTGATCTATTATATGTCATGCCGACGATGTCCCAACATACACTATATTGGAGAGACAGGTCAACCATTATCTCGTCGCGTTACAGAACATCGTGAAAACATTTGCAACCGGGACTTATCTACCCGTCGCTGCCCATTTCTGCAGCCCTGGTCACTCGATTGCCGACATTCCAAATCCAGTAATCTTTACAAAACTACCACTTGGCGTATTGCTGAACAAAAACTTATTGAACTATTCCACAGCTTAACCATGAGTATTAATCATGATGCCGGTTTCATGGCTGCATGGCGACCTAAAGATTAAACTCTCTCTTTCTCTTGCACCGTCCACCACATATTGTCGCGCCATCTAGGACTTTGACGTTGTTTACGCGTACTGGTATACGCTTAAGTCGTGGAGTTGTGAATCTGACGTTAACTGTTTTTGTAAAATTTGTGCATTGAGTTATTCCACCTGATGAAGGCGAAAGCCGGAAGCTTGCGAAATAAAATAAAAGAAATAGGTCATAAATGGTGTTACTTTTACTCAACATATCTATCTGGTACTGACCAATACGGCTCCTCATACATTCATATATATATATATATCGCCTATATCAAGCAGGAACTCCACCAGACATCGTCCTTGCACCGCGCCACTGGATTGAAAACTGCAAAGTTTTTTGGAAGGTGGCCTCGACGGGAGTCGATCCCGGGTCTACGATACCCAATCACCTGGCCATAAATGCGCTGCCACCATACCAACTAAGCCAACGACAACCCCCAAAGAGGTTGCAATTGACACAGCCAGTATGTTAGTTTACATTTACAACTCGCCCCGAGACCGATATGTTCGAGAATTGACAATTACTGAATTAATATGTTCCAGTTGCATTGGATGCTAAGGCAAACGATCCACGGGTAAATCTCACAATAAAAAACAGGCTACTTGTAGACAATTACGAATCTCCACATAAAACAATTCCAACAATTCAGTATTTAGTCATTGTGCAGAAATATGTGACCTTAAACACCAATAAATAAATAAATATCGATGGACTAACTGGAACAGTACTACTTTCTTACAAACTTCAATTTACTTCCCAAACGTAGCTCGAGCTGACTTTTATTATTTTTTATTAGGAAATGCTGCAAGATGAAAAGTATATTAGGGGTTGGTCCTATCAGCGTCGTACCGCCTAATTACAACATGACAGCACGTCCCTCTTACCAGCTTTCGATTCTTTCGTGGCAAGGGGGACCTGTCTGCTGTTTCTTTATCTGATAAGGTTTTGCATACATTATTTGGTGAATTTGCGCCCCGCAGGAGTACACTGCAAAAAATATAGGTTCTCTTTAGAACCAAAACTGGTTCTAATCTTGTCCCTGAGATGGAACCAGTTCTGTTTAAACAGTATTTATTGCTAATCAAATAAATTTATAAAGATTAACATTAAATATTAACAGAATTAAACATAAATTTAGGGGGTTTCAGCCGTAAGTTTAAAGCTTATACGAGGTTGTCTCAAATCATTATTAAGCAAAGGAGATATGAACAGTTGGCATATCGAACCAGTTTCCCTTCTATACAGAACCAAAACTGGTTCGATATGCCAACTGTTCATATCTCCTTTGTTTCAAAATGTTTGGCGTCTGCGTTGAATAATCTCCAAGTTTACTGCTGAATCTACTTCAGTTCATGTAATATTCTGTTAAAATTGAATGCTAATCTTGGTAAATTTATTTGATTTGAAACAAATACTGTTTTGGTTCTAAAGAGAACCTATATTTTTTGCAGTGTATTATAAGGAGTGGTTCTTTCTCATTCTAAAACTTGTGTGTCAGCAGTAAACACTACTTGACACAGCACCTTAGACATATAATACAGTACGTTCAACGTGGATTGTAACAAAAACGCCGCCACGGTGTGTTCTCCACCGTGGAGTTCCAGTGTACCACTGTGTTTGATCAGTGGAGACAGTTTTCAAAACACTGTGACCCACCGTGGTCGCGAGCGTTAAGGATAAGCTTAATTGGTTTTGCATGTCAGATCCGAAAGGAATGAATTCGCGCGCCGAAGGCGCGCAGGGACGGTATGGGGAACAAGCCACTTTCGAACCTCGGTAGCTGTATATGGTCGGCTGTCACCTGTCTAGGCGTGTTGAAGGAGGAAAAGATTCCGGTACTTGGCAGGTGTCTCCTGTTGCGGCGTGGCGGTGTCGTTGACTGATGTTGGTTGAACCCTCGCGTGAGGACCAGTGTGGGAGGTTGGGTCCTCTCACAAAGGTACTACCTCTCCCCGAGGGTGCAGTCGATCTAGATTTTCGGGCAAGTATAGTCTGCCACTTCGGAGAAGATTTTAAGTGATGACCATCACTGGCAAGTATAATCTGCCTCAGGCTGTCTCTGTTTGATAGGATGTCTTTGAAGGAAACAACAACGACCCCCTTCGGGGACCACCAAGAAGAAGACCCGAACTTCCCTGGTTCGGGGGCAGGCCAGCATTGTAATCCTAATGGGTTGGGACAAAAAGATGCGCAATGCGCTTACAAAAAGGGGCAGAGGCTGGACGCAGGACCAACGCTCGCCTCCCTTAAAGTGGTCGACCACTTTTTGGGATGGAGTGGGGGATGTTCAGGAACCATGGGGGTTACCGTTTCTATAACGGTTAGACTGTCCATAGCGGTTACTGGGGTGCTGGTCGAAAAGCATCTTCTGTGTACCTGCTTAAAAGAAGGAGGCAGAATTAGTTTTCATTAGAATATGTGAAAATAAAAAGATAAAAGTAGCACATTATGTTTTAATTTGTGATCTAATCTTTAGCTGAGTCGGAGAAGGCAGCCCTTTCTGGAAGAAGGCCACAGTTAGGATGCTAATCTGCCTGTTAGATCACCTTCTTAGGGTGATAGTGAGTTTGTAGCGGGAGGGTAACAGGTTTAGACACTAAACCACACCCGAGGGTGTTTCTGTTATGCCCTTCGCTGGTTTCGACCATATTTAGATTAGTTTGAGTTTATTTTGGATCACGATTAAACACTGCAAATCCCAACTCCAGCCGGGGAGGCCCAGCCCACACAAAACGCTGTCGCCTGGTATCGCGAGCGTCCAATGAGGGCCGAGCCCCCTCCCCCCCCCCGGCCGGAAATGAGATCTACAGTATCCAATCGTGATGTAATTTTAGTTGAGTCGGTGAAGGCAGCCCTTTCTGGTAGAAGGCCACAGTTAAGCTGTTTTTCTGCCTGTTTATTCACCTTCTCGTTCCCTATTTATTTAGTTTTTTAACAATATTTAATCCTGGGGTAAGTTTATTTGAGTCGGTGAAGGCAGCCCTTTCTGGCAGAAGGCCACAGTTAAGCTGTTATTCTGCCTGTTAGTTAACCTTCTCGTTCCCTAGTTTTTTTCCGAGCGGTCTTAGTTTTGGTTGCATTTTTTAGGCTTTTGTCGGCTTTCGCAAATGGCTCCAAGTTCGGAGATTAGTTCGCTGTCGGCTAACCGGTCGTGATTTTTCGCGGCCAGGGTGGCTAGGCGGTCTTTAATGGTGGGGATATCGGCCCTGTCGTGGAGTGTTTTGATGGGTGTGTCCCATGGGGCGCGGAGTGCAACTCTAAGCGCGTGATTTTGGACCTTCTAGAGTTTTCCCATATTAGTTTGATGGAGGTCAGTTAGTATGATTGCACCGTATTCGAGTACTGGGCGCACAAAGGCTTTGTATAGTTTGAGTAGGGTGGACTGGTTGGCTCCCCATGAAGTTCCCTTGAGCATTTTTAGTACGTTAATGCGTTTTGTGGCTTTTTTCTCCATGTCGTCGGTATGTTTGTTGAAGGACAGTTTTTGATCAATGGTGATGCCCAGGAATTTCGCTCCTTTGCATTCTGGGAGGGTGTTACCCATAAGTTTTAGGTCAAAATCCTGTTTACTTATCTTGCGAGAGTAGGTATAAGTGGCGGATTCCGTATCACTTTGTACATGTACTGTACACGTACACGTACATGTACGGTACACGCCAAAGGGATTCAGTGTTAAATCGTGTACACGTGTTCAAAAATGTCGTTTTTTTTCATGGTGATACAGAATCCGCAATTGTTTTGGGGTCACAGATCGCACTTTTGACGTTCAAACACCCGTTGGCGAACGTGTAGATTCGACACGTCGCTCAAAAAAGTGAAAAATGTACGAAATTGTTAATGTACATTTTCTTAAAAAAATTTGTTGACGTTCCCATCGCGGATCAGACCATCGATCCATCGTTGGTGAACGCGAACAAAACTACGTTTTGCGGATTCTGTATCAGCATCAAAAAAGCGGTTTGCGGATTCTGTATCACCTACCTTCGCCAACGGGTGTTCGAACGTCAAAACTGCGATCCGATCGGGGAAACCCATTTGCGGATTCTAGATCAGGAAAAATCGACCTGAAAACGTTTTCTCGACGTTCGCCAACGGTGAAAAGTGAGCGTAAAACGCCGTTACTCATCGAGGATGTTTTTAAAACCGATTTCGGCCTCCGGTACATGGAAAAAAGGAGGAAAAAAAGGCGGTTTGCGGATTCTGTATCACCTGCGTTCGGGATCGCGTTTGGGACGGTCTAGGGTGCGATCCGATCGGCGAAAACTCGATTTGTCGATTCACCTCGCGAGTTTTTGTGGGGCGAATGGCGATAGAAACGGTTTTATGGAGAGGAAATAAAAGGTGATTGATATATATAGGAGAGAAAAAAATATATAAATAAATAGTTATTTAAAAAAATAATATCGAATCGAAATAGATAAAATATACGTAAATTCCCAGATTTTGAGAGCAAGGTTTCTTTTAAAAATACTGATGAGAGCTTACGCATTCTGCGTGAACGAACAACTAGGCCGCCTCTTGTTAGAACGATGCGTCAGATGTCGGGATCATATAGACTTCGATCACGAGAATCATTCGTGTCTGACGAAGGAAAGGGAAGATATGGTCGTCAAGTATATTAAGCCGGCGTTCGAACGCGTTCGAATCGACGAAGTGATCACGTTTTGGAGGAGATTAGTCTTCTGTAAGGGTCGAGACAAGCCCACCAATTCGGAAGAACTGAAATTGGCACGTAGAAGTCTGACTTTAGAAGACAAGGGGTGCATCATGAAATTATTGCTGAATGAGGCATAAGTTTTCTCGTTGATATAAATAAGGGAGAATAGAAAATAAAATAAATATACACATAAAATTTTTATCTAATATTAGAAAGAAAAAAACATAAAAATGAGAACCAGAAATAAATTGTATCTGACATTAGATGACGACGAGGATGAGAAGCCGAACGGCGTTTTGCCAATGGCGCCATCGCTAGAAGAGAAAGAAAGAGGAGAGAGGTATCACATCGATCAAATCAGTAGAATCTAATTGTATCTGACTCGAGAGAGAGATTCTCGCCGTTCTCTCAAGAAGAAGTATTCACGTTTCCTGAAATTCGTCAACGCGGTCGACACGACACTCATCACGATTTTCATGGGTTTACACACGGACGGCATCAGATTGTTGTCGACCGCGGTCAGCATTCCGATCGTGTTGACCGTAGAAGGAGTGGCTCTCGCCACCGGATTGTTTAACACGCTTGGAAACTTTTTGAGTAGGAAATTATATCTGAAGGCAAGGAACACGAAAAGATTCGCGTCTTGGCCGACTCCAAGATTGACATGATATCCGAAATGATCTCGATGGCGTTGAAAGACGGTAGGATATCGGACGGAGAATACTTCACGATATTGAGCGAGAAAACGAAATACGATGCCATGTAAGAAGCCGTGAGAATCAAGACTCATCAGATCATGAAGGAAGAGATGAAGGATTCTCTCATGGAAAAGGGGAGGAAAGAGGCCAGGGAGGAATTCAGTAAGATGATAGAACTCAAGAGCAGCGATTGAAAAAAAAATATATATAATAAGAACAGAATTTTTAAAAAAAGAAATATTAAATTTATATATAAAATAAAAACGAAATTAATTTAAATAACTCTCAAAAATGTATTGCCTAAAGTGTAAGAGAGTTACCGAGACAAGTAATTCTCGAGAAGTATGAACTAAAAACGACAGACAGATGCTTCGTGGAATTTGCGACATGTGTGGTTCGATCAAGACTCGATTCATCAAAAAAAAAGAACGCGAGCAAAGGTAAAGGCATCGTGAATAAAATGAGCAATAATCTACCTTTCGAAATGCATCTGCCATGTCACAGTTTCATGGGACCCGGAACGAAATTGAACAAGAGACTCAACGCCGATCTCACTCCTAAATCTTGGGGAAACCCGTGAATAGGGTGGGCGCAGCCGTGTATGATCACGATCTGTGCTACGCCGGACATCCTGACACCAAGACTCGCAACGACGTCTGCGATAAAAACATGTTGGCGAAATTGAGAGGTATATCGAATCCGACCAGGAGAGAGAAGATAGAACGTTCGCTGGTCGGTAATCTGATCGGTGTGAAATGCTGGTTCAGATGGGGCATTCAAAAAAAAAAGCGCATCGGAAAAGAAGAAGAAACGATTATTGATGAGCGAATTGGCCCAGGAGTTACACAAACCCATTGTGCATAAATTTCGAAATAGAAGGGTGTTCGTGAAGGGTTTGGATGACATTTGGTCCGCCGACTTGGTCGACATGAGATCGTTTTCGAGGTGGAACGAGGGCGTCAAATATCTATTGACGGTCATCGACGTTTTTTGCCAAATATGGTTGGATCAGAGCTTTGAAGAATAAATCAGGACCTTGCATCGCCGAGGCTCTGAAGAGCGTGTTCGACTCGTCTTCTCGAAAACCAAATAAATTGTGGGTGGACAAGGGAAAGGAATTCTACAACAAGCACGTTCGTCGATTAGTCGACCTCTACTCGATCGAAAATGAAGAGAAGCCAGCGCGGTGGTACGTTGGAATTGAACGATGAAGGAAAAGATGCACAGATACTTCACGGCGAATTCGACCAAGAAATACATATACGCTCTGAACGGTCTGGTCAAAGATTACAACAACACGTGACACAGATCGTTCAAGATGACTCCCGCGGAAGCTAGTGATCCTCGAAACGAAAAACGGGTCTACGCGAATCTATATCCCGAGAGATCTAAGAACAGGAAGAAGTCTAGAACGCCGAAATTTGCAGTCGGCGATCGAGTGAGAATTTACGCTTATAAGAAGCACTTCGAAAAGGGTTATACTCCTCGATGGACCTCAGAAATCTTCGTGATAATCAAAATATTTCACACCGATCCGGTGACTTACAAAATCGAAGCTTTGGATTGAGAAGAGATCATTGGAAAGTTTTACGAACAACAATTGCAGAAAACGAAGTTTTAATAAGAAAACAATTTTTTTTTTATTTACTCTCTTTGACATTTTCTTGTTTACACATATATATATATAGGAGAGAGAAATAATAATAAAAAATAATTAAAACTATTTTTAGATAAAAAAGCAAGCTAATTAATAAACAAAAAACAAAAACCCTTTAAAAATGGCAATATACTAGATATAGCACAAAGCATAGTGAAAGATGAAAGTATTCAAGAATATGAAGTTCACGAATACGAACTGGTAACCAGAACGAGTTTGAACAATGCGGGAGAGATAAGAATCAACGTCGAAACTCAAGATCTATTCATCCATCCTAGCGAGAGTTACATAGTGGTGCAGGAACGTCTAACCAAGGAAGATGGGAGCGACTACGCCGACGACGACACGGTTACTCTAGCCAATAATGGCATCATGCATCTATTCAGTAATATAAAATACTTGTTATCCGGACAAGAGATAGAATCTGTGTTTCATCCCGGTCAGGCCACCGCGATGTTCGGACTCTTGACGTATCCGGATGATTTTTCGAAATCCAGAGGACTTAACCAGTTGTGGATGAAAGACACCGTCGGCACTGCTAGCGCTGGCGCCGTCGCGATATTCGACTACGTCGTCAAGACGTCCAGACCTAAAGGAACGTTTTCATTATGGATACCTTTGAAACACATCTTCAGATTCACAGACGATTACAACAAGATCATGTACGGATTCAAACACAATCTGACGTTGATTCGAAAAGGAAACGACGACGCGATAGTGAGACTCACTGTGACTGATCCGGGTAAGATAACTCTACACAAGATATCATGGTTCGTTCCGCACGTGGAGCCTTCGATCGTGGAAAAAACGCATCTCTACAAGATCATAGAATCCAACAGTAAATTATCTGTGGGATTTAGAATGAGACAGTGTGACACAGCTAGCATTCCACCCTCTACGAATCACTTCAATTGGAGATTGACGGTGAAATCCGCTTCCGAGAGACCACGTTTCATCATGGTTGAGTTTCAGACCAATAGGGATGGGTCTCAGGAAAAGAATGCGTCGCTGTTCGATCACTGCCATTTGAGAAACATGCAAGTGTTTCTGAACACCATGAGATACCCAGCAATCGATTACAATGTGTCATTCAACAAGAACGATTTCTGCAGACAGTACGGCGACGCCGCTGATTTTAGAAAGAAGTAGACGAATTGATGAGCAATCCTAACATATCTCCCGCGGAATACAAGTCGATGTATCCCATGTTCGTATTCGACGTCAGTAAACAGAGTGAACGACTCAAGAGTAGCGTCTTAGACATTCAGATCAAGATGCAATTCTATAGGAACGTGCCGAGAAAAACCGAAGCCTTTTCTCTGGTCCTGTCGGACAGAGAATTACAATTCGAATCGGATGGAAATAAGATGTTGATCATTCGATGAGAGACGTGTGTGAAAAAAATTAAAAACAAAATAAAAAAGTAATGAGTAATTATTAAAAAACAAAAAAAAAAAAACAAAAAAAAAATAAAAGTTATGAGATCTAGAGAGATTGAACATCTTTCTAAATCTCATTACTTTTTTTGTTTTTAATAATCACTCATTATTTTTTATTTTTAATTAATTATTTCTACGCGTTCACTGTTTGTTCAAAGGATCTAGTTCGATGAGTAGACTCACCACGGAAGTGGCGGCTTCGGGATTATTGGTTTTTGTAACGAAATTAATCCTGTCTCCGGCGTTCACTTTGAGAGGCGTGCCGAACGTGCTAACATTCGCGTGTTGATTCTCAGTCTTTTCGACGCTATATCTCTTATCGCTGTCTGCTCCATTCACCGCGAGATTGATGACTGCTCTGTTATTTAAATCCGTGGAAGCCAGACCAATTCGTATGATTTCACCTCCTAACAGCATAGGATATCCCACCCGACCATGTTGCGATCTGCTACCTCCGTTTCCAAAAGACCACTCGGTTTTTCCCTCCTCTAACATGCCGGCCTCCTCGGCCCACACGGTGATCAATTGTCTAGCATATTTGACTCTTTCCACCACCAAAATCAGGTGCAGGCATCCGTAATGTTCACGGGATCCGGTAGATTCGTGAGCGCGTGTCCGCCCATGTCTAGTTTACCTTCAATGATTTCGCCCTTTCTCCAGACCGAGTTGTCGTCCACGTACTTCCTGCTGACTGCACTGGTATCGAATTCGGGATCGTGATCGAGACCGAATAAATTGTGACCGTTCATGTTGATGCCACCCTCCATCGTTCCGCCAGATTGTTTGTTCAGGTAGAGATCATCCACTTGCGATTCTACATATTCTTGTGATCATATCATGGCAGAATCTACGTAGCCTTTGTTGACCGCGGTTGAGTCCGCATCCGTGTCGTCGACCTTCGACAGATTCAATATCTTGTTGAATCCCGCATTCAGATCCGATTTCATGTCTCGTCTGTCAGACTTTCTCTGTTCCAGATCTACATAGTGTTTGGTCGCCACGTCCTTGGGATTCGTGGGAGCGGCCACGTTCGTTATCTTGTTAGAATTGGCGTTCAATTCCGACTGCATCATTTTCTGAATGTATCTACTTCTCAGATGTTCACTGAATCGCGTGTGAGAGTCGTCCGCGTATTTCTTGGCACGGCATCGGTGGAATCTATGGGATTTGCAACGTTCACCAAACGTTTAGATTTCAGATCGAAATCGTTGGTCATGGCTTTATCCACGTAATTATCTAGCATGATTCGTTCGAAATCTGCGTTCCTCCTGTCAACCTATTTTTTAGTCACAGCATCTGCGGGATCTATCGGCTCGAGAAAATTATAGAGTTTCTTATCGTTCATGTTTAAAGGTTCCTCTCAAGGTTCGTATCTCCGAACGTAACGTTTGTCCAAGTTGGCAACATCGTAACCATCACTGACTTTGAGCGTCTTCCTCTTCTTTTTGGGTCCACTTTCGTCGTCACTTCTACCAAATTTATCGACTGGCATGTTGTTTCGAGGTTTTTGTTTTAAAATATATTTCAAACGCAGTTTATTAAAAAATGAATTATTTCATTTATTTTTATTTTTCGTTTTTATTCGATTAAAATTTTTTAAATAATTTTTTTTACCTTTATATTTATTATAAAAAAAAAATCTCTCTCTAATGTAAATCATTGAGAATGTCTTGAAACCGATCTCCTTCAGACCTTCTCTTGGGAACGTAGAGACACAGGTGACCACAAAACACTTGATCTGGCGATTGCACTCATTCCGTGTTATAACAAACCATCAATTTGTTGAAATAGTTCTTTATTTCTATTGGCAGCGAGATTCCGTAGCTGTTGAAATAATAATTCTTCTTCTTCCCGTCCTTGAACCAGGCCACCCAGTGAGTGCCTTCATGTGATAAATCATCTAGATTTAAAATTCCGCATTCCAATTGTCGAGGTCTTCTCTTTGGCAAGGCATCTCTTGAAAACACGCCTAGAAAATCTTTGATTTTCAAATCCTTTGCCGCATTCGACAGATTGATGTTGGATAGGGGTTCGTTAGGTAAGACAACACCTTCTACGGATATCTCTATTTTCTTATTCATAAATGTGTAGATTTTTTTAAAAATTTATTCATTTTGATTTCATAGTCTTATACACCGGACCATTTCCTAACAGACAATCTTTATACTCTCGGAAAGAGATGTTTTTCTTCACCACGCATGCTTTAACCCCTTTGCACTTCTTGATCTCTTCATCTTCTAGACGATAAGCATACAGTTTGGGTCTCAAGCCCACGAATTCGACGATTTGTTTACCGCTGCTCTCGTCCTTAAATTTACCCAACACTTTCTTGTTGTCGTTCGATTGAATGTTGGACGGGTGATCGACGGGATAATTGCTCGTGTCGAACCATGCGGCTATGTCCGAAGATATATCTCGGTAGACATCTTTTGTCTCTATCCCGTAAACTAAACTGTCCATGTCGGTGAACAGTAGTTTGGCTTTATCACCAAATTTTCGTTTGAAATAATCATAGTGAAACACGTACATCAATCGCTTGCTGATATCTAAGATGATCGGTCTGAGATAATATGGTTTGTCGAACTTCAGGTACGTCTTTTGCATGTGAACGGCCACTAGATTTTTGTCGAATATGGTTTGGTGTTTGTAATTGGGTTTCACCATTAATTTTTTAGCTCTTTTCTCAGACGTGACGTGTCGAACGTCAGTTCTCTTCCTGATGTTTTCCATCGATTTACCGTACACGCAGTTGTTCATGAGTTTGAAGAAATCTTTTTCGAAATCGTTGCCAGCTCGAATTCTGAGATTCGTGTTGAGATCGATGTATTTTTTCATCCAAGGCTCTTCGTCGAATCGAATGATGCAATGTATGTCGACTAATTTCATCCCGTGATCGATGTATTGTTTCAAATTCTCGCTGTAGATGACGTACTTACGTTTGTTAAATAAATTGGGAATGAGTTTTTCCTCATTTCCTTCGATCGGTTCCATTCGTTCGGGAGCCAGTGGATAATCATTGTGTAGATCGTGTAATTCTTCCGGATAGTTCAAATCGACTTCTAAAATGCAAGGATAGTCTCTCCATTTTTGCATCTCTTCCGGTTCCGTCACCCATTTGGAATTTCCAATCGGTAAAGGACGACTCATAGCCCAACCGTACAGATTATTAGCATCCCAATACTGTATGTATTTATTCGATCATTTCGAATCGAAACCTTCTTTCATGTAGGGATTGTTAGCTTCAGAATATCTGTGGGAGATCATCGAGATGCCACCTCTCACAGCCCTTTCAAACATGAGCAACATGTCCACGTTGGATAATAATTCCAATTGGACTTCGGTGGTCTTCAACAGAGCGTCCCACGCCAGACCAGGTGCGGTGAAATACCAAGCCGGATCCAGATCATAATTTCGATGACAGTCGTCTCGAAAATTTTCGAACACATCTGCCAAGAGCAGAACGTCGGTCTTCAGATAGAGATCATGATAATCTCTCATGGTTTTCATATCGAATGATTTCCACACGTTTTTGGCGTGTTTGTAATTCTTGGCGGAAATGTCGGATTCGTATATTTTCAAATAAAAATCTTCTTTCGAAGGTAGTGCGGTGTCGTCGAATCTCTTTAGATTGCTCATGTAATCATAAGGATAGACTCCTTTCCTCAACATGACATCTACTCATTCTCCAAAATGTTCGATCAGGATTTTAAATTTATCCTTGCTCATGTTATCAACTAATTTTTTCAGAGCGGTCTACATGAATTTAAAACTGTCGATGAAACATATGCTTCTACGAATGGATTTCGTTTTTTCTTCCAACGTCTCACCATCGATTGCTCTTTTCTTCTCCATGACCTTCCATTTCATGAAGGAAATGTATCTTTCTTTGCTGTTCGTGATGCAATTTAATTCTCCGTGGGAGGTGCCGAGATTTTTCACGAACAGATGACTGTCGTAACCCAAGATATTGTGAAATATCACCAGATAGAAAACGGCGTCTCGATATTTTAAATTACACTTGCTGTGAGCCAGAACGCGATACAGACCTGTGTAATGATCGTGGTCTCTGACCTTCTTATTTTCCTCTGAATTCTCAGTGAATGATTGTCTGCGTATGTGACATTCAGTGGCCCTGTTATTTTCGTCCTGCTGTTCTTGCGTGATAATCATTTTCGCCGGAATTTTTAATTTGTCGTATAACATTTGAATTTTCGTTTCTAACTCTTCCCCGAACCTTTGAGCCATGTTGTCATCTTCACACAGTTTCGTATAGGTGAAGGGACCCATGTCGTATTGCAAGTCGAAAGCGCATTTCACATAAATGCAATAGCCCGAAGGCATGTGTTTTTGATATCTTTTGACGTAACTTCGAAGAGCATCGGGTTGGCAGGAACTCATTTTTATGGTGAAGCATTCAAAATCGGCGTACACGACATTGGTACTTTTAACCTTCTATTGCGATTTTCAAACTTCACGATGGTGTTGGGTTTGGGCATTTCGATGGCGACACTTTGATTTTCGTTGCAATATTCCTGATGTTTCGCTAACGATTTTTCACTGCAAAACACGTTCATGCAGTTGCAACATAAACATATCTTTCCTTTATGTTTATTATTTTGTCTTGACAGTAATCGGCTCGGATTTTTAACCCAACAATAATGACGATTGTCACCGTTCGAAATCAATAATAAAATAATCGTCTTTTCTCTTTCGAGATACGAAGTCTATCTGAGAGGATAGATCATTCGTTTTTCATCATCGTATCCCAAGACGTTCACCACTACGGTGGGATTTTGAGCCTCGAAACGTTTGATGTGTTTTAATTGTGTTGGAAAAGTCACTCCGGTCCAATCGAGATTTTTAGAAGTCTCCTCGTAATGAGAAACTCTATCGGAGTTCATTTTGACAGGGTGTAAAGTGGAGGTGACTGCCCATTTAAAACACTGATCATCTTTATTTCTCACATTGATCACAGCATTTTTTTTAGCTAAGAAATACGGCAATTCCACATAGGAAGACCCTTTCAACGAATCATTTTTAGTTATATGAGTTTCGAGTTTCAACACCTCATGGAACGTCCAATTACTACCTTCATGTTGATAATTCGCGAGAGACGTCAACATCTTGTCTTTCATCTTTTTGAAAACGTTTGATAAATCTGAAACTCAAAGTACGGGTTCGAAGTTAGATCTGAAATATGCATTTTTCACGATGCTCTCGCCGGACTTCACGTCGATTTTATTCATCACACAATGGAGTATCATCTTAATTTTTTGTCCCACGTTCATGTGTTCATGAAACAAATCCAATACTTCTTTCTTCACCCGTTCCATGAACAATTTCAGATCGCCTTTCTTGAATGAGGGAACCACGTCGAAAGTTTTAAAAATGCCTTTGATCGCACTCTCCCATTCTACGTGCTTCGATTGGAATAGTTCCATAACGAGTCATGCTACATATTATTCTCCTTTCCCTTCGTCGATTGCTCATCGAATTTCGCTTGATATATCTCGTTTGTCTAGATTCTGAAGTGCATCACTCGTTTTCATTTTATTTTTTTTTTTTCGTTTGAAACTTGAAGTTCTTCAATGGCTTTTCATTTAGTCGTCTTCTCATTTTTCACAACCGATGCATTTTTTGACTGTTAAAGTTTATCCACTTCCGATCTTTTGATTTTTTTCTTTCCATCATTTCACAAATAATATTCCTGTATGACATCAATTTTTTTTGATTTGGTTCTATGATTTCTGAAATGTGGAATTTTTAATATTTTACAAATCTCGTTTAACTGAGGTACGGTTTTCTCATTTAAATTTTCCATTTTTTTATTTGCTTGCTCCATTTGTAAGAATTTTTTTTTTTTCGAATTTTGAATTTAAATAATTTGTTAAAAAGTTTTAAAATTGTTTTTATATATATATGTTTTAATTCCTTCAAAAAAACTTTTTTTTGATGAAATTAATCAATTTTTTTTTATGTTCCTTAACGTAAAGAAAATTGAATTAATACGAGAAAAGAGGATGTTAAAATTTAAACTTTTTATTTATATATATCTAAAGAGAAAAAATACTTTTATAAAAAACATTTTTCACATTAAAGTAAATTAAAATTAAAAAAACTTTTTTTATATATATATATATATATAAAGAGTAAAAAAAACCAAACTTTTTTAACAAATTATTATTTAAAATACAAAATTTAAAAATATACATTATTTGCAAGAATTCATAAAACAAAAAAAACAAATAATCGATCATGACAACAACACCTAAAAGATGCGAATTGAAATTGAAACGAGTCAAAACATGTAAGAAATTCGGTTTTAAAATCTATAGGTTACAACGACATGATTCCATCGAATTGAATGAGGTCGAGACAAAGGACTTAGAGCGCAAATACGACAAATATAACATGCCTTTGAAATTGGATGAAGCCATGCTTGATTTGTTTTATGAGTACCAAAGCGATCTACAAAAAATCATCATCGCCAAAGATAGAGAATTCGACAAGGACGATTTGTCGTTGCCCTTTCGAAGTTACGTATATCCAAAAATCTCACTCGAACTCGTGGACAAATCAGATGGTGAGAACGCATTCACCGATGTAAAAAAAACCAAAAAAGTAAAGATAAACATTCAACACATTTTCGAAAAAGGAGAAGACACAAGAGTCAACATGCTAATAATGGACTTGGAAATATAAACAATAGAGAGATTGATTTTTAGTGAAGAAGATGGAAAAAAAAAAGTAATGAAATCTAGAGAGATTGATCATCTCTAGATCTCATTACTTTTTTGTTTTTTTTTGTTTTTGTTTTCCTTCTTCACTATCGCCCATATATATTATAATAACGTTTCCTTTTTTCTCAAATTTGGCGTCGATTCTTCTTTTCTTTTTTTGTGATATATTACGCTTTATAAGAACACATTTATTTATCCGAATCATAATTATGAACAAATGTGTTGCATCTCTTGGTAACACTCACATCATTACCATTCTCTTCCGAAGATAGTGCTGACGGTGGAAAACGTCTCATTCTTTTAAATTTCAACCATCTATCCCGATCTTTTTTTAACTCTTTTTTCAGTTCTTTCCTAAGATATCCATCATTAGCGTCTAATTGTTTTCCCACACCTTTTTCCCACACTATCCTGCAATATTCATCATTAGTGTCTAATCGTTTTTCCACATCTTTTTCGCACTCTATCTCGCGATATTCATCATTATCATCTACTTGTTTTTCCACCTTTTTATCCATTTTATATTATTTTATACTTTCTATGATTTATATTTTATATAATTATATAATTTTTACATTATAATCACATACTCAAAATCGGTATATTCTTAAACGGCAAATTCTCACCAAACAACAAACCCTTGCCGAGTCGCTCAACGTTCCATCCACTCTTCAGATAGAGACCGTTTCCACTCAAAGAGTTGCCACCTCTAACGGGTTCTAGATACAATCCTTCACCACTGTCGTCTACATGGACGTGACACACGGCTCCTCCCTTCTTCAAAAACAGTCCGCTGCCACCCATTAATTTCTCAACTGCCGAACTCGCGAATCCCGAGAGAGCTCCCACGCTGAGAGTCTTTCCGAGAAAGGGTAATGCTTTTGCAGCTAAAGGTAATGCTTTTGCGGTGATTCCTGCCAATAGCGGTAGGAAACCGCCTTTCATTCTCAAATTGTATCTCAACTGAGCGGGACTCAATCTCACCGTCAACCCTCTTCCATCACGAATCGCTTTCTCCATCCTTTTGATTTGACTTCCGGTCCAGGCGATCGAATCCTGACCGCCACTCGTCGGATCTTCGTGAGTGAATTTGAATTTCACCGCCTCGCCTCGTGTTGTTAACCCTCTCTTATGTTTCTTCCTCTGTCCTGCAGATATGCTCACGTTTTTAACCACGTATTGTGTCATAATTTTTTTTTTTAAATATATTTTCTTCAATTGTTTTTTTTTTGTTTTAATGATAATTATATATATTAAATAATTTTTGTAAATTAATATTGCGTTACTTTTATTCTCTTATTTATATATATACACAATATTTTTTTTTGCTTTTATATTTCTCTTATCACCCTCTCTCCACGAAGATCTAACAGTTCACCATTTTGATCTGTCAACGTGGTTTTGAGACTGTACAACGTGTCTAAAATCACTGGTAGATAAACTAAATTTCGAGGTCGTTCCACCATCTTATAACCCGGCGACACGTTTGGAAAGAAGGAATAGATCATCAGTTGAGTGCTACCATTCACGTAGCTTCCAGCAATCACGTTCACGTTCACCAGAATGCTATTGACTGCGAAAATGTCAACTGTATTTTCAGATGCCGCGTGGCCTCGATACATCTTTCGATCGAATCCCAGCATCTTGAATATAGAATCGTCCGTCTTGAAATCCACTTGAAAATTATCTTCCAAATCCAACATCGTCTGTAAGGTATTAGGGTTGGGAGCGAGTCTGATCTTGTTGCTTCCCTTTCCATCCGTCTTCATTCGCGTCTGAATGTAATTGTTCAAATCGTCTATGTTGTAACTTCCTTTGGGAATTCGAATCTCCAACCATTCCACTCCGTCGGAATACTTGTATGAGTTATTCTTTTCGGTGGTGTTAGGAAAGGAATAATAAGTCTCCAGATTCACCAATGCCATCTCGTATCTTTTCTCTCTATTCAATTCGATGGAAAGTTCGAATCTCGTCGCGAATCGAGTCGAATCGCCACTCACCATGATTTGAATGGATTGTTTTGCAGCCGTTTTCTCGGCTATCCATTCTAACAATTCTCCTTGTTCGAACATTATATTTTAATTTTTATTTTATTTTTTTCAAAACTAAATTATTTAATGATTTATTATTTTCTAATTTTATTTTCTCTCTCTGTCTTATTATCATCAGAAACATAAAACTTGTCGAATCCGCACTGATATTTTCTGCGATTAAATTCGCTAGTCAAATCGATCACGACGAAATTGTAAAGTCCTCCATTCCAAACCCTCTTGCAGAATCTCCTGAATTCCGCCGCGCTCATGTCGTTTGCGACGTCATCGCCGTAGATGTGATTGAGATTCTTGAGATCCTGGCGAAAGAGACACAGTAAATTAGCGTTCTCTCTTATCGTCTGTCTGGGCAATCGAAAATAATTCTGTGACAGGTAGAAACAGTCCACGTTGCTGTGATGACCCCTAACGTAATACGATTCGCATCGGTTCTGTCTCTCCAAAAGCAGATCATCGAAAATCATGAGATTCTTATCTTCCAATTTCAATTCTCTAGGATCCGGAACGTCGCTAGCGTTCTCATAAAATTGACACTCGACGTTCGAAGACGCATTTCTCTTCATCAATTCCATCGCCGCACCGTCCAAAATGGAGGAAAGAGAAGCTTCACTTTTGTTGAATTCCTCCCTACTGTCAAAGATTCTGGCTATGACAGATTGGTCTTTCCACAATTCGATGTTCCTACTATCAAGCCTCTTATGCTTTTGGGAAAGAACTCGTTATTCGACCTCTTGGTCGCGGCGTCGTTCCAAGACATATCTTTAATGTTCATCTTTGTTTATTTTTTTGTTATTTTAGATTTTTTCAAACACAATTTTTATGTTTTTTTCAAACTCAGTTTTATAAATATTATTATTTATTTATATTACACCGTCGCGAGTTCTCTTCAATCCAGATCCACTCGTCATTTTGGCCAAATCATGTATGGGTACCACAGCATCCTTAAAATCTTTCCAACTTTTCGGCGATCGCTCTAACGTAGCTCGCTTCGCCGGCGGACTGATCAACTTGTCGATCAATGCGTCGGCTGCCCTCTTGCCAGCCACAGAAGCTATCCTACCACTGGCTTCGGAAGCAGCTTTTTTACCAGCATCCGAAGCCGTCTTCTTACCGACCTCAAACGCGGTCGATGTGAGTTTTCTACCTGTATCGCTCGTGAACACTCGCATTATAGAATCGACGATGCTAGAACCGCCTTGAACGTAAGTTCTGACGTATCCCCTGTTCTTTATCACCAACATATTTTATAATATATATTTTGTTTTTTCACTGGTAAATCGTTTGTTGTTCAAATTACTTTTATTATTTTGTAGTGTAAAATTTACTCTTTTCTATTTTATATATTTTTGTTTGTTTCTCTCTACTTATTATATATCAATCCTTCAATTCGTTCATCAATCTTTTGTAATCACGCTTATTCAAAACCTGCTGCCTCAACAATTCATCACATTTGCTGACTATCTCATTATCTAATCCAGTGTTACCAGCGCGTCTACTTGCCATCAACAAACTCAATCTCTGAGACAGAGCGTCAGAATCGCTCGGAAGAAAAGTGGTTTTCACCCCTTTGCCAGTCCCCGACTCGACGAACTTCTTATTCATATCCCATATGGGTTTCACCACTTTCGTCCACTTGTAACCTCTGTTGGCTTTGGGTCTCGTTTCTCTGGCATCGTTATTTCTCTTCATGGCGTGGGTCTGAACCAGAATGTCGCCGTAATTGTCGAAATCCTGTTCCGTGTAATCTCCAGGCTTGTCGAAAAGGAGCAATTTGCGCAGTCCAGGAGTTAATTTGTACCTATTCGAACCGACGATTAAATTATCATCATCCTCTCGCACTTCTGTGTCGCCCACAAAAGTTCTACCGTCAGAATCCTTATAAATTCCATACAACAGATCTCTGTTACCACCATCCTCGGACGACGCGACGCTATCAGTGGTGATAGTCGAAGCTGTATCGTCGCTCTCGCTCACGTCGGTTTCGATTCTCATGGGAACGTAATCCGGTGTAGATTGAAAGGAATACTGTTTTGTAAAACACCGGGCAACGAACCCATTCTCAAAGAACTCTCTTTTATGGGTCTCAATTCTGCAACTATCTCCTTCTTGCTTCGTTCTTGAACCTCCGTCACGAGTTTAAATATTTTTGTGGCTTCGCGTCTCAATTCCATCTCTCCAAGATGTCTGCTTCTGTCAGCCGATTGAATGCTCTTCTTGGCACGTTCATATTCGTTTAAAAGTTGATCTCTACGTTTAGAATCTGTGATGTGTAAAAACATTTTCTTTCGTTTTTAAATTATTAATATTCCTTTGAGTATGCTAACGTGAGTTATTTATTATTTTCAAAATTAAATGTATAATTATTTTTATGTTTTATGTTTTAAGTAAATAAAAATCTTCTGTCTTAATATAATAACTAAAACCAGTTGAGGAAAAACATTTTACATGATAAAACCTCTGTAAATGCGTTTTGCTCCCGAACGCGTTAAAAATCTTCACCGATTATTCACTCAGTGACGAACTAGAGAACTTTGAAAAGTTTGAAAAGTTTGAAAGTTTTAGTGCATAAGAAACCGGTTTCTGATTTAACGCATTTGAGAATAATAACATCCTTTAAATGGAGAACTTGAAAAAGTTTGAAAGTTTTAGTGTATAAGAAACCGGTTTCTGATTTAACGCGTTTGAGAATAATTATATCCGTTGAAAGGGTTCATTCATATCTCCGAACATTATAACAAGTAAATTAAAATTCATTTACCTCTTAAACCTGATTGAGTGGAAATACGCTTTTATCGTCTATTATTAAAACGAAAATACCTTTTATTCACACCAAAACAAAACACGAGTGTCTATTATGACACAATTTTTATCTCTTAAAATTCATCTAAGTGAAAAAGGTTTTATAATGGAATTTTTATTTGAATGAAACAATTCTACGAACTGTTTTATTTGAATGAAACAATTCTACGAACTGTTTATTAAGATTATCTTACAAATTTCGTTGTGACAAACGTGAACAGATGATTTTCCATCGATTCCAATTTTCTAAAACTTAAGTTTCAATGTCAACTGTTGAACAAAAACCTTCATTCACACCGAAACAAAACATGAGTGTCTATTATGATACAATTTATCAGACTCAATCAATAAGTCGACTCTATTGAACGAAAACCTTTCATTCACACCGAAACAAAACATGAGTGTCTATTATGATACAATTTATCGGACTCAATCTTTTTGTCGACTCTATTGAACGAAAAAAGCTATTTATTTACACTGAGTACAAAATTGAAAAACTTCTCAAAATCGACTCTATCACTATTCGCCCCACAAAACTCAAGAGGTGAATCGACAAATCGAGTTTTCGCCGATCGGATCGCACCCTAGACCGTCCCAAACGCGATCCCGAACGTAGGTGATACAGAATCCGCAAACCGCCTTTCTCCGCCTCTTTTCCATGTACCGGAGGCCGAAATCGGTTTTTAAAAAAATCCTCGATGAGTAACGGCGTTTTGCTCTCACTTTTCACCGTTGGCGAACGTCGAGAAAACGTTTTGAGGTCGATTTTTTCTGATCTAGAATCCGCAAATGGGTTTCCCCGATCGGATCGCACTTTTGACGTTCGAAAACCCGTTGGCGAACGTAGGTGATACAGAATCCGCAAACCGCTTTTTGATGCTGATACAGAATCCGCAAAACGTTTTTTTGCTCGCGTTCACCAACGATGGATCGATGGTCTGATCCGCGATGGGAACGTCAACAAAAATTTTTAAGAAAATGTACATTAACAATTTCGTACATTTTTCACTTTTTGAGCGACGTGTCGAATCTACGCGTTCGCCAACGGGTGTTTGAATGTCAAAAGTGCGATCTGTGAGCCCCAAAACAATTGCGGATTCTGTATCACCATGAAAAAACGACATTTTTGAACACGTGTACACGATTTAACACTGAATCCCTATGACGTGTACCGTACATGTAGGTGTACGTGTACAGTGCATGTACAAAGTGATACGGAATCCGCCACTTATACCTACTTGCGAGTAAAGGTGATTCGTTGAGTTTTATTGGCGTTTAGCTTAATTCTCCATTTGACACACCATTGTTCAAGCTCGTCGAGAGCGCGTTGCAGGGGTTTTTGAAGCAGATTGGTCGTATTGTTAGAGTCCCAGAGGCCCTTATCATCCGCGAATTGGGAGACTTGAACGCGATCCTCAGAGAAATTAAGGTCGTTTACACAGAAGATATAAAGGAGGGAGCTTAGGACGGATCCTTTGGGGTGCCTGCTTCAAGGGGGACACTGTCAGACATTTCATTGTTCACTCTGACTTTAATTTCGCGATCATTCAAGAAAGAGGATAGTAATCTGAGCAATTTCATGGGGAGTCTCATTTTTGATAATTTGTAGCGCATTCCATTGTGCCAAACAGAGTCAAATGCTTTTTCGACGTCTAACAGGACTGCCTCTCCTATTTGCTGATTGTTGATAGCGGTTTTCATTTGAGTGACTAGTCGGTAGACATGTTCGATACCTTCTTTACGGTTTCTATATGCCCTTTGCCATTTATTGAAAAAAAATCGTTGTCTTCAAGGTGCCCCCTGAACCGATTGGTGAGGATTCGTTCGAATGTCTTACCAATGCAGCTGAGTAGGCTGATTGGGCGGTTGCTGGCTGGATCGGAGGGGTCCCTGTCCGGTTTTGGTATCATGACACCGATGGCTTTTTTCCAACATTTGGGAAAGTAGCCATGGGTGAGGCATGCGTTGAACAGTTTGTTTAGTTTTTCGATTAGGGAGTATGGGCTTTGTTTTAGAATTTTGTAGCTTAGTTCGTCTTCGCCGGGTGAGGAAGAATTTTTGTTTTTTTTATGACGTTCATGATTTCATCATTAATGATGGGGGTGACGAGGTCATCGTCATCCTCGTCTTCTGGCTCGTTATCGAATTTGGGGTCACGGTAGATATCAGGGTGTTCATTGATGAAGTCATCAATGGCGTTTATGACGGCGTCATCGTTGCCCGCACCTTGATGCGGGCGATGCGTTTTTCTTAGGAGGTCGGCAAAGGTGTCGGCCTTGTCTTTGTCGGTGCGCGTGAAGGAACCGTCTTCTTTCTTAAGACGTTTGCCTGCGTCTTTGCGGCTTTTGTTTTTTTGCCCAGTTAGGGTTTTGAAAGAGTCCCAGAATTTTTTGGCATCCTGGACTCCGTTTAGATCGGCTGTTGCCTTTTCCCAGTTTGCTTGTTTTTCAGCTTGAAGGGCTTTCTTGATCTCGCCATGAAGGCGGCTGTATGTTTTTTTGAGGTCAGCTTTCTTACCGGGGTCAGTTTCGGTTTTAAGAGAGCGAAGAGCTTTCCGTTTAGTTTTGATTAGTGAGAGTGTGTCGACCGAGATAGTATTTCTCCAGGGGCGCACTTCTTCTTTTGGGCATATTTCGTTTAGGGTTGAGTTAATGATTTTCTCTATGCCCTCGCATTGGGTTTCGAGTTCCGCTGCATTGGATGGGGGGGGGGGGGGGGTGTTTGTGAGTTTGACATCGATGATGTCACGATAGAGGTTCCAATTAATTTTTCTAAAATGTCTGAGGAGAGTGTGGGGGGGGGGGGGGTGGTACCTGAGTGGGCCATTTCCTAGCTGCAGTGAGGCATGGGCCGGGAGGTGATCGGTGCCTAAGTCAACATCGCCGACCCAGTGGCCATCGATGTGATTTATCAGTGTGTCACTGGCGATAATTAGATCGAGGATCTCGGATGAGAATAATGGGTTATTACAGATGTAAGTTGCAGAGCTGTCATTCATGACCACGTGAAGGATATGCTTTTTCTGATTTCAAGGAGGGCTTCACCGTTGGGGGTGGTTTTGTTACAGCCAAAGTACAAGTGTTTGGCATTGAAGTCGCCGAGAAAAATGCAGTGTTTGTATTTCCTCGTAAAGAATTCAAAGACAGTGTCAGAAACAATTTTGCTTGGGTCGTTATAATAACAAACAATCGCGATGATTTTATTGTCGACAGTGATTTCAGTAGCAATCACCTCTGCATCAAGGTGATTAGTTTTTATTGTTTTAGTTTTGATGTTCTGCTTTATTAGAAGAGCAACGCCGCCACCTTTAGTGATTTGTCGGTCTCTTCTAATACTGTTGAACCCACTTATTGAGAAATTTCTGCTGGCTTGAAGCCAACTTTCGCAGATACAGACAATGTCTGTATCTTCGAAGTATCGGCTCATTTGAAGTTTTTTATTGTTAACGCTTCTAGCCTTCCACATTGCTATTTGTAACTTATTCATGATGGGGTTGAATTTAAGTTGCGGTGTTTTGTTAGTGATAATTGATGGCTTTAATTAACATTAATTGCGGCTTTGATTAGAGATTCCGAGATTTGAGTTTTAAATAGGCGGGACGCTGATCGGCTGACATCTTGACAGATGTCAGACAGATTGGTTTTGACATGTTTATTCAATACCGAGTAGAGTGCTCCTGCGACTAGGGAGCAAACAGTGTGGGGAGAAGAGGCGTTGTTAGGTTTAATTAGGTTTAGTTTTTTAAGTTCGATGTTTGTCTTTACTTTTTTATAATGGGGACACCCGCGATAGTTACTTGTATGATCACCTTTGCAGTTGGGACAAGTGGGGGAATCCAATCGGCATGACTTGGTTAGGTGTTCCCCTCCACATCTCATGCATGTTAGAGTCCCTTTACATTTATTGGCTATATGCCCAAACTTCTGACATTTGTGGCACTGTACCGGAGGGGTGCTACTTCTGTACCCCTCCGCTGCATGCCACCTGCCATTAATATTAACTCCATTAGCTAGGATTTTTAATTTTGTTTCCTTATTGGGGCATGTGACTTTGAGTTTCCAAGTTGCCTTACCGGTGGCCTTTGACACGAATCTATCCCATTTGCAGTTTTCTAACCCTTGACTTATGAGCTCCTTGGGCGTGTCAGGATGAACCCTGGTGATAACTACTGTAGATACAAGGGGGCTGATGCCATTGGGATGTTTCTTATTATTCTCTGGGTTAGCTTTTTTTGCTGGGGACGGGTGGGTTCCGCTTCCCCCTGTGGCTGTTGGTTAATCGATGAGTAATATTTAGTTGGCCAATGCTGTTTTGGTCACTGCCGTATTCCAAGGTTTCTCCATGAGAGGTGGGATACTGGATTCTGAGATACTGGAGGTAGTATTGGAGCCAGAACCGGTGGCTGAAGCAGAGGAGTCTGAGGGGGAGGAGAGGCATTTCCTCACTTTTTTGGTCTTTCTGTCGACCGTGTGGATAAATCCCTCCTCGTCCACTAACTCCTGTGTTTGCACCTCAGGATCTAGGCTTAGTTTTTTTCTTTTGTTGGGAGTTTTGACTGCTTGGCTCTGACTCTGACTGTCATTCAAGTCCTGTTGGGAGGCCAACATTTCTATTATGTTCTTGTCTGGACAGAAAGCCTTACTGTTTAGGGGATCCGCAGGATCCAATGGAACTGTCTCAGCTGTGATCTCTGATGGTGATTGTGTGCCCATTGCACCCTCATTCAGAGACCCTTTATGTCCTCCCGCTACCTCGGCATATGTTTTGTGCCCCGGGACACCTGCATGTCAGTTTCTCTGCTGATTAATAAATACTGTATTGTGACGTCAACTTGTAAGACAACTGCGTTTGTTACTGGTAGTAGATAATTTATTCTAAATTTAAATTGGAATTTGGAGGAGGCGGACGGCGACTATTGCTGTGGTTTGAAATTGTAAATTGGGAATAGAACAGTCAGTTCCATTTGGTTATTTACGAAGTCCTCGTCACTTTCGAAACTAAACTGTTGTTTGCGCGATCAATTTGATCGAGGAAATAAATAAACCAGACTTGAGAAAAAAACTAATATTTGCTGAGTTCCCAATTTCACATTTTGTTTACAGCTGTAGGCCAACAGGAAATGAACCGTGTTTTTTCTTGGGTTGGAAGTGAGGGGCGAAAAAGCCTCCTGCGTCACGAAAGAGCCCACGTCGCGCGGCTCATGATCGAAGTGAAAGCAGTTTACGACATTGAGTCAATTCGACCAGCCCACCCCCTTTCCCGTCTTACTCTTGTCGGGCTACGCAATTAAAGATTCTTATAAAAAGGATATAGTAAAAATAAAATACAGTGTTTTTGAATGGAAACGAAAAGGTATCTCACTCCTGACTGAAACTAATGATTATTTCACCGGGGGGGGGGGGGGGTGTACCGGAGATATTCGCATACCGAAACAAATATCCTTTATCCAATTCTGTAGAGGTTTGTACATACTTTTATACTCTTTGCATTTGCAGATTTTTCAACGTTCCTCTACATTGTTGTTATTTGTATTAAATATTGAAATAGCTAAGCCTGTGTGTATGTCAAAATATATGGGTGAATATAAGGGAGATAATGAACTAAAATATCTACGAATGTGCCATTCTAAGAGAGAGTTCACTTCAGTGGGAAAGAGATAGAGAGAGACACATATACGTGATGGGGGGGGGGGGGGGGAGAGAAAGTAAGAAAAAGTATAATAAAATTAGTACACGAAAGTATACGCAAGTTTATATGGGCGTATGTCTACACATGTGTGTGTGTGTTGGTGTGCGTGCATGTGTTTTGTTTTGTTTTTTTGTGTTTTTTTTTTTCAGTTGGAGGGGGGGGGGGGGGGGGGGTTATAAATTACTGTAAAAATGACCTACCTCTGATGAAAATGTGTCTCATAAGCCTTCAAAGGCTGGATTTCATATAAATATTTTGTAAACACTCTATGTATATTATGTACGTGTATTGAAATGTGACACTTAAATAAAATATTCTACTACTACTACTGCATTAAAGTAGTTGGGATTGAAGTGATTAATTAAATATAGTAGATTAAACTACCATGTGCACAAGGTGTGAAATAACATTTGAGTGGCGCGACAAAGCACAGAGCTGTCCTTCAAACCAACATCTGTTTTAATACCTCTGCACATAAGAAGCTTGAGAAAAAATAAGAGACAAATAAACATTTTCAATTACTTTTATTAATCCAGCAATCATAATTATAACCATATCTAAATAAAATCAACAGAAAATATTTTTTTTATTTTTCAATGATGACATGCCGATCAACAAGCCAGACCACCACACTTCATAACTATAGCTCAAACATGCCCGAAATTTCGTATTTTAATTTTTTGGTTTTGTTCCCCCACACGTGTCTTGAAACCCCCAAAATTAAAATAGGTCTTTCAGGCCACGTTTTCCCCTGATACCACTCCCACCCTGGAATACTACGAAAACAAAACCTCACAAACTTGGCTACGAAAGCAAAACCTCACCATCTTGACTGTGCATTGCTTAAAACGTTTATGTTTGGAGTCAAATTAGGGAAAAAAACTAACAAGAACACTTTATGCATGACATCAAAAATTCACCTTTGCATCCTTTTGTATATTTTCTATTCTTTTCTCCTGTCAAGTGAGTACATGGAAGTATTTTCTGAATACAACAGAAGCAGATGCGGAGCGGTGGTGGGGAGAGGGACCCCAAACTTTGGGGGCCACGTACTTACTCCAACAGTCCAGGATTCTAGGGTAAGACCCCCCCCCCCCCGCCCACCCGTCGTATTTGAATACTAGCTGCAACTCATGAGCCCGTTTCCAACTTTGATAACTTTTGTAACCGTTTCTAGAAGGGGGTCGTAAATGACCAATGGTTGTAATTTTGGAATCCAAGAAGTGATAACTTTATTAAAAGCAACCGGACGTAATAAAGTTATCACTTCCAGAATTGTGCAGCCAAAAGCTAAAACAGTTGGTCACTGGATACTTATTGATGAACTTGCAAATTTGAAACATGATGATAAAAATGCTAAGAAATGACATGTTGATGACCAAAAGAAATGAATTGTTCACCCCATAAGCCGACATAGGAAAAACCTGGGTCTTGAATTGTTTGGTTCCATTCATTCATTCATTCATTCATTCATTCATTCATTCATTCATTCATTCATTCATTCATAGACCCGGGTCCTGAATTGTTTGGTTCATTCATTCATTCATTCATTCATAGGATGTGGACAGTTATGGGGCGTGGACATTCATTTAATAGAGTTACACCGCTAGAATGATGGACAAGCAATCGAGGGGACAAAAAAGGGGGGGGGGGGCAGTTTTGATGAAAGGAACCTCACCTGACTTTAGCTGCATGGGACGGACACACAAATATGGAATTTTCGAAAATTGTACTTCCTCACCAAACAACCCGACAACAGTATACATTTTCAGCATTGTGGCCGTTGGTTTTGTTATATATGCATTCACACAATGGGATAATATTTAGTAAAAGTTACCAGTGATGAAACGGAGAATTGTGTAATGCGTCTTGGCCGGTCGCGAATGGCCATCTTTGAGCGGGAACCCCTCGTCGAGTTGTCGGAGGTTTGCTTATTATTCGATCAACAAACTCTATTTGTTTGAAAGGAAAACATGTTTCTATTGCATTAAAAAATAATAAATATTTCAGGAATATCTCTTTTGTATGGGGCGAGTTTAATTTTTGTGTCATTTGACCCAGTTGCAAAGTTTGAAAGGATAATATTATTAGTCCATTCACCACAAAAGACAAAAAATCTCCGTTCTCCGCGATAGAATTACGTTTTGTTTGCAGTCAGATCAACACTAAAATGGAATGGTTTTTACTTTTACGTTTCACTCTGAAATTGTCGCAAGTACTGGCCGTACTGGTCTCGGGGGATTAATGTATTGATATTTTCTGTGTTCAGTAATCTCAATCACTGGTCATTGCAGTGGAGTCACTCGGCACAGTACTTGCGATTGCATACCGGTTGCAATCCCCAACACTTGTAGTCGCAGTGGTCAGTAATTAAGTCGAGTGGATCCAACGTGGGTTTTAATCCTCTACACTTTATGTCACCATAACTCCCCTTTGTCCCCCTCCCCTCTTGTTATTACGTTCTTCGGATCCATCACGCCGTGTTGCAAGGAAGTCTTACCAGTTTCTTAACCTGCGTATTGCGCGGAGTATTTACTTCGTGTAGAGTTTCTGACTTCATTTAAGCAGATTATACCGCCCCACACATATATACTGAGTCACATAAGAAAGTATAATAGAAACAAATGTGAAAAATAGCATAAAGGATGAAATATAATAGTTCTAATGTTGCATGTTTGTGGACAAGAAGTCGTGCAAAGAGTTTAATGACATGTTGTTGATGTCCACACAGCCGTATACAATTTTGCTACGGATTTCAAAATAACACGTGCTACCCGAGAATGTCACATTGAATGGGTGACCGACGATTTTCTTTGTGTTATGCTGTGCTAGAGAGCCTGGGTTGTTGAGAAAATACGCTAGTTTATGTCTTCCGACATTTTAAAAAATGCCAAGGTTAATCGAAAATTAGAGGTTGCGTGCCATTGGTATGCCTGTGGCTGGGATACCTCCAGATGAGCTCGCTGCTGAGTTCGGAGTCACTGTGACCACTATTTATCGTCTCATTGGAAGGTATAGAACCACTGGATCTACTGCCGACCGACCGCGTTCAGGTCGACCGAGAGTTACTAACCCTGCACAATACCGACACGCCAGGACGTCTACGAGGACAGCAGCAATTACTCCTGGTAGAACTAACAATAGAATCAGTGCATAAACTGTCCGCAACAGACTCGCTGAACACGGCATCCGAAGTAGGCATCCATACCACGGACCTTACCCAACGTCGTCGTACCGTCAGAAAGGAATGGGTACGTCAGCGTGTTCGCTGGACTCAACAGCGTTGGAGCACACTTCTTTTTAGTTCTGATGCTTGCGTGCGGGAATGCGACCGTTTCAGCGGGGCTAGTGTAATGGTGTGGGCAGGAATTTTCTTGCACCATCGAACGCAGTTGATCTTCATCGATGGTAATCAATGGACAGCGATATAGGGACGAAATTCTTAACGCTGTTGTTGTCCCGTTGTTCAACGTTAACGTCGGATTACAGTTATTTCAGTAAGACAATGCCCAATGTCACGCGGCGCATATCTGTCGTGACTTTCTTGAGGAGCAAAACATCGAACTTCTTCCCTGGACCCCACTTTCGCCAGATTTGTTGCCAATCGAACATCTTTGGGATCAATTGGACAATCGGGTACGACTTCATGATCTTCAGACGATAGGCGATTTACGTAATGTTCTAAGGCAGGAGGGGAAAGCAATACCACAGGATGACATCCAGAGACTTATCTGGTCCATGCGCCTTCAATGTCTTGCCATCCAAGAGGCAAACGGTGGACATACACGCTATTGACTGCATCTGTGAACTTTTAATTTCACCCCATGTCTGAATTGCGACGTCCTGGCGTGAAGCTGGTAACAGCAAGAACATGAAATTATGCAAATTCATTCAGCTAGACTCGAAATATGAATTTACAATAATTTGTTTGGGATTAAAGTCGATAATACTAAAACAAATTCCTCCTCAAAGTTTATTATACTTTCTTTTTTGACTCAGTATATATAAGTAGTAGGCGAGGGGGTTTTCGTCCCTGTTCTTATGGTTCTCATTTTATGGTTCTCATGTGACGTCATACCGCAATGTATTATGGATATCACGTGGTTGTCATGGTAACCCATGTGTGCGGCCATGTTGTGACGTAATTGTCATGGTGATGGGTGATGTGAGTGCGCATGCGCAGCTCGTGTTATTAGGGTGATACGTGTTTCCGTCGTCCATTTTGTATGAAGGGGGCCGCCATCTTTGTTTCTATAGTGGCACGTGGTTGCTATGTTACCCAAAGGCTTCTTATAGGGCTAAGAGGTCTGTACCATGTATGTTCGATTGACTGGGAGTATTTTCTGGAACGACTTCCCTGTATAATTACCCAAATGAGCCCGAGAATGGGCGTAAATCACCGGAAACGACTTTATTTTATATGGATTCCCTATTTTATCGGTGTAAAATGTAGTGCTATAGTACTGAGGGGGCCCCGGGGTGTGTTCCTTTGTAGAAGAGTAATTTTTTGACTTAAAATTTTCCCCAGAGTCCTCGTTTAATTACCCAAATAAACCCGACAAGTTTTACTATTTCGAATTCTTTCAGAATTCTCTGCTTCTATCTACATATACAAAAGTTTTCGACTATCTGACAATGTTCCTTTGTTCTAGAGTATACTCCAGTAGCGTAGAAGAGCCTAATAGTTGGAACACCTTTGTTTATTATTACTAGTTTTAGCTATTCTGGTGTATTCTTGTTAGTTCTGACCCTATTCCAAGTACTCTTGTTGTTTCATTTATCTAGATCATTTATATAAATTATAACTAACCAATCAGATTTCTTGATTTCCCATGATCTGTATGCTGAGTTATCTCCCCTTATTACAACAAAGCTGTATCCGTTTCTCATCACCTGGAACATATCCCCAGGCACCCCTTTTTGGAAAACATATGGCCTTCGGCACTCCTTTTTGTCATATGTGCTTATGTGAATAGGCACAATGTGACCAAAGCTTAAAACCTAAATTATATACTGTTCAATGTGAATCCATATTATTGGAATCTTGGCCCTAACCGAGACATGGCTACACAGCAATGATCTCACATCCGATGTCCTACTCTATGGGTTTCATGAACCATTGCGATACGATCGATTAACAAGGGGAGGTGGGATTGCCATCTACATTGAGATAATATCTCTTTTCGACATCCCCCCGGCCTTAAGGTGCCCAGGAGTGTGTATGGGTTGAAATATTTACGAATCAAAGTATGTCCTTTTTGTTAGGGGTCTTTTACCGCCCACTCAACAGTACCTCAGATACATGGGATGCCATATCGGCATCCATCGAAAAAGCCAAAGACACGTCACTTGTCGATTTAATTGTTACGGGAGATTTTAATGACAATCAGTTGGTTCCTTCGAGAGATGATTTTACTAAAATATGCAATCTCTTCAACCTGAGGCAGCTCACGGATGAATCAACCTGTTTTACTGAGTTGTCGATCACTCTGATAGATCTGTTCTCACACAGTTGACGTGAAAGCCTGCTAGGTCCGAGAACCGATTATCCCTGGAATGATTCGCTACCATTGCCCAATATCAAAAATCCTAATCCTTAAGCTCTTGTCAAACCGCTATTTATTGCCAATAAAACCTCCCATGCCTCTGGTCCTGATCTTAGATCATAGCCTTCTGTTGTGATGTGTTACTGTATTTCAATAGTCTACCGTGGTTCCTTCCTTCCTTATAAGGTTGTCCACAGCGTCATGGCCGTCCGTCCGTCCGTCCGTCCGTCTCTCCGTCCGTCCGTCCGTCCGTCCGTCCGTCCGTCCGTCCGTCCGTCTGTCTGTCTGTCTGTCTGTTTTTTATGTTACCACCTCTCCCTCCAACATGCTTTAAGCTACACCTTTCATATTTGGTACATGGATAAACGGTTCTGAGGGGATGATGCACGCTCAAAATTTTTTTTTCAAAATCCAAGATGGCGGAATGGTGGCCATTTTTGTTGTGCTTTTTAAGCTTTTTTTTCTCTATTTTCATGTTACCACCCCTCCCACCAACATGGTTCAAACTACACCTTTTATGTTTGGTACATGGATAAATGGCTCTGAGGGGATGATGCACGCACAGAATTTTTTTTTCAAAATCCAAGATGGCGGAATGGCGGCCATTTTTGTTGTGTTTTTTAAGCTTTTTTTCTCTATTTTGATGTTATCACCCCTCCCACCAACATGGTTCAAGCTACACCTTTCATATTTGGTACATGGATAAATGGTTCTGAGGGGATGATGCACGCTCAAAATTTTTTTTTCAAAATTCAAGATGGCGGAATGGCGGCCATTTATGTTGTGTTTTTTAAGCTTTTTTTTCTCTATTTTCATGTTACAACCCCTCCCACCAACATGGTTCAAGCTACACTTTGCATATTTGGCACATGGATAGAGGGTTGGGAGGGGATGATGCACGTTCAATATTTTTTCTTCAAAATCCAAGATGGCGGCATGGCGGCCATTTTTGTTGTGTTTTTTAAGCTTTTTTTCTCTATTTTATGTTACCACCCCTCACTCCAACATGGTTCAAGCTACACTTTTTATATCTGGCACATGGATAGAGGGCTGTAATGGGATGTTGCACGTTCAATATTTTTTTTCCAAAATTCAAGATGGCGCCATGGCAACCATTTCTGGTGTGTTTTTTTAAGCTTTTTTCTCTATTTTATGTTACCACTACTCCCTCCAACATGGTTCAAGCTGCACTTTTCATATATGGTACATGGAATAAGGATGTTGTGAGGGGATTATGCACGCTCAATATTTTTTTTTAAAAATCCATGATGCTTATATACTCTAGTGTCTTCTGTGACAAAAACACCTTATGTCACAAAAGCGCCGTAGGGGACTAATACCACCTCGGTGGTCAAACACTTGTTATTATTATTATTATTATTATTATTATTATTATTATTATTATTATTAACTCTTTTTCTCCTTTTCTTCTTTTTTGTGTCCTTTTACTACTCCTTTTCTTTTTTTCCATTCTTTGATTTTCTTTTACTCTTCTTCAAGGGGAAATCAGGAAGACAGCCAATATGACTATGACTTTCCCTAGCAATATACTCTTATATACTATGTAATGATCTTTGTGACTTGTTTGACATTCTTGTGTTATTTTGTTTATTGTAAACATATGTATGTAATTATGTATATTGAGGAATAAAATCAATCAGTCAATTGATAACGATTTTTTGAAACCACCTCCTATCTCCGTTAAAAGAATGAGATGGCTATATTCTCAGGGTGATTATGAAGCACTAAACGGAGTCATCACTAACTTTGACTGGAATACTCTCTTTGATAATTCAGTTTATGTCTTGATACCGTTGTTCCACATTTCGCCGAAAAATTACTCGATACAGCATCTAAACATATTCCGAACAAATTTATTACTTCGCGATCGAGTCAGCAAAAATGGATGCATAATGAAATTAGACCACTAATAAAACAGAGAAAACGTATGTATTGCAAAGCCAAACGCACCGATCTTCCGAACGCTTGAGCGAAATATATTATTTTTTTTTTTTTTTAATATTTTTATTCAGATTAAATGTTGTATACATCTCTAAGTAAAAAAATGATACAGAATGAGTGTTAAATGCAGTTATCTACTGATGTGCAAATTTAAGAGCAGAAGTATTTTCTACCTCAAGAATTACAGAGAAACAGTACTTTACCAATCAGTATCAGGGTAGTGTTGCACAAGGAAGTATGGGCTTTTCATGAAAAAAAAGGAAAATACTTGTAGTGTCGAGGGGTGTTGTCCCGTGCGTACAAGGAAATTACTGAATAGGTTGATAGATCAGGGCTTGCAGAGATTCCCATCTGGACTTTATCGATTTTTTCTTCTTTTCGGAGCACATATGAAGTGAATATAGCTCAACTTCACGATATTGACGAAGGACTTCAATAAAAGCCTGGAAGCTCGGTTGACACTTTCTCACTCTGCATGAATAAATGAACTTTTTATATAGGAGAGTTAGAAGACTGAGGGAGTGTTCTTGTGGACAGGGACGCTTATTATTATTATTATTATTATTATTATTATTATTATTATTATTATTTTTATAACCAATAAGGATGAAATGTGATGTCAGTGGAAGTAGAATATCACATTTTTCTTGAAGTAGGTCGGCCAGTTGTAACAAAATTGTCCTTGTCACCGAACATTCGAAGAACAAGTGTAACACTGTCTTCTTAGTGTTACAGCAAAAAGAACACAATTCAGTCTCCGAAAGTCTACACTTAAAAAGTCGAGTATTTGTGAATAATGCTCCCTGCAAAATTTTATATTGCAAAGTTTGGAGACAAGTATCATCAGTTGTTAAAAAAGCACATTTGTATATCGACCTCCAAGCATCGGCTTCGACATCGATGTGTAAAAGTTTGTTCCATTTTTCCTGAGACTGGGCTGGAAGCAAAGCAATTTGTTGTAGGAATAATGGATAAAATGTTTTGTTAACCATGGTGGTTTCTTTTAATTTATCTATCAGTGTGTCCTGGATCGACTCCGATTTTTTATTGAGTTTAATTTCGTTTTGCCATCGTTTTGGAATCGAATTTCTTATGCCTTGGAAGATAGTGTAGGGTGTTTTTATGTTAAATGTTGTGGAGAAGTCTTCAAAGCTGAGGAAACCTCCGCTCTCACTCAAGAGGTCGTTAAGAAAAAATATACCTTTGTCACACCAAGTTTGATCATAAAATAGATTATTATTAATTTTTATATTATTATTGTAGAATACGGGTTGTGAGCAGATTTCTTCAAAGTCCGTTGGAGACTTATCTTCTAAAGGAGACCAGGCCATGAGAAGGTTTTCCCAAAAACTGAGTGTTCCCCAACCTTTCTTAACCCTTCTTTGCGTAAAAACCATGTTTTGAATCCGCCATATTTTTCAAAGTCGTCTAGAATAAGAGTTTTCCAAGGCGCCATTATGTTCGGTCTATCAACTTCTTAATCCAAATCATTTTTAAGGAATAGCTGTATGATCGAATGTTTGGAAACTTGATCCCCCCCATTCTCAATTTCGTTTATTAGAATATTGCGTTTAATCTTTTCACCCTTCCCAGACCATAGAAACTGAAATAGTTGTGTCTGTATTGTATCAAACATATTATTCGGTGGATTTGGCAGAACAGAAAGGCAATGTATCAACAGTGGAAGTGCCAATGTTTTAACGACTGTAGTTTTTCCAATTAAGCTGAGTTTTCTAAACGGCCAATCCATTAAAAGTTTTTTCTATCTTTTTGGTTTTTTCGATATAATTATTTTTTATGTAATTTTCACTAAATAGATCATAGGAAATGCCCAGAATGTTGAATTTCCCGCTGTGGTTCCATTGGACATTGTGATCGGTAGAGACTCTCTCACTTGATCCACGTTTCGATCCAATCCATATAACTTGTGTCTTTTCAAAATTAACTTTTAGGCCTGACTGTTGAGCAAAAGTGTTAATAACTTCTAAAGCTAAATTTTGCTTTTAAGGCTCTTAAACATTCAGAACTAGTTAGCAGTCCCTCCAAAGAATTGCTTTCCTCATCATCTAAAAACTGTAAAAAGGGATTGGATTTATCAAAGAAAGGATTATTATTAGGAAGGACAAAGCGTCATATTTATCTAAAGTTCAAACCACACCATGGAGCAACGAGACTCCTTCATCACTGTGGTGGAAGACCCTAAAAACACCCACCAGTGGCAGTAAAGCGGTAGGAATTCGTCCTACTATGCATCTAAATAAAATACATTCCTCAAGTCTTGAGAAAGCAGAAGTGTTCAATGAATACTTCTGTTCTATCTCAACAGATGACGACTCGGAAGTCTCCTTCCCGATTCAGCATCCCAGGATTCACAAGTTATTGATAGCATCACTCTACATTGTAGTGAAATATTCGAAGCAATGAAGTCGATAAAGGTGTCTAGGGCATCTGGCCCCGATCTTGTAAGTCTGCGTCTTCTCAACGAATGTAAAACCTCACTGTGTGAACCTCTTTTAGTCTTATGTAATGCGCTTTTGAATAATTCATAGTTTCCTTCACTGTGCAAACAAGCAAATGTCTTCCCACATTTAAAAGAAACAGCCCTCAAATTCAGTTACTAATTATCGCCCGATATCACTAATTAGCTGTGCGGGGAAATATTTGAAAAATGTGGTTTAAAACGCTTGTGGCAGTTTATGATTGACAACAAAATTCTTAGTCAATTCCAGTCCGGTTTTATATCTGGTGATTCAAGTGTGCCCCCAACTGCCCGACATACACGATGAATTCAGTCGAGTTCTTGATGAGGACAAAGAAGTTAGGGTGGTCTTCTGCGATGTGAGTAAGGCTTTCGTCAAGGTGTGGCATGTTGGTCTTTTTACAAGCTGAAGAGAACTGGTGTCTCAGGTGAACTACTGTTGTTCTTGAAATCGTACCTTTTGGACAGGTCGCAACGAGTTGTGATAGGTTCGGACGCATCGTCATGGAGACCCATTAACGCCAGTGTTCCTCAAGGGTCGATACTTGGACCGTTATTGTTCTCAATTAATGATATAACTGAAAACATACTTAGTAGCATGCTCCTTTTTGCAGATGACACCTCCCTATATCTAATTGTAGAGAACCCAGAGAAAACTTCAAGTTTAATCAATCATGACCTTTCCACAATAGAACATTGGGCTAAGACCTGGTTAGTTGAGTTTAATCCCATCAAAACAGAGAGTATGCTTATATCACGTAAAAGCAACTCCACTGCCCACCCACCATTATTATTAAACGATACAC
This sequence comes from Pictodentalium vernedei, assembly GCA_031216915.1. Lineage (NCBI taxonomy): Eukaryota > Metazoa > Mollusca > Scaphopoda > Dentaliida > Dentaliidae > Pictodentalium > Pictodentalium vernedei. The sequence goes on along the minus strand of CM062295.1, from coordinate 533,692,499 downwards.
AGATATCCAATGTCACTAATCATAAACATTTATGAGTCATGTTAAATAGCACATGCACATGGAACGACAACATCTGCTCTAAAGCCTGGTCTCGCGTTGACATACTGAGGAAGCAGGAATTCAATCTCAATCGCAGTGTTTTGGAAAAAATATACTTTGCCTTCGTTAGGCCTTTACTAGAATACGCTGATGCTGTCTGAGATAATTGTTAGGCAGCTAAAGTCGGCGAGCTAGAAAAAATACAGATTGTAGCTGCGAGAATCATTACTGGGGCAACTGTCAGTTGTAATAAGTCTTTATTTTATTCTGAAACACGTTGGGATTCTCTACAAGAAAGAAGTCGCAAACACAAGTTAACACAGTTTTTCAAAATGTATCATCATATGTACCCCCCCCCCCCCCGCCCCTCATAAATTGCAAACAAAGTTCCACCACTCGGCTCATCATCAAATCCATTCCTCGACTGCTGTCATGTCATAACCACAGAGTTTCATTTTGTCGGACGCAGTTGTATCAGTCACCTTTTATTCCCAGCGTTACAGAATAATGGAACAAATTCCCCTTACTTGTACTAGAGAACTCATCCCTGATCAATTTCAAGACTTTTTTAAATGCTGGAAATCAACTCCCATAGCGCAAATATATCATTGCAGGTTGTGTGACTGCGTTGTAATGGCCTAAATTCTCATTTATACGATAATCATCGGTCAGGTACCCCTTCCTGTCAGTGTGGGAAGAGTGTGGCACCAGAGCATTTTCTCTTGCACTGCCCAGTCTTCTCAGTAGTTCTTAATAATACTATCAGTTTATTCCCATTTACTCTAGATATATCGACACTTCTTTTTGACATCGAATTCTTGAATAATCAGGAGAACCATCTTGTTTTTGAAGTGGTGCACGAGTTCAGCTTATGAAGCGGACGTTTCCATTGATTACAGCTCGCCGACTTACCTTGTATGATCTCTATACGTGGCCAGCCGGTTGAAGTTACCCATATTTCCCCTTATAATTAACTTTCTTCGCCTATTCAGGCGTCAGAACCGCCAAGGCTATCTCAAGGTTGTAACAGTTTTTTTCTTATTAAAAGTGCAGACACTCGTCTGTTTACCGTCTTTTGAAAAGGAAGGCAACACATTCATGTTTTAAAGCTGGCTTCTTATTGTATTTTTTCTTTTTGTATCTTTTCGTTTGTTTTTTTTTATTTCCAAACTCCTCCTTTTATATTTTCTTTCCACATCAATTTTTCATTTACATGCTAGGTTTAAACAATGTCACGGTCTGGGCAACCCATGTCCCATTTTCTATGATCGGAATTGCCAACAGTCGTACCTTCAGTCTTGTGTCCAGTCCGGGCGTCGCATCTGTGCAATTGCATCTACAAGTGTATGTTGGGTATGAGTTATTGGGTGATGTGTGAATGGTACCACAATCACTCGCTCACATTCTTAGGACTTATGGCCGGAGGTACTGGTCGCGAAAATATTTCTAACCGGGGATCTCACTCCACAAACTACTGAGACTAATAGTTTTTACACTATGTAACATATTTATTAACTGGAATGTAGCGTACATGTAATACAAAGTGTTGACGGGAGCGGTTACCAAACTCTTCGTCCAAGGTTCTTGCAACCGGTTATCCGAATTACCAAATTTAGAGTTAACATGCTTTTATATGTAGAATTTCCAAGTAACATAATTAAAATAAAACAATCAACATTGGTAGCTGTGAAAATAACATGTAGACTCTTATATTAATCAAGTGGGTATTGGAATGGAATGCATGATTGAAAAACATCTTAATGTGTTAATCCATCAATTCATTAATTTATAATTAAACTTTTTTTTCGGTTCATGCGTTTTCAGATAAAACGATTGGCTCACACGATTCTGTTTTTTCTTTTCATAACTCAATGAACCGAAAAAACACAATTAGGTCCGCCCCGAACCACGCCCCTAAAATACCAGTCTTCGGAGTTGCAACATGGTGTCAAATCAATAGAAGTTAGAACACTGGCACGTTCTAAATCTGAAAAAGAAAAAGAAATTTTTATTACTAATTTATCACCATGAAATTATTTATAAAATATTTAAATCACCGTGGTTTGTCAATTTTTCTTTTTCTTCACAACTGTATTTATTTGACATTTCAATTTTACGCACACTGGGTGATCGTCTGCGTTCATCGTTTTACCCAAATCGATTGTAAACAATGGCTGGTCACGACGAATACGGCAATTTTGACATTTCTAACTTGAATGAAATTTTTGGAAATCAAAATGATTTTATTTTTATATCAAACTCCACATTTACAAACTGTGTTTTTCAGTTCTCGGGAAACTGTCAAAACCAAAGTACAATGTAATACTGATGGCCTACTTCCACCTACCACGGAACGTAACTTTTACGTGAAGTGAACAGTTGAATGAAATTTGAGGGAGGCGTGGCTTATGACGTTTTCTTTGCATTACGTAATTCATTGGTCAATAAAAAATTTAATGACATAAGTGCATTTGACTTGGAAAGTGTGTCAATTGCTACCTGCATTTCAATAATATGCACCTCTTTTATGCCAGAAAAACAATATGTCTACCAGTTTTAGTTTTTAAGTCTTTGTTCGCTGAAGTAGAGGACGACTAACACTATTTATTTATTTGGGTCCCGAACGTTTAATTATAAGGAATGATCGTTTCTTTTTGTCTATTTTTTGAGTTATGAACCCCGAAAAACAAAGTCCAAACATCGCGTAAATACGCCCATTTACACAGTTTGGACTTTGTTTTTTTCGGGTTCATAACTCAAGAAATAGACAAAAAGAAACGATCATTCCTTAAATAAATCCGTTATTTTCAAAGTATCTGAATTAACCAATTGTTTCCAGACTCCAGATTTTAGCCTGGTGATATTACCTCGCTGCCTCCCAAAAATATGCCTCCCGGCATTTGGCTACATTGTTCCTGAATATTTTAGTAGTCAGGAGTGATTCTTATTTAGCACTAGTAAAAGTAATATGCGAAAAAAATTGACTGACTGCATTCTAGTGACATAGATTAACATATTAATGCACATAATTTTATCCACTAAACCAAGTAGACCAGTTTGAATCTATTCGGTCTCTTATAAAAACAGGTACCGATTCGAAAGACACTTCTTGTATGTCGCCATCACAATACTCTACACAAAATATTTTTGAACCCTGTGGTAAAATATGTCCACATAAAATGTCCACTATTTCATTTGGATTTCGGAAACCTTTATTCAAGTTCATGTTTCAGCGACGAGAACTGAGTTTCTGACGTTCTCGTAGGCCTAAATCCAAAGAAACCGAACTGCCGAGACCTCTGTCCACTTTAGTTGACGAATTTATTTTTGAGCCCCTGGACGCGACACTAAATTTCTTCCGAGTATTTCTTTTTCCCACAGTTTTGTTACCTCAGGAATAAATGTTTTTATCTCCTAAAGGGTTTCTACCTCTCTGGCCGGACGTTTTCATCGCTATGTTTTTGACGTCATAGTGCCGAACAAGCTAGCTTCAGGTGTACCCGACAGGGTGTTCCTTCGCGTGACGAATGCTTTTGCTGATGGGTCTGATGTAGCAGATACATTTTGGGTGGGTCTACTAATGCCATTCGATCGAGTGTTTTTATCCAAGTTAACAGCAGATGAAGAAAACGTTTGTTTACTTACACCAGGTGTCTTCCCAGTATTCGGAACAGAAGCACAAATATCCTTATGATCATTTCCGCTACTTTCACGGTCGTAAACTTCTCTTTGTTTCCTCATAATGAAATCTTCCTGACCCTTTCGATCTCTGGAACGTTTGCTGCTGATCTTAGTTTCTTGGCACATGACGCTGGTTTCTTCCACTTAAGCATAAGACTGGTCTCGTGTGTTTCTGCTTGAAGTTCCCAAGATAGTTCTAATCTCTCCACGTTTAAGCTCCGCAGTAGGTTCTCAAAGTTTAGGGGAATCACACTGCACATTTTGACACAGAAATCCCCTTCAAATATCTCAAGGTGAGCTAAAATGTCACCGTACGTCTGAATTGCTCCACCAAATTATGACCAGAGGAACTGGTCGCGAAGATATTTCGTACCGGGATCTCACTTCACAAACTACTGAGACTAAAAGTCTTTACATTATGTAACAAATTTATTAACTGGACTGCAGCGTTCGTGTAATACAAAGTGTTGACGGGAGCGGTCACCAAACTCTCCGCTCAACGTTATTGCAACGGTTATCCGAATTACCAAAGTTACAGAGTTAACATGCTTTTATATGTAGAATTTCCAAGTAACATTATTAAAATAAAACAACCAACATTGGTAGCTGCGAAAATAATATGTAGACTCTTGTATTAATCAAGTGGGCATTGTAATGGATTGTATAAGTGAAAAACATCTTAATGTGTTAATCCATCAATTCATTAATTTATAAATCCGTTATTCTCAAAGTATCTGAATTAACCCATTGTTTCCAGACTCCACATTTCAGCCTGGTGATAGATGTCTGGCGGACCCTCACTGTGTGTGCGGGAGTGCGACGGCCTGACTTGGTTTCGGGAGGGGGGAGACGATGACTTACCTGAAAACCAAATCAACATAGTGATTAACCCCTGGCCCTGGCCCCCACAGGGCGATGTGTGAGTCCATGTGCTAATCGATATGGTCTATACTACCTTTTTGAGTAATTGTATGTATGACTTAGGGAGAGGACTTACATAAGCTACAAGCTTCCTGTCAAATCCCTCCACCATTCGGCAATCTCATTACTGTTAATATAGGTTATGTTTTGAGCTGTTGCACTAGCACTGTTACTCTTCTGGTATTCATTTCTGCAACATGCAACATATTCTTTAAATAAATATTGTTTAAAGTAACTAACTCTATACCATGAGCTGTAGCTCTGAGATAGCTCTATCAAAACAGTAAACCCCGGGCGTCTATAGAGTGCAAAGCACGTGGAGAATTCGATTAATTGAATGGTACGAAGTTGACAATTGTAAACCAAAAAACAATTTTATTTTTTAAATTACAAAAATAATGTTCACGTGAAACTTGATATGCAACTTCCTTCCAACTTCGATTACGTCACAAATATATGACGTACACATTTTACGTCACCATATGAATCTTACAGACTCGGCGATATTATTGTTTTCTTGTTATATCTCTCATCGAGAACATTTTTGTGACATCGAGAACTGCTTCTAAATTTATAGCCCCCCCCCCCCTCGGTTGGCATGAATTCGAGGCATTGTACTAGAGCAGGAAAGAAAAGGAAAATCTCAATGCTTGCTAACGATTCTCCAGCGCATGAACGACACCCTGAAAGAAAGAAATTGTTGTTTTTTTTAATAACGAGGCAACCATATGGCACACTCTGTTTTTGAGACAGGATACACCTTTATCTCCGGATGATTAACACTGGGGGTTTTAAATCCGTTACCCCCATTTCGAAATGGACGCTACTCGGCGACACTTCTGTTTGATAGGCCAACATGTTTCAACATTTTTAGCGACTTACATTATTCAAACCTTTTATCAAAGTGTCATAATGTCATACTCGCTATTCTCCACAGAAATGTCAATCATCAAACTTACATGTCAGCACAAATACGAAGATTTCGGGCAAGAGAATAATCCGCGAGCTACCGTTTAGGTTTCGTCAATTGTAAAAACGGGAAAGAAATACAGTTGGATTACTTTATTGAAGCACTAATTAATAATCTTCCACCAGAAGGATTGATAATCAATCTGAACTATGACGAATCAAAGGTAGATTTCATTTAAATAGAATGGCACGCTGTTTTCATTTTAAAAGAATTCCCAACAAAATAAATAGCAACAACTAACGCACTATCTCGCTTCTGTGAGATCGCGTGTTAGTTGTTGATATTTATGTTGGTGGAAATTCCACTAAAACGCAAAAAGCCATGACTGACGTAGCAAATAAAAGGAGTCGGAAACGCACCACAACACTCCCTTTCCGGTGGGTTACCACGAATCTATATAGCGTAACCTACAAACGGGTTATGATATAATCCCTTTATTTATAGGCCTCAGATGTATATCATTTGTTTCACTTGCAGAAACAACTTTCAGGGTAGTAATTGAAAGTGTCAAAAATCACCAGTGGTTTTACACAATGAAGTTCCTTAAAATTCTCTAAAACATGGAAACCGATGTATAACCGATTCGGTGCGTTTACATGCATTGGAATATTTTGAATTGCTTAACTTTAAGACTTCAGTAGCATTGCAGTGATCCGAACAAAAGTTATCCGCTTTGCTTGTCATTCTCACGCTTTTTTGGAGACAAGAAGATGTTGTCTCAGTGGAAACTCCACTTCACGTGTGTAGTGGTAATTCACTCTCTATGTAAGCAGTTGGCTATAGACAATGATAGGCAAAATTTGTATGTTTGGCAGATATCAGTTCACTTGTACTCTGCATAGTGGCCACTGCAATTTCTCATCATGAGACTCAGTGCAATTTTATTGGGACATTCCAAAACAACCAATGTTTTATTCAGACAAGCCTGCCAGGATGTATCCTGCTCATTGACAGTCTACACTTACATGTTTCACAGGCAACAACTGTCTGACATAAAGACTAGGACATTTCTTGGAAGTGAATGTGAGCCTATAACATCACAAGCTTGTCCAACTTTATTTAGTATACTTTATCAATACTATTGATCTTGGATTAAGTAAGTAAGTAAGTAAGTAAGTAAGTAAGTAAGTAAGTAAGTAAGTAAGTAAGTTTATTTGCAGCATGTAAGTGCAAAATTAACAAATATAAATTTTACCATCAATACATACAATCATCACACTGCAAGGAAGTGGCATAGTCCAAGAGGCTGTCTTCCTGCCACTCCCTGCATTGGTCTCTCGACAGCAGAGGTTCATATAATAATGCCTATTCATCTCAAATTGATACCACATATAAGATATGTACCAAAAGGTAAGTAATATTATTAAGTGAATGAATGACTGGCGACAAGAATGGTGACAAAGTGAAGAATAAAAGAAAGGAGAAAAGAAAAGAAAATCCTGTGCGTGTTAGTATTTAGTAATTTAGTGTTTAGTAAAGCATTCTGGCAGCCGGGGGCAAATGCAAGCTGGTGAAAAGGCACGTGATTCAAATTTAAATTTATATTTATGATTCGCGCAAGGCTGTGGGAGTATCTATATATATATAACCAAATCCATGGTACGACATTCACATTACTTGCAATCGGGACATTCGGTATTGTTGCATGTGACGTGGAGAGAATAAGATTCTAGAAAAATATCTGTCATGGAACGTTTAAACTGGGATCTGGTGTAGTTCTGTACCACTGGGTCGATATCGTTCTATAATCTTGGGAAAGTGTGTAGAGGAAGGTTGGCCGACAAGTTGGTCCTCGGCTTAAAAGTTAGTACACTTCCAGATTGCCTAGTATCCATGCCTGTAGGATGTGTGTATATCTGGAAGGTATTGTTAAAGGACATCGGATGTTTGCTATTACGCCAATCATGCATAAAGAGGAGAACCTGCAGCTTGTAAATATCGTTAAATTTCAAAATACGAAGCGTTCTAAAAAGGGGGTCTGTATGAGAATTTCGTTTTTTCTTACTAATGATACGGAGTGCCTTTTTCTGTAAAGTGAATATCTTTGAAGTTGATGGTACGTGACCCCACACATGTATACCGTACACAAATGACTATGTATTAAAGAAAAATACAGCGTTTTCAGAGCATTTAATGGTAATATATGTTTTGCTCTGTTAATGGCATAGATAGCCCTCGCCATTCTGGAACAAATTATCGAGACATGCTGTTTGAAGTTTAGATTTTCGTCCATGAATATACCCAGAAATCTAACTGATGTTTCTTTTCCTTCTTTTCCAATGAGGTCAAGTGTTGTATCTCCAAGGAGTAACCGTCTTTCTCTCGAATTATAGGAATCATTATTAGGGTGGAGTAACTTAAATTTTGTTTTCTGGGCATTCAAGACTAGTTTATTTGCTGCACACCATTCTTCCACGTGTTTTAGTTCTGTGTTAGTTATTGAAAATAGCTCGTCTAGGTTGTTATTAGATTCGTGGGCCGTCGTATCATCGGCAAACGAAAGAACGTTTAAGCTGGTGCAATAAGATATGCCATTAATGTATAACAGGAACAATATAGGGCCAAGGATAGATCCCTGTGGGGGCACCCGTGGTGATGGCTTTGGAGTCAGATGTTGTAGTCGAGTACTGCACACGTTAGAATCTATTTGAAAGATAGTCCTTAAACCAGGAATTGGCCACGCCTCTGATCCCATAATGCTCTAGCTTGCTTAACAAAATAGAGTGATCAATTGTGTCAACAGCTTTTGAGAAATCAAGAAATAAGGACAGTGTGCAATCTTTTGTCGATTTATCATTTGCACTCACTACATTATTTATAAGATGGAGAATGGGGTGAATTGTTGAGTGTCCTTTCCTGAAGCCAAACTGATATTGATACAGAGTATTGTGGTTATCCAAGTAACTAGATAATCTCACATACATTATTCTTTCAATAATTTTAGAAAAGGCTGGCAAGATACTTATGGGTCTATAATTACTAAAGATATGTTAATCGCCTGACTCAAATATCGGGATGACTTTGGCAATCGTCATGTTAAGAGGCACCACTCCGGAGGAAAAAGAGAGATTTATTATGTGGGTTATAGGTTTTGCTATCTCGTACACAACGTCCTTCAGCAACCGATTTGAAACATTATTGAGGTCTTTACTTGTTTTGGATGTAAGGTTATTCACGCAAAGTATCACTTCCTGTAGGTTTGTGGGCGAGATGAAAAACGACTCCATGTTGTTTTGATTTCTCAGATATTCTGAGAAATGATTTGGAGTAGTTGGAACTTGGTTGTTTAAGGTTTTGCCAATCTCGACGAAATATGAGTTGAATCGGTCGGCAATTTCTTTTGGGTCATTTAGTGTAGTATTACCGTCAGTGAACGATGGAGGTAAGGTCTGACCCCGATTGGACTTTTTGATAGCTTTGGAGAGCACTTCCCAGGTTTTCTTTACGTTGTATTTGTAGTCAGAAAGAATATTGTTGTAATAGTCGGCTTTACAGACACGCTTTAGTCTATTAAAGATGCCGCAGTGGTCTTTGTATCTCTGTATGTTGTTGTTTGATGGTGATTTCAGCTTAGTTCTGTAAAGTTTTTGTTTGGTCAGAGAGGATTGCAAAAGTCCCGTGGTGATCCATGGTTCTCGTTTGATATATTTGTTGGCGATCGATACTGTTTTTAAGAGGAAAGCTTTGTCAAAAGCTTCCAGAAAGATATCTAGGAAACTATTATAGGCATTATTGGGACAGTTACTACTAAAGGTATCAATAAAGTCACACTGATGAAGAAGGTTTTTAAAGTAATTCACGTTTTCTTGGCTGAATGATCGCTTTTTGACTGTTTGGACTGGAATCTCTCGATATGCGATAGATTCTTCCATGTAAAAATTGGCAAAATGATCGCTGATGTCAGTTGTAATTATACCCGAGGTATACGTGTTGCCATTACATAATATATGGTCAATTAGAGTCGCAAAATTTTCGGTAACTCTGGTAGGCCTAGTAATGACCGGCAAGAAACCTGGACTGAATATTACATCAATATAATGACTAGTTTTTTGGTGATTGCCAAAATTTAACAAATTTATATTGAAGTCGCCCATGAGATAAACGTTCCTAGATTGGGAATTATTTTTTTCGAGCAATCCGGAAAGTGTGGATAAAAAGAGGTCCAAGTCTGCTTTGGGTGCTGTGTTAGGCCTATAGATTATTCCAACAATACATTTAATTTTGTCCAAGGTTTCTACAAACAATGATTCGAAGACATGAGGGATGAATACCGATATATCGTCACGTAATCTAAAGGGTATATTTTCATTTACAAACAATCCGACTCCCCCTCTGCCATCATCTTCGGCAGATCGACAACGAAAAGTAGGGCTATGATATCCAGCGAGTTCGTAGGCAATGTTGTCCCGAATATTGTATGTTTCCGTAAGACCAATAAAATCAAAAATGTTCCTATTTGGCTGCAGATCACGCAGAAGATTTTTGAAGTTATCCCAATTGGCATTTAAGCTTCGACAGTTTAAGTTTAAGAGTGAGAGTTGTTTGGTTTCTGGTGATATTTTCTCTTTAAAGGTCTTTGTTGAGAAGTAATCACAACTGTGTCGGTCAATAATGAAAGGAGTGTCTGAGGGATCATTTGGATTATTACTGATTGCGTCATTGAATTTTGCAATGAAATCATACGTTTCTTCACTTTGAATATCACCGAGTTTAATTGTATTAGCCATTATTGTAAGGATAAAAGAAAGGCATAAGTGGACCTGGCATATATATCTGTATGTGGAACATTGTGAGTGTGGATATATAAACAACTTTGAGAGAATACGAAAAAAACAAATGAGATGAAACTCTGCTGTCGGAAGAAATCATATAGAGTGAATAAAACATACTATTTGAGTTTGAGGGAAATTTTCTTCATATTTTGCGTTAGGAAAGTGATTAACAATAGTTAATTGTTAGTCTGATCATTTAGATTTTTTACACACGCTCAACGTAATGAGTTCAGTAATCATTTTCCTGATCCGATTCTCCGTTTGCATTCCAGAAGTTACAGAAGAGTTGCCCTGTCCCCTTAGTTAACTTCACAGCAAAACTGGTCATGACTATGCACAAACATAACCTCCTAGGTTTTGTCATTGTTTACTCCCAAACACAGCCCTTGATCTCTCACTGGAGCGAGCTCATCGAGATCATTCCAATGAGCGACCCCAAGCCGTAGTTGCGAAAAAGAAGAACACCCCCTACATAAGAAGTGGGCAATTGCTCGTACACGCGTCGTACGCGCAGATTTTTTTTTTAAGGCTGGTACACTCTCACCTAGATGAGAGAATGTTTCCCCTTTTTCGGCCTAGAATCGGTGCGACCACAGTGACTCGAGATGCACTTATGTCCAGTGATAGTGCAGATCTGTGCCCGAAGTCCATAATACAGCTTTCTGGCCCCCTACGTCCAGTGGATGTACCAAACCCAAAAACTATACTCCCGACACCGTACCCAGGCCTGAACAGATCTAGCAGTATACCAGGTATTGGGATAATTGTGTAGTATGAGTCAAAACAATTAACAAGTTATATGAGCGGAATCCTGATTCAATTGTGCAGACACTTATTAGAGGTTTACAAGATCTCATGAGACTTTTGTGATATCGTTAGATTTGACCTTAAATCTGTCAGCAGTGGATATTTTGACCCGTGCGTGCGTGCGTGCAACACTGATGATGGTCCAAGCAATATGTCAAATTAGCAGTGGAAGAAAGGCGAAACATTATATTTCGTAGTTGACAGTCGCCTCTACTCTGAACAAATGAAAATGAAGGAGATGCACAATAGTTCGGATTTATTGGTTTTGGGACGATTACTGGACAAGGGATGCAGAAGAGCCAAAAGTATATTCTGGAAGCATCGGAGATTCGGGGAAAAAAAAAACTTCAATAGATAGCTAATTGTGATGAAACCTTAAGTACACAGTTTCCATGTGCAGTATGCGAATAAATAAATACACCCATTAAGTGCTGTTTTGTTCGACGCTTTTACATGTGCAGAGGCAGTTACAATTGTGACGGAGAGTTAGAGGCACCTTCCAATAATAGGGTGTTTACGTTGATACGTGTACCACTATTGTGAAGGTGGGAGTACAATGTTCCAGTGATCCAAGGATAGGGTATTATTTAATACACTAAATAATTGCAACAGATGTACTGGGGCAAATAAGCCCATAACTAGCAAGGTGGTTTCTGTGGATGTAATATAAATTGACAGATTAAGTAATTGCATTTGATTATTGGGGGGGGGGGGGAAGGGGGGGGGTTATGTGGTTATTGCAATGAATTCTCTGCCTATACAAATGTATCTCCAATACTCTTAAATGTCTTCCCAGAGATAAACTGGGCGATCATTCTATTGTATCCTGTACTCCAGAGCCACAACAGCTCTCTTGTGTGAGATATAACCCGGTAAATAATTGTGTTGGAAGTACAGAGGCCAAATAAGTCCATAATAAACAAGGGAATTTCTGTGTGTATACTAAGTCCAAGTTGATATAACAGATTAAATAATTGTATTTAATTACTGAGGCTCAATAGGTTCGTAAAGTGAGGGGGGGGGGGGGTCTGGGGGAGTTATATGGTTATTAGAGTAATTTTTTAACATATACAAACGTGTCTTTAATATTCATAAAGCCTTCCCAGAGATAAATTGGGAATTCATTATATTATCTCCTGTCCTCCAGGGCCACAAGAGCTCTCTTGGGCAAGATACAACAAACTAAATGATTGCACACAAAGTACTAGGGCCAAATAAGTCCATAAAAACAAGGGCATTTCTGTGGATGTACTAAGTTCAGGTATATATAACACAGATTACATGGGTGTAATTGATCACTGATGCTCAGTAGGTTTGTAAAAGGAAGGGGGGTCTGGGGGATAATGTGGTTAGGAGTAATTTCCCTGCATATACAAATATTACTTTAATACCCTTAGCAGCCTTCCCATTGATAAACTGGGCAGTCATTCTATTATATCTATTATATCCTGTCCTCCAGATCTCCAAGAGGTCCATTAGGCATAGCCCCAGAGGCCCTCTCAGGCAAGATATAACACACTAAATGATTTCATTAGAAGTACTGGGGCCAAATAAGTCCATAATGAATATAATACATATGTACTAAATTTTCTTTAATACCCTTGACAACCTTTCCAGAGATAAACTGGACATTCAGTCTATTGAATTCTGTCCTACGGAGCCCCACCAGCTCTATTGGACAAGATACAACACATTAACTGATTGAACTGGAAGTACGGAGGCAAAATAAGTCCATAATAACAAGAGCATTTCTGCGGATGTACTAAGTCCAAGTAGATGTAACAGATTAAATGAATGTATTTGATTACTGAGGCTCCGTAGGTTCACAAAGGCTGCACTGAGGCCAAATAAGTCCACAATAAACATATAGATATATACAAACTTTTCTTGAATACTCTTAACAGCCTTCCCAGAGATAAACTGGACATTCATTCTATTATATCCTGTTCTCCAGAGCTCCAAGAACTCGTTTGGGCAAGATATAGCACACTAAATGATTGCATTGTGCTGGGGCCAAGTAAGTCCATGATAAAGAAGGAAAGGGGTTTCTGTGGATGTACGAAGTCCAAATAGATATAACAGATTAAATGATAGTGTTTGATTACTGAGGCTCAATAGGTTCCAAAAAAGGGAGAGGGCGTCTGGGGGATTGTATTGTTATTGGAGTAATTTCACCACATATACAAACTATCTGTAATACTCTTAACAGCCTTCCAAGAGACGGACTGGGCATTCATTCTATTATATCCTGTTCCCCAGAGGTCGAGGAGGTCTCTTGGGCAGGATATAACACACTAAATGATTGCATTAAAAGTACTGAGGCCAAATAAGTCCACAATAAACAAGTGGATTTTTGTGGATGTACTAAGTTCAAGTAGATGTAACAGATTAAATGATTGTATTTGATTACTGATTGTATTTGATTACTGAGGCTATTGTCCATATTAAACAAGGGGATTTTCGTTGATGTACCAAGTCCAAGTAGATATAACAGTTTAAATGATTGTATTTAATTACTGAGGCTCAGTAGGTTCAAAAATGGGGGGGGGGGGGGGGGGGGGGATCTGGGGGATTGTGTTGTTGTTGGTGTAATTTCTCTACATATACAAACTTATCTTTAATACTCTTAACAGCCTTCACAGAGATAAACTGGGCATTCATTCTATTATATTCTGTCCTCCAGAGCCCCAGGAGGTCTCTTGGGAAAGATATAACACACTAAATGATTGCACTAAAAGTACTGAGGCCAAATCAGTCCATAATAAACAGGGGGATTTCTGTGGGTGTACCAAGTCCAAGTGTATATTACAGATTAAATGATTGTATTTGATTACTGAGGGTCAGTAGGCTCCTCGAGGGAGGATCTGTGGGATTATGTGGTTGATTGAGGTAATGTCTGTATATATACAAACTATTCCTTAATACTCATAACAGCCTTCCCAGAGATAAACTAGGCATCATTCTATTATATTCTGACCTCTGGAGACCCAAGAGTGTATATTACAGATTAAAAGATTATATTTGATTACTGAGGGTCAGTAGGCTCATCGAGGGGGGTGGGGATCTGTGGGATTATGAGGTTGAATGAGGTAATGTCTGTATATATACAAACTATTCTTTAATACTCATAACAGCCTTCCCAGAGATAAACTAGGCATCGTTCTATTATATTCTGACCTCTAGAGCCCCAGGAGCTCTCTTGGGCAAGATATAATACAATAAATGATGCACTGGAAGTACTGGGGACAAATAATTCCATAATAAACAAAGGGATTTCGTGGATGTACCAGGTCCAAATATATATTATAGGTTAAATGATTGTATTTGATTACTGGGGGTCAGTGGGTTCATCAAGGGGGGATCTGGGAAATTATGTGGTTGATTGAGGTAATCCCTGTCCACATACAAACTTTTCTTTAATACTCATAACAGGCTTCCTAGAGATAAACCAGGCGTCATTCTATTATATTCTGACCTCTAGAGCCTGAAAAGCTCTCTTGGGCAAGATATAATACAATAAATGATGCACTGGAAGTACTGGGGCCAAATAATTCCATAATAAACAAAGGGATTTCGTGGATGTACCAAGTCCAAATATATATTATAGGTTAAATGATTGTATTTGATTACTGGGGATCAGTGGGTTCATCAAGGGGGATCTGGGAAATTATGTGGTTGATTGAGGTAATCCCTGTCCACATAGAAACTTTTCTTTAATACTCATAACAGGCTTCCTAGAGATAAATTAGGCGTCGTTCTATTATATTCTGACCTCTAGAGCCCCAAAAGCTCTCTTGGGCAAGATATAATACAATAAATGATGCACTGGAAGTACTTGGGCCAAATAATTCGATAATGAACCAAGGGATTTCTGTGGATGTACCAAGTCCAAGTACATATTATAGAGTAAATGATTGTTTTTGATTACTGGGGGGTCAGTAGGTCCATCAAGGGGGGATCTGTGGGATTATGTGGTTGATTGAGGTAATTCCTGTACATATACAGACTTTTCTTTAATACTCATAACAGTCTTCCTAGAGATAAACTAGGCATCATTGTACTATATTCTGTCCTCTGGTGCCCCGAGAGATCTCTTGGGCAAGATTTAATACAATAAATGATGCCGCATAATTCCAATATAAACTGGAGGATTTATGTCGATGTACTAAGGCCAAGTTGATATAACAGATTAAATAATTGGTATTGTATACTGAGGTTCAATAGGTTGATAAAGGGGGGGGGGATCTGTGGGATTATGTGGTTATTGGAGTTATTTAACTACATATGCAAATGTTTCCTTAATACTCCTAACAGCCTTCCCAGGAATAAACTGGACATTCATTCTATTATATCCTGTCCTCCAGAGCCCCAAGGGTTCTTTTGGCAAGATATAACAGACTAAATGATTGCATTAGACATACTGGGGCCAAATAGGTCCACAATAAACATATACATATGTACAAACTTTTCTTTAATACTCTTAACCGTCTTTCCATAGATAAACTGGGCATTCATTTTATTATATCCTGTTCTCCAGAGCTCCAAGAACTCTCTTGGACAGGATATAACACACTAAATGGTTGCTTTGGAGGTACTGAGGCCAAGTAAGTCTTTAATACTTTCTTTATTAATACTCATAATAGCCTCCCCATGGATAAATTGGCTATTCATTCTATTATATTCAGGTCTCCACAACCCCAAGAGCTCTTTTGGACAAGATACAATACAATAGTTGATTGCATTGGAAGTACTGAGGCCAAATAATTCCATAATAAACAAGGGGATTTCTGTGGATGTACTAAGGCCGGCGGATATAACAGATTAAATAATTGAAATTGTTTATTGAGGCTCAATAGGTTCATGAAGGGGGTGGGGGGGGGCGGTCTGGGGGATTATGTGGTTATTGGGGTGATTACTCTGCATATACAAACTTTTCTTTAGTACTCTTAACAGACTTCCCAGAGATAAACTGGGCATTCAGTCTATTATATCCTGTTCTCCAGAGCTCCATGAGCTCTAATGAGCAGGATACAACACAATAAATGATTGCATTAGAAGTACTGAGGCCGAATTAGTCCATAATGAACAAGAAGATTTATGTGGATGTACTAAGATGGACTAGGTCCAAGTTGATTTAACAGATTAAATGATTGTACTTGATTGTATTTGATTACTGTGGCTCAATAGGTTCATAAATGGAGGATCTATGGGAATATGTGGTAGTTGAAGTAATTTCTCTACATATACAAACTTTTCTTTGGTACACTATAACACACTAAATGATTTCACTAGATGTACTGGGGTGAAATAGATATGACTGGTTAATTGATTGCAAATAAATACTGTGACTCAATAGGTTCATAAATATGGGGGCGGGGTGGGGGGGTCTGTGAGATTATGGGGGATTAGTCGAATAATTTCTCCCTGGAGATAAACTGGGCATTCATTCTGTTGCATCATGTTGCAACATGCCATTTTTCTTTCATATATGTACTATTAACAGGAACCTACATGGACCCTAAATGTTAATAGCAGATCAAGTTTGTACTGGACCTATGGTGAATAGTTTGGTCCTTGGGAAGTTATTTTCAGTTAGCATGGATATTCAGATAAGTTGATAAGTTGATTAAAAGATAAAAGACAAAAGACTGCATACCAGACTGTATACCAGTGATCTGGACATGTGGACACTATGTGCAAACTATGTGGCTAAGTGAACAATATGCGACTCATCATCTCCGGGTCTATATCTCCGCGTATTTACTCTGTGTACTCTTTCCATGCTGCTGTCGTGGATTCTTTCACCTCAAGTATCACTCTCACACCCGACACACGAATCCTTGTCTTGTAGCCCTTGTCTGTCCTCAATCTATAGACTATGCTAGAAAGCCGTCATCTCTCCCTTTTTAGAGCTGGTGGTAGGTCAGTTCTAACGCTCATCCTTGTTCCTCTCAGGTTGGGTGCTGCCTTTAGAACCTGTTGTTTATCCATGTCATTGCCCATTCTTATAATGATAGGCTTGGGCGGTGGGTTAGTGTTGGAGTTAGAACCACCAAACCTTGATTGTGGAAGTCTATGGACATTTAAAGCACGATTCACTATATTTGACGCGGAAGTACTGTCCATTTTCAGATCAGTTGCAAGAAAAGTTTCCACGGTTACATACGTATCCTCGATTTCTTTGTCGGGCACACCAAAGATCAAGAGATTGTACTTCCGATCATGTATTTCGCTAAGAATGGCTTTGTCTTCAATCTCTGAAAACCTGGCTTCAAAATTTGTCTCCAGGTTAGGAATGGCAGAATGCTTAATTTCCTCGATTCTCTGAGCGTTATAGTCTACACTCTGTGCAAGATCATTGTGTTCAGATTTGATCTTTTCAATTGTTTTGCGAATGGAGGTGATCTCGGTCTTTAGATCTTGAATATCTTTGCTAAAAGCCTCAAAACTGGTTGTAAACTTCTTGTCTAAGTTTAAAATAAGATGTTTCACTTCGGCAATAGCAACAGAGTCAGAAACACTTTTTCCTGGCCTTGAAAATGACATACTGAAGATCTTGAAGAGAACACAACTCCTAAGACCGAAATGTCAGTACAACGACAACAGGATACAAGATACAAAGTTCTGCGAATACAGCAATTAAACACATTCACTATTGTTGTAGCATTACGGAAAGTAACTACGTAGATGGAACAAGTACTCTCGGTTTTGAAACACGGCCATAAAACAATGATCAAAGAGCCAACACGCAAAACATTGAAGAAATTCCCTAACCAGAAAATTCAGTGCGTTTCACATTCCGCCATTTTCCCTTATGTCCGTATGTAGTATCATTTATTGGAAGGCTCATTTCAGATAGCTTTCCATTAAATGATAAGGAAAACGCATTGTGATCTGTACATGTACATACAATTTGCACAGATATGAATATTATAAATGTAACAGTTGAAATTTAAATATACAGAACTACATAGAAATACGCATAAAACCGGGTAAATATTTACATTTTGAAACTCATATTATATCCAGGAAAAGTCTGTATGATATGCCCACAAACTGGGTAAAAAACCAACCAGAATGTCTATAAGACGACAAATTCGACCCACTCCTCTTGGTCTGTGCACACGAGTTTCCTGCTTATTACACGAACAATACATCTGACAGACAAACTGGACATCACGGAATAATACGACTGATAAATGCAACACAGGCAGGCAGGCAGGCAGGCAGGCAGGGGGGGGGGGGGGGGGGGGTGTCGTTCGTATCGTACTGATTCATCTGTTTCACCGTGTACACTTGACGTTGACAAAATATTGTCTCCTGGGTGCATCAGTGCTCCGTCAAATGGAAACGCCATACTTTTATTCCATATACAGCAGTAATATTAATGCTGCCTATGACTTAATGAATCCCATGTCCATTACGTTCTTCATTAATAACAAAAACGTAGAGAAGAAGGAAATGAATACAAGCTTGGGCCTATATGTCACCTACAGTACGTGGAGAGTGTATTATCACTAAATCACCCGCAGAGTGGAGATTCCACCCGAGCAATACTTGCAAATTTGTTGCAAAGCATAACCAGCACCATCAAAGTTTCAGCCAATGAACCTCCGGGTTAAACCCGAAGGTCCATTGGCTGAAACATTGCTTGTGTTTTTTGTCGATATGTACAAAATTTGAAAGTTATAGCTTGGGTGATAACTCCACTCCGCGGGTGATTTAATTACAATCCACTCTCCACGTACTGTATAACTTCTTAACTCTATAATAAGCGCATGCTGCGCGACAGGAAAATTATCCTCGTGCATGATACACAGATTCACACTCTACACATACATCCTCACATACATCAACAGACGTATTCCATTTGATTGTCGACTGGTTCACACTCTGCGCCAGATAACCAATGATCACACCAGTGATTCAATGAGCATATTCTTCACGCGAGTTCACAGACGAAAATTTGTAAGTACAAACTTTTAATATAAAACAGCCTTAAGAAATTGTGTTTTCAGTGAAATAGTTTCGTACAAAAGAAATGTATTGTCCGTGAAATAGAGACTTAGAAAGTGAATTTTTCTTTAATTTAACATTAATTGTACCTCATTAGATTTATTTTCATTCGATTTTCCTTCTTGTTTGTTCATTCTATTCCAGTAACATAACCCGTGCATTAAGTTTGATTAAGTTTGATTAACCCAAACGAAATCAAATTAAATCCTTGAGACAGCTCTTGCTCTTACTGATCGTACTTCCAGATGAAATGGTTTCGCGCGCCGATGGCGCGGAGGGACGCTGTGGGCCAAGCCCCTTTCGACCCTCTTTAACTGTATGAGATCTTTTGTAGCGACATGCCCAGGCGCGTTGAAGGAGGACAAGGGCCGGGTACTTGGCAGATGTCCAAGATTAGGTGATCTTGGGTGTTGTGGCTCGTCTGTTTGATGGTCTTTGGTCTGTGTCAGGGCAAAGCCAGCCTAAATATAGGGGCAAGGGGCCTTATATGTAAAGATATTGTAAGTTCAAAATATATTCCGCATCAAGGCGAAAAACCCACGTGAATTTCACTTCTCTGTAAAGCTGGACATAGAAAAAACACACGTGGTGTATATCCAGCTTTAGCGCAGGGACCCAGGGGAGAAACGGTATGTTAGATAAGGTCTAATCTCATTTATCGTCACGGTCAATTAAGAAACGAGATTTGAAAACGATAGAAATGCCTATCGTATCGTCACCTGATCATTAGGTAACTTTAAATGGCAAGAACGAATCGGTTAAGTCACGCGAGAGATGACTTGTATTGATTCTGTCTCGATATATGTCATCTCCCACCGTTTTGACAGGTGGACAGATGAGCGTCGGTCCACCTGACAGTTTAGGGTAAAAAGTATATATACCTGGAAGAGCAGAGCATTAGACACACACTTGGGGTCACACACGCGTTGGTGAAGTCCAGGACAGGCGGACTCTGTTTCCTGGCATAAGGGTACCTTCGATCACAGGACCCTGAAACGGCTGGAATCGCCAGAGAGGGCATTCCATGATTGATTTAGCTTAGCGTTGATAGGCGGCTACGGGGCCGAATTCGTGAGAAGGAACACCCCAGGTGGAACGTTAAAGTTTAGATTGTCGAGTAGCAGGTATCGGCCTGCAATAGTCAGAAGTGTAGGTTAATTGTATTGTGCGTATTAACCCCTTTTGAAGCGTCAGATTGATTGCGTTCTGAGTAGTTTGTTTTGCTGTCGAAGCATCGTAATACCGACTGGAGATCGGTGTGAGTGACAATTTCGCCCTAGCACAAAAAGGGCATTTGTGAATCGTGAATTCAACCAGGAACGGTGAATATTTCAATAGGACTTTCACGGAGGACTTTCAAAAGGCACATAAGGTATGAGTAGACAATATCTGACCCAAATCAGAAGTACGGTGTCTTTATAGATGACGAACATTGCTGGTCGGAACCCTCCGACAGCCAGAGGTACAGTTACGCGCAGACGTTGACATTTGAGCCTAAGCGGGTGAAGCTCTTATGGCGAGCTCACAGTAATAACATTTCAGATTTGTGAAGCTCTTATGGCGAGCTCACGGTAGTAACATTTCCAGTGTGTAGACAATAGTGCCAGTACAGGGCTATAGAATGACTATATGATTGTTTAGAATTATTTAACCGTAGCGACCCATTTTCTGTGAAAAGAATCGAATTGTTGATTGTTGAAATATTGAAACGGATTTATTTTTATGTGTAAATAAAAGAATCGTTGTTACTTTAAGTCATTCTTTCCATTATACAGCCTGAAGTGATTAGGAATCACACCTAACGGAAATCGAACCTATTTCAGGCCAATTTGGCAGAGAAGGAATCACGGCGTCGGTCTAACTCAGCTCTCTGCGCCGAGTTCGCGACACTTGGATTCCGACCCTCCACGTTGGTCTAATTTTCCCGCAACTTCATCAGCGGGACTAAATAACCCCACGTCAGCCCAGGCCTTACGGGGCCTTAGGTGTCCCTGACATTGATTGGCGAGGCTACCAGGATATTTCTAAAAGGTAAAAAATGGCTATATGGAAATTTTGTTTTATTTTAACGGCGGTTCTGTTTAGGTTTTGACGCGTTCGGTCAGTTGATGCCGTTCAAGGGTTTAATATCGCAATACAGTAGTCCCCAAGAGGATACTTAATAGCCATTATAACTGCGGTAGGTTTCAGAATATTTGGTGCGTTTAATTACGTTAAATTACAGAGGTAAATTAGGATCAATTGCCATATTTTTTTTTTCTTTCTTTCTTTTCCTTCTTCATTCTTTCTGACGAGTGTTGAAGATAGAAAGAAAAAATCAAAATGGATGTTGTTACACCCCTCGCCCAACTGGTATCATTAGGCAAGGAAATGGGCCTTGAGGGAGCTGAACTTCAGAAGTTCGTTAAAGATGAGCAGAAACGCGAGGCCAAGGAGATTGCCTTACGCAATGACGCGAGGGAGAGAGAAGCCCAATTAGAACGAGAGCGTGAGAAAGACGCAAGAGAGGCGAAAGAGAGAGAGATTCAATTAACAAACGAGGCGAGGGAGAGAGAAGCCCAATTAGAGCGAGAGCGTGAGAAAGACGCAAGAGAGGCGAAAGAGAGAGAGATTCAATTAACAAACGAGGCGAGGGAGAGAGAAGCCCAATTAGAACGAGAGCGTGAGAAAGACGCAAGAGAGGCGAAAGAGAGAGAGATTCAATTAGCAAATGAGGCGAGAGAGAGGGAAGCCCAATTAGCAAGGGAGGCAAGGGAGGCAGAACGGGAGCTCGAACAACAGAGGCACGAGAGAGAATTAGAGCTCCTCAGAGCAAGGGCCGATGTGGAGAATGAAAGTCGGCGCTCAGGGGATGGGAGTGCAGGGGTAGCAATTTATGCCCCACGCCCCCATCTCGCTCATTTCAATGAAAACACAGATGACTTGGACTCGTACTTGGAGAGGTTCGAGCGTTTTGCCTCCAGTCAAATGTGGCCAGAAGACACATGGGCTATGCGCTTGAGCCCTTTGTTGTCAGGTAAAGCCCTCGAGGCTTATACCAGTATGCCTCCTGCACTCCTTAACGACTACAGTGAGCTGAAGAATGCCATTCTTCGGAGATACCAGCTCACTGAAGAAGGATTCCGGACCAAATTCCGAGAAATTAAGCAGGAGAAGGGAGAAACAGTACCTCAGTATTTTGCCCGGGCTAGGCGGTACTTTGACCGCTGGACTGATCTCGCAGAAGTGAATGAGTCGTATGGAGCCCTGCGAGATCTATTTCTCCGGGAGCAGTTTTTAACTACATGCTCCAAGGAGTTGGGCCTGTTCATCAAGAAAAGGGGTCCGCCCACCTATGATGAGATGGCAACTGTGGCAGAACGCTACATCGAGGCCCACGGTGGGAGTGTGAACGCACCCAAATCGGCTAGGGGTGGGGCGAACGGGTTGGCAATGGCACCCGTAAGGCAACACCACCCCAACCCGCCTGCATCGCAGGAATGGGAACGCCCCCAAAGACACAACTTGTTTCATCTGCAACAAGCGGGGTCATATTGCCAGGGACTGCTGGCAGAAGCAGGTAAGGACCACTGGGAACATTAGACCACCTCAGCAGGGGGTCGGGAACGCAGCACCAAGGGGTTGGAAGCAAGGTGACCGCGTAGATCCAGGGCCCAGTAGACAGACGGCAGCGTTCTGTCAAACTATCGGTCCAGAACACAGTCCCCTCCGGGAATGTATACAAGAGGGAGAATTAAGGCTGGAAGGCGGGAAGGTTGTCCCGATAATAAGTGGCATGTGTGAGAGGCTCACAACTTCGCAGGAGAAGGTCGATATGCCAGTGTACCCAGGGTATGTGGGACAAAGGGAGATCCGTCTGCTCCGGGATTCTGGGTGCTCCTCTGCAGCGGTTAGAAGGCAACTGGTTGACGACAAGCAATTGTTGGGTCGTGACCATTTGTGTATTTTGATAGATGGGACCGTTAGAAGGTTTCCCATCGCGAGGATAACTGTGGATACCCCATTTTATTGTGGCGAAGTGGAAGCCATGTGCATTGAATCACCTGTGTATGACCTGGTCATAGGTAATATCCCAGGGGTGAGGGCAAACCCTGATGAGTTATGGTCCAGGGATAGGGGGCCAAGTGAAGGCCCAACGAGTAAGGAAGGGAAGGTTCCCAGGGGGAACCAATCCGATGGTCCGGGGGATGGCCCCTACACGACGAAATGTCGGGAAGTTTCAGGAGGGACGACTCCTGTCCAATTAGGGAGAAGGGGCCGAAGGCGGTCCAGGCGAAACGCCAAACAGCGAGGGAACCCAAGGGGATCATTGGGGAAAGACCCTCAAGCAAATTTACGTGGGGGAGTTGAGCGCCCCAAGAAGTCGGTGTCACCCGTGTGGAGAGGGGAGGCCAGACCCACGCAAATGGCTGGGCAAACTTCCCCAGAAATGAGAGGGCACGGGTCAACACAAGTTGAGTATGTTAAAGTGGATGGGACCGCTAAGGTGGGCGTCCAGGGGACCGAGAAAAGGGTCCACAAATCAAAGGAGAAGCATCCTAGGTGGCGGAGACCACGTAGAGAGTGCCGGGGGCGCACAGCGCCCAATGTGCGCAAGAAGTCGTCGCAATGGACCGGGGGGTCGACGGCACAAGGGCCAAGGACGGCCCGTGTCGTTCGAACGACGGTAATCGCCGGGACGAGTGAGCCTGGGGGATATAGCGCCAAGGGAAGCTCTTGGGAATGCGACAACGACATGGTATGGGGACCCTGGTGGAATACCCGTAGAAATGGCGGGGCGAGAAGTAGGGGTGTGTCAAGGGTTACCCAAGGGGATACTGGGAACCGGGCCCCTACCAATGGTCGGTGGTTATAAAGAAGCAATAGTTGGGGGGCTGTGGGCCTGGTGTCTAGGACGGGGGCTCCAGTCGCAAATATTTTTGTGGGTGAGGTGATGGGCTTCGTAAACTCGGTGTTAAGGCCCGGAGGAATTTTCTTATGTTAGTATTATTATTGCTCTGACTGCTGACTAGAGTTGGTTGTGAGTGCGAATGTGAGATACACTGCCCTGTCTGTCGCGTGTGCGTGGACGGGGAGCCTGTGTGTCGAGTTTTGTAAGTACGGGATGCACAAACCCGGTGTTAAGGCCCGGGGAAACCGCGCTTGTTTTATTGACGAGAGTTTGTTGTGAGTGTGAGGCACACTAACCCCGTCTGTCGCAAAGGCGCGGTCGGGAAATCTGTGTGTTGAATGTGTGAGTGTGTGCGTCACAATTTTAATCCCCTGGTTGAGCTTTTCGAGGGTGAGGCTCAACATAATGCAGGGGTCGTTTGCCCCTTCACAAGACATAGGGGAACGGGAGGCGAAGTTACACTCCGTTGGAATTAACCCGTCTGACGCAAAGGCGCGGACGGTGTTACTCGTCGGAGTGAGTGCCAAGTGAACTGTTTGCAAAATGGGCGAACGTGTATAAAAATGTGTATGTTTAGGTGTAAATATATAGTATTACAGAGAGAGAGTACTGCAAATCTAAGAGCAAGGCTACTCTCCATATGTAAACCCGCAAGACGGGAGCATGTGGTAGCGTGTGTGTCGTGGGAATCGGTATGGCCGACGCATGAGCCCGGTCATGAACCCCACGACCACTAGGGTACAGTTTTGTAGTCTAGAACATGATGGTAGATCGTAAAAAGGTGTGAGAGGCGAGCGTGTGTGGCTTTGCCCCTTGCGTTTTAAGAGATACACAGGGTGTTTCTCTCGGGAAGGGAGTTGTCAGGGCAAAGCCAGCCTAAATATAGGGGCAAGGGGCCTCATATGTAAAGATATTGTAAGTTCAAAATATATTCCGCATCAAGGCGAAAAACCCACGTGAATTTCACTTCTCTGTAAAGCTGGACATAGAAAAAACACACGTGGTGTATATCCAGCTTTAGCGCAGGGACCCAGGGGAGAAACGGTATGTTAGATAAGGTCTAATCTCATTCATCGTCACGGTCAATTAAGAAACGAGATTTGAAAACGATAGAAATGCCTATCGTATCGTCACCTGATCATTAGGCAACTTTAAATGGCAAGAACGAATCGGTTAAGTCACGCGAGAGATGACTTGTATTGATTCTGTCTCGATATATGTCATCTCCCACCGTTTTGACAGGTGGACAGATGAGCGTCGGTCCACCTGACAGTTTAGGGTAAAAAGTATATATACCTGGAAGAGCAGAGCATTAGACACACACTTGGGGTCACACACGCGTTGGTGAAGTCCAGGACAGGCGGACTCTGTTTCCTGGCATAAGGGTACCTTCGATCACAGGACCCTGAAACGGCTGGAATCGCCAGAGAGGGCATTCCATGATTGATTTAGCTTAGCGTTGATAGGCGGCTACGGGGCCGAATTCGTGAGAAGGAACACCCCAGGTGGAACGTTAAAGTTTAGATTGTCGAGTAGCAGGTATCGGCCTGCAATAGTCAGAAGTGTAGGTTAATTGTATTGTGCGTATTAACCCCTTTTGAAGCGTCAGATTGATTGCGTTCTGAGTAGTTTGTTTTGCTGTCGAAGCATCGTAATACCGACTGGAGATCGGTGTGAGTGACAATTTCGCCCTAGCACAAAAAGGGCATTTGTGAATCGTGAATTCAACCAGGAACGGTGAATATTTCAATAGGACTTTCACGGAGGACTTTCAAAAGGCACATAAGGTATGAATAGACAATATCTGACCCAAATCAGAAGTACGGTGTCTTTATAGATGACGAACATTGCTGGTCGGAACCCTCCGACAGCCAGAGGTACAGTTACGCGCAGACGTTGACATTTGAGCCTAAGCGGGTGAAGCTCTTATGGCGAGCTCACAGTAATAACATTTCAGATTTGTGAAGCTCTTATGGCGAGCTCACGGTAGTAACATTTCCAGTGTGTAGACTATAGTGCCAGTACAGGGCTATAGAATGACTATATGATTGTTTAGAATTATTTAACCGTAGCGACCCATTTTCTGTGAAAAGAATCGAATTGTTGATTGTTGAAATATTGAAACGGATTTATTTTTATGTGTAAATAAAAGAATCGTTGTTACTTTAAGTCATTCTTTCCATTATACAGCCTGAAGTGATTAGGAATCACACCTAACGGAAATCGAACCTATTTCAGGCCAATTTGGCAGAGAAGGAATCACGGCGTCGGTCTAACTCAGCTCTCTGCGCCGAGTTCGCGACACTTGGATTCCGACCCTCCACGTTGGTCTAATTTTCCCGCAACTTCATCAGCGGGACTAAATAACCCCACGTCAGCCCAGGCCTTACGGGGCCTTAGGTGTCCCTGACAGTCTGAACCCTCGGGTGAGAGCCAGAGCGAGAGGGGGTCCTCTCAGAAAAGGTGCTACCTTTCCCCGAGGGTGCTGTGATGGTATTTGCAGGCAAGTAAAGTCTGCCACTTATAGGGCTGTTATGTTTTGTGGTGGGCCATCATTGGCAAGTATAGTCTGCCTCAGGCGGTCGATGGTTAGTGTAGTTGGTTCACTGTATTGGATTCTGTTTGAGCATTCCGTCGGATCGTGGAAAAAACAACCCTTTCGGGTACCATCCAGAGAAAGACTCGAACTTCCCTGATTCGGGGGCAGTCCTGCATTGTAACCTATTTGACCGGGGCAGAATGCGCGCTATCGGCGCTTACAAAAAGGGGTAAAAATGGGACGCAGGACCAACGCTCGCCTTCCAGGAGGTGGATGACCACTTCTAGGGATGGAACGAAGGATGTTCAGAGTCCATAGCGGTTACTGTATTCCATATCGGTTAGAGATTTTCCATAGCGGTTATTGGGGAGCTGGAGATCAAACAGAAAGCATATGTGTATACTTTCTGACAACACTAGATTTCATACTTGGATTTATGTCAGACACACAGTCGGTCATATAAATGAAGATCTAGTCTCTGTAGAACCCGATTAGTTATGTTAAACACACAGTCGGTCATTCAAATGAAGATCTGCACTTTGTAGAACCCGATTAGTTATGGCAGACACGCAGTCGGTCATACAAATGACGATATGTACTCTGTAGATACCAGCGATACCATTAGGACTGCTGAGGGCCCATCATGACACGTTCAGAGTACTGGTACGGTACATGTTAATGAAATAGGAAGCTGCGTCACAACAAACAGGCTTCCAAGAAGCACTGAATTTATTAACCATAACCCCGACTGATGCATATTAAAACTGCATCAGCAGGGTATGTCTTCGACGAAGGCACACATTGATGATGCAGTTACAATACATTACCAGTGGAGAAAAATCAGGTTTACACCCCATCCTCCGAATCGGTCATCATCGCGACGCCCTTGACCTTGTATAGGTGTATGCGTCCTAGATATGAGAGTTCACAACGTCTTCACTTATTTGGCTCCACGGATTCATTATAATAATTAATTAATATATACATCTAACATTCACTCAAGTGGTCTTTGGCTTTTCAATTTGAAAAAAAAGTTATCTGTTCAATTGGTAAATCAGGAGTGTTACTAGTAGAATGTCTCTTGCAAGAGGTGTGCATTCATGCATCGTTTAAATGAATTTAGGGCGTAATGTGTGTTTGTATTCTCCGAAAGACGGTCACAATTAGACATTGTACAGAATTATGTGACCTTAAACTCTAATAAATAAATTAATAAATTTTTCGGGAGAGAGTTCCGCATCGTGAGAGTTCCATAGAGAATGCGCTGTTGCCCCCAGCCTTCGGCAGCTCCAGGACAATTGGATTACTCGAATTTAGGGATCTGGATGGAACATACCACTATAATAATTCACTTTAGATAAGATGGTTCAAGGAGATATAAACATTTGAAAAACAGTTGAAAAAAACAGTTGATATAATTTGTTTTGGATTCTCTGATAAACTGGCAGCCAATGCAATTCAAGAAAGATTTGTGTTATGTGGCGTGTTTTTCTGTTTCTGTTGACTACTCTGGCAGTATAATTCTGGATATGTTGTAGTTTTCAAATGTTAGTGTTTTATTTGCTGAAGCAACGAATAGAAACATGCAGTAGTCAAGTCAAGCACTGTCCCAAAAGCGAGTATACATTGCTTCTGCTATTGTTGTCTTTTAAGGTCTCATTTTTGCTTATGTTCCTCATATTAAAAATATACCACCTCGAAGCTGGCAGATATGTTTAAGGTGTCTGCCAATTGAAAGATTTTCATCCAAGAAAAAGCCAACAAAGGTTAGGCAAGGACCGGTAGATGAAATGCATGCATCCTGAATTTTTAAATCACGTTTTGACAATTTCTTTAGTTGCCGTGGAATTCACAAATAGACTACTGCTTTGTCGTGTTTCAATTTTTGGAGATTAGTAGTCACCCGAGTTCTGATTTCTAGAATGTACAATTCTAGTTGTCCTAAATCATCAGATCCTGTAACAAGCAGAAAGAAATTTTTCAATATGCGCCGAAAATCTTGGGAAGTAATCTTTTCATCACATTTTCCTTCTGTCCTACGTAATTGTACATTCCACACACAAAAAAATCAGTTGGGTTACAAAACAATAGAAATCAACTGGGTTGAGTGAATATTTACTCAACCCATTTGATTTCCGTTGATTTGTAACCCAGTTTCTAAATGATTGCGAATAAAAATCCATTCTTAAATATCCTTCGAAAATCGAATTAGTAACATGGGTGAATATATGCCCCACACACACCTCCAAAATTAAAAGATTGTCTCTACATTGTTTTTTACATTTTGTTCATAAACACAATTTCAGAATTGGTTTCAGGGTTATTTGCCGTTGATACAAACTCAACTGGTCGTCAAAAATTAGACTGCCTTTCTGCAGCCCGGTCCTATATAACCATTGGTGGCAGACCCTGCCTGCAAAGCTTTGGGGGTAAGTTCGATATAGATATTGATGTCTTGACTCTGGGTTCTACATCGAATGGGCTTCCTGATTATACATGATGTATTTTCGAATAGGGCAATTCCTGTTTTCCACCTACTGACGACGGCAATTAATTTTCTTCGACCGGCAGAATCATGCCACAGAAACGAAGTTTATACTGTTACCACCGTACTCATTAAGTTGATCGCGGGATTCCTGTACTCACTTTATACGTACAGTTACAGGTGACGTCTGGCGTCTGCACGCGAGTACGCATGCAACCCGCGGCACACGCAATAAGCAAGGATATACATGGTATTTCGGTGATATGGTAAAATAACAAGTGATTTCCTGAAAATTGTTTTGCGCTGCTTCGGATTCCATTCCGACTAGATGTCGACGTCGACATCGGACCCCCGATTTGATTCTAGATTCGATCTGAGGATAGAAATTCCGATTCGAAAGGCCCCACGTGACGGCGGAAACGGTGGAACAGAGGGTCACGGCTCTCCTCCACCTCTATTCAGCTTATATTTGTGCACCACTCTCCCAGTTTTGATGAATGAAGAATTA
This sequence comes from Pictodentalium vernedei, assembly GCA_031216915.1. Lineage (NCBI taxonomy): Eukaryota > Metazoa > Mollusca > Scaphopoda > Dentaliida > Dentaliidae > Pictodentalium > Pictodentalium vernedei. The sequence continues at coordinate 533,662,870 of CM062295.1, read as the reverse complement.
ACTAAAAATATGATACCGCTTTGAAAGGAAGACTCCTAGACTATTTTTTGTTGTCAAAAATAGCAATAATAATGGAATTGCGCTTTTTGTGAACAACGCAGGCCGCGATTTGCAATTACGTTTATTAAAGAATTAATACAAGTTATTTTATTGCAGTATACAAATCTCCATGGTTAACGTTTAGCTGTGTATCTTTTTCGATCCTGTATATGTTTTGTAATACTGTTGAACGATTAAATATTTAGACATAACACGGCGAGGGAGGTTACGGAGGGACTGGACTCAACTGTCCGAGGTGGATTTTTTGCTGTATTTGAAAGAGGAAATAACTACAACAAGGGTCGTTGATTCCTGTACCTCGTGTTCTCTATCTATACCACGATTCCACTTGAATTAAGTGTATGATGCTGATATTTGTAACGAAAAATATAAACTTTGGAAGTCTGTTTACATTTTTACTTGACACCGTTGTGTTGTCGAAGCATTTCATTTGAGTAAACAGCGTCACTCAGATGCGTAACGACCAATTACATGCGTTCTAACATAAACTTCTTACACCTAGACGTGATTCTATGAGGCGTGCTGCTTGCACATTTCCTGATGTCAGTATTGCATAGGGTAACGTTAAACACAAACATCAGTCACGGTATCAAATAGAAAATAATACAGGTATAACATTCTCTTCAAAATGGCAACTGATTCCCCGTCCACCAACGGATACGTAGTCCTTCCTAATGAAGTTAGATATGATTAGTTACACAGTTTGTTGGTGGCCTAATGTGGTATATATGGTGTCTGTTAATTCCATTTCGCTCTCGTCCAATATGGAATTAACTGACACTATATATACATATTAGGCCACCAACAAACTGTGTAACGAATATATCTTACCGACTGCTGCATCGATGCACAGAACTAATAACAACAGCGATCAAAATTAAATGAGAATTCTCACAGTGTGTTCACGTGTCTTTGCCTTGTTACAATTTATGGAAGAGTGCGCTCTCCCATAAATTGTTACAAGGCAAATTCATACATACCACACAGTTTCATTTCGAAGGTAACATGACACACACCCACATCTGATCCCCGTCCACCAATGGATAAGTAGCAAATGAAGTGAGATTTATTTATTTATTTATTTATTTATTTATTTATTTATTTATTTATTTATTTATTTATTTATTTATTTATTTATTGGGTTTTAACGACACTTTCGAAAGGCAAGGTCACCGCGTGTCGGACAGTTTGTCGGGTAGAGGAAGTCGGAGTACCAGGAGAGGATCACCCAGCAGCGGCGAGCAACTGTCAGACCTCCCAAAGTACAAATTCCTCACAAGCAAGTTTAGTTGAATGCAAGTGCCCCATCTACGTGCAGTATATATTAGTACAAATCGCCACCGTTCCCCAACGTGGGCAGTCAGGATTAAAGGAATCAACGTAGTTAGCGCTGGTCAGGATCCAATAGTGGACCTTTTCGTTTCAAGTCCAATGCTCCAATCACTGAGCGACCGGGCTCACTCACATGAAGTGAAATAAGCAAATCGTATAGACGCGAGAGAGTTGAATCAAGATATAAGCGTTTTCTCCCCACATTCCACCCCTTTAACCCTCACGTATAGAATACCCAATTCCCCGTAATACTCTTTGAGTACACATACCAAGTTTGGTGGCGATTTGATCGCTGATGAAGTTAGGAGCCTGGGTTTTTCTCCATATTTTACCCCATTTTATCCATTGGCTTCCCTGCATAGAAACCCCATCCCCTTTGGCAGTCTCTGAACAGAGCACATTGCACATACCAGATTTGGAGTCGATGCGTTCGAGAATTTTTTTGAACAAACAGTATACAGGGGTTTTCACACAATGTCAACCAATTTCATCATATGACATTCCCGTGTGGAAGCTCGCCCTCCCCATTGACACTTTCTGGAAAGAAGAAGAAAAGGTAAGTTCTTTGGTCTTTTGGAAGACAGTCTTGGATCACAGAGAATTATATTTGAAAATAACAGTATGAAGACCAACGCAGTTCTTATTAAACTTTCTAGAAGATCTGGTTGAAGCGAACTACCGCCACCCCAGTTACCACCCGAAGTGTGCTATCTATACACATGTACAGAACGATTGTTCGGGGTAAAAAGTATCAAAGAAAGTACCGTAAGTTCAATGGTTACGAGAGAGGAAATATACTTAAAACACAATACCAGTATATTTATCAATTATCAATAAACCGAGGTGAATGTTCTGAGACACGTCGTTTTCCCTTTCTTTCATAAAAAGCTCAAGCGGTATTACGAAGAGTTCAAAAGTTTCCTCACAAGAATTTCTCCAAGACTGGTAGTTTAGTTTTTGGTCAGACGAAGATAAAGAAAACGTATCTTCAAACAAATAGCCAATTACGAGAAATCAAGGTAAACTGTTCTGATGTTTAATGAAATTTAATCTTTGTTTGCATTTTTGTTGAATTCAATGACAAATTGACATCATACACAATTAATCGGATAAAAGAATAAGCAATAATTTAATCTCACAGACCTGTAGTCAGGGATTTGTGAATTGGAATTTCTATTCTGGAATCCATTCTCGATACGAATAGGAAGCAGCGCGTAACAAGTTTCGTGAAATAACTTGTTATTTTACCGAATTACCTAATTATTGGGTATATTCTTGTGGTTTGTGTGTTTCACAAGTAGCACGAGTATCCGAGTGTAAAGGTCACAGGTTACATTGCTTAAGGGGACGTCCAACCTAACTTTGGTCAAATTCCAGGTAATTTTCTCCAAAGTCCAGAGAAGATCAGAAAGGAATAACCACAATAAATTATATATCAGTTTGTTTGGAATGAAACCTAGATTTTGTGGAAACTAATATTTGCCATAGAACCGTTACCATGTGGTAGAAAGCACTGTCTGAAAGTCTGCTATGACATGAGTAAGAGACCAGATTTTATACAATAAAATACCTTAAATTTACTGAATATTTAAATTCTGCAATCCTTCTAGTACAGACTCCGAGAAACCTTTTTCTCATTCTTGCACGGAACGGACTGCGAGACCAGCTGTAATTTTGGATGCCTACATTTCAAAAGGGTTGCCGTTTTTCTTGTGTTTGTTTACCTTTTATGAAGTTCCCCCAATTCACAGATATTTGAGTTTTCATTAGTCTGCGGTCGGGTGGGTGTGTGTCTGTGGGTGTGTTGGTTTGTAGCGCCGATGTGTTGTGTGGGTACTAATAGGTTGTGTTGGTGGGTTGTGTGGGTATTGATGGGTTGTGTTTCTGGGTAGGCGCGGTATGGATGTGGATGGGATGTGAAAGTTTATTGCTTACAAAGAGCAATCAGTTTTTTTTTCACTAATGCAGCTCAAGGGTAGGGACTGCTGCTGCTACTGTACCTTCGCTTTCACTGAACCCGAATTCCATTTTAGGTTGGTATGACGCCCCATCGTACCATCGGGGTGGCATCTTGACTAACATGGTGAAATTGTGACTGAGGGTTCGGTGGTTCTAAGCTGGTCTGTACCACTTCCGCAGTGACCTTGAGCAAGTAATTCAATCTTAAATGCTTAGCTGGGTGCTTGATTAAAAACGTGCTATGGAGTACAGAACGTTAATGATGAACATGCTTTCAACTAATGCTTACCTGCCTTGTGTTAGGTTAGGGTCTGGCACTTAGTTAGAGGAGGAAAGGTTTGCAAAAAAAAAGAAAACAATAAAAAACTTATTAGAAATGAGGTTTCTATTTTCATTTACATAACACACAGGCTTTGCAGTGTGCCCCAACATTTGTTTTCTGCTAGTTTCAGTTGTCCCCTCGGGGACTGTGATTTCCAGAATCGGGGAATACAAGTCCACTCAGGACATACATTCCTAGATAGTGGACTATCTTTCCTACGGATTCATAGTCCACTGAACAATATTTCCTAGGATAAAATATTCCAGGACTAACGTTCCTAGAAATGACAGGCCCCGGACTACTATTACTGGGCCTTATTGTCCGACTGACTATTTGTACAACGGACTTGTAATCCGTTCACACCGGCAGGCGAGATCTAAAAGGTGCGACTGATCAACGTGCAGAACTTCTAACGTCATGTTTAGAGTCACCTGTTTCCTAATTTAGAATCACATGGTAAATAAATATCTCACATTGATATATCACACGTGAAACTCTTGTCAGTCGGAAGACGAGGGACAAAATGAAGTGGTTTGTCAGTTTACTGAATGTTTGCTTCCATAAAGAATAGTAAAACCAAACAAAATACATGATGTCTTAATAACAGAAAACAGCGCGCCGGGCTCCACCTAGCGAGCGTTTAACCCTCGTCTGAGGAATCTGCTGCACCCCTTGTAATATACAATTTGTTCTGTAGACAATTTGTTTTTAAATTTGAAAATCAAGAAAACAATATCATATGACCCCTCATTAGAACGTTGCAGTGTGGAGTCACAAGATATGGCGTTGTTGAAATGTTGTGAAAGATTTTAAAAAAAAAAAATATTTAAAATAATAAATTTTAATATCGTCAGCGTTGGAGTTAAACATATTTTATTCCCGAAAATAAGTCTCCATAATTCCCATTTATTTACAGTTTGTTCTGATGCTTTCACCATTTTCACACTGATTCGAATTTACTGATCACAGTGAATTCTGTTTCTCAAGCTTCCTTTTGTATTTATTTCACCATCATCTTTTTCAGCAGATCTGATTGTTTCACCCAGCTACAGCAGAAGCGTAGAAAACAGAAAGTTCAAGAATGAATGCCTCTGATGCAGGAGAAAACATAACATTGTCGACAAGACTGATTATCGAAGAGACAAAACGTTCAGGCGTCATATTCATCTCAAACATTATTACTTCTATTGCAGCGTTTTTCGCCTTCTTCAATAATTCCATTGTTGTGTTGATTTGCATTTTACGTCGGAAAAAGGGTCTAATACTATCTCTGCCATTGCTTTCTCTCGTCTTCGCAGATTTGTTGATGTGCACTGCGCCTTTTAGCATCTTTTCCGGTTTTTACGACGATGATAATTACGCAAGTTGTGAGGCTGTTACTTATGTGTTTCGACTTGGTATTTGTGGAATAACATTCAGCAGTGTCATAATATCAATCGAACGTTTTATTGCGGTGAAATACGCCTCAACGTTTAAGATAATATTCAATAGGAGACGAGTGTACATCGCAATAGCTTCCACGTGGGTTGTCTCTATTATCCTTGCTGTAGTAATTCCCGGTGCGTTGTGGAGTGGACAAATTTGCAATAGGGCGTTTATATTTAATATAACTTTAACGACCTCGCAGCTGATATTGTCGGTTGTTCCAGTGGTAACGACACTGTGTTTTTATATAATGACGTACATATTGATTAAGAGAGATACATCAAATAGTGGGAAATACGTCAGTATATTTAGAACTGCTATTGCCATATGCTGCATTGATGGTATAGGGCTAATCGTTCTCAACCTGTTCTTGGTCAATGAATCGTGTGGGTTCGGTGAATTCTGAGGAATCGGAGGATTTGGTTTCAACGTGGTTATGTTTTTGTTGGCTCCTATATCGGTCACCTTATCAAGTGCTATCAACCCAGTTGTTACACTGGTTAGGTGCGAAGAAGTCCGCAATGGCATAAAAACTCTGTTCCCAAGATTCGTCAGGAAAGTTGAGCCAGTAGTTGTGAGTCAATCTGGGGTTAAAAGGATAAACGTACGTAATGCAGAGGGGGCAGAGATATGAAGCTTTTAAACGCCAAATTGTGTCATTGTGAAACGTGTTATTACTTGTAATGGCGTAATTATGGGGGTGGGAATCGGGTCTGTGGCATCACCCCCAACAATTTTCCAGTCAAAGTTTTTTTTCATCTGGATGGGAATCTTAGATATCAATCCACTCTTTCTGGTGGTAATCATGTACTTTTTTATGGGACTTGATTTGATTCTTTAATCAAGTAGTTTTTTATGGAATTTGATTTGCTTCTTGGACTTATGTCACATAAGCAGTCGATCGTACGTAAATGAAGTTGTTTGACTGGATGTGTATGTTGGTGGTCCCAGCATGGCCAATTCTGAGTCCGGTACGTATAAATTAAATAACAAGTTGGGAAGCTCATGTATCGCAACTTCTACATTTGCATATTTATCCACCAAAAAATCTGTAGAATCATCTCTCCTATTGGCTCAGACATTTCCTACTCAAACGCTTTTGTCTTGTAATATGCCGCCGAAAAAATTGTTTTTATTTACTGAAAATCAGTGGGTTTCAAACATGATACAGTACATAAAATTGATTTAAACTAAGTGGTGAGCTTAGGAACTGGTTACATTGACTGGCAATTATTGATGTTATTCATTAATGGGCTCTAATGTAATCCTTACAAGAATGTGACGCAGGCTGCTGTTTTTCTTATAGGCGATGGCATGTCGAAGATTCAAAGATTCGTTTAATCTAGTGTTGGTTAAATTGAATTCATCTTTTAATATTTTTGCTATTTCGATATTCATTCTGTTGTATGTTAAAGTGAAAGGAATGATGGACCTCCTTTCGCATTTTCCCTCAGATATGTTCATATCAAATGGCCAGAGGGTTTGAAGCGTACTGATCCAAAAAGCTTCACGTTTTTTGTTCTAAATTCATCCATTTCGTCTAATGTGTCTTTAATTGGTGGTTGTTCAGAAGGATGGATTCCCAAAACCGTCACAGAATGACCTGGAAGGTTAAAATGTTGTGCCACTGGGGCATCGGCATTGTGTTTTATATCCTATTTGTGTCGAGTAGCACGCATTCGGAAAGGATTTTGACTCTGACTAACAACTGTTTCCGACAGCGTTTACAAGTGATAAGATAAATAATATTCGGTGAATCACAATGGAGAGAGCTCCGGATCTGATAATGATTTTTCGTTTGTTCCGAAGAAAGTTCCTCTTTTTGATCAGGCACAAAAGTGTGCAATCAACAACGAGGCTGCTTTTTGGAATTCAATACTGCGCCACTACAATTCTGCAACGGTCTGTTGTCTCCAATTTTCATTGGTTCGAAATCAGTAATTTCTGCTGGACTATCAAGCTTTTTCAGAGTTTCAGATTTCAACCTACGCAAAAAGCGCAGCGAGTAAGCCCTCGAATTGAGGGCGCCAGATAGAGTGGAACAAGTTTCGTTGAAATTTACTGTATCACATGAATTGCGGTGGAAACGAATGAGCAGATTTGACGATATGTTTAAATGTATGTTGAGGATGAAATCATTTGGTGTGCAACAAGTGATGTGAATCAGTTGGTTTAGAATATACTTTATAATTTAAATGACCGGATGCCTGAAATCGCTTGCCTTTATAGACGGTCACGTCAGTAGTGATGACTGATACTATAGCCCCAAGCATTTAACACTGAATTCAGCATACCCCAGGACTGACACTATAGCCCCAAAATTAACATAGGATTCTCCATAGGGTTTTGGGACTATAGTGTCATATTTGAGGCTATAGTGTCAGTCCTGGAGGCGAGAAAAAGATTTTTAAAATCTTTTTCTCGCCTCCAGGACTGACACTATAGGCCCAAATATGACACTATAGCCCCAAAACCCTATGGAGAATCCTATGTTAATTTTGGGGCTATAGTGTCAGTCCTGGGGTATGCTGAATTCAGTGTTAAATGCTTGGGGCTATAGTATCAGTCATGGGGTAGGGAGGTCTTCCAATTACTCTATACTGTCAAATATGTGTATTTTGCTTATTAATCAATCTTTCCATACTTTAAACCATACAACACTTTACTGCATGGAAGGATTGGTTATTAAACATACAATATCTTACCCACAGTGGAAACTAAACTTTTTTAAAATACGGAATATATGTACACAGAAACCTATTTCATGGCATTGTTACCCCCGTTAACATAACAGACGGGAAACTCAAAGAACCGCTAAGACAGCAAAGGGATAAAATGTGTTTAGTTTAATTGGCGCACTTTCTCGCCAATTAAACTAAAACACATTTTATCCCTTTGCTGTCTTAGCGGTTCTTTGAGTTTCCCGTCTGTTATGTTAACGGGGGTAACAATGCCATGAAATAGGTTTCTCTGTACATATATTCCGTATTTTAAAAAAGTTTAGTTTCCACAGTGGGATGTGAGGGTGAAAACGCGAAATCGTCTGTTCTTACTTTCAGGGGAACTTACCTCGAGCGTGGTGGATATCAGACTACAACATTAACATTAAATGAATAAATGAAGGGTTTAAATTAAGAGGGGAAATTTAGTTGGGAGTGTTTAGCTTATAACATTCTGAAAAGAATTTATTTGAACTACACACAATTCTATCTCACCTTCTCTTTGAACGCGAGTATACAATTATTTGTATACTCGTATTCAAAGTTGTTTGTGCGTGAGGTGAAAATTCATTTCCCTGGGGGAGATTTGTCTTGAAAAATATTTTTTCATGAAGCTGTTTTAACATACAAAAATTGAAAAACACGCACATAACTCTGAAAATGCACTGTGAAAAATCATCTGTTTATAATTATCATCAAACTTGTCTTTCTGGGCGGGGAGATATGTTATTAGATATGCATGTGTTTTGAGCGCACAGAATGTAATTATACACCACACTTGAATCTCTCTCTCTCTCTCTCTCTATGTCACGTTCTCTATTTAAAAAAAAAAAAAACAATAAACTAAGAGACATATATTCTCTCCATGGCTTCAGATGCGTAATTCGCGCGCGTGATTAACAGGCAGGTGTCTGACCCTACTTCTTAGTGCAAGTTTTTTTTTAGACAAAAATTTATCTTTTTTTCTCCCTTGCACTGCAGACTGTTAACCTCATCTAACTTTTTTCGACTTCAGAGGGGTATGTTACTTGCGGTTTTTTTTTTTTTTTTTTGCCTCCAGAAAAAATATTGGGATATGAGATGTCAGTAAATTTGTAACAAAAAATCACCTTGTTATTGCTTCACGGTATTTATTTTGGGGGGAGGGGGAAAATGAAATATTTCGACCACACGACTCACTGGCTGTTTCGCCGCCCCAGATTTTGGAACAGTCTGGGGCGGCGAAACAATCAGTGGGTCGTGTGATCGAAATATTTCATTTCCCCCTCCCGCCAAAATAAATACCGTGAAGCAATAACACGGTGATTTTTTGTTGCAAATTTGGAGGGGAAAATGAAATATTTCGATCAGTGGGTAATGTGATCGAAACATTTTTATTTCCTCCCCGCCAAAATAAATACCGTGAAGTAATAACAAGATGATTTTTTGTTGTTGTTGCAATTTAGAGGGGGAAATGAAATATTTTATAAATGAATTGGGTACTGTATTTTGGTTGTTTGTGCATAAAGTTTCTCTTTCTAAGAATGTGGTGGTCCTGAAAAGGACCGTTTTAAAGTTGTTGTCTTTGAGCCAGGGGGGTTGATTCTATTCAGGCAATATTTTTCCATACCGCCCCTGACCACACGCCAAATTTCCAATCCTTATGCGTATTGGGTGTGGTGATTTTGATGGTTCTTCTCCATTATCTTCCAACCTCCTAACTGTTACACGCTGTTCAGTGGCTTTCCTCTTACGCCCCGGTCTTTTCTTGGTCTGTTTAGGGGGATCTAGCATCTGAAAACCCACAGGGGTGGTAATCTTCTCCGGCACGAGTTGTAGAGGTGACGGTTTTTTTTTTAGTTGATCCACAGCATCGTAAATCTTTTCTAGCATTGCCAGAATTTTTCCCCGCTCTGTCTCATCAGTTTGTACTTCCACATCTCTTGTATTCATTTCACTAGGTGTGGTATCATAATATCTCCAATAACCGGCATCCATAGCCTATAGATCTTCAAAATTTATAGTTGTAAATTCTGACATTTTTTCAGTGTAATGATAAAATGAAGAAGTTTTTGCTTTCAATTTATACTATTAGGATTTGTTTTCCCTCTCTTTTTACCATTGGATGAAATTTTTGGGGGGAAAACTCCTCCCAATCAAAAATAAAGAAAGTCTTTATTTTTTATTAGAAGGAGTTTCCCCTCCAAAAATTAACCAACAGTAGAGAAGCCCGCCTAAAAATCAACCAGTCTGGGAAGAAGGCGCCAGAATCACTCATTTTCACAATGAGTAATTCTGGCGCCTTTTCCCTCCCTTGAATTACTATCAAATAAAGAAAGTCTTTTATTTTTTATTTGAAAGTTTCCCCCTCCAAAAAATTAACCAACAGTAGAGAAGTCCGCCTAAAAATCAACCAGTCTGGGAAGAAGGCGCCAGAATTACTCATTTTCACAATGAGTAATTCTGGCGGCTTTTCCCTCCCTTGAATTACTATAAAATTCACTAGACTCGCCCCTCATACCACCAATGTTCTTATTGACAAACATGAAGATTGAACTAAGCATCGAGGTAGAGAGCATAGCACAGAGCGGTGACAGAAGGGAACAGAACACCGAGCACACAGTCATTCCAAGAGAAAATCTACGAGAATTGGCGAGGAGAGGTGGTGCGGAATCTATTTCATCACAGGCCATGGATGAAGCTCGAAGGGGCCTTCAGCTATTTCTTAGAAGGCTGATGACAGATAGTTACTGCTATGTCACAGACAGAATCGGTTACCCAAACAACATTATCACAAGAGCCGATGTTCTACGAGCTGCTAGGAAGAAGCATGGAATAATCTTACCAAAATAAACATACATTGTTTATTTTAAAAAACATAAAAACGGTCCTTATCAGGGCCACCATATTCTTAAAAAGAGAAACTTTATGCACACTCAACCAATATGATAGAATATAACTGAATTCTTATTTCACGACACAAAAAAAGTATCTAAACACTGTATTCACATTTTCAAAATTTTATTCCATGAAATTTTACATAAGTGTAGTGTCACTTTGAAAATGTTCACATCTTCTTGCCAAGTTTCCCCACTCTAGTTTGAATGTCTTTAGCTTTTCGTTTTCTTGTTACTTTCTTTGGTGGTTCCTCTTTCTCTGGGAATAAATTTTCTTCATCGATTTCCATTTTTGTTTCTTTGGGTGTATCCATATTGTATAATAATGTATCATCATTATCATCAAACTCTGGTAACACAGGTTCTGCTAAGTCAACTTTCTCATTTGTAAAGTTTATATGGGAAGGTGGTGGTAATGGTAGCGTGCTCATCCCCTGTAAAGTGTGGTTGTCAATGTCTTTTTCATCAAGTTGCAAGTTGAAACCTGTAATCGGTAATCTCTCTTCTGCATGCTTTATGTATTCTGACCATGGATAAACTTTTACCGGTCCTCGTTGATCAACAGCTGGTGAACCCCATCTTGGTTGAGACACAGAGTTATTCGATAGCTTTTTCAATCTACATTCATTAATCCAATGTCCTCTCTGATTGCAATAAAAACATGGCCCTTTGTCTGAACATGTATTTGCCCAATGTCCTTTCTGATGACAAATGGAACAAATCATCTCTTTAGGTGTTGATATCAATTTATAAAGTTCATTCACAAGTCTTCTAACTTCTCCCCATTTAGATGGTTTATAGTAAATACTTTTAGCATCACTTGCTTTCTCCATTCTTGGATCAGTGTTCATCTTTAACTTTTAGAGCGTTTCAAAAATATGTCTTGTCTTCTTGAAGTCAAAAGCAAGTGTGATCCAAACCTCCCCCTACCCACATTTTTATACTTTCTCGGCGAACAGAAATTTGTGTTTCAAGAAAAAATATTTTTCCTGAAAACACAAGATTCTGTTTTCAGATTTTTTTGTACACTCCAAAATGGTTATTGAAATTTTTTGAAATCTTCAAAATATTTCCATAACCATTTTGGAGTGTACAAAAAAATCTGAAAACAGAATCTTGTGTTTTCAGGAAAAATATTTTTTCTTGAAACACAAATTTCTGTTCGCCGAGAAAGTATAAAAATGTGGGTAGGGGGAGGTTTGGATCACACAAGCTTTTGACTTGACAAGAGTGAAAGATGAAGAGATCATTAGTGGACTACAGTGATTCAGAGGATAATGACACAGAACCTGTTGCATTAGCTGGTAAGAAACAGAGATTGACTGAATATGCTAAGAATACAAAATCTGTACACTCTGAAAAGAGAGTACAGAATTTATATTCCATTCATCCTCAGTTAATGCGTGCATCCAGAAAATTTCACTCTGAATCACATGTATGCAGAGTGACTTTAAAGCAATTTGATGTCACTAATCCGCTCGAGTTTTTAACTGAAATATTTGATTCAATGGTAAGAGATGTGAAGGTAGAGTGTGGTATACAAGACAGAGATCCTGTGAGGATCTCCATCAGCCATCCAGGCCTTGATGTAGGTATTTTTATTCCTTTCACCAAGGCCTTGGGTGTCACTGGAAAAACAGTGTTAGATGAGATAGAAAAAGTTATTCAATCAAATGATAAATTTACGTTACATGACGGTCAATTATCTTTGGAAGTGACACACACACGCCTACCACAAGGTCGAAGGCGAAAAACACCTATTTCATTTTCAGCTGTGGGTAAACTGGTTGGAAATAAGAAAAGTATTGTTGAAATAAAAAATGTCCATGATTCCATGTGTTTTGCAAGAGCTCTTGTGGTAGGAAAGTGTTACGCCAATAAAGATGAATCTGAGCTTTGGCAAAAGAAATGGAAGAATATTCGACATTCTTATAGACCGACACAAGAGTGAGAAGCTAAAATATTGATGAATAAAGCAGGTCTCAAATATAATAAACCTTGTGGGTATGAGGAATATCATAAAATTCAAGAAATACTCTCCCCAGAGTATGTCATTAAAATCCACCCACAATTTGCAAAAGAAACGTTTTTATACGAACCACCGCAAACTACAAAAGAGAGTAAAGTTATTCACATTTACCACCATGAGAAGCATTTTGACACCATCACTAAAATTACAGGGTTTTTAGGGTTTGGTTACTATTGTGAATATTGCAATGTAGGGTATAACAACAGAGAACGTCACAGATGTCCAAAAGGATGTGTCTGTTATTCTCCAACCGCTTGTACACCTGAACATTCTGTTCATTGTTACACATGTAATAGAGATTTTGTAAGTTCATCTTGTTATAAAAATCACACAACTCTATTACAGAACCAAGAAAAATCAATCTGTCAATTAGTGAAGAAATGTCTATCGTGTAACATGTGCATTTACTCTGGGAAAGGTAAACATATTTGTGATGGTTTTAAAAAATGTAAATATTGTCATCAAATAGTCAAATTTGAACATTATTGTTTCATTCCAAAATACAAATCACCTGAGAATGACAAAATACCAAAAGTACCATTTGTGTTTTATGATTTTGAAACAACTCAAGACTCAGGAATCCATATCCCAAATTACTGTGTTGCACACCGTGCATGTGGTGAGTGTATTTGTAAATCTATTGATGAGAAGTGTACACGATGTGACAAAATCGGAAAAAGGGAATATATCTTTAGAGGAAAATCTACTTTGAGTGATTTTTGTGAATGGCTTCTCAGTAAGGAACACGAAGGGGCGACAGCAATTGCTCATAATTCAAGAGGGTTTGATGCACAATTTATCTTAAGACATATCATTGAAACTGGCACATCAAAACCCGATGTCATCATGAATGGAAACAAAATTATTTCTCTGAAAGCTTGTGGTGTTAGACTCATCGATTCATTGAGTTTCCTTTCTATGAGATTGGCACAATTCCCTAAAACATTTGGTTTAAGTGAACTTGCAAAAGGTTATTTTCCTCATCTGGCAAACACAAAATCATATCAAAAATACATTGGACCTTACTTAGATGCAAAATTATACATGCCTGATTCTATGTCTCCCCCAGCCAGAGAAGAATTCATTAAATGGTACAATCAAAAATTTACTAGTAACGCCACTTTCAATTTTGCCAAAGAAATGGACATGTACTGTAAATCTGATGTAGACATCCTCCGTAGAGGTTGTGGGGAATTCAGAAAACAATTCATGGAATGTGATGGAATCGATCCTTTCAGAGAAGCTGTGACTTTAGCCGATGCGTGTAATAAAGCTTGGTGGAAAAATTCAATGCCAGAGAACAAAATTGCTCTCATTTCAGACATAGGATATCCCACTGCTGTTCGATATTCCATGAAAGCCATTAGATTCTTACAGCTACTAGCACAGGAAGAAGGCATACACATTCAACATGCACTAAATGGTGGGGAAACTAGAATTGGAAATTATCATGTAGATGGTTTTCACAAAGAGACAAACACAATCTATGAATTTTATGGGTGTATGTGGCATGGATGTGAGACTTGCTATCCTGACAGATTCGAGAAAAATCCAATCAATTCACAATTCTATCAATCCCTGTATAATAAGACTCAGACCCGCATAGAACATTTCAAATCATTGGGTTATAATGTACACATAGTGTGGGAACACGAACTTGATCATCTATGCAAAACAGATCCAGATGTTCAAGCTTCTATAGATACATTTTTCCCACACATGGATCCCATTCAGCCACGTGATGCATTGTTTGGCGGGAGAACAAATGCCATTAAATTACATTACAAAATTGATGAAAATACAGACACAGAAATTAAATACATAGACATTTGTTCACTCTACCCATATGTCAATAAACACAGAGAATACCCAGTCTCTCATCCGACTATACTCACAAAGGAAAACATAGACACTGACAAAATAAGGGAATATAGAGGACTTATCAAATGTAAGATCCTAGACCCTCAAAATCTTTTTTTACCAGTTCTCCCCATTCATTGTAATAAGAAAATGACATTTACACTCTGCAAAACATGTGCAGAACACGAATTAGATCAGTGTAAACACACACCAGACCAACGTGCAATAGTAGGTACATGGACATCTGTCGAACTTAACAAGTCATTTGATTTGGGTTACACTTTAATTGACACTTATCAGATTTGGCACTGAGATGAATGGTCTTCAGAGATTTACAAACATTATGTGAACAAATATTTAAAAATGAAACAAGAAGCTAGCGGCTTTCCAGATTGGGTGAAAACAGAAACAGACAAAAACACATTTAAAAAAGATTATGCACAAATTGAAAACATCTATTTGGAAAATGTTGAAAAAAATCCAGGAAAAAGATCGTTTGCCAAAACCATGTTAAATTGTCTCTGGGGAAAGAATGCACAAAACAATATCAAAAGTAAAACTAAATATATAAATGAACCGTCCGAATATTTTGATATAATACAGAGCAAAGACAAAATTGTGAACAATGTGGAATTTTTTGAGCATGATCAATTTGTTTTAGTAAACTATATTGACACTGCAGATGTTTACACACCACACAGTTCAGCAAATGTTGTTGTAGCATCGTTTGTAACCGCGTATGCGCGTTTAGAATTATATAAAGTTTTGGAACAATTAGGAACACGAGTTTTATACTTTGACACAGACAGTTGTATTTACATCCATAATCCCACACTTTGGAACCCTGAAATTGTAAATAGTAGATTAGGTCAATGGACAGATGAACATCCAGGGGCAAAAATCACAGAGTTTGTAGGTTTAGGTCCAAAAAATTATGGATACAAATACATTAAAGATGGAGAAACACACACCACATGTAAAGTTAAGGGTGTTACTTTAGATTACAAAACATCACAAAAAGTTAATTTTGAGAGAATGGTTGAGTGTGCAGAAGACAGAGAGAATTACAAAATAAACATTGAATACACACATAGAATTAAACGAAACAAAGACAGACAAGTCACAAGTGAAGCACAAACCAAAACATTCAGATCTGTATATACAAAACGTTTTGTAGTAGATAAATATCATACCCTCCCCTATGGGTATAAGATATAAATATCCGTCACAAAAACTCATTTCAATTTTGAACAGAGAACAGACAAGATGTCTTTACCACTCGAGCCTGCTTTCCCTAATTATTTATCAGAGTTAAAAAGACTTGAAAGTTTTCATTGGACTTCCTACCCAGTCTTACAATCGAAAAAAGAAGAATTAGCCAAAGCTGGATTTTTCTGTGTTGGGGGTGGTAAAGTGAAGTGTTTTGTATGTGGACAAGGTTTACATAATTGGGAAGAAAAGGATATTCCTTTACAAGAACATGTCAAGTATTCTCCAAATTGTCCTTACATGAAACTTATTAGAGGCTGTCAGTTATATAAACCACCCACATGTATGCAAACACCTCCCGATAAAATATTAGCAGTCATGGATAATGGATTTACTTTAAAACAAATATTTTCAACAATGAAAAAATATGATAAAACTCTAGATGATTTTCCAGATTCAAATTCATTATTTGCACTCATGATCATAGATGATCAAAGTACATCATCATTTAGTAAAATAATTGGCAATCATGCCGCATTACATTTCAGAAATAAGTTAAGTGATTTATTTACTGACGGACCAGCAAATGATTTTCCTGACTGCCCTGATGTACAAAGTACATCAGAACAGACAAAAGAATCATCACTTTGATTTCAACCATGGAACCAGTAAGACACATCTTAGAAAACAAGATCACACGTAAGGCATTATTATATGCATTTCAAATGATCACTCCTGGTTATCTAACAATAACAAAAGATTTCATTCAAAATCAATTAGAAAAAGATGGAATGTATGGGGAATTTTGTAATGCATTACAAATCATGAATGCTTTTTACAAAGATAATGTAAAAAATATTTGGACAAGAGTTATGTGGGATTTTATTATTTATGATGAAGAAATCATTAATTATTTATATAGACAATGTATGCCACAAATAGATCAGAGTTCTTCAGAAACTTTATTTGAATTAAAATCACCCTTAAAACGAAAACCCACACAGAGATGTGAAGAAGCTATGGAGGTAGAAAGTATATAAGTCAATGTTTTGATATTCCTTTTGGTAAAAAAAAAGAAGTCATGGCAATGAGTGAATGTTTATTGTTTCAACATCCATGTAATATCTTTATATCGGGGCCTAGTGGTTCAGGAAAGACAGTATTTGTCAAAAAGCTTATTGATATGAAACGTGACTTATTTCAAATCCCACCACAAAAAATTGTTTGGTGTTATAAAGAATGGCAAAATACATACGCTTTACTTAAAGAAAGTGAAGATGTTAAATTCATAGAAGGCATTCCTGATGATGAATATGAAATTGTCAGTGATGTCACTATTCCACATCTTGTGGTTTTTGATGATATGTTAGGTGATAAAGATGAAGAAAAAATTAAATTATGGTTCACACGAAAAGGCCATCATCGAAATGCAAGTGTCATATACATCACACAAAATATGTTTCAACAATCTAAAGCTAGTCGTACCATAAGTTTAAATGCACATTATATGATTCTGTTTCAAAATACCAGAGATAAAGGGCAGATAAATGTGTTAGCAAATCAAGTTCAATTACCCCATTTAAGTGCATCTTATCAAGATGCAACGAGTACTGATCATGGTTATTTATTAATTGATTTTCATCCTAAAACCCCTGACTCTTTGAGATTAAGAACTGATATTTTTCATCCTTGGGTGACACAAAATGAACGGGGTCCCATCATTTACACAAAACTATAAAAAGCTGCATCCATAACTTTTTGTGTCACTTGGTAAAAACTTTTGTTGATGAGTACACATCACAATGGTGTCTTTTATCTGATCATTAGAACAATTGAGTCAGCAGACAAATCCGTTTGCAAGAGAAAAATTACTTAAGAAAGGTTTCAAGAAAATTTTAAAATGGTTTATGTTTGCAAGTAAAATCATACTCAATAAAAAAATTAAATTGCCAAAACAAACTCTAACATATATGGATAAGCATATACAGGATTTACAACAACTTGCAAATCCAAGAGTTGATCTTGCAACCAAGCGAAACATTATTTTAAAACCAGGTGGTGGTGGATTTTTTGGCGGTGTTATTATTCGTAATTTAATTCGATGGGATGGACATAAAACAAGTCGTAATTTTTATTCACCATTTACAAAAACAAAAAGTAAGAAACGAAAATTCTCTAAAAACAAAAAAATCAAAAGAAATGTTGATAAAAATTACGTGCGTGCAAATTTCTTAGTCACTCCTCAAAAACTGACAAAAACAAAGTCTGTTTTAGTGAGCAAACTTCAAAAACAGAAAAAAGTACCACCATTAAAGTTAACACGTGGAACATCTGGTGGCTTTAGAGTATCGCATGATCCTATGATGTCTAGACAGAGTGTGGGGAATGTAGCACTGAAAGAAAATATTCCAATGACAGCACGATTCACAGCGTTGAATGCACAAACACCTGTTGAGAGGATAAGATCTTATTTTAGTTGAATAAAATGACTTGCATTTGTCTGCCATATCATTTTATGAATGGTCTTTGTGGCAGAAAGATGGTAAAACAATCTCGTAAAATTCCACTAGTTAAAAAATATGGTGGGGTGTTATTGGCACTAAGTCAAACACCACCAGCATTTCAAAAACAAATTATGAAAAATGCACCAAAAGAATTAATTAATTGTGTGGCAGAATGTTGTCATAATCTTTTAAAAGGGAACATACATCTTTCCCCTGTTCTGAAACGAAAATTACACCCGAAACGTGAACAACTAAGATCCCTTGCTAGTAAATCATTATCACTTAAAAAGAAAAAACAAATTTTAAATCAAAAAGGTGGGTTTTTACCATTACTTGGTTTACTTGCACCAGCTGTAGGACTTGCAACAAATCTTGCAAATAAATTAGTGAATAAAATATGAAGAAAATGGCTATTGTACCTTATCAAATGATGGAAGAAATGCAGCATTATAGAAGTGAAAAATCTCAATGCCCAAGATTACCACCTGACCCTCAAATTACTAATACAGCGCTGGTGCAAAATGAATTATCATCCGTGTTAGAAAATTCAGAATTATCAGAAAGTGAGAGAAAACAAAAATACGGTGAAAATTTACAAAAACTTCAAATGTCATATAAGAAGGCATTACAACCAACACTGGTTATACCTGAGACAGACCGAAAGTCATTGTTTTTACGAGATCGTATTTTAAAAAGTGTTCCTGTCACAATGAGGCGTAAAGCAACTTCATTATTATCTGCTTTATCATCTCATCCACACATGAGTTGGGATAATCAGGGTGTTTTAAGTTATGATGGAGAGGCCATAAAAGGTTCAAATATCATTGATTTAGTCAATGATGTTCTCAGACATCGAAAAGGCTTTAAACCAAGAGGGTGGGAAATATTCAATCGTGGTTTAAAAGATATAAATATTCCTCAAGATTTTGTTGGAAATCGTGAACGTTGGATGTGGATGAATAGAGAACAGGATCGCATACCCAATGAATATCAAAGTTCCCCTCAAGATAGTTGGTTAGAAACTTCTCTTTCAACAACTCCAAAACATAAACTACTTCGAGGAAAGAAAACACCTAGACGTAGATTGGCAAAAAGTAAAATTCCTGATAAATGGGAGGCCTATTGAATAATTTATCAACCGAAATATATTACAATACAAATCATCCTGCCAGCTATGGTGGTATACACAAATTATACAAAGCAGCCCACGGTAAGGATAAATCTGTTACAGTTGATCAAGTTAAAAAATGGTTGAAAGGAGAGAGGACTTACACTTTACATAAACCCATTCGTAAAAAATTTGCAAGACGTAAGACTATAGTGGGTGGTATTGATCAACAATGGCAAATAGATTTAGCAGATTTACAAAGTTTACAATCTTACAATGACCGATTCCGATATTTAGTTTGTGTCAT
This sequence comes from Pictodentalium vernedei, assembly GCA_031216915.1. Classification (NCBI taxonomy): domain Eukaryota; kingdom Metazoa; phylum Mollusca; class Scaphopoda; order Dentaliida; family Dentaliidae; genus Pictodentalium; species Pictodentalium vernedei. The sequence goes on along the minus strand of CM062295.1, from coordinate 533,643,159 downwards.
TGATGTTTTTTCGAAATATGCATGGGTTTTACCCATACACAATAAATCAGGACAAACACTAATAAAATCCTTCCAAAGAATTTTAAAAACTTCTGGACATAAACCATTATCTTTACAATCAGATAAAGGTTCTGAGTTTAAAAATAAAGATGTGCAGAAATTTTTAAAGAAACAAAAAATTCATTTTTTCACAACAGAGAACCCCGAAACAAAAGCTAGTATTGTAGAACGTTTCCAGCGCACACTGAAAACACGAATGTGGAAATATTTTACACACAAACGTACGTTAAGATATATTGATGTGTTACAAAATTTAGTTGATGGATACAATCACAGTTTCCATCGTAGTATTCAGAGAACCCCTGCATCTGTATCAATAGAAAATGAAATACAAGTAACACAAAATTTATATGGTAAAAAATCTAAAGAGAAAAAAATAAAATTTAAAATTGGTGATATAGTACGCATTAACAAAACCAAACATACATTTGAAAAAGGGTATTTACCAAATTGGACAAAAGAATTATTTAAAATCACCCATGTAAAACATACAACACCACCCACTTATAAACTCGAAGATATGGGGGGTGAAAATATACAGGGAACATTTTACCCATAAGAAATTCAAATTATAAAAGATGATAAAAAATATATCATTGATTCAGTTCTTGCCAAACGTTCAAGGCGTGTTGGTAAGAAACTCATCAAGGAACTTAAAGTACATTGGGAAGGTTATCCTACGAAATTTGATAGTTGGGTAGCAGAAACAGATATAGTATAAAAAGAATATGTCACTAAATGAAAATACATTGAGTAGCGAAAGTGCAAGTGTTGAAGTACAAAATCAACAAGCACAATTTAATTGTTGTGGAAGTCTTGTTGCAAAAAATCAAGTAACTTATTTCACACAAATAATTGTCATTTATGCAATTATAATTACAGCCATCATTCATCTTAGTTTACAATCCCCAAACAAAGAATTGTGGTTAGTGTTATTGAGTAGTTCTTTAGGATATATTCTTCCAAGTCCAGGTTTAGAATATTTGAAACCTCACGAGAAGAAAAATGAATTCATTTTACGTAACACTACTGAGTGATAGTTCTATGGATATGTTTCCAAATAACACACAATGTTGTTTTCAAACAAAATTATCTAAACCCATTCATATTAATAAAGAACATTGGGAAGTGGGTTTAGTTGAAGTAATTTTACCATCTGAAGCAAGAAATATAACAGATGATGAAACAAATTTTAAAATCATTGTAACAGATTCAAAAATATCAGCACACATTAATAATATTAATAAATCGTTTTTCAAACATACAGTACGTAAGGGTGTTGCTGCTGTTGAATTAAGTATTTTATCAGGTGCATATGCAAATGGTGGTCATGTTGTAGAAGCAATAGAATCAGAAATTCAAGAAAAACTGGGTGATATTTTTAAAGAATTTGGTGTGTCATTTCATCTTGGTTATTCATCTTGACAATCACGTGTAAAAATTGTATCAAATAGTATTGGAACAGTCGGTATTCAATTATCACAAAGTTTATCAGAAAAATTGGGGTGTAAAGATGGTATGTTTCCAGTAATATTTCCTAACACAGCAAAAGATGCATTTCAATATAATGTGGATTTAAATGTGGATTTTAATCAGCTCTTTATTTATTCCGACATAGCAGATTATACATTTCTTGGTGATATAGAAGCACCCATTTTACGTGTGATACCTTTTGAAACAGGTGATGAATCTCTGCACACTCATAAAGAATTTGATAATGTACATTATGTACCAGTATCAAAATCTTCTTTTGATTATATCACTATAAATATAAATGGGAATACTGGTAAAAACATTCAGTTTTCAAGTGGAAAGAGTGTTGTCAAGTTGCATTTTAGACAGAGACATCAACTCAATTTATAAAATATGCCTCCAGTGTATCGAGGAGTAGCATGCCAATATGGTTATGGATTAGGATCCATTTTTCGCTCAGCAATAAGATCAGCTGTACCATTAATAAAACCAATTGCAAAAAATGCATTTCGAACTTTAAAGAAAGAAGGATTAAAACACGGTTTAGAAATAGCAAATGAATTGATGAGAAAGCGTAAACCAACCAAAGAAGTTATGCTCACTCATGCAAAAGATCTAATGACATCAGTGGGTAAAGCTGCTTTGGGAATAAAAAGACAGAAACGAGAACCAAGACATCACTCAGTCATTCGTTCTCAAAGAGGGAAGACACGTAAACGGCAATCTTATTCAAAACGAAATTCAAGACCACTTGATATATTCGATTAAATCATGATGTTGCATGGATCTTGCGAGCATTTTTGTAGTGGATTTGATCCAGATAATGTATCACCAACAGCGAGTGGTATAGAAAATATTGGTGAGATTGAGCAATTTCCCATTGCATCTTTAAATAATTCTTCACCAATAGAATTTTTAATCCCCAGACAAACAACCAAGTGGCTAGATCTTGCAGCATCTACACTTGAGGTTCAGTTCAAAATTACAAAGCAAGATGGGGGTGATTTGGAAGATGATACGAATATTACCCCTATCAATAATTTCTTTCACAGCATGTTCAGTAAAGTTGATGTGACACTGAATGGTAATTTGATAACCACCAATACAGACATGTATCCTTATAGAGCATTTTTTGAAAATCTGTTGAGCTATTCAAAAGATGTGAAAAAAACACATCTAGCTGCTAGTGAGATGTGGTATATAGATACCCCTGGCCAACATACTGCATTTGCTAAAGATTCAGCAAACAAAGGTTTGGTTGAACGTCACAAATTAATTGCAAACAGTAAATCTGTACAACTAAGAGGGAAGATGCATTTAGATCTGTTTGTGCAAGAGAAATATTTACCAAATGGTGTGGAAATGAGAGTTAAAATTCATCGCTCCCCAACTAAATTTTGTCTGATTGGTGGTGTAGATGGAAAAATCGAAATTCAAAAAGCCATATTCAGAATACCAGCTTTGGATTTAATTCCTAAATTTGCAAATGATCTGAATGCACAAATAGATCGAACAAATTATAAAATGCCCATTAGACGTACTGAAGTTAAAACTTTTACCATTGGAAACGGTCTTCGATCAAAAATAGAAGACCATCTGTTTCATAAACAGATGCCAAAACGAATAATTCTTGGTTTAGTTTCAAATAAAGATTTAAATGGAGATATTGGTACATCTCCATTTAATTTTCAACATTTCAATTTGAACAAGTTGGAAATTACAGTGGATGGACATTCCATTAAATCACGTCCCTTTGAACCAAATTTCGAAGGTGGACTTTATCTAAATTCATATTTATCCTTGTTTGAAGCAATGGGCTATTTTGGACAAAATCAAACATTTAATATATCAATGCAGGATTATGCAAAAGGATATACCCTCTGGGGAATTGATTTGACACCTGATCAATCAAGCAGTGGACCATTAGCTCATCCTATAAAGTCTGGCAACCTTCGAATAGATCTTCAGTTTGCTCAAGCTCTGACACAGGTGATCAACGTTGTTGTCTATGCAGAATTTGATAGTGAAATACAAATCAACAAGTTCAGAGAAGTGATATTTGACTATTAACAATGAGTAAATGTGAACATTGCAAGATGCACAGAGAAATGAAACAAAGAATACAAATAATGAGGCGAGTGAAGACAGAAAATGAAAAACTGTTCCTTAGATTATTTAAAGAAATTGTTGTAAATGAAGTGACACCTTTGATAAAAGAAGAAGTGAATAAACTGTGTTATGGATGTCAAGGAATACCTGGAGCAAAACATGACTTTTGTATAAGAAAGGATGTAAGAATATGGATTGAAATGTATTTGAAAGACTGTATGGAAAAAGTGTGCCCATCAAGTGTACTATATAAACTGCTCAAACAAGCAAAGAAACTGAATATTGAAGGCTGTTTTACATATATGAATTTGAACTTTAAAATTAACACACAAGAAGACATTCAAAATTGGGCAGATTTAGTAGAGAAAGAGTGGGGATATTACACACCACTTGTTAAAGAAGAAGAAGAAGAAGTTGATTAAAAAAAAAGTACAACAGCCCTTTTTAGGGTTAAGAAGAGATGGACACCACTCAGCTACAATATATTCTTGATAATTCTCAAAGGTTATCATCATTGAATGGAAAAGTGTGTTCAAGAGACTTATTACCAAAACAAAAACATAAACACAGAAAAGCTTATATTGTGAACACAGATTCATCAAAAGAACCAGGAGAACACTGGGTGGTGATATATTTCAAAGACAATCATTCAGCCATCTACTTTGATTCTTATGCCTTACCCCCATTACATAAAGACATATACAATTTCATAGTGAAAAACACAGATTCATGGACTATAAACACAATGAGAGTACAGAGTCTTCATACTGTGGTGTGTGGTATGTACTGTATATTTGTTTTAGATCATCTTGCTAAAGGATATGTTTTAGAGACAGTTCTTACTATCAAATTCAACCCAAGAAATTTTCAAGAGAATGACAGAGAAGTCCGTCGATGGTTTGAGCAAAACTATAGACATTATTTAAAATGACTGTAATCAGGTGTCAAAACAACCCATAGAGTTTTTTTTTTGTCACTCACTGTTGTGTATCATATGTAATATGTGATAATGCTTTATTGCAAGAAAAACTGGCTGTCGATAATTTCACAAGAAAACAAACATAAAAAACCTTCCAATAAAGCGGTATCACACAACATTTTCTTGATGTAAATAGGGTTTCTATAGATAGTCATTCTCATATCTCGATGTATATATGTTCCTCTCGCTCTATGTATTATATCTCAATGTAAAAAAGACTTTTTTTATAGTCAAACTCAGATCTCAGTGTACATATGTTCCTCTCGCTTGATGTATTAAATAGTGGTAGCAAAAAAACTAACTCTTATTTTCTGTTGACCCATTACCCCACCCTCACCTGTAACAAAGAGAAGAGATACTTCTCTTTTTTTCACCATTCCATCCCATAAGTGAAAAAGAGTTAAGAGATACTTCTCTTTTTCACTGTGGGTAAGAGATTGTATGTTTAGTAACCAATCCTTCCATACAGTAAAGTGTTGTATGGTTTAAAGTATGGAAAGATTGATTAATAAGCAAAATACACATATTTGACAGTATAGAGTAATTGGAAGACCTCCCTACCCCATGACTGATACTATAGCCCCAAGCATCTAACACTGAATTCAGCATACCCCAGGACTGACACTATAGCCCCAAAATTAACATAGGATTCTCCATAGGGTTTTGGGTCTATAGTGTCATATTTGGGGCTATAGTGTCAGTCCTGGAGGCGAGAAAAAGATTTTTAAAATGCTGAATTCAGTGTTAAATGCTTGGGGCTATAGTATCAGTCATCACTACTCACGTCGAGAAAATCAACACAATTTTCACTAATAGTAGCTTTTAATTAAATGTTTGGATCGTGATTGTTTAAAATTTCTCAAAACTCATCAAAATCTTCTTTTGAATGTTCCCAAATAATAAAAATGTCATCTAAATATCGGAGATATATGAGAGGATGCTTTGCACATTTGCTTAAGGCATTTCCCCCATATTCCGCTATATAAGTACTTGCACAATTAGGACTGAATCTTTTGCCCATAGGACAACCCATTATTTGTAAAAAAAATATTCTCCATTGAATTGAAAGTCATTACCTTTTATTTATTTATTTATTTATTTATTTATTTATTTATTTATTTATTTATTTATTAGGGTTTATGGTCACATATTTTTGCACAGTGGCTAATCATGACCATGACAGTTTTACGGCTGGAGGAAGCCGGAGCACCCGGAGAGAACCACCGAGCAACGGCGAGCAACTGTCAGCTCCCTAACATACTAACTCGACACAAGCAGGGTTAGCATTGGTTGAAGACAAGTGCACAATCGACGTGCATTACGCCTTAGCACACGACGTCACCGTGCCCCCACATGGGCAATGGGGGGTGACATTACCTTTTAAACTCAGCTCTAAAAGATCCACAATTTGTTCATCTGGGCGTTTTGCATCCGGGTATTTTTCAAATGCATTTTCAACCGATTTAACATCTTTATCCATATCAATGTTCATATACATACTGTCGATATCCGAAGTAGCTCGAATTGCATTTTCCGATATTTTCAATTTAGAGATTTTGGACAGAAAACCCTGTGTATTTTTTAGGTAGCTCGGATGTCTATTTTCTATAGGTTTCAGATGATAATCATTTAGTTCCGAGATCGCATAAATTTCAGAGTTACAATCTGATACAATTGGCATCCCGGGTGGAGGTAAGTCATCCGTCCATGAAGAACGGTCCTTGTGGATCTTTGGTAGGATGTAAAATTGTCTTGTTTGAGCACTGAGCTTAGCTGTTAAATATTTCAATCGTCTTTTGGTTTTGTAACCTTCGTCGAGGAGAAATGTTAAGATCTTATTGAATTTTTCGACATTTGTAGGCCAAATAAGTGAATCTATTTTCTTATAATGTTAAGTATTACTGAGTTGCCTCATGGCTTCCTTTATATAATTATCCCCAGAAAGAACGACTACCGACCCACCGTTGTCGGCTGGTTTAATTACTAATTTCTTATTTTGTCGAAGTGTCGTGAGGGCTCTCCGTTCACCAAATGTTAAATTGTCTTTATCGGAGAGTTCATTCTGAACGCCTTTTGGAGGATTCGTTTGTTAGCTTCAATAATTTCGGGATCTACTTCACTATCTGGATGTAACCAACTAGATGATCCTGTAAAAGGAAGTTTCCGATCGATGGAGTTTCTAAACAGGTCTTCTAATTTCATCTGCCTAAGAAAATTACAGTTATACGATGGTGCGTTTATCTGATTTCCAGTTTTAGGCTTCGGTGCTAGTACAAAAGTTAAACCGCGATCTAAAAGAAATTTTTCTTGGGCTGTTAGGTCATTGGTGCCAGTCAGGTTAACCACATTGGTTCCTAATCCCACATCTGTTAGGCGGTTGTTACCATTGCCTTTTCTTACTCCATATCTAGATGGTTCAACAAGTGATCGTGCATAATATTGGCGGTTCTTGTGGTCCAAAGTATTGAATCCTGATCAACATCAAACTTCGCATCATCAATTCTTGGTATCACGTTAACGTCCTTCACTTCCCGAATGGTTTCATTGATGGTGCTCAATGCTCTCCTCTCTGCCAAAGGGTGTTTTTTAGAAAGGTTCAGTTTAGGAAAATAACTGTTTGCTGATCTAAACTTGACACTGATATCGTTAAGCATATTCCGTAACTGCTTAATTACGAGATCAGTATTATCAGTTCGAGAATTCAGGCCAATATTTAATAATATTTTGGGGGGACTGAACTGGCTCCCATGCCCTTTAAAAATAGAGCGCAAATGATTGACTTGGCGCCGGGGTAACACTACACCTGGATGTCCGGGTGGGGATCTCGATCAATGCATCCTAATTGAGAACTACCAATCAGGAGGATGTTTTTACAAACATCGGGGGTGGTGGTGGTGGTGGTGGGGGGGGGGGGGGTGCTCCAGTTCTTCTTCTCAAAATTAACTCTGCTCTTATGCAGAAATTGGGCGAATTTAGAATTAAATGCGCGACCCGAGATTGCGTGCGTGCGTGAATATATATCCGTCTAAATAAAGCTCAAATAGCACAGGAAAAAAACAATTTTCACCTAGCATTCGGTCTGATGAAGACCTTCTTCAGGTTACAGACAGAACAGTAAGAAATACATAAAGGTTCTTGTAAGCCAAATTATGACTGACCGGGTGTGTAATACAACCCGAAAAGAAAAGAAACTGGGGTAAAAGTAGAAAACAAAAGGTAACAAAATACTGATAGAAAATTCTGAAAAGTATTCTAGGAAGTACTAACTCCTGGTAGAACCCGATTTATATATATATATATATATATATACACTTCATGAAATATTTTATATAATTTCATCAATTTGCCGCCGTCGTGTTCGGGAGATCACTCCCTTCTAAGCGGCTTCATTGTTGACAAATTCTTATTCCGTTACGTTAAGTGCCGTACCAATGTGTACCACGTCGTGGGAACGTAAAATTTAGCTTCACGCTTATCCTAATTGTTAAATGAGAATTAGAAAATTGTTCGAGATAAGCGTACGTCTTTCAGGTCGATTTATTACTTGGCAAGTAGCCGCCTAGCTCCTAATCACGAACCCTAAATCACCGTTTCATATCTTCCTTAGGTGGCAACAAGTAAAGATATGTTCCGCGTTTTACGTTGTTCTTTGTACTCAAGTGTAAATTATGCACAAAGAATACCGTATCATATCTTCCTTGGGTGGCAACAAGTAAAGATATATTCCGCGTTATTACGCAACAAGCAAATATAAATTACACACTATTGCTAAAAGCTTGCCCTGGTAACAGAGGCAGAGGCAATTCCGCTCGTATACCGTATTCACACATCCAACCACTCCTTGGCCTGAAACAATCATTCACTCAAAAACGCCCCTCCATATCCCCGCCCCGCCCCGCCCCGCCCCGCTTCAATACCTAATCCAGTAATCAGACATCAGTACCGCTAATGAAAACTATAATCTTTTTGTACCTCCCTTGCGTAGTAACAAAGCCCCCAACCCACACCCCCACGCCCGATCCTTCCAGTGTGTGTAAATGTCTTGTCCCCACCCACGTAACTCAATGTTATCAGAAGAATGACCAGTAAATATTTTTATACGGACCTTTATTCTATGGCAAATTGACGAAATTATGTGCCTATGTATGTATGTGTAGAATGTATGTGTGTATGTGTATGCATATATATGCATGTATGAATGTGTGTGTGTGCGTTTTTCCCCCCAATGGGTGGGGCTCCAGTTGGTAGTATTTCCACCGAAGGTGTCCCCATTAGAGGTTGCCTCTAGTAGGTCTTCCCATCTACAGTGGGACAAGAGCGGTTAATAGCAGAACGGAATGACACTTATATTATATTATATTTTTTATCCATCTCTTTCTGAATCGACAACTCGGTAACCTGTCATAATTTTCTGGAAAGCTCCCATCGATTAAGTGTTGTCCCGTTCTGGTGTTGCCGAATAAGATTGGGTAGGCTACTTGGTATCGTCAATATTTGTTTATTACTTTTTGTATATACACTTTGTGTCATGTCCAACTTCTATCTTCAATCTTTCAATATGCCACCTCTGAACCAGTAACTACACTACACGTGAACCGACTCTGCTTGACCATAGTGAACCTGCAAACCAGCAACACCACAACGCACATACTATCCAGTTAGGCTGGCCACGTAGCACTTCACGTACCATGCTGACCTTTTCACCCGCTGTCGTCTATTTTCGACGTGACTTTCCCATACAAAATGGATGACATTAGTACATACCGGATGAGAGTAGGTTTGTTTATCAGTAAGGCCCGAACTGGGTGCATCCCAAGAAACAACTAGACTCCCTCACCGATCTCTTGATATTACTAGCTTCATATTATGGACTCGCGGGTTTGACCGTAGTGATTAGTCTCCTAAATGCGTGAAATATATCGAGAGACAGACAACAAAACCAGATACTGTCCCTTTTACCTGGCAAGATACAAACGTCGAACGGAATGTCGTCACTGCTCACCTCTCATGTTTATGTTAGTCCCTCTAAAGGCCACCCTGTGCCAACTCATCTGCAATGTATGGACGAAATTTCTTATTTACAAAGCAGGTGATATTGAAACAAACCCTGGACCAACCAACAGTCACACTTTGTGCTCATTCAAATCAGACAATATAACTCGTTGTCTAATTTTAAATCATATCTTAATAGGAACAAACGCGTTGTCCCATCCTACTTTTATGGACAAAGGTCCCGTCGAGCTCAAATCCAACATTGTCGCCTGCGACTCAGCTGTATTCTTATGCAGCTGTGGCACACGTAAAACGGTGGATCACTACCTTTTTCACTGCAGTCGGTACGCGCAGATACGACTACAAACTCTCGGCAGCATCCAGTACCATATTACCACTGTCACTTTATTATCCGGTAGCGAACATTATGGCCCGGAAATAAACAAATCAATCTTTGAGAAAGTTCACGAATTCATTCTTCTTCCCAAAAGCTTTAGCTGAACAACCCATCTTTCTTTTCCTCATTGTACAAATACTTGTGGATCTCGATGTACATCGCGCAAAAATCTTAGCACTGGTCACTGTTTCCCTTGGGTCTTTCCACTTTTAGCCTCTACTGCCAAGTCCCTGTCCTCCTTCTGCACACTGCACCTCTACTATCTCTTTCAGAAATCCAATTCGATTTTTTTGTTAGCCTGTTCAAAAATTAAAATTCCCATGTACTGCTGATATCATTATATGTATATTTTCCTATGGAGATAGCCCTGCGTAAGCTTTTTAGCTTCCTGCTGAATCCATTTCCATTTTAGCTATGCACACAACAGCAATACGATTGTATTCTTTTCTTATTTGTTTGGAAATAAATATTGTTTAAACTAACCAACACCCACTGTCCGGACTCGCTTAGCAGCACATCGTCTACGTCTTTACTTTACTCCACTAGTCCAGGAGGACTTACTGTCTTACACCAGAATGTACAAAGCATCCACCCCAAAGTTGACTTGCTCTGCTGCGAATCTCTCTTACCCGATGTATGCGTGTTTACTGAAACATGGCTAGATTCCGGTGTCCCCAACGACGACATCCTACTTCCCAACTTCCAAACCCCGTTACGTTAAGACCAATGCTCAAGAGACGGAGGTGTTATCATGTATGTAAAAAACGGTACCCCATACAAACCTCGAATGTTAGGAAAAATACATGAAGAAGCGCAACGAAGTAACGACTGAAATACAAAGTCAAAAGCTAAATATTTTGTCCAAAATCAACACTAAACTAAATCATACTCAGCCAAACAACTCCGATTGGTGGAAAACACTCAACCTTGCGCTGTTCAATAAAGAACCCCTTACCCCTGCTTAATCCCAAATGACCAAGTTTTTTTCCCTGGACAAGGACAAAGCCGAATGTTCAAATAATTATTTTTGCAAAATCTCTACGGTTACAATCTACTCATTCCAATCTAGCTCGCCCGATATTAAGTAGCATTACTCTCAATGTCGAAGATATAAAGGATTCTTCTCTCAGTGTATCAAAAGCAAGCGGCCCAGACGACATTAGTACAGAAATCCTCAAAATGTGTTCTGTGAGTCTAGCTGGCCCCTTAACAATTGCCTTTAACGTAATGCCCAGGTATTCCTTCTTCCCACACGAATGGAAACGCGGAAATGGTATTCCTGTATTCAAAACCGGAGACCGCCAATGTGTTTCAAACTATCGCCCTGTAACTTTGCTGAGCTGTGTCAGCAAAATATTTGAGAAATGTATCTTCAAACGCATTCTATCATTCTTGCACTGCAACTCTTTGCTAACCCCTCTCCAGTCCGGCTTTCTCTCATCCGTCTTAACGGTACTACAAATCATTGACATCTACCATACCTTCAGTTCCGCCCTTCGGGTTGTCTTTTGCGACATAAACAAGGCATTTGACAAAGTTTGGCACTAAGATTTACTCTACAGACTTGAACAGATAGGCATAACAGGCATAACAGGTCCTTTATTGGATTGGTTTCAAAGCTATCTATCTGGCAGAAACCAACGTGAACATTTAAACTCTGTGTCATCGTCATGGGGCGAGGTGTCCCACAAGGCTCTATCCTGGGACCCTTGTTATTCTTAATATATATCAACGATATTGTAAACGATATCACTTCTAACATTAGACCCTTTGCCGATGATATTTCTTTGTTCCTCATGGTTGAACAACCCAATATGGCCACCGAGATATTTAACAAGAACATAAAAACAATCGTGGATGGGGCCCAAACATGGTTAGTGAACATTAACCACACTCCCACCCCCCCCCCCCCCAAAAAAAAAAAAAACAAAAAAAAACCCCCGAATCTATGGTGATCAGCCGCAAATCTCCAAAACCAAATCATCCCCTCTTTTAATATCTACCCAAGTAATAAAGAATGTCGAAATACGCAAACACCTTGGCCTACCCTCAACGACCGCGGCAACGGGGCGCCAAACATTGCGGAAATAATCTCGAAGGGATGGCAACGCATAGCTCTGCTAAGACAATTAAAATTTAGACTTGACTGAAAAGTACTTGAAAAGATCTACTTTGCATTTGTTTTCCCCATATTAGAATATGTGGATGTAGTCTGGGACAACTGCTCCACCCAGAAAGTCGGGAAGGTTGAAAATGTACAAACAGAGGAACTCGCTGTATTACGGGTAGAACAAGAAGTGCAAGTAAATAGTCCCTATACATCGAAACAGGCTGGAACCTCCAGAGACTAGAAGGAAAAAGCACAGGCTATTTCAATACTTGAAGATGTTTCGCGGCCTTACGCCTCCTTATTTCTCACTGATGGTATCCCCATCTGTGGCTGAAACTCAGAACTACAATATGAGGAATAATGCCAATCTGTACACAATCCCATGCCGTACCCACCTGCACCCAGTGGCGGCGCCAGAATTACAGACGTGGGTGGGGGGGGGGGGGTATAGTTGGGTATTGTCCGCTGCACAGTGGCCGCCTCGGCGCGCAGCGCCGAGCTGGGGTGGGTTTCGGGACCCGAAGTTGAGAAAATTTTTAAAACTTAGGTTGTAAATGGTGTTCTCTGGAGCATTCTCAGACAATTAAATTAAAACAGTTTTATGCTTTTGAAACTTATTAGTTAGGTCTTTAAGTTATAGAAAACGTCGTACATGGTGACATTTTAACGGAAGAACGCTGTTGGAAATTCGCACCAAACGACACTCAAATCGAAAATGAAAGAAGGCTGCATTCCAAACGGATGCGTTGCGCGCTCTCGATTCTAGCATTCCTCGAATACTCTTAAGCGGTATGTTTCAGACCGTTTGAACGCGGCACGCCTTGTTGCAATTTGGGCCCTCGACTCTTGTTTGTTGTTTGTAGCTAATATGTGTGTGTGTGTGTGTGTGTGTGTGTGTGTGTGTGTGTGTGTGTGTGTGTGTGTGTGTGTGTGTGTGTGTGTGTGTGTGTGTGTGTGTGTGTGTGTGTGTTGAGGTTAAAAAATCGCACTGGCACAGACATTTCATACTGAAACGTTTTTTTCTTTTAATATGCCGCCGAAAAATTGTTTTCATTTACTGAACCCTGATGGGTTTCAAACATGACAAAAAATTACACAAAATTGATTTAAACTAAGTGATGAGCTTAGGAACTGATTAAACTGGCTGGCAATAATTGATGTTATTCATTGATGGGCTCTAATTTAGTCCTTACAAGGATGTTACGCAAGCTTTTGTTTTTCTTATAGGCGATGACAGGTCGAAGATTCAAAGGTTCATTTAATTTAGCATTGGTAAAATTGAATTCATCTTTTAACATTTTTGCTATTTCGATATTCATTCTGTTGTACGTTAAAATGAAAGGAATGATGGACCTCCTTTCGCATTCGCCCTCTGATATGTTCATAAAAAATGGCCAGAGGGTTTGAAGCGTTTTGATCCAAAAAGCTTCACGTTTTTTTCTAAATTCATCCGTTTCTTCTAATGTGTCTTTAATTGGTGGTTGTTCAATAGGATGGATTTCGAAATCGTCCAAAGAATGGCCAGGAAGGTTAAAATGTTGTGCTACTGGGGCATTAGCATTATGTTTTATATCCTGTTTGTGTCTAGTAGCACGTTCTCGAAAAGGATTTTGACTTTGACCAACATACTGTTTCCGACATCGCTTACAAGTCATAAGGTAAATAATATTTGGTGAATCACAATGGAGGGGGTTACGGATCTGATAATGATTTTTCGTTTGTTCGGAGGAAAATTCCTCTTTCTGATCAGGCATAAAAGTATGCAGTCTACAACGAGGCTTTTTACAATTAAATACCGCGCCACTACCATTCTGCAACGGTCTGTTGTGTTCAATCTTCAGTGGTTCGAAATCGGTAGTTTCAGCTGGACTTTCGAGCTTTTTCAGGGTTTGGGATTTCAGGCTACGCAAAAGGCGCAGCGAGTACCCTCTCGATCTGAGGGCGCCAAATAGAGTAGAACAGGCCTCATTGAAATTTACCTTATCACTTGAATTGCGGTGGAAACGAATGAGTTGTGATTTGATGATACCTTTAAATGTATGTTGAGGATGAAATGATTTTGTGTGCAACAATTGATGTGAATCAGTTGGTTTAAAATACACTTTATAATCTAAATGACCGGATGCCTGAAATTGCTTGCCTTTATACACGGTCACATCGAGAAAATCAACAGAATTGTCACTGATAGTAGCTTTCAATTTAATATTTGGATCGTGATTGTTCAAAATTTCTAAAAATTCATCAAAATCTTATTTTGAATGTTCCCAAATAATAAAAATGTCATCTAAATATCTGAGATATACGAGAGGATGCTTTGCACATTTGCTTAAGGCCTTTTCCTCCCATTCCGCTACATAAATGCTTGCAAAATTAGGACTGAATCTTTTACCCATAGGACAACCCATTATTTGTAGAAAATATTCTCCATTGAATTGAAAGTCATTACCTTTTAAGCTCAGCTCTAAAAGATCCAAAATTTGTTCATCCGGGCGTTTCGCATCCGGATATTTTTCAAATGCATTTTTAACTGATTTAACACCTTTATCAATATCAATGTTCGTATACATACTGTCGATATCCAAAGTAGCCAGAATTGCATTTTTCGATATTTTCAATTTAGAAATTTTTGACAGGAAATCCTGTGTATTTTTTTAGATAGCTCGGATGTCTATTTGCTATAGGTTTCAGATGATAATCAATTAATTCCGAGATCGCATAAGATTCCGAATTACAATCTGATACAATTGGCCTCCCGGGTGGAGTTAAGTCATCCGCCCATGAAGAACGGTCCTTGTGGATCTTTGGTAGGATATAAAATTGTCTTGTTTGAGCACTGAGCTTAACTGTTAAATATTTCAATTGTTTTTTGGTAATGTGACCTTCGTCGAGGAGAAATTTTAAGATCTTATTGAATTTTTCGATATTACTAGGCCAAATAAGTGAATCTATTTTCTTATAATGTTTAGTATTGCTGAGTTGTCTCATGGCTTCCTTTATATAATTATCCCGAGATAGAACAACTACCGACCCACCTTTGTCGGCTGGTTTAATTACTAATTTCTTATTTTTTCGAAGTTTCGTGAGGGCTCTCCTTTCACCAGCTGTTAAATTGTCTTTATCGGAGAGTATGTTCATGCTGAACACCTTTTTGATGATTCGTTTGCTAGCCTCAATAATTTCGGGATCTACTTCACTATCTGGAGGTGACCAACCAGATGATTCTGTAAAAGGAAGGTTCCGACCGCTGGAGTTTCTAAAGCGGTCTGCTAATTTCATTTGCCTAAGAAAATTATAGTTGTATGATGGTAAATTTGTTTGGGTATCAGTTTTAGGCTTTGGTGCTGGTACAAAAGTTAAACCGCGATCTAAAAGAGATTTCTCTTGGGTTGTTAGGTCATTGGTGCCAGACAGGTTAACCACATTAGTTCCTAATCCAACATCTGTTAGGCGGCTGTTACCTTTGCCTTTACTTAGTTTAAATTTAGGTGGTTCAACCAGTGATCGTACATAATATTGGCGGTTCTCGTGGTCCAATGGATTAAATCCTGAGCAACATCAAACTTCGCGTCATCAATTTTTGGTATCACGTTAACGTCCTTCACTTTCCGAATGGTTTCGTTGATGATGCTCAGGGTTCTCCTCTCAGCCTGAGGGAGTTTTTGCGAAAAGTTTAGTTCAGCGAAATAAATTTTTGCTCATCTAAACTTGACCCTGATATCGCTAAGCATATTCCGCAACTGCTTAACTACGAGATCAGAATTATCGTTTCGAGAATTCACGCCAATATTTAATAATATTTTTTTGGGGACTGGACTGGCCCCTGTGCCCTTTAAACATAGAGCGCAGATGATTGAATTTGGCGCCGGGGTAACACTCCACCTGGATGTCCGGATGGGGATTTCGATCAATGCGTCCTAAATTTGAACTTCCAATCATAAGGATGTTTTTACAAACATCGGGGAGGCGCCAATTCCTTTTGTCAAAATTAACTCCGCTTTTATGCCGAAACTGGGAGAATTTAGAATCAAATGAGCGGCCCGAGTTGCGGCTCGGTGATTTGACTTTCTCTGAGTACGATATACCTGGTTGAACCACACTAGAGGCAGGAGAAGGGGGAGAAGAAACAGAAGCAGGAGAGGAAACAGAAGCAGGAGAAGAAACAGAAGGAGGAGAGGAAATAGAAGGAGGAGTTCTAGTGAGAGCACTAGGAGAACCAGAGAAGAAAGGCTGAGGAGGTAGAGGAGCAAGACGAGGCGAGACGGCGTTACTCAATTTGCGAGCATCTTCAGTCACAATATGGACCGGAGATGTTTGCAAATTGAGGCGCTTACTCTGAGAGAAAGAAGAAGTAGAAGGAAAAGAAGAGGGAGAAGTGCTTTGCCTTGATCTTTTCTTATTTTGCTTTTCGCGTTGGGGTAGAGGGACAACACGGGCCGGAGTTTGCTTGCTCCCTCCCGTATTGTTCCTTACTCCAGACGCTGGGCGAAGGTCCGAAATGTAAGACTCATAGGCCGAAATCGTCTTATCTGTCAACTTATTTTTAAAGTTTTTTTGAGCCCAGATCAAGGCACGCGCCGAAGCGCTGTTGAAGTCTATTTTTTCGAGTCCAGGAGGTGGTCGCATAGCCAAAGTTATCTTAGACTTCAACTGGTTTAAATTTATCTTGTAATGCTCAACTAAAGCATTTAACGTTTGGTTGGCCCATCCCACACTAATCTGTCGAAAAACAGAAAAAATGTGTGGGGTGGGAAGAGCCGGCTTTAGAAAGCCACCTAACTCATCTACTTTCTTCTCCAATTGTTTCGGGAAATCCCGGTTGGCCAAATGCTGCTCTAGGAGCCCAATATGGTGCATACACTGTGTGTGTGTGTGTGTGTGTGTGTGTGCGTGTGTGTGTGTGTGTGTGTGTGTGTGTGTGTGTGTGTGTGTGTGTGTGTGTGTGTGTGTGTGTGTGTGTGTCCAGGGGGGCACATCAATTGTTGCACACAAAATCATTTCATCCTCAACATACATTTAAAGGTATCATCAAATCACAGCTCATTCGTTTCCACCGCAATTCAAATGATAAGGTAAATTTCAATGAGGCTTGTTCTACTCTATTTGGCGCCCTCAGATCGAGTGGGTACTCACTGAGCTTTTTGCGTATCCTGAAATCTCAAACACTGAAAAAGCTCGAAAGTTCAACAGAAACTACTGATTTCGAACCACTGAAAATTGAACACAACAGACCGTTGCAGAATGGTAGTGACGCAGTATTTAATTGCAAAAAGCCTCGTTATACTTTTATGCCTGATCAGAAAGAGGAAATGTCTTCCGAATAAACGAAAAATCTTTACCAGATCCGTAACTCCCTCCATTGTGATTCACCCAATATTATTTACCTTATCACTTGTAAACACTGTCGGAAGCAGTATGTTGGTCAAAGTCAAAATCCTTTTCGAGAACGTTCTACTTGACACAAACAAGATACAAAACATAATGCTGATGCCTCAGTAGCACAACATTTTCGAAATCCATCCTATTGAACAACCACCAATTAAAGACACATTAGAAAAAACGGATGAATTTAGGAAAAAACGTGAAGCTGTTTTGGTCAATACGCTTCAACCCCTCTGGCCATTTGTTATGAACATATGAGAGGGAGAATGCGAAAGGAGGCCCATCATTCCTTTCACTTTAACATACAACAGAATGGATATCGAAATAGAGGATAATATTAAAAGATGAATTCAATTTTACCAATGCTAAATTAAATGAAACTTTGAATCTTCGACCTTTCATCGCCGATAAGGAAAACAAAAACTTGCGTAACATCCTTGTAAGGACTAAATTAGAGCCCATCGTTGAATAACATCAATTATTGCCTGTCAGTTTAACCAGTTCATAAGCTCATCAGTTAGTTTAAATCAATTTTATGTATTTTCTGTCATGTTTGAAACCTATCAAGGTTCAGTAAATGAAAACAATTTTTCGGCGGTATATTAAAAGAAAGAAAGGTTTCAGAAGGAAATGTCTGTGCCAGTGCGAATTTTTAACCTCAAATACACACACTGTCACATACATACACGCACACACGAATGTTTCTAATCCAATACCTGTTTAGCCATCACTATTTATCAGGAAACAGACCCACTTTCTTTACCGACCGTACAACCTTTTATTACACCCTGATGTTGTTTTAACGCAACAGATGGGTAATATTGGAACACTTCCGTCTTCATGTTTGTCCATCAAACTGCCCGTCACATCGTCACAGTAAAATGGAACACATTTGGGAACATTCAACAAAAGATTTTTATGCTTGTTTAGGCCTTTTAAACATTTATGATCCAAACATCACATTGAAAGCTGTCATCAGCCAGGATTCTGATGGTTTTCTCGAAGTGACTGCGTATAAGAGCAGACAATTCCAGGCATCCTGTCATTTATATTATCAGGTGTTTTTTTTAACTCAACTGATTCACATCAGTTGTTATATACAGAATCATTTCATTTTCGACATACATTTAAAGGTATCATAATATCACAGCTCGTTCGTTTCCACCGCAATTCAATGATGCGTCTTCTACCTTATTTAGCGCCCTCAGATTCCGTAGCCTGAATTTCAAAGTCTGAAAAAACTGGATACGGCTACAGAAACTAATGAGTGTGATCCACTGAAAATGGAACAGAACGTACTGTTGCAGAACTGTAGTGGTGTGATAGTGAATTGCAAACTGCCTCGTAGACTGCAAAATGTTATGCCTGGACAGAAACAGAAATAGTCTTCTAAACAAACGAAAAATCATTATCAGATGCCGAAACTCGATCTATTGTGATTCATCCAATATAATTTACCTTATCACCCATTAACGCCGTAAGAAACAGTATGTAGGTCAAACTCAAAATCCACTTCGAATGCCCACAACCAAACACAAACGGGATATAAAACATAACGCTGACTCCCAAGTAACACAACACCCTGGACATTCGTTGGACCATTTTGAAATCTATCCAATTGAACAACCACCAATTAAATATACATAGAAGAAACAGATGAATTCAGAAAAAAACGACATTCTTTTTGGATTAAAACGCTTAAAACCCTCTGGCCATTTTGCATAAATACATCAGAGAGAGAATGCGAAAGGGGTCCATCCCATTCATTCCTTTAACTTTAACTAACAACAGAATTAATGTCGAAACAGCAACAACAAAAAAAATGAAGTCAATTTAGCTATTTCTAAATTAAAAGAGCCCTTAGATGTTCGACCTGTCAATGCTAATAAGAAAAACAAAGGCTTGCATAACACCCTATTGAGGACTAAATTGGAGTCCATCAATGGCAGTTTAAGGTTCAATATATATATACTGAACATATATATATATATTGAACTACGGACCTCCTTCCGAAAAAAAAACAGATTTCAATCAAGTGGCTCGGTTCCAGGACTATGTCCGGGGAAATCCTGCTTAATATAAACATACATGATATATAAAATTAAATTCAAGCAATTACATTTTCACAGATCTTCCATTCATTTTTTGTCGAAAACAATTGTCGAGAGGATTGTCGTTTGGAAAGCTTGTCACTGACTTTAATTGTGCACTGAGCTACGAAGAACACCCCATCTACCACCTGCATATATACCAGAGATTCCATCACCCAAGTTGGAATTCATTTTTTCAAGACTCTTGAAAAAGCTATGTTGAGTGAAACGCTTTAAAACGAACGGATAATTTTCTACCATTTCAGAAGGCTCTCACCAACTCAGGTGTCTGCACAACTGGATAATATGGCTGGATCTAAAACTAGATGGTTTTCAAAGTGAAATTCCAGAAGTCATTCAAGGAAGCACGGCCAACTTCCATTTTGTGGCCATCGTCGTTTTTACGGTCAATCTGGTGTGCATTTTGATTATTTTCCACAGCTGTCATAGGGAATGTTAAATTAAAGACGAAATGGAAAAGAAGGTAAACTCATAAGCCCCCCAAAAAATTCAAATCGGCATCGCTGTCAAGGTCAATTTTTTTTATTTAAAAATGGAGGTTAACAATTTCAAATGCCTAAAAGACGGTGTGTAAAGTTTCATAGATGTGTGCGGGCAACTGGAATTGTAAAGGTAGCGTTTTTACTGAAATGATACAAAAATAGCCTAAACTTTGAAGTGACGTATCAACGTAATAAATCGAAAAAACAGGAAACACCAAGCTCTCTCGTAATGTTATTTTAGCTTTATAGAATACTAAAATTAAAAAAAAAACAAATGAGCAGTTTAATTTTTGACATTATGGCCCCTTATGATGTCATCTCAAAGTTGGACGATATTTTAATTCCAAAAATGAGTGCACATAATTTTAGGGGAATGGAAAACAGTGTGAACATTTTTATTGCCGTGAAATTTATACATACGGATATAATGGAATAACGAAAGTAGCGGTTTTAATGAAATATTACAAAAACAGCCTAAAGTTTCAAGTGACGTAAAACAGCAATATAGAGATAAATCAAGAAACAGAAGAAACAAAACATAGAGATAAATCAAAAACAGAAGAAACAAAACAGGTAGCTCCTGTGTGTTTTGCTTATGCCGTACTAACATTTCACAAAATTCCAACGCGTTTTAATTTTTGATCTCATGACCACTTATCACATCATCTTCCGAGGATTTTGCAAGATTTTTCGATGTGGATTTTGTTGGGAGATTATATTCCCAAAATTTTAAAAGACGAGACTCAAAATGAGGTTGAAACTGAAAGGTCAAGAAAATGACGTAAAAGTGGCATCACTGGGACCATATCATTTTAATTCTCGAAATGGGTTTGTACAATATCAAATGCTCATAAACGGTGTGTGATAATTCATAGCTGTTTAATAAACACAGAACGACACACGTACGTGTCGTTCTGTGTTTACTATACGCCTTCAAATCTATAAAAAACAATTATATGGTTTTACACTCAGCAATTCATATTACAACTATCAAAAAAGAACACATCTTATCACAAACCAAATTTGCGAGGGGAACCTGTGTTACTATTTGGTCCCCTGAGTTATAATGTGTTCTATGTGCATACTGACACATATGACACATTGAAAATCAGGGGACGGTTTTTAGAAATCGCTAACGATTTAAATTATAATTGCGGTGCAAGATTTGTAGAAAATTCCAGTGAAACTTCGCTTCTTTATAAAGAGTCCGTCAACGATTTCTGTTTCGCACATATCGGCACAACGGATGTTCATCTTCTGCATGGTTTGTTGCTGTAGATGGGGATTTTAGAGAACAGGCGTGTAATAAATAGATATGAAGAAAATGGAATCACGAAAGTAGCGTCTTTTACTGAAAGTATCGTAAAATTTGAAGTGACGTGAAAGCGTCAAAAATGATGATAGATCGAAAAACCGAAAAAATATTAACTTTTACTTTACTGACGAGCTCTACAACATCCTAAATCTTCAGGACGATCGGAAGACATTTAATTTTTTGTGACGTTGATGTGAATTATGTCGCCTGTAAATAACGGCTGATAATTTGCCAGGTCGATACCACACTTTTAGGTATGAATTTTGGTGGAGATGATATATCCAAAATGTGAATGAGAGTGGTTTGATTTTAAAAGACAGATAAAAACACCGAAAGTGACGTTATTTTGAATAAAGGTCGGATATCAGAAAACGAACACCTAATCTTAAAAAATAATTTAAAAAGGCTGCCGATCTCAATAAGTCATACAAACTTCAATGAATGTTGTAATGAACAAAAATGTCACTCGATTTCTCTTTTATTCAGTGAACTATAATTGTTGATGTTTTTAAAACATGGTCCTATGTAACGTCGTAGCGTTAGATATATTTGGCCAATGGAAGTAAAATTAGAGGTGCACGTTTTCAACTACCAATTGATATGTCTGTGGAATACAACAGGGTATAGTATTTTCCTGAGTTCTGCGAATCGTAAAGAAGGATACATTTCCAGAAATCGAATTTTCGAAATAAAGTAAAAAATGTCAAAAATGACGTTAAATCTACAGCATACTCAATTTTGAGGTAAATCTGACAAACGTTAATCTTTGTGACGTTGACGTCCTACCGTTACCCGAACGGCAGACCAGATGTTGTGTTGGTCGGCTAAAGACAGATTGCATTTTTAGATACAGTTTTTATTGGAGAATATATTTCCCAAATTTCAGGGGGTGGGGGGCGGGGGTTGATTCAGAAGGTAATAATAAAGAAAATGGTTTGAAAATTAAAGGTGATATTTTTTTGGATAAAGGTCGGGTGTCAGAAAACGATTCTGCAACTTCCAGAAGTTACCATCAACGCGTGTACCAAATTTTATCACTAAAGCTTAAAAATGGAGTTGTATTGTGGCGAACAAAGAATGAAAAGAAGGCGAACGATCCCAATAAGTTGAATGGCTTAAGCCTTTACCCACATCACACGATATCAAATTTTATTATTTTAGTAATTGTTTTTTATAATTTTTTTTAAAAAAATGTCAACAAAACCATATCATGTGACCACTCATTGGAACGAGCCGACGAGCATGATTTATTTTTTTTTTAAAGTTTTTGAAAATATATTTTTTGCCAAACTGTTTAATTTGACAATTACGCGGGCGGATGCGGATTCGTTAGGTAAAGGGTTGATTAGTCATTTCACCTTCGTTGAATGACTTAATAACCTGCATAAAATATCTGTTAACTTTTTTCTGGGTTGATAGTCCAGACCTTGACAGAGGACGAGCCTGTACATGTATTCAATAGCAACAAAAATTTTCCAACATAATTTACCAAGCCAAGATATCTTTGCAATTCATTCTTATTTCTGGTTGAAGGTACAACAATATAGCATCTACTTTACTTTTCCTGGACCTTACTCCATCGACGATAAGAGTTTCTCCTAATTCTAATTGTTTTACTGAAAACTGACATTAATAATAAAGCCAATAAATAGAGGATATCTAGTGTTTTTGAGTGGATACCGAAAATTATCTCATGAGTGACCGAGACAAATGTTTATTTTTCGAGAGCGCTTGCGCTAGAGAAAAAGACCATTTATCTCAGTCACAAGTGAGATAATTTTCAGTATCCACACAAAAACACTAGATTTTCTTTTTATTATATGCTTTTTATAAGAATATGATAATTCCACTCATTTCAACAGTGAAATTGATGCATGAATGTAAACAGCGCATTGAATCATTGATACGCGGAAGTGATTTGATAGAAACTCGATACAGATAGCGCCTTGCAATCTCATTCAGCTGGCGGGTTTCTAGTCCAAACATGACCTGAAAGTCCGTAATATAAGTTGTTGGTTTGATACGTCCTTTGAAAGGACGTACCAAACCAAAAAACTTTTATTACGGACTTTCAGATCATGTTTGGACTAGCGGGTTTCATTCATCAAATCAAGGTGAACACGTGTTGAATTGTTGCTGGAAATGATCAGTATTCACTCAGAAACACTAGAGGTTCTTTCCATTGTACGTTGTGTTGTGTTGTGTCCTTGGGCAACGCACTTCGCACTTTATCCAGGTTGCCTACATGGGGCCACGATGACGCCGTGTACTAAGACGTAAGACGTACTGCACGTCGATGGTACTCATGTCTTCAAACTCTGTAACACTGCTAGTATGTCATTGTGTATAGGTATGTGACCTTAAACAACAATAAATAAATAAAATAAATAAATAAATAACAACCACCATAGCATTCACTCGGTCAGTGGGCGCTTTCACTTTCTCAATAATTCCTAACACACTTATATACTCAGTTCCTTTGATATCCCATCCTGAAGAGCAACCAGAGACACATTCTTATAAGTAAAATCGACCCAGAACACTTCACTCTAAATACCTTGTTGTGGGGTAATCCCACGTTATCCGCAACAGTGAACAAGACAATATTCTTAGCAGTTCAGGAGTACACCACAAACACCAAAAGATTTCAGTGAAATACTTGCCTAAACTCCCACACTTCAGGTTAAGATGGGGTCTCGGTTTGTATCACCGTGGAGGTGTACTTGACTAACATACCATATTGACATGCTGGCCTTTGTTTGGTGAGTCGAGGTGGTCTATTAACCTCAGTGGTGAGTTTGGGGCCCAGGATGACGTCGAGGGCACCAAGAATCAAAGAACATTTGAAATAACGACAATTTGAAAGATCGAAAAAAACAGCGCATGCTCCGAAGGTTGCCGAATGAGGGAAGCAACATCTTCCATTGCGGCATGTGTTGCTTTTTCCGCGTTCGGTTGCCTTTCGCGCTTGCGTGTGATATTGCAATAATTTAATGGGCCCCCTGCGATACATTAACACTCGATGTCAAGGATGGGAAGATCCAAAGAGTGTAATCATGTGTATTAAATATTATTTAACAAATCAGATATCTGGACCACTACATGAAGTATAATGATGGACTATTCCTATCTCAAAACAATCCAATCTCAAACTTGGATCTTATACAAGGTCTATTCTACTGTCAAACATGCTTTTGTCACAAGTTGCATAATTTCCACTGTTCACTTGCGCTTGCACCTGACTGATGTTTTACGTACTATCTGAAAGACAGAGGCGTTGATTTAGGTCTTGCCTGTTCGCCGAAGCCTAATTCATTAAAGTGAAATAAATTATTATTTATAAAAAGAAGAGCAACCGGTATTCTACGTACCGGATGTATCACATGAATACTACCCTCTGCAAATGATCTTGTACATGATTGTCAGTTCCCCAACCCTAGTGAATATTTCTAGATATTTTTTTGAAAAACAATTCTAAGATCCATTTAGATTGGTTGGGATCTGTAACAGTGTTAACGCTTGCCCAAAATGTTTTGGTACTCAAAGCAGTGGAGAGTGGGGGGGGGGGGGGGGGGGGGGGGAGGGAGAGCCTTGGACCATATGATAATTTTAAAACTTTCAACACGTTTAACCACTCACCTCGCCCTTTCTCCGTGTTTTTCCATTTTGACAGTTGTGTCCGACTAATTTTTGACATCCATCCCTTTTACCCCTTTTGAAGGATATTAACAATCCTACTGGGTATTCACTATATATTTTAAATTTTAAAATGTTGAAGGTGCGATCTCCAATGATTTATCACTTTCTTCAGTATTTTGTCCACCTTCTTCACAGGACATAAATGAGCGTGTTGTATTGCAAAAACGTCTGTTAATAAATGGTAGGTTTCTGCAAGTTTGTTGTCTGTATACCCATATCCTCACGATACTGGGGATTTATAGTTCGGATTATTAGGAATGGGCAATCAAATGATGACAGTTGATCAGATGTTGACAAAATGTTTTATTTGCACATATCGTAACAGCCGAATTGAACATAGAGTTGCCTCTGTTTTTATTACACACCCATCCAACTTTAAACGCTTGTATTTAACGGACTAGCCGCTGTTACATAAATGATTCTGTATTCAATGGGTGATGAACAAGCCGGAACTTTTTTCCCAGCACCGTTCAAACTAGTTCCTTTCCCGTCGAGTCATAAGTTACGCTTCGAAAAGTTTCCAAATTTCGTTATACAATTATCTGACCGACCGTCGCATAGTGTGAAAATGAAAACGTCAAAGTCGGTTCACAAAAAATTATTTCACCAAAAATGAGATAATATTTTTTTAAAAACCCAAACATTTCTAACTAGAACATTAGCCCAGTCCCGTGTCCGTCTCGTTTTGTGAATCCCGTTATATCTAAATTGGTCAACTTTATTTCGGTAAATCTTCGTACATCTTGACATGCTTCGAACTTCTTTTAAAACTGTTTCTCCCAGCTGTTTTACAAATCTGCACAAATTTATACTTATATTTTTACTAAAAGTAATAGCCACCAAATGGTCAGGCTTGAATGGGCACCAGCCGAAGAGAAACAGCGATACGAATTTCAACAAACACTGGTCCCGGAAAGCATAGATATCTTTTTCTTTTTATTTTTTTATCGATCCATTTGATCAGTACAGCTTCAGTCAAAACAAACGGACTTTTCACCTTTGGGTTTAAACATCGGAATTACAATTTGTTTATTTAAATGAATTTTAATGCATGGGTTGTGTAATAAACACAGAACGCGATGTGTGTTTGAATCGGTGGGTGTTTTACATAACTCGTTGGAATGACACCGATTCAAACACACATCGCGTTCTGTCTATTTATCCATGTTGAACTAACATAGACTATGTGATACCAAAAAATAAACCAATGTATAATCAGGTTGCTAAAGTAATGTACCAATAAATATTTTTGAAAGTACGCTACTTAAACAAATGGATCATGTGATTATAAACAAAATCATTTATTCTTCTATTCCCTGTGGTGTTCTGGAGTTGAATGACTTCTAATTTATTAAGGGCATTTGGTCGAGTATATCTTTTCATTCCTTTAATTTAATTATAAGTTTGTTGCTTTTATTGCCATTGACCTGTATCAAGTTTGAAAGTAACATTGGTACCATTTCCAGGGATTGTCACCGAACAAATCTACACTTTTTGATTAGTTATCAGAGTCACCTTATGGTATGGAACTTGTTCTGTTGTTTTACTGTCTGAACTCTGAGATACTTTGAAACAAGACTGGCGATACTCTTCAGAGCTGATATCACTTGACCACTAGTCAAACCATTATCAGTAGACAGAGGACAATACCGAGTCGCGACTCCATATGAAATGTCTGTACCGAATTCACTAACATTGATCTGAGCCGAGGTTACCAGGGTTACCGAGGTTACCGAGCCTCAGACCGACTTTAGTGAACAAGGTTCCAGAACTTCATGTCAAATCGTGACTAACTTGAGATTACTTTTATCACATAATGTGTAATTTAATATTTTACCTAAAGTAAAGACTAAACTGGCCAGCGCTATTCACAAAAATCGCCAAACAAATGTTATTATTTTTTCAACTTTTCCTTGAAAACATAGCTTATGACCCCTTATTGGAACGTGCTCATCGAGCTCGTTCCAATGAAGGGTCATAAGCTATGTTTCCGAGGCAAAAATAAAAATGTTTAGTTATTCAGATTTTTTTCAATTTATCGCCTGTTATTTTTAATAGATAAACAGTAAATGAAATACAAGAAAAAATTAATTCAATTCTACTTCTGAACCCAACTCACGTTATGACGTTCACGTTGACCTCTGACTTCATTCCGTATAAGACATGTTGTGAAGTATATTTTCCGTAATGAATTATATGATGGTGACTGTGTGATAAATAGAGGATATAGAATGAGTGGTTTCTCATATAATATTTATGAAACGAGTCTAAGAATTTTCCGTTTTGGCGAGCCTCTGGCTAGCCCAAACGGAAAATTCGAACGAGTTTCATAAATATTATATGAGAAAAACACTCATTTCATATTCTATATATCATATGACACACACACGCACAAATTAGCCTCTTAGTATGACTTTTTATTCCATCACTTAACTTGAGTTACAGACGGCACTTGAAGAAAACATCCTCATATAACTAAAAATTTTCCTTTTTTGCTTCCAAAACATAGGTTATGACCCCTCATTGGAATGAGCTCGTCGAGCTCGTTCCAATGAGGGGTCATAACCTATGTTTTGGAAGCAGAAAATGAAAATATAAAAAAAATGAATGGCCTTTTTCTTGTAGGTAAAAGGTTAAAACAATATAACCCACCCTTAATAGGACAGATAACGTAAATACTCCCTACTGAAATTATACAAATGTGACCCAGTTGTATTTTGTTTAGCCAATCAAATTGTCCAGTTTTGAAATTGGCCAATGAAAGCTCCCAGCTCTAATTATGCAAATTATGAAAATGTGGCCCAGTTATATTTTGTTCAGAAAATCAAATTGTCTAGTTTTGAAACTTACCAATGACATTGACGGAAGGCTTTATTTATCACTGATTAATATGAAAACAAA
This sequence comes from Pictodentalium vernedei, assembly GCA_031216915.1. Lineage (NCBI taxonomy): Eukaryota > Metazoa > Mollusca > Scaphopoda > Dentaliida > Dentaliidae > Pictodentalium > Pictodentalium vernedei. The sequence continues at coordinate 533,615,152 of CM062295.1, read as the reverse complement.
ATATCAAATGTTTTAAAGTGAACAAAACGGACGAGTCATACGATAATAGAACATTTATGTATTTTTTTCTTTACACCGCATCTATATTCATGACAATATATTTACTTTCATTATCTTTGACTTTACTTTGACAATAACATTTTTGGGACCGACTTAGCTTTTACTTGTTGTTTTTCACAAATAAATTCCTGAAATGGAAAATTCAAGTTTAAGTTTTTTTCATTCAAAGTATTGCCAGGTTCATTTTCTATGATGTTTGGAGACCCAATATAAAATCCATCACTTACACTGCCCCCTGCTGTTAAATCATTCTGTTGTACCAGACGAATCAATGTTTTTAGGTTTACGAGTCATACTTGTACTCTTGGTTATGTTTGGTCGCAGATGTCACGATTTTCACATTTTAGAGAAATATTTAGTTTTAGTACATGTGTTACACGTCCACTCATATAAGGGACATTGAGGTGGCGGTGGGTGGTTCCACAAAAGGTACAACCTTGGCAAACAAACATTCATTTTGTGAGCTAACTTACTATTAAAATAAGAAAGTGGAGAAAGGCAACACAAAAAAGTTGGATGGCAGAAAAATCTTTGTTTCCAAATAAGTGAAACTACAAATGCATATTGTCGAGTCCAATTTCAACCTGTAAACATATGTGTACCAAATAGAAAGTAGTAATATAAAAATTAGAATTAAGATTAATTGGTGGAGAGCTATCACAGCCCACTACATGTAGTATAGTAATGGGGAATGTTTAGAATTTTCTTCCTGAATGTTAAACTGTCCTTATCCATCTTCCAAATAATGTGAATCAATCTTTAGGAGGCTGACCATTAACCCTCTGAGCCCTCGTTTCCTGGAATGGTATCGCCTTTGTGTGCACCTACAGTGAGATGGGCCAGTCCAATATCAATGTACAGGGAGAGTAAAAGAATAACTACAGTCTGCAGCCGTCTGGCTGCAGACTGCAGTTATGATTTTATCATCAATGCACCTTGTATAGGCCTCTTATAATAAGGCAAAAATGGGACTATTATGATCCCCGATGAGTCTGGAGTTGGGATGGGGAAATCTCACCCGAGGGGCAAGATATTTGAACCAGACCCGAGGCTTGCCGAGGGTCTGGTTCAAATATCTTGCCCCGAGGGTGAGATTTCCCCTATTCCTACCTTCAGATTCATCGAGGATGATTTTTCTCCCCACTCACGAGGATTACGTCAATATAGATAAATGGCGGTCATGTGCTGACATGCCCAATTTATCAAGTCGTAGTCCTTTCGAAAAACGAACAATTTCATCGGAAAGACTTACAAAAGTTAGGTATATACCATAGATATATACTAAAAAATTGATTTGTAACACTGTCCGTTGAGGGGTTAATGAATTTGTGCGCGTCAAACTCTAATGTAAAGGGCATTGTGAGATTATTGATCGATCGATAAATTCGCGCAGTGATATTATTAAATCTGCAGAGAAACATGGGGTTGAAACAAATGAAGTTTAATATTTGAATAATAATATCTATATCAACAAGGAACAGATAAATAGGTAATAAACAAACACATTTAAGAAGCGTTCGCAAATCGTGAAGCCATTTTGTTTATTTACAATTGTGCAGACGATGATGAAATAGTTCCGGCGACCAACAGTCTTCCAACATCACGAAGCTGCCAGTTGCATTTTTGACATATTGTATTGATATGGATGTCTAGTTTTAAATTTCAGTCCATAATCAGTCCAATATTCCTGGCCGATTCACTTTTCATAGTGATGTTGTTTCCAACCAGAATTGATGTAACAGAGGGGGTAGGCATGCGAACCCCGGATATCACTAAGAATTCAGTTTTAGAGTCATTCATTTTCAGTTTACAAGCGAAGTTCGGCAATGTAATTTTCTTTGTAATGTTTAATACACTTTCTAAATAATACATGTATCATTCATATATCTCATGCTTTGCAGGGACACGGTATTCTTCGATTTATTGTTTAACCCTTTACCTAACGTGAAAGACAGACGACACTTACAAACAAAATTCTTCAACAACTATTTTTTTTAAATTTTTTGTCTCAAAACATAGGTTACGGCCCCTCAATGGAACGAGCTCGACGAGCTCGTTAAAAAGAGAGGTCATAACCTATGTTTTTGAGACAAAAAATGAAAATATAATGGAAATTAATTGGCGATTTTTGAGAATAGCGCTGGCCGGTTTTGGCCGTTACGTTGGGTAATTATAGGGTGCACATTCCTATCATCACGAGCTGTAAACACAGGCGAATTGCAAATTTCGACAACACGTTATCAGCAACAATTAATAGAGTAGCCACTCTCTGGGCAGCTACAGTTAATAGAGTAGTCACTCTCCGGGCAGCTACATTTAATAGAGTAGCCACTGTCTGGGTGTCAAATAGCTATTCCCATTATTTAAGCTATTTGCAAATAACAATGGTGAACAAAGAGGGTGGTATTCTTCGATTTTTTGGTTAATTAAGGCATGCACATTCCTATCATCACGAGCTGTAAACACAAACAAACTGCAAATTTCGACAACACGTTTTTAGTAACAATCAACAGATTGGGCACTTTCTCCCTGTCAGTCAATTCTTTTCCCTTCGCGTCCAGAAAAGTGAGGGATGAATATCTTCCAGTTCATTTCCACATCATTGAAAATTCGAGATTTCTAGGCGGTTTTAACACATTCATTTTCAATTCGTTTTAGAAAGTTTACCTGTACTACCATGTAAGGGTTTCCTAACACTTACGCCGCCGAAAATGACTACTCTCACCTATTTTATGACGATTATCTGTTCGTTCTTGAATGCGCAGATCAAACCTACCATCTTTTTAATTTAGGGCCGTGTTGAATGTTCCAAAAAATGTCAAAAATCTGATTAATATCAGGGGCAATAAAGGCTTCCTCAGGCAGAAAGTAGCTACAGACAGTTATTGCCTGTCACTTTTAGTAAAGCCCAAAATAGGGCTTCCAGCACTCTACCAGTTAATGTTCGTAAATCTCACGAGTTAGCAACAGTCAAGCTTCCCCAAACAGAAACGATAGAAGGGCAATAGTGTTTAAAACAAATGAAGCATACCAAACCATGTAAACAAATGACTTAGAATCCATGCTTTCTAACTGATTAATGTAATTATTCTGTATGCAGGGCAGGTCATCATTTCTGTTGTTTTGAACACACTTCAGCATTCACATGACACTCATGACAACTGTCATTACTCATGCAACACCAGAAATGGTCACAGATACTAGGAAATGAAGAGGTTTTGCAGTTTTCCTTTTTTGGTGTATCATTCTCATCTGTTTTACCAATGTGACACAAATCTCATGCAAAGCTGTGCAAAGTGGCACAGAATTTATTTTTATTTTTTTTTTTTTTTTTGGGGGGGGGGGGGGGGGGGGTATGATCACTGCAGACTGACAGGAGCCACATTGGACATTTTTCATGTTATATTGATACCTTTCATGGCTCCATACTTGTTCATGTAACCTGTGCGGACTTGACCCTTGGTGAACTTCATGAAAGGTAAGCAAACACATGAAAAATGGCAGCCCTTGTGAAATTTAGACACCCTAAATTACAATTAGTCTTACTGTCCGTTTGGGGCGCGGTGGCGTTGCGGTAACCGGTTCTCGTCAGATCACCGAAGTTAAGCAACGTAGAGCCCGGTTAATCCTCGGATGGGTGACCGTCTGAGCGATCGATTCGGACCCCCGCGTTGTGTCCTTGGGCAAGGCAGTTAACCCCGATTGTCCACATGGGGGCACGATGACGTCGTGTGCTAAGGCGTACTGCACGTCGATGGTGCGCATGTCTTCAACCAATCTAACCCTGCCTATCCTGCAGTGCGGAGTTACGATGTTGGCGAGCTGGCAGCTGCTCGTCGTTGCTCGGTGGTTCTCTTTGGGTACTCCGGCTTCCTCCACCCGTAAAACTGTCGCGGTCACGATTAGCCATTGTGCATAAGTATGTGGCATTAACCACCAGTAAATAAATACTGTCCGTTCCTTGCAAGAATGAGAAAAAAATTACTCCAAGTCTGTACCAGAAGAATTGCACAACATACCTATTCAGTAAATTTAAGGTATTTCATTGCACAAAATCTGGTCTCTTACTTATGCCATGGCAGACTTTCAGGCAGTGTTTCTGCCATATGGTAACAGTTCCATGGAGGACCGCGGTGGATCAGTGGTAGACTGTTGGACTTCTATGCTAGAAGTTCCGAGTTCGTTCCTCGTCCGGGACGACCCGCGTTGTGTCCTTGGGCAAGACACGTTATCCCGGTTGCCTACATGGGGGCACGATGACGCCGTGTACTCAGACGAACTGCACGTCGATGCTGCACCTGTCTTCAACCTCTGTAACCCTGCTTGAGCGGAGCTTGAACAGAGTTAGAATGTTGAGGAGCTGACAGTTGCTCGTCGATGCTCAGTGGTTCTCCGGATTTCTCCACCCTTAAATCTGTCACGGTCACGATTAGCCATTGTGCATATGTATGTGACCCTAAACACCAATAAATAAATAAATAACAGTTCCATGGTAAATATTAGTTTCCACGTGATCTTTGTGTCATTCCCAAAAACTGATATATAATTTTTTGGGGTTATTCCTTTTTGGACGTTTTTAGACTTAGAAATTTGACCAAAGTTAGGTTGGACATACCCTTAATGCATCGAAAAACTCAATGTCGTTGGCTGAAGAAATAACATGTGTCTTTGTTTATTTACAAATCCACGTGATACCTGGTGTCTTCACACGCGAAATATATTTATATCCTTTTTGTGAATTTCTTATTGATTCAAAAAGTAGTTTTAAATTTTTGGGGGGGTTAATTAAATATGAGCAATTAGATATGCTTAGTGTAAATTAAAAAATCCATATAACAGATTGAACAACTTGGGGGTAATGATATATCGAGGGGAGACAACACAGCTTGGAGTTTGATTGAACGACTCAAGCTCCAAACAGTGTTGTCACCCCTTTACATGTCATGAACAGTTAGTTATTCCTCTTCATCCAGCCAAATAGTTTCAATTGACACCCGGGCGAAGGTTATAGTCCGTATCAAAACAATGCTGATGTTTCATCTCCGGACTTAATTGATGAGTTCATTTATCAAAGTTGAACTTTATTAACTAATATTCACAATATTCTGTAAATTTAGTATATTTATTACTTTCCAAAGTGTGATTTACTGGGATTTCCGGGTTTGATTATAAAAGATAACTTCACAAGTGAATTATGCAATCAACAATTGTGTCATGTATCCGTGCGCGTAAACGAAGACGCTTTGAAGTGGGTGTAATGGGGACTTTATTGTTGTTTTGTTTTTTTTAACCCTTTACCTAACATGAAAAGCAGACGACACTTGAAAAAACAATTCTTGAATAACTATTATTTTCATTTTGTGTCTCAAAAACATAGGTTATGACCCCTCATTGGAACGAGCTCGTTCCAATGAGGGGTCATAACCTATGTTTTAGAGACAAAAAAAGAAAAAAATAATGAAATGGCGAGTTTTGAGAATAGCACTGGTCATTTTTGGCAGTTACGTTAGGTAAAGGGTTAAATAATATAATTATCGTTAATAATGAAAAGTAATAAACAGAGTAATCGCTTGACTGGACTGGTTACGTGAAATAAATCATTCGAGGCGAGGGACTATACTGTAATACACTCGTGTGCATTCACGCATTCGTGTTTGTACAACGTCCCTCACCTCTCATGAATTATTTCACGTAACCAGTCCAGTCAAACGATCACTCTCTATATATAGCTACACATTTTTGACAATCGATCCGCAAGTATACAGAAGAAGTCTCCTTGGTTACGAATCGAAATTAAGTATTTTTATTGTTTACTAATCATATATATTTCATTTTCAGGTTATTTTATTCAACTTTGTGGGGAGTTAGTTTAGTATAGTAACTGGGACAAAGTTAGGAGGTCTTAAATAAAACTGTGAGCGCTAAGTTGTCGAACGGTTCGTCGTGTTGCCTTTCGTCGCGTGTTTACAATTTTCCCTGTCCGATCGCGTAATTTTGTCTTGATGATGGCGAGCAAGTCTGTTCAGACGGAGGTAAGTATGGAGGTAAATACGTGTAATATCGCGGTCCAGGTCAACGGTGCCAACGGGGTAAGTATTGGTGTGCAGACAGAGGTCACTGGGGGTGTCGGTCAGAGCCGGGTTGGTGGGGCCACCGATGGCGATATTGGGCTTGAAGTTTGTAAACAGTGTTTTATGATGTATGGGGACTGTCGCTCGATGGGATATGGAGAGGTATGTGCAAACTGTCAGGAAATCCTCCGCCTACTTGAGACAATTGTTAAGTTTGAGGGGGAGATTGCTGAGCTGAAAGGAAAACTTGGTAGGGCGGGGCTGTCTGGAGTTACGCCTGTGAAAGTAGCTTTCCGAGAAGGATGGAAGGTTGCCGGTGGTTCCAAGAGGAAACATGGGGGTAGAACCTTTGATGTGAATGAGGTAGGTGATGAGGTGGGGGCTGCTAGAAAAGTACGTAGGACAGATGAGGGGGGGGGGGCAGGCCGGAGCAATGCTGTAAAGCGTTTGGCGTGGACTATCAAAAGTGGTAGGAAAGGGGGGGGGGGGCAGAGAAGCAGGTAGATAGGGGTGTAAAGTCCAAAGGCAGTGGGGAGTGCAGCACCAGAAACAGATTTGATGTGCTCGATTCGGAAGAGACAGAGTGGGAGATGGAGGTAGTTGCAACAGATAGTAGCTTGGGGTCTAGGCCAGGAAAAAGGAGGAGGGATCCGGGAGAAGACCAGGGGAGTAGTCCAGGTAGTTCAGGGCCTGGAAAGAGACGGAGGGACAAGGATAGGAGTAATCCTAGGTCAAAGATACCGATACCGATATTGATTCCGAGTGGGGCTGTTGGAGAGGAAGAGGACGCTGTAAACAATAGGAGACTAGAGGAGATAAATAGGGCGAGGGCCAAAAGTAAGTTGGTGGTTGCGGGAAGTAGCATAGTTCGGGGGATCGACAAGGTTGTCTGTGGTCCGGACAGTAAAAATAGAACAGTTCTATGCTTTCCGGGGGCTAAAGTGGAGGACCTGAGGGATAGAGTGGACGGTATTGTAGCTGGGTCGGGGCCTGATCCGGTAGTGGTATTACATGTGGGGTCCAATAACATCAGGGAGAGGAAATCAGTTCGTTTGGTGGACACATACAAGGACCTAATTAGTAAGCTACTTAGCAGGAATGCTCGGACCATCGTTTCAGGGGTGCTCCCCGTTATGGGTGGTGGGAATGAGAGGAACTCGCGGATTATGGCACTAAACGAGGAGCTGGAAGAGCACTGCAAAGACTTGGGAATACATTTCATTGACCACTGGGGACAAGGAGAGTTGTATGGGCGAGACGGACTGCATTTAAGTAGGATGGGTACAGACCTGTTGGGCCAAAAAATCTTGCAGGTGACTGGGCCTTTTTTGGAGAAAAGGGGGGTAGGGGACCACAGCCGATAACCCAGAGGGGCACAAATGCTGGGAACATAGGAAGAACAACAAACATGCACAATACAGGGACATACCAGGGTTATAATAATGTGCCAGTGATGACAAAAAAACAAAGATTCATTAAGTTTGGGTACTGCAACATCCAGGGTCTGCACAAGAAAGTAAGCGAAATATCAACAATGATGAACGAAGGAGACTTCGATATAATGGGTCTAAGTGAGACGTGGATACGACGGGATGAGCGGGTTGATCAGATGAAGGGTTGCGTGTGGATAGGAGCTGGGCGAACTGAGGGTCAGAAACGGGGTGGGGGTGTTGGCATCTACGCTAAAGAGGAATTACAGCCCTCATTGATTACAGATCTCACAGAAGCAAGGACTCAGATTCCAGTATTCAACGAAATAGTCTGGGCAAAAATCAAGTTAGGAAGCAGGAGTGTTGCCGTTGGTGTTGTATACTTAGCAGTAGAGGGAAGTAAGCCCGAGTGGAATGATTCAATATATACAACTCTTAGATCGAATATCACAGAGCTTGGAAGCAGAGGGTTCAGTATTGTCCTAATGGGGGACTTCAATGGGCACATCGGGGATAAGGAGGAGGGCATACAGGGAGGTGATAGGAAAATTAACACGAATGGGAGGAAGATGTTGGACCTTTCAAAAGAGCTTGGTTTAAAGATCCTGAACAGGGCTGCGAAATGTAAGGGTAAATGGACCTGGGAGAGGAACGATAAGAAAACAATAATTGATTATATACTCACTGACATTAGCGTATGGAGGGAGGTTATAGATGTAGAAAGAGATGATGAGGGAAAAAATGACTTGGGTAGTGATCACAACCTGATAACAGTTAAGATTATGGGCAAAAAGACGAAAAGAGACAGAAATACCTTCAAGGAAGTTTGGGGACTAAAACAAGGAGCCGACTGGAAGCAGTTTCGGGAAAAACTAAAACCAAATCTTGAATGTATACCTAGGGATGCAAATGTCCAGAGTATTTCAGATGGCATAGTAAATAGCCAAACAGAGGCAGGGAAGGATTGTATAGGAAGGGTGAGGGTCCCAACGAGAGAGCTTGGATACAGGGTTAAAGAGGGACTGAAAAAGGCTATAAAAGAAAGGAAGGTAAAATGCGCTGCTACAGAAGAAGTAGGAAGCTTAAATGGGTGGATAACAATGACACGAGACTAATGAAAGGAGAATATGAACTGGCACGGAGAAAGGTGAATGAGATAAAGAATAATAATAGAAAGGAGCGCAATTGCAGTCTTGCCAGAACAATAAAGAAAACGGGGGGTTCGAGCTCAAACGTATTTTGGAACTGGATAAATAAACGGGGGAAAAGTAGTGTGCAGAGTATCAAAGTGGATGGGGAAAGTACAGAAGATAAAGGCCGTATCGCTTCAGAGTTAGTCAAGCACTGGGAAAAGATAAACGATAGGCGATGGGGCAGTGGGTCCCCACCAAAAAGAAATACACTGGTGGAGGAGAACCTATCCAATCGTGTATGTAGCGAAATAACGGCAGAAGAAGTGCGGAACGTGGTCTCGAAATTAAAAAAATGGTAAAGCGGGAGGGACTGATGAAATTCCGAACGAATTCCTCAAAAATGGAGGGGAGGCACTTATTGAAGTCCTGACAAACCTTTTCAACCTGGCTCTGCGAAAGCAAGAGGTCCCCAGAGAGTGGAGGGAAAGTAAGGTGTCGTTCATACACAAAAAGGGGGATAAGGAAGTTCTAGATAACTATAGGGGGATATCAGTTAGAAGTAACATCGGAAAAGTATTCTGTAAGGTCATATACGGTAGACTAGAGGAAGTTATTGAAGAGAAAGGTTTTTTAGGAGAAATTCAAAATGGTTTCAGGAAAGGACGAAGAGTCACTGATCACCTATTTACACTCACCCAACTGATAGAATCAACAAAGGCTGAAAAGAAAAAGGTGTTTCTGGCATTTCTAGATGTGAAAAAAGCGTACGACCGAGTGTGGAGGGAAGGTATGTGGCGAAAGCTCGAGGGCATCGGACTGGGGGGTGACTTTGTGGGAATCATGAAAGCACTGTATACAGATGTGCAAAGCCAACTCAGTCTCGGGAGTATCACTACAAAACGAGTCCCTATGGATATAGGCCTCAAGCAGGGGTGTATCTTTTCACCGATTTTGTTTGCATTGTATGTTAAAGATTTAGGAGACGAACTAATTCAGAGTGCGGAGGGGGTAAATGTTGGAGACATAAAGATACCAGGCTTATTCTTTGCGGACGACATGGTGTTAATGTCTAGAACTGAACAGGGGCTAGAGAAACTGCTGGAAATTGTTGGTAGATATGGGAACACTTGGCGGCTCGAACTAAATGAAAATAAAAGCAAGGTAATACCCGTTGGACGCAAGGTAGATATGACGAAGAGATGGAGAGTGGGGGAGTTCTCAGTCCCCGAAGGGGAAAGCAAACAAATCACTGTAGGAGAAACGGGAGAGTATGAGTATCTAGGGGTAAGCATAAATATAACGGGAAGAGGGGTGTACAGAAATTACTCGGCCAAACTGATTCTGAAGGGGAAAAGAATTCTGAACCAACTAAAACTTTTAGGGAAAAATAGTTTCAATAAGGTCTTTGTGGGGAAAACACTGTGGGAGAGGGTGGGTTTACCAAGTATAACGTATGACACGGACGTGATTCCATTAAACCAAACCGTTATTAAGAAGTTGGAAAGTACTCAGAATGATGCCGGCAGATGGATAACAGGGTCGAGTAATGCTGCAGCTTTGGAAGCAGTAAGGGGGGAGCTTGGGTGGATGAAAATCAAGGACAGGGTAGATTTGGGAAAACTGTGTTACTTTAACTACTTGAGAAACCTGCCTGACAACCGGTGGTGCAAATTGATGCTCGATATCATTTGGAATTCTAATATAGAAACGGGGTGGTCAAAACATGTGAGGGAACTAATGGACAATTACTCTATAGAGGTCACAAACATAGAAGTAGGAATGAAAGAAGGCAAAAGGTTTGTCAAAGAGAGAGTCATGGAAGATTGCAATCGAAACTGGCGAGCAGGGGTTAGCGTGAAAAGATCACTGCAGGGGTTACAATATAAAGAAAAGCCAGCTTTTGAGAAGTACCTAGATGGCACCTTTGGAGGGTCACTGCTGTTCAAACTGAGATCAAGATCACTGGAGCTTCGGGGAACAATTGGGAGAGAAGGGGAAAAGGGATTCCAAATGTGCCACTCTGGAGTAGTGGAGACCCTGGAACATTTTCTCTTGGAATGCCCACAGTATATACCTCATAGAATAAAATTTACTGGAAGAATAATGCAGAAGTAGGGTGAAGAAACATAGGATAGATGGCTGAAGGGGGACACGAGGGAGAGGGTAGGAATGCTTATTGAAGAAATTGAAAAAGAGGAAGTGAGGGACACTATTAAGCAGTTTATATCTGAATGCTGGGAGGAGAGGAGGGGAAGAGGGGGTGGGGTGCAGGGGGAATGATGGCCTTCTCTTATGAGGACCGCGACAAATCAGCGGCTGGCCAAAGAGTTATTATTATTATATCTTAGCATCAGAACTTTCATTCATTCGCACTGATATTTTACAATGCCAAACGCTCAAGTAAATGCAAATTTTATTCCAGATGGCAGAGGAGGGAAATATTTTCGACAATCATAAGTTCAGCATCAAGACTTAAAAACTTCAAAGTATTCACTTGTGCTGTTGCCAAAAGAACTACCGAGCTACCATAAATACAGTAAATGACATGGTAACCACATTGTAACGCCAGTCATAACCATACATCCGACAATGGCAAAACCGCGGTAGATGTGTTCATCGCCGAATTGAAAGAGAGTCATGTGTGATTCCAACTTTATAACAACTATATACCAAGAGGAAATCGGAAGTATGTACACTTTTTTGTTATAAATTATAAGTTATTTGTTCCTGAATGTTTCGCATTTCTGACGGATTTGCCAAAAATGGACGAGAGGAGGTTTCTTAGAACAACTGAGTAATCATATAGAAGGCTGGCATCGGAAGCTGCAGCTGGTGTTAGCTGGGTCTCACCCCAACATATACAGGATGATAGAGTTTTTTAAAACCAGAACAGGCTTACCAGGAAGCAACCATACTACAACTTAATGCTTGTGGAAAATTTATGCCCAGGAATAGGAAGTACAGAAAGGTGGATTGCTCCATCCGGCATTTCCAACATCTTCTTCGGGAGGGTAATATTAGCCTCCTACAGTATTTAGATTCTGTGTTTCACAGCACCGGATTTCAATTTAAGATTCTAATTTGATTTCCATTCAATTAGTAAGGTTATTTATTTACTTATTACTATTATGAATTTTTTATTGTCATTTTTCGTCATTTTCCAGCCCTCTGCATTTGCAGTTAAATTCCCAACTAAACAAACCACTATGGAAACGATAGTCGGCATTTCTTTGATCAAGAAACGTTTCACACTTCTACCAGAACAGAGGCTGGGAAGACAGGACGATCCCGTTATAAAGGCCTAAGTCAGAGAACACGTGACCTAAAGTTGTGAGTAGGATTAAATAAGGCTGATCAGCCGATTGGTTCAATATATTTTGACTTTGAAGCTGCCCATTAAACATTTTGATTTATCCTCTTTAGATAGGATTAATAAGTTTGTTTGTAATTTTGTGCCGTAATGTGTGAGAATCTCTCAATAACATGAGACATGAAAAAAGTGTCACGGTCGTTCAGTGCAAGACCATACGGTTGCAGTGAAAATTCGAAAATGAAATTGAAATTTGATGTGGGACCATATATTTCTTTTCAGTTTATTTTTTTATGGATGATGTACTTTATGGATTTATTATGCCTCACGTTTGTAACATCAGCCGTGATTGGTTAATTTGACACCTTCTAAAAGTCATAGTACTGGAGTTTTGGGGCAAAACACGAGTACTATCGGAACGTTCTTCCCTGGAGACAAGAGAACAAAGAAAATGTAAGCTCCACTTCCATTGATCAGCGTCGATTACGCATGTTCTGGTTGGAATTTCTCAACACCAAACGCTGGCGCTGTGTCTGATTAACTTTTTTTCGTCACCGAAAGACACAAACTTACCAACAAATATATCATCTTCAGTGGGTGTGTTTTCAATTTTAACTGCAAACAATGAATTCCAAAGAATCAGAAATATTAAAAACTCACGTGTTGTTCACCACTTCAGTGAATCCTGAATATGAGTTATGACTTCAATCAATTATATTTCCACAAGTTTAGTAGGCTGCTCCTCGACCTCACTGAGCCTCTGCCTCAAGTTCAAAATAAATTGTTTCACTCCGCTTAATTCTAGCAACTCGTCAAAGAACGATGAATTTACAAATTATATTCCATTAATTTATAAGACTTATCACACAAGCATTAACAATGAATTATAACATGAACAGCATTCTGCAGTTGTAAACACTGGCATTTGGTGATATAGAAACTCCCAAAGCGACGGCACTTGTGACAAGTCATTTTCGAAGAGACGTCATTCGTTCGAAATGACGCCATGTTTTTGGATTCGACTACATTGTTATTACAAGACTGATGGCATGAACATTGCAGTTAACGCTTAACAATGAAAGTTATTTTTTGTTCGGCATAATAAAATAATTAGAACGTTTCTTTTCATGTTCTATCGGTCGATAGTACCTGAGTTTGTGTGATTTCTGAAATAAAACCTTCAGCAGCTTCGCTGCTTCAGGTTTTATTTCAGAAATCACACAAACTCAGGTACTATCGACCGATAGAACATAAAAAGAAACGTTCTAATATTATAATATGGGTAATTTTTTTCAAAACAACTTGGTGCATTGCACATAAAGTGAAAGGTTAGCAATGTTGTCAATGAGACTTTTTAAGGCTTTCATAACCTAGATTCACGCATCTAGCAGAGCCAGGGAAAGCAGCACTGCTTGTAGTTTGAGAACGACCGAGATACACTATTATCTTATCCGAATTGGTGAGCATTGTGTTTACGGACTATAGAGATCACACTTCAACACATTCTTAACTTTAAGATTGGCCATACTTGACAGGTAAGGCACGCTTCCAAGATAATCAAAATATTTAATTATTTGTCTTTGGAACTCATGGTAGTTTTTGGAGGGAATTTCATAATTCAATGTAATAATATGATTTGGTGTGAAGGGCCATCATGATTGCAGCAAAAGTCAACACCGGCGTAACATAATATTTCAATTTCTGTGTGCTCTTAATACTGCAGGTAAGATTATAAATATCTCATTTCTTCATTTTCACTACCTTCCTCTAACATGTATTTCCGCCCACCCGTGTCCCTTTATTTTTGTGTTATCAATTACACCGTAGCGTAGCCATGGCACTAAAACAATCTCAATTCAATGATCAAATATTACATGGGGAAAATATATATAGAAATTTTAGAGATGGAAGTATGTATTGTATTTCGGTGCCTTAGCCCGCCACCCCACCCCACCCCACCCCACCGACCTCCCTAAAATCGAAGCACGTGATCTGCGCCGAGAAACAACTAATGTAATTACAGATAAACAGAGGATATCTACGCTATGATAGTGAATATCGGGAATAATCTCATTCGTGTGGACCTGAAAGTATTATTTTTCACACGCGCACGCGCTCGGGAAAAATAAACTTTCAGGTCCACACGAATGAGATAATTCCCGATATTCACTGAAATAGCGTAGATTTTCTTTTTGGTATATGCTGCGTGACATTTTACTGCGCGATATTCAGCCCAATTTGACTGCAAACATTTTCAAGACAATAACAAAGATCTGCTGATCGTTCCTTCAAGGCGATGTTCAAGGCGACGTCATGCGCCGAAGCCTAACGTCATTTAGGAAGCTACTGAGGGATATTTCTCGATATTTCAAGATAATTTGCGATAATTTAGAGACTAGCACATAATAAAATACGGCATATACGGAGTGTTCCTTCTAGACGAAATATTCTCTCTAAACTCAAGCTAATTGCAATATAAACTTTTCCGTCGCAATATGGTATGTATGGGTGTTCTAAACAACATACTGAAATGACCCATTGATTGGGATGGGGAAATGCATCATTTTGGAGGAAAAGTGTAATTTTTGGTAGAAAAATGGTGAAATCTGGAATTCCCTCAGTCCTTATATTACTCGTAAATAAATACTAGTAATCTAATTTACGACCTAAAAATCCAGGTATGTATGTCCTTGATGACCAAGATACGTAATCCAATACTTTGGAATCCAAATTCTTCATGTTTAGGGTTAAAATGAGGAATATGAAAGACATTTTGCGACAATGGAATCTAATTCACATGCCTCGCGAATAACCAAAAGAACAAGAGATTCTGCCGCTGTGACTGCATTTTGGTATTTTCCCGTGATGTTAATAATTATTATTATTTATTAGGGTTTAACGACACTTTTACAACCAGGGTCACATCGTGTTGGTGACAGTTTTACGGGTGCACGAAGCCGGAGTACCCGGAGAGAACCACCGAGCAACGACGAGCAGCTGCCATCTCCCCAATGTCGCAACTCAGCACTGCAGCACAGGCAGGATTAGATTGGTTGAAGACATGCGCAACACCGGCGTGTAGGACGCCTAAGAACACGGCGTCATCGTGTCCCCATAGGACAATCGGGTGAAGGGCCTTGCCCAAGGACACAACGCGGGTCGTCCCGGATGGGGATCGAACTCGGGACCTCTAGCATAGAAGTCCAACAGTCTACCACTGAGCCACCGCGCTCCCTCTACATTGCTTAACTTCGGTGATCTGACGAGTACCGGTTACGGGAATGCCACCGCCCCCCCCCCCCCCCCCCCCCCGTGATGTTAATCATAACCTCTAGATAATTTCTCCTGACGGCCTCTTAACCCTTTACCCAACGTAACGATCAAAACCGACCAGCGCTATTCTCAAATATCGCCAATTACTTTTCATTATTTTTTCTCTCAAAAACAAAGGTTATGACCCCTCGCTGGAACGAGCTCGTCGAGTTCGTTCCAACGAGGGTTCATAACCTATGTTTTTGAGACAAAAACTGAAAAAAAAATTAGTTATTCAAGATTTTTTTTTGCAAGTGTCTTCTGCTTTTCATGTTCGGTTGAGATGCATTAGGTCAAGGAAGCTTGAAGTAGAGCTGCGGGTAAAGGCACAAGGCTGTAAGGGGGGGGGGGGGGGGGGACTATAAAAATGGTGAATTCTAAAGAGGCTGATCATAGGATACCTGGAAGTAGTCACGGTTCATACTATCAGTAGTGGACGACTACTGATATTATGTACCGTGACTACCTCCAGGTATCCTATATGATACCTGGAGGTTGTCACGGTACATACTATGACTACTTCCAGCACCCTCCACTGTATTGGGTAAGTACAGTGGAGGGTGATAATACGACAGACAGTAGAAGACACGGTGAAAGCCGGTGGTAAGACTTCCAGGAGCTGTATAAGATCTTGGGAATCCCACTTACGGAATCACACTTATGGGGTCATTTTGCGCTATCTATTTGGTACTCCTAAATATCTTGTGTGAATGAGTAAAAGCATGCTGCATGGGAAATTTATGGCCTATCATAGCATAATATTGCTTCAGGGATGGGGTGTCGTTTTTGAACTCATTGATGGAAGTCTTGTGAGAATGAGTAAAAGCATGTTGCATGGGAAATTAATGGCATATCATAGCATAATATTGCTTCAGGGATGGGCTGTTGTTTTTGAACTCATTGATGGTGGCCAGCATAAGACCTTTTAGTATTGCATTGACAAGACGGCCGTAGAATTTTTATTTCGTCTCTGTTCTGTTCTCACACTCAGATAATTAAGCTTTCTATGAATGGTCGGTTTTTAGTATATGGACTGAAAGACGTACGTGGACTTTTTATTCTTTTCAGATATAAATATGATATAATGGTCCGATGGCTGTACTTTTTTTCAGTAGATGTATATACGACCTCTATGCACGCCACTACACCTTTATTTTCCCATTCCCTCCTTTATTTTTTCTACGCTCGTCTTCAGTCGTCTTTTAGTGCGACCCCATTATTAATGGCGCATATGGTCTGCAGACTCTACTTTTAGCAATGACAAGTCACTAAAATGTGGTGTAGTTCCACTCCCAGATTGAAAGAAGCTTAACCAAACTTTTATTTTATACTCACACCCCGACGGCACGGTATCGTACTGGCCTGGGTGTACACCTTTTAGTGAGGTCGTAACAATAAAATACACGCAAAGCCGTATATACAATATGGGTTTAAAACGGGTTGCTACTTGTATTTAGAAAATTGTGAAAAAGATCGGTTAAGTAAATTACGCAAGGGGATTTTCATAATTGCGCATTTGGTGGTTTCTTTGATTTTTGATACGCAATCCAATTTATTTACTCATATTTTTGCGTTTTTTTTGCGTTTTTTTGCATATCTTTATTGCGTAAATACGCAAATACGTTGATTATTCGGAGTTTTGGTCGTATGTGTTGCGTGTACGTTTTACATTTTTACATAATCACATATCTCTCTTGCAAACATGTGTTCACGTGTTGTATGTGTTGTGCGTATATTGCTACACGTTGTGAACTAGCGCATAACTACATATAGGAAAGTCAGAATAGACAGACACATCTTGGGAGTCATATCATAGGCAGAACCGGTCAAGGGACGGAGGGAATGAAGCCTGGAATAGACAGAAGCCGAGGCTTCTAGGTAAATCCGAACCAAATAACAGTTGTCGGGTCCTTTACTGAAATTAGTTATACTCTTATACAATCGAACACGCCTCTAAAGGGTCAAGAGGACTACATGCTACACTTATAATGAGAAATCTGGGTGAATAAAGTTCGTTTCGCTGATGTTTGGTCGTTTTAGGTAGCTGTTGGATTGTTTTTGGTAATTATATATACCTCTGTACAATGAAACGCATCCATAAAACACCCACTACTACATAAGAAGCCTTTATCAGCCAATAGCAAAATGTGCTACACTAACAAGGAGTATTCTTGGGGAATCCGAGCGAAATAAACAATTGTCCGGTCAATTTGGGAAATTAGATTTACTCCCCTTGAATGGAACACACTCTTCGAACATTCTCCATCTTATTAGAGGCTTTGGAGTCATATAACAACCACGTGTCACCATAGAAGACAAAATAGTGACCTGAACAAAACGGACGACGGAAACACATGTCGCCCTAACGACACGTGCTGTGCATGCGCACTGACACAACCTATCACGATTATATATTATATATACATGGCCACCCACGCGAGCTACCGTCACAGCCCCATATGGCGTAACTAGGTTACGTGAGTATGATGTCACTTCCATCCCCCGCTCTCCCCTCGCAGATGTGGGACGAAACCACAGTACATACTACTTCACAGAGTTACAAGATCCCAGGCCACCAGTTTACCTCTGTACGAAATTCGACACAGCTATGGTCTGGAACCAGTCTAGCCCTTAAATAGGTCATCGCGATTCTACGGTTCGAGTTTCTTGACCAATCGATATATTCCGGATGACTGAATCTGAATTTTGTTTTTATAAAGATCCCTTTTCTGTGAATCTGAGCAAGAAAGGTTGCTGAATTGAGATCAAGATTTCATAGAGGTCAGAGGTCAACAAGTCCGTCTCTACTTTTACATCACAATCAGAAATGAAGATTCACCACAGCCGTAGTTTTATGATTATGTCGGATAGCTCAATAAATATAGAATAAACGTATAGTGTTTTGAAGTAAAAAAATATTCTACGAGTGGGATTAAGTATGAAACCGACGAGCCTCTGGCGAGTCGGTTGCATTCTTAATTCTACGAGTAGAATAATCTTTTTCCTTGAAAACACTATACGTTTATTTTGTTTATCCCCTAAATCTTTTACAGGGCAGTCGCGGTGAAATCGTGCTGTTACTCGCTTCAAAACACAGCGAGAAGTGAGGAGCACATAGGTCCAATTCGCTGACAAGCATTATTAACGAAAATAAACAAGGCGCACTGATACATTTCTGCCTAAAAGTAATTCCCCTACAAACTTGAGCTAAACTTGCAAAAATACTTGATTAAATGAACAATGGGAAGTGTTTTCTACTGGCATTGTGGAATACTTTCAAAAAGGTTTAAAGAAATCAACAATTGAACTGGTAATTATACTACACGAATGCGGTAGAGGTCAGAGGTCAACAAGTCCGTCTCTACTATAGGAATAAATTCTTTCAGTGTTAAACCTATGGGGAAAATGTATCACCCTGCTAGGTGAATAAAGCAAAAATTTATCCAAGGCTTTTATTGTTCGAAAAAACAGACATTTATGGGATCAATTATGTTACTTTCTTGACGTTTTCAAGGGGAATTAAAGACTTATTGATTACCATATATATAACTGGTGGGGGAAAGAATACCTCATATCTTTGTAAGTAACGACAAATCATATTACATCGAAGGTCATTTGCGCGCAAATTTCTATAAAAAGTGGGCCAACAAACAGCCCATAACAGCGTGTAATTCTAACAGAATTAGACTGGTGGCCTAAGAGTTTGCCAGAGTTGGTTTGGCAAGAAAGTAATATTCTGTTAGCCGATACAGATTTCTACCCCCCCTTCCCACCAGCCTTCGACCAGTTCTTCGTGTGTGGTAGAACACAAGATCGGTTTACATGATATAAATTTCCTCTCTTTCCATGTACCCAGATCGAGGCAAACCTATATACAACAAAAATGTAAAAACAAACAGTTCGGAAATATACAGTTGAAACTAGAGGTCCTGTCACTGTTAGCACAGAAAATGCCCGTTCGTTAATGCGCACCTTAATGCAGAAGAATGAAGTAGTCTGAAAAACGCAAGAACGTTTGCACTGTGCAATGCCAGACATAATGCGCTATTATTGTTGTCGGTAACAGGGGCGGCGGAACGATTTTCAAAGTGAGGGGGCTGGATCGGTCGATGGATGGTCGTCGGTATAACGGGCCGACCCTGGTTCGGCCCGTGGTACGAAAATTTTAAATTCCAGGGTCCCAAAACCCCCATTTCCCTGCATCTGAGCGGATAATTTGAGATTTTTCAGGAGATGTATTTGTTCACACTTTGAGAGCCGCTTAAAAACGTCGGTAAAGCATACAGTTGTGGCCTATTTATCAGCTTTGGTCGTAACGACCAAAGCTGATAAATAGACATCACCTGTTTGCTTTACAAGACTTTAACAGCAAGTATAATGTATGTGGATTATCTTGTCTGGGGGTGGATTTGGTACTTGAATGTCTGTAAGATTACGATCTATTAAAGTTAACCGATTTTTTAACAGACTGTATACATTTTAGCGTTTGCTGCCACTTACTGCAAAACATGATTCGAAATCCATCGAAGCTGAACCAGTGCGAGAGAAACATACATAGCTGGCGAAAATATGGGGGAGGCTCAGGATCCGCCCCCTTGTTTCACCAGTCATTGGTTGTGTTAAAATATGTGCATACAAAAAAACATGGCCCGGCAAAAAAGTGGTGGGGCTGAAACCCCCCAGCGCCCCCCCCCCCCCCCGGTTCCGCGGTAATGGGTAATGAAATGAACTGAACAAATATTATTATTCATTTATTTATTGGTGTTTAAGGTCATATAACTGAACAAATAAAACAGAAAGAAAATATTGAGACTTCAGTTTGTGGAAGGTTGATTACTACAAAATCGCCATGGCGCAGATGTTTCACTCAGTAATTATTTAAAATTTCTGAGGACAAGACACAAGAAACACTTGCAAATCGGTGGTCCAGGTGATGAAAGTTTGCAAGTGTTTTTCGTGCTGTTACGAACAATTATAAATACTCTATAATTAATAATCCACCCTCTTCATTCTGTATATGCAGTCGATGTTTAATATCTATTTACGCCATTACATAGTAGAGGTTTGGGGTGATGCTAATGGTCTCTATTTACTAGTATAGAATTGTTGGGCACACTGTTTTTCTACGGGAATTGAGTTACATTAATGGGGCTGTTTGAGCTTGATTGGGATAAAATTTGCACTTACTCGGCACGCTATTACTTTAAAACAGTGCATAACACAGTGGCAGGAGTTCCAGTTTCAACTGTTCAATTCTGTTCGACCATATTCCTCACATCAGTTGACTGATTCTCTTGCTATACCTGCCCTTCAAAACATGTCTATTGTTGTTGGATCCTGCATCGCCTCTGCTCGTGTGGATAGTGCAACAAAACCTTTGACATCAGTGTGCAAATGAATAAAGGTTGTTTGCAGAGGCGGATGTGGCCAAGAAAGGTTACCAGAAAATGAACTAAGGGGGCCCCGGATCCGGAGAGATTTTTGATTTTTCGAACTGAACGAACGCTGCTTCCTTGATTCTGGGCGATTAATAGCAGTTCACACAGGGGACGTTGCGATGGAAGTTTTGTATCACCTGCATTGCTTATTCGGCAAAAATGGTTGCATAGGAAGGAGTGGGACTCATCGGGAAGATATGAGAAATTTTCTGAGCGATCAATTGCAGACGAGACTGCTGGTATATCGAAATGTCCTCTATGTTGCACGTGCAGTCTATGAGGTAAGATATCCATTTCGCCTCTTGGTCATTTTCACGAAATTTCATGCACCATCTGTTGAAGGGCTGCATTAATTTTGGGGCCCTAGGAGGCACTCAATATTCCCGGTGAACCATTTGGCCAGTCCGCCTCTGATTGTTTGTTGAATTACAAGTCATGCGCAAGCTCTTGAATGGTATTCGAATCTCACCCTGTAAACACTAACTAGTACTAACTTAGTTCCAGGCAAAGGAGACTTTAATGATGTAACTTTATTAAAATAATATAACAATTCAGAACCGTTATAGTATTTATATAATGTCAACAATTTTCTGGAAAGGCGTGTGGTGGCGAAACAAACAACCCCCAACCACGCCTCTAGGAATAATTATATGCAATCACTGTGACAACACAGATTCCAGATCAAACACAAAATCTACCACGCAATTACCTCAGCGTGGAAACGGATAGACTAGCATGAAATCAGCGAGCACGAGAAACTCTGTTTACCGCCGCCCCACTCTCCACCCCCCGAAAAGATGTCGTTAAATAAAAGAATAGAATAGAATAGAATTGATGCCGGGACAGATATCAGCTGCTGCTCGCGACTGGAACCTGCCCCGACTGACTCATTTGAATAACAATTGTGAACATTCCAACAACGTCGACTCCAGAACAGGCACAACAAATCCCACTAACATCGTCACCCCCAAACTGAAAATGGACAGCCCAAAGCGGAGAGCGTCAGATATTCTGTCCGCCGCCTTCACACCGAACAAATGGCGGCATGGTTGCTGGGGTGTCTTTTCTCTATTCCGCCAAGACTCCCCCCCCCCCCCCCCCCCCCCCCCCCATTTGGCTTGTCTCGTCCTGGCGGAGTCCAAATTTTCCATCGACGGAGACTGTTATTGAGCTCCGATTCATGCGATTAATGTATGGGGCGTCGAACCTTCGCCAAGCTTTTGTGTCTCCATTAACTGGAGAGTTTTGTTTGCTGGATGTGTACAAAACAGACTATACGTATAGATGAGGGCCTTATTAACTCAGTCAATGTCAAGGCATCACGAGCTTCATACCATTCTTGCCCGAACATCATCATCAAACGCCCCTGACAAAACCTCTAAATGGGCTGATCGAGCAGGAGGCAGACTATACCTATCTATGGGTGATACGGTCGAGTCGGAGTGGAACCATTACAAGTTATAGACTGTACTTGTTTGAAGACCACCAACAGACACCTTCCCCAGAACTACAGTCCCAACTGGCTAAGCTGAAGGCAGCCTGTAGTTGTCAATGAGGGCCGCCAGTGTGTTCGCACAGAAACAACATTACAAGCGGCATACTCTACGTGCTAGACCCAATGAGTTTTGAAATCACGGCTGACTAGGTTATATGACAGCCGGTCTGCAAGTTAGCCATCTTATTTCGGTGGCGGCTGATCCGCCTGAGTCAGTTTTAAGGTTTGTTCTATTTGTATTTCCAACGCAAAACTAGTGTCGCCATGGTGTTCTAGTAAAACCCAAATAACAAATTATGTTAAGTGTTTTAGTTTGATAGTCTGTGTTAACAGATGCAGACACGAGCCCGCCGAAAACAAAATAACTTTTCAGTATATATATATAAACATAAACCGGCGTCAACCTTCGGGAATAGCAACAAATTTAATGTCAGCTAGCTGGAAGAAATTAATGGTTTGCAGTAGCTTGGAAGGTTCGCAAATGGCGTTGGCGGCTCACAACGACTGCTACGGGGTTTAGTGACCGACTCGTTATAAACAAAGTATCTGTTTTAGTGTGCGCAAACCAAAACACAACGCTGTTGTCATGCTGATTCCCTAGATAAACTAGAGGGGGTATCAGTACCCCGTGGCTCACCAGCAGGTGGCCAATGTAAAGGGGTGGCTGGAGTAAAAAAAAAAGTCCAAAACCTGCACACAAAAGTCCAAAATTAAAGTAAATAAGCAGCTAAAGGGTTAAATAATATAATAACAGCCCCAAGAAGCATACTAACATAAAATAGGAACCATGGCAATATGCCACAAGGTAAGTCTCCACTTTGAAGAAAAGAAAGACAAACCTCAAAACCTGCACATAAAAGTAAAAAAAAATATAACATTTGTTTCAAAGGGTTAAAATTGAGAAAACTACCCTGCAAATGTCACAGTAACCAAAATGGCAATATACCAGTAAGGTGAAACTCTACTTGAAAAATATCCACTTGGAAGAAAAGAAAGACAAACCTCAAAACCTGCACATAAAAGTCAAAAAAGTATCACATTTGTTTCAATGGGTTAAAATTGAAAAAAAATACCCGGATAATGTCATAGTAACCACCATGGCAATATGCCAGTAAGGTGAAACTCTACCTGAAAAATATCCACTTGGAAGAAAACAAAGAAAACCTCAAAACCTGCACATAAAAGTCAAAAAAGTATCACATTTGTTTCAAAGGGTTAAAATTAAGAAAAATACCCTGAAAATGTTACAGTAACCACCATGGCAATATGCCAGTGAGGTAAAAGTCCACTCGAAGAAAAAATATGAAAACCTGTACACAAAAGTCAAAAACCTGCGCACAAAAGTCCAAAATTAAGGTAAATAAGCAGCTAAAGGGTTAAATAATATAATACTAGCCCCAAGAAGCATCCTAACATAAAATAGGAACCATGGCAATATGCTACAAGGTAAGTCGGCACTTCGAAGAAAAGAAAGACAAACCTCAAAACCTGCACATAAAAGTAAAAAAAGTATCACATTTGTTTCAAAGGGTTAAAATTGAGAAAACTACCCTGCAAATGTCACAGTAACCACAATGGCAATATACCAGTAAGGTGAAACTCTACTTGAAAAATATCCACTTGGAAGAAAAGAAAGACAAACCTCAAAACCTGCACATAAAAGTCAAAAATGTATCACATTTGTTTTAAAGGGTTAAAATTGAGAAAAATACCCTGAAATGTTAAGGTAACCACCATGGCAATATGCCAGTAAGGTAAAACTCCACTCGAAGACAAAATTTCAAAACCTGTACACAAAAGTAAAAAACCTGCACAGAAAAGTCAAAAAATGTACACAAAAGTCAAAAATTCAAGTAACTAAGCATGGAAAGGGTTGAATAAAATATTACTATCCCTGAAAAGCATGCTGACATAAAAAAGCAAAAAAACAAAAAATCAAAACCTGCACACAAAAGTTCAAAATGAATGAATCCGGACGCCGACGCCGACGCCGACATGAGGGCTATGCCATAGGCTCACACAACTATCGTTGGTGAGCCAAAAACAAGTGTGCCCAAACCAAAACTTAACGCTGTCGTCATGCTTGATTCCTTGGATAAAAACAAGTGTGCGCAAACCAAAACACATCGCTGTTGTCGTGCTTGTTTCCCTGGGTAACAAAAAAACAAGTGTGCGCAAACCAAAACACAATGCTGTTGTCATGTCTGATTCCCTGAGTAAAAAAAACATGTGTGCGCAAACCAAAACACAACGCTGTTCTCATGCTTGATTCCCTGGATAAAAAAAACAAGTGCGCGCAAACCAAAACTCAGAGCTTTTGTCGGGTGCAATTAGCCGGATATACACAGAACGACACGTACGAGTGCCAGCGCGGAGGGATAAAAACGAGAGGCCTTTTGCCTCTCGTTTTATCCTTTTTTATGTTTCCGTGATTGCATAATTGCCATATCGTTTAACCCGTTCACACGTGCGTGTCGTTGTGTTTATTACATGCCTTCACGTCTTAAAAAACAATTATTAGAAGGACACAGCAATTCATTTGACATCTATCATCAAAAAGAACATATTTTATCGTCAACCAAATTTGCGTACTCATACTCTTCTTCTTCTGGATATCCATTACCCCCTTCATACATCGATTCTATTTCTTCTTCGCTATTTTCATACACATTAGACTCGCCATATCCTTCAATTTTAGACATTTTATTTAGTTATTTCGCAGTCGGATCAGTTTCGGGTGACAAATCGTCTGCTCAACAATTTCCGTTCGGCACATGTGTGCGGAACGGATTTTCATTTTCTGCATGGTTTAGGGTTGCTGCAGCGGGGATTTCATAGAACAGGGGTGTAATAAAAAACCCAATGTCATCTGCCAACTGTGATTGGTGGGTTCTCGTAGCCTGATTTCTGCCCTTCAAACGCAAGCAATGATCCAGATTGGAAAACCGCACAATAGGCAACTCTTCAAGGTCGATATCTGTAGACCAATATCTTGTTGGAGAAAATCCGATAAGGAACGTCAGTCATCAATAACCGATGGTACATATCATAACAAATTAATCTGATACGCTTTCTGAACACACCCAAAATACGTAAAGCTCCGAAATCTCTGATGAACTTACCATTATCAGTGATTTCTAAAATACCATGATCATGAGATACGAAAATAGAGCCAAATTCTTCATTCCAACACATAACTGATTGCGTTAAAGACGTATGCCTATGCAGTAAAGAAAACTTTGCTTTTAAAACAAATAGTTCGGACTTCAAGTCGCTTGATAAGGCAACGATTGAATTATCACCAGAAACAATAACAATATTTCTGGTTGGTACTGCTATTATGCACGAAGGATACTTGAATATTTTGTCCGAGGAACAAATCAATTCGCCTTCTGTTGTTATCCTCACAACTGGGTTTCTATTCTCAAAACACACGACAAAACTATCTTCCAATCTTGCGACTCCTGTACACTTTCCGGCGTGTTTTATTGGTATCGAGGAAATTTCAGAGAAATCATTGTAATTATAGGTTACCAGTTCATGGCTCCCAACAGCTATAGTTATCATATCTTTACAGAAACACATATCAAGTGGCTTATCTGATACTACTTGTTCTTGCATTGCTTCCTTTTTCTTGTACTTTGTAAGTTTCCCTCCATAACCAGTGGCAAAACAAACTACCAATAGCTCTCCAACGTGATCTGGTGGAACTAACACTGCTATCACTGAACCATTCAATGTTATTATCTGTTGTTCATGTAACGCTGTTGAAGACAATATACACGAGTAAATATATTTTCATCGTCACGTTTATTATGTTCTGCGTTTTCAAGCTCTCAAACCAGCAAACGAATTATGTATGGGGATCAAGGCTGTTATGGTCTGGAACCAGTCTTGTTATTAAATATTCCATCGTCTATGTTTCGAATCAATCGTCTGGAATATTTCAGTTGGTTGGAAAAGGGAACCTATGGTTCGCTTCTCCGACCAACTGAAATGTTCCATCCGACTGAATCTAAACAATAAACACCTTTCCAATAATGAACGACGACTGATAAAAATTACGACTGGTTAATAGTAGTCGTAAATTCGCCGGACGTTCAAAAAACTTTTTCGCAGAATTGACAACCACGAATCCGTTTGTTTTTCGCAATTTTCTCGTGTTCCGCGGCGACGAATGATTTGATTGTCAGTAAGAGATGGAAATTTAGGTCATATGGCTATCACACTTTAAGGACATAATCTTGGAGTGCCCCCCCCCCCCCCCCCCCCCCCCCCCCACACACACACATTAACGATCTCAAACTTTTTGCAATATGATATATCGACGTGTTTTAATGAGAAATCGTAATCGTAACTACGGATAAGAGAAAACAACAGCTGATAGGAAGAACACAAATTCCAGTGACGTAGTACTACCCCATTCGCAATTCTCATCAGTATTTATTTATTGGGGTTTAAGGTCTCATACTTATGCACAATGGCTAATCGTGACCGCGACAGTTTTACAGGTGGAGGAAGTCGGAGTACCCGCAGGGAACCACCGAGCAACGACGAGCAACTATCAGCTCCTCAACATTCTAACTCTGTTCAAGCTCCGCTGAAGCAGAGTTACAGCGGTTGAAGACATGTGCACCATCGACGTGCAGTACGCCTTAGTACACGGCGTCATCGTGCCCCCATGTAGGCAACCAGGATAAAGTTCCTTGCCCAATGACTCAACGCGGGTCGTCCCGGATGGGGATCGAACTCGGGACCTCTAGCACAGAAGTCCAACAGTTTACCATTGAGCCACCGCGCTCCCAATTCCCATCAGTCGTCGTTCATTGTGTGAAAGGCCTCTAATATCACAAACATTCATTTTCTTTGAATAAACGCAAGAACTGTTTCTCAACGAGACTTGATTTAACCCTTTACCTAACATGAAAAGCAGACGACACTTGCAAAAAAAATTCTTGAATAACTAATTTTTTTCATTTTTTGTCTCAAAAACATAGGTTATGACCCCTCGTTGGAACGAGCTCGACGAGCTCGTTCCAACGAGGGGTCATAACCTATGTTTTTGAGACGAAAAATGAAAATATTTTGAAAATTAATTAGCGATTTTTGAGAATAGCGCTGGCCGGTTTTGGACGTTACGTTGGGTAAAGGGTTAAGCGATATTTCAGTGACTTTACCGGTACTATTAAACATGTTTGTTTTAAAAATAAGTTATGAATGACGACTCATCACAGCTGTAGTTTTAGGATTGCACCTCGTAGTTTCTTTACTTGTGTTAACCCTTTACCCAACGCAGGCGATATCAAAATTTATTATTTTAAATGTCATTTGTTTTAATTTTTCAAAAAATTTAAACAAAACCATATCATGTGACCCCTCGTTGGAACGAGCTCGTTCGAACGAGGGGTCACATGATATGATTTTGTTGAAATCTTTTGGAAAATAATATTTTTTCAACTGCTGAATTTGCATATTACGCGGGCGGATGCGGCCGATTCGTTGGGTAAAGGGTTAACCCTTTGAATTCGTAAGACCGATTTTGCGGTCCAAGGCATAATTTCGTCCCATTTTTGTCTTATTATGAGAGGCCTATACACGGAGCATTGATCATAAAATAATAACAGCAGTCTGCAACCAGACGGCTGCAGACTACAGTTATTATTTTATCCTCCCTGTATATTGATATTGAACAGACCCATCTCACTGTAAGTGTACTCAAAAGTGATACCATTCCAGGAAACAAGCGTTCAAGGGGCTAATATCGTGATTTTGCAACAGGCCTATTTATTGTTTAGTATATATAATATGAAAATACGTGACACGTAGTGGTACACACCCAATAATATTGTTAATGTTTATGAATTATAAAGGGTACGTGAATATTCAACAGGGTTCAGCAGCTCACCGCAAATCATATCTTCAGCGTGAGCCTATTATACACCGGGTGTTATTATATCGACAGTTCCCAACTGAATGCAGATCCACAAGATGGCCCCCATAAACTACTACACTACAATATGCAGCTTCAAGCAAGAATTTGACAAGCTCAACCGCATAAGGATAGGAGTATTCAAAATTAGCAGAATATGACACAAATAGCAGATTCTGATACCACGGCACTCACCCCAATACGGGGAGCCAACATCTGTCATAACATTAAGCTTTACCAACCTTACTCTCCGAGCAAAGGTAGGGGACTCTCACTGTCGAGTGAGGGGGTCTATTCTACCCCAGAAACGCACAGAGGAAAATCAGTGGGCAAACAAGGAGACAACAACACTTAGTAGTATCAAGGAATTGCCAAACTTGCTCACATATGGAACAGAGATATCATACATGATAACATTTTCTTATCGCCAGAATTGCCGAAAGATTTGTGTACGCAAGGTACATGGCACATATTATAAAAAAATCAGTGCTTATTGTCCTGCAAAATATCATTCATATATGTGCATACTAGACTAAAACTAAGCATACTGAGCTGGGGAAATATTAAGTTTTACAAACGTGGCTACTGGAATCACGCAAGAGAATTCTTATGCACACGTGTCTACCTCTATTGATGGTCAAAAATGCACATGAAAAAATCTTTACTATTAGAGGTCACTATATCTTCAGGTGCAACCAGTGTAGAAACATGGACATGGTAGAGTTATAATCACAATAGGACCATGAAGTAATTTTCATGAGTAATTGTATGGGACGTTTTCGATTCGTTCTAAATAGTTGTTTTTGTCAGAAAACAATAAAATATCAACCAGGGTTCGAGTTCAAGATCTTGAATGACTGGACAACTTGACTATAATACACAGAACCCGTCATATTGTTTGTTTGATTGGGGTTTACGTCGATTTCTAAAACTATTACTCAAGCAGATCCAATGGATGACCCGAGGAATCCATCAACCACTGGCAAGGAACTAACAAGCTCATCCACACTGGCATCTCAATATGTGGACTGAACAAATTCCTCAGAAATTGCTACATCAGCAGCCTCAGACACAAAATGAACAGCCAGTCTATCACTGTTGTGCATTAACCCTTTACCTAACATGAAAAGCAGACGACACTTGCAAAAAAAATTCTTGAATAACTAATTTTTTTCATTTTTTGTCTCAAAAACATAGGTTATGACCCCTCGTTGGAACGAGCTCGACGAGCTCGTTCCAACGAGGGGTCATAACCCATGTTTTTGAGACAAAAAATGAAAATATTTTGAAAATTAATTGGCGATTTTTGAGAATAGCGCTGGCCGGTTTTGGCCGTTACGTTGGGTAAATGGTTAACAACCAGGCTACCAGAGGCGGACCTATTATACCCTGGCCCCTGCGGGGTTTGAACCCATCATCAACCTGATCCATCCGAAAACAGGTGGTCATGCTACAAATAAGAGAAAACAAATGACAGCAAGGGAAGTACGGGTCACGTGTACATATTTTTCAGGGAATTCCCAACAAAACACACCAATGGTCAATTGTATTTTTTGGGTCCAAAGTCATCAAATCGCCCTCTTTATTTACATGGAACATTCAGCAGTAATGCAAGATGTCAGTAGAGTGTTTCAGACGTTCATACAAACAATATATTTTCCCAAGGCTGCTTTGTTTCAGGGATTGCATCAATTCCGAGTGCAACTGTTCAAGGTAGGTAACTCTAATTCAAATATTTAGTACAGTCATACCTTTTATCAAACTCAACCCTACCAAACATACATTTTATCTCTTTCGTGTGATAAAAGAGTCATTTCTGCATGAGAATTCAACTTTTGGCTTCTGCTGAGTTAAACACGTGGGAAATGTATTTTTTTTGCAGAAATGTGTCAAACTGTGTCAAATGATCGTAAATGACTGGTATTGCCTCCAATAGTTTCTTCTGCCCTGTTACCTAATGAGTAAGCTGAGAAGGATAAGAATTCACAGCTTTCTTTGAAAACTACCATAATCCTAAACTAAAACTAAAATCTGCAACAGCTCAAAATACTTTTGGGAAAATCTGTCTCATTTCTCCATACAGGAAGAGAAATAGTGTCCCAACCGCCAAGAAACAACATGAATGTCAATTTTGTTTCAAACATTTGGGTTGCAGCTATATTATAATTACCCAATATCAATAGGCAGTGCCATTTTATCCTAACTACTGATGTCAAGTTGTCTTCTACATAATAATGTCAAATATAGCCTTGAAGGTGGCCCCACTATATTCCTCTTTTCATAAAAAACTATGATGCAATTCATAAATTAATTGATGTTGACACAAAACAAATCTCTCGTGATATTAAATTTCCCATTTGCGATAATTTTTGAAACACAGTCTGGTTTCTGAAGACAGTTCACATTATGTTTGATGAATATTTTGCAATTTTTGTAAAAAAGGCACAAGTTTTCTCAGTTAAGGCACCTTGAGTCAATGGCATGGTACTAACAATGCATAAAGCACTCATTTTTTTTTCCAACAGTATGACCAATACCGATCCTGTGGTATTTTATAGCACCGTTAAAGTGACCAAAACCATCAAATATTGATTCTGAAATGTTGTGCTTCTTCTACACGCACCCATAGGGGCACTTTCACAACCTTGGATTAATCCCCGCAGGCACCCATTCTGATA
This sequence comes from Pictodentalium vernedei, assembly GCA_031216915.1. NCBI lineage: Eukaryota > Metazoa > Mollusca > Scaphopoda > Dentaliida > Dentaliidae > Pictodentalium > Pictodentalium vernedei. Next base: position 533,584,296 of record CM062295.1, on the reverse strand, counting down.
AAAAAAAGTGCGAAATTGTGGAAAATATGTTTCCAAAGGAGGGTAGTATGAAAAATAGTCAGCTGCCAGTTATTACTCAGTAGACCCTGAGTGATGCAGTCCCAAAACAAATCATTAGAAAATTAGAGTGTATGCTATTAACTCCAGTTTCCAAAGACATGTTGTACAGTCTTTCCAGTTGTTTCTCATCAGCTTAGGGATTCAGTATGGTTGGGAGGGGTACTTGATTCAAGGAGAGAACAATATTTCATAATAGTTACTGTAGTTTTGTGCTGTAACATAGGAACCCTGACAACACTAGTACTAGACTACTATGTTGGAAGCTGTGTACACATGCCATTCATTCACTTTGGCAACTTCAATATGTTATTTTTTCTACTGTACCCCCACCCCATCCCAAAATTTGTTTTCCAAAATACTCTTTCAATGAAGAAATTGTTTTGTAACACTTTTAACAGCATAATATGGAGAAAACTTTTAAATACCAGTGAACGGAAGTGCAATATAGGTTTTCTGGCTATTTGTTTGAATGGAGATTTTGGAGGGGATTGGAAGATTGGAATACCCCTCTGTCCCTGATACTATGAGGGGGAACCATGGTTTAAATAAACGTGTTAATATGGTAAAATAGGCTGTTATTTGACAATTGTCAGAGGTTATAGGGTGCTCCTGGAGGCTACCCTTGCTCAAGATGTGAATTTGCTTGCATTAACACCTTACTTTTGGCAATATCTAACCTTTATTACTGCCAACTGTTACAAAATTTAACTTTTCAAAACTGTAAAATAGTATTTAAACGTGTGTGAACATTTAAATGTGAAATAATCTCCTAGAATAATAATTAAATAAAGTTTGGACGCCAAAACATGTATTTTCGATAGGTATCACAGTACTAAATATTTTCCCATAGGCGACCAAGGCAAAAAACAAAATATGATCGCATCACTTTAATTTTGGCATTCAAATATCTTTGTCAAGTATAGTCCTTCAAACAACTTTTTCTGACCCGAAAAACAAATAAAAGAGAAAAATTGACAGGAAGGGAAGTACAAGTCACATGCAAATATTTTTCAGGGAATTCTCAACAAAACACCCAATATTCAATTGTATGTTTAGGTGCAAAAATTCATCAAATCACCCTCTTTATTTATCTGGAATATTCAACAATAATACAAGATGTCAGTGGAATGCTTCAAACGTTTATTTAAACAATAAACAATATATTTTCCCAAGGCTGCTTAGTTTCAAAGACTGCATCATATTCGAGTGCAAGTCCCATCAGTCCTATCTCGGCGGCTACAGCCACTTCCTCGGATAACTCCTCAGACACTACAAAATCATGCCATGTCGCAAATATAAACCCAATGCCCAGAAGGAGTTGTAAAACCTCATTCAGGTCAAACATCATGGCCATCCAATAAGTATCTTCCAGTAGTACACCAACATGTCCTAAGTATACTCAACTAACCAGATGAGTCGACGAGTGAGGTTTGATTCGAGTCTTAGCACTTCATAGTTTAAGCTGCTGCAGTGGAATCTAACCTGGAAACTCAGATTGATAGTATGCTTCATGTCTTGGGATGACAAGACTTGCAGTAGCAGCTAGAAAAGTAAACAGTAAGGATATGGCAAGTGTCTGTTCTAAAGGTATAATCTAGCAGTAGTTTCAGAATCTGCCTCTCTGGTGATGGAAGCGGATGTCAGTAGTGCTGCCACTCGGGTGATGGGAGGAGATCACCGTATTGCTGCACTCTAGTGGTGAGAGCAGATCACCGTAGTGCTGCAAATATAGTGATGAGAGTAGATCACAGTTTTTGCTGTCTCTTTAGTGATGGGACTAGATCACCACAGTGCTGCCAATCTAATGATGGGGCTAGATCACAGCAGTGCTGCCACTCTAGTGATGAGTGTAGATCACAGTATTGCTGCCACTCTGGTGATGGGACTGGATCACAGCAGTGTCGACATTCTAGTGAAGGGAGAAGATCACCACAATGCTGCCACCCCAGTCATGGGAGTAGATCACCGTATTGCTGCCACTCTGGTGATGGGACGAGATCACAACAGTGTTAACACTCTAGTGAAGGGAATATATCACAGTATTGTGGCCACTCAAGTTACGGGAATAGATCGCTGTAGTGGCGCCCATCTAGTGATAAGAGTAGATTACAGCATTGCTGCCTCTCTAGTTAAGGGAGTAGATTACTACATAATGATAGCCAAACGTAGTGGTACAGACCAATAGACGCGTTAGTAGAAGTGACTACTAATGTTTTTTTTGTTAACAAAAATCGCAAAATTTAAATAACTATCCCCTGGAAAATACCTCAGATAAATGTGCTCAGATGGCTATCCTGAAATAGCTATCCCAAAAGAGTAAATCACAGTGTCATAAGTATCCTTTAGTTACACGTATGTGCCCATGTGCAATATGGTTTGAGGCACGTTGCGACCTTTCACGATGTAATATGTTGAGCTTACATTGTTAACTATCACGTAAGCACGTCTGAGTACGATAAACAGACAGTCTCTCGTTCGAAATGAACCCCAGCAAACACTTGACCAAGGAATGGTATAAATTGATCCGGATTCAGATTGAATGGAGTAGTCGGATTGAGCCTACTAAGGTAGAGGTCTTAGCAGTTCAGAGTTAGCTAGCAAACTTGTAGTAATTATACAAGTCGGTAGTACTGATGGAATTGTCTTACTCATGACAGATTGTGTGGCCAAAGGAACTGTTGTAGTCATCGGAGATAGTGGAGTAGGGGGTAAAAAGTAGTAGCGGTAATATAAAGCATTAGTACAACTAGAAGATAATGAGAGGGGCAGTTGGCATTGACACTGGCAGTAGTCGAGAAGCCATGGGTCCATGGCCTATATAGTAGCTAGAAGTCATGGGGTGGTCTTGGAGCTAAGAGCTAGTCCCCATCAGTCCATACACTAGACTTCTTTCCAGCAGTCTCCAGTCATTAAAATCCTCAAATATTATATGTGCACATGTGATATGTGTGATGAGGGCAAAGGTGCGACCTATCTCAAAAGCACATCTCGGCCTTTCAAGTGTCTGCCTATGCACCACATGTGGTGTGCTGTATAGATAGTCAGTAGGCAATGCTCACAAAGGCGTCAACTTGGACGACTGACTGTGTGGAAAGGCAAAGTGGAATGAAGAGATCGGACTGAATTTGCTAAGACTCAGTCGAAGACCGGGATCGGCACCAGATGTAGCAAGTTGCCACAACATGACAGAAAAGCTAAGAGTAATGGCAAAATACCAATTATACTGCTTGATGTCTTGGGATGACAAGACTTGCAGTAGCAGCTAGAAAAGTAAACAGTAAGGATATGGCAAGTGTCTGTTCTAAAGGTATAATCTAGCAGTAGTTACAGAATCTGCCTCTCTAGTGATGGAAGCGGATGTCAGTAGTGCTGCCACTCGAGTGATGGGAGGAGATCACCGTATTGCTGCACTCTAGTGGTGAGAGCAGATCACCGTAGTGCTGCAAATATAGTGATGAGAGTAGATCACAGTTTCTGCTGTCTCTTTAGTGATGGGACTAGATCACCACAGTGCTGCCAATCTAATGATGGGACTAGATCACAGCAGTGATGCCACTCTAGTGATGAGTGTAGATCACAGTATTGCTGCCACTCTGGTGATGGGACTGGATCACAGCAGTGTCGACACTCAAGGTTTGGGTTCTACTTCTCTACCGTATCACATTTTGAACCAAGCAAGCAGACCCTTAGCCATCATAGGTTAACAGCCCCAAAACACTACATTCTACACAAGATGGCAGTCTCGAAAAGTCCATTTGAGTAATTTGTGGTAGTTATCGGAAAGTTTCGTGCAATTAGATTTACTCACATTCATTCGAATATACCATATCATTACATCCCTTTCTTCATCCTTGCCTTTCTAGGGTTCTACCAACCACGTTTAACCACAAAACCAAGACGACCGCCCCCAACATACAAAATGAGAGCGAAAACACATATTACTCTAACAACTGCGCATGTCTTCGAGATCTCGTGTCACCATGGTAATGGCGTCACAATATGTCTGCTTAGGTGACCTACCATTACAACAGGCGTGATACCCAAAATTAACTGCGACATAACCTCATATGAAATCCCTCATGAGGTCCATAAATGGGTTGAAACTTGCGAGCTGTACTACACACACTGTACGTCAACCAACCAAATTCAAAGCGCCGTAAAACAATTTTTTCCCAAAGCGGATTTTAGCGGAGTTGGATATTATTATTGGATATTATATTATTATAAGGGGTTATTTATTTTTAAAAATGTACTTTCGGCGAAAAGTCCAGGGTTCTTATGACTTTTCACTCTAACTGGCATAATACGCACTGAAACGCGCTAAATGTTCTCCTGTTTGCTGAAATTAAGTTACCCAATGAATACATAATAAATGGAGGATGTCTACGCTGTTTTAGTGAATATCGGGAATTATCTCATGAGTGTGGACCTGACATTTTTATTTTTCACGAGCGTTTGCGCGAGTGAAAAATAATACATTCAGGTCCACACGAATGAGATAATTCCCAATATTCACTAAAATAGCGTAGATTTTCCTTTTATTATATGCTACATGACATTTTACTGTGCAATATTCAGCCCAATTCGACTGCAAACAGTTTCAAGACAATAACAAAGATCAGCTGATCTTTCCTTCAAGGCGACGTTAGTAGGTGATATTTGAGAGTACCAGCTCACTTTTCCACTTGTACATGTACATGTGCAGGTACATGTACCCATAGAGTTCAGTGTTAAAATGTACAACAAATGTACAAAACACGTTTTGTACATTTTGAGTTGGAACTCTCACTAGTTGGTCATCATGAGTTAAATGGTTCAATCAGCCGCTGGCGAACGAGTGAGAGTTCCAACTTAGCCCACGCAGAAGAAAATTGACCTCGAATTTTTTCAACGTTCGCCATCGCATTTTAGACGGTGCGATCGGTCGTTGGCGAACATGTAGAGAGTTCCAACTCAGAATAAAAATGTCGAAAAAAAATTTAGAATCATGAAAATCCTCGATCGTTCGTCCTCGCGTTCTAGACGGTGGTGGGTGCGAGGACGAACGATTGAGAGTTCCAATTCAGGTCGCGCAGAAGAAAATCGACCCTCGAATTTTCCCAACGTTCACCTTCACATTTTAGATAGTGCGGTCGGTCGTTGGCGAACGCGTTGAGAGTTCCAACTCAAATTAAGAAATGTCGAAAAAAAAAATTAGAATCGCCGAAAATTTTCTCTCTACGTTTTTGTCATCGAGTTCCTAGATGGCACGATCGATCGTGGACGAAACAAACGGCGAAGATTTCTAGAGGAGGAACAGATGAAAAATAAATCGCGAGGAGTTTTGAGATAAATTGTAACAGAATCATGAGATTCGCGAGAGGATATAAAAAGTGATTGATATAATATAGGAGAAAAAAAATATATATACTCGCCCAAAAAAGACAGTGTGCATTGCAGAAATTGATCAAACTCCAAAAAAATAATTTCGAAGGTGTAAAGAGTGTTAACCTGTTCATGAATAAGTTATATTGAACACAAAAACAGCTTTCCCCGTTAAAATTGCATTAACGTTAAATGACGTGCTGCACGTTTGTGAAAAGGCATGTTTTGCACGTGGAGAGTCTGAAAATTCACGCAGCAGTGTGAATCTTTGGGTATTTAAACACTAAAGTGAGGCCTTCCTATCGTTCACATTCAAACTTGCGCTGCTGTTAAAACGACTCCAAATTAGCATGCCAAGATTGACAATGAATCAACGTCTCCTTGCCCTGGGTATGATTAGAGCTGGCAGAACACACAGAGAGGTTGCCCAGCATTTGAACTGCCACCGTAACAGTATAGACAGGCTAGTCCATCGACATGCACAACATGATGACGTTCGAGACCGACCCCGCTCCGGGAGACCCCGAGTTACCACCCGTGCACAAGATCGGTATATCCGTGTCGGCCATCTCCGGAACCGGCAATAAACGACAACGACGACAGCCAGGAACATCCCTAACCTGAGACGGATACATCCTCAAACAGTAATCAACCGGCTGAGAGAATACGGCTTACGTCCTCGAAGACCTGCAATTCGTCCGATGTTGACGTCACGTCATCATCGTGCTCGACTGCAGTGGTGTAGACAACATCTCAGACATCCCTTACACTGGTGGCGACGTGTTTTATTCACAGATGAATGTCGTTTCCATCTTTCATGATCAGACGGTCGCCAGAGAGTGTACAGACGTCGAAACGAACGCTACGCAGATCCATGTGTCGTGGAGCGAAACCGTTATGGGGGAGGGTCCCTCATAGTGTGGGGTGGCATCACTGCCCGTAACAGAACTGAGCTGGTCATTATTGATGGCAATCTCAATGCAGCCAGATATCGTGATGAAGTGCTTACACCTGTTGTTGTCCCATTTCTGCAACGTCACGGCCCCGGCGTCATTCTACAGCAGGACAACGCCCGACCCCACGCAGCTCGTGTTGTTCAACAGTATCTGCAGCAACAACAAGTGGATGTTCTTCCCTGGCCCGCAAATTCGCCCGATATCTCACCCATTGAGCACGTATGGGACGAAATGAAACGTCAGCTACGCCGGCTTCCCGATGCACCGTCACCGCTTGTGGAACTCCAAAGACAGCTTATCAGAATATGGAACAACATCCCACAACACTTCCATGCTAACTTGTTCGCTTCCATGAGGCGTAGATGCACAGCAGTAGTCGATGCAGACGGAGGTCATACCAGATATTGAGTGTGTGACTTTTGTGTTTGACCCTTAGTGTCTTTGACTCTCCATGGCAGCAAGAGTATTCGTCGTAGCGTAATGAAATTTCTCGTGTTGATCACAAATTGATTCATCTGTGATTGAATAAAATTTCCATGAATGAAAATGATATATATCTTTTTTTAGTGTTATTTTTTAGCATGCACACTTTCTTTTTTGGGAGAGTATATAAATGATAGTTTTTTTAAAAAATATATAAAATATCGAATCGAATAGATAATAAAATATACGTAAATCATGAACGATTCCAAGATTGTGAGAGCGTCGTTTCTTCTAAATGCGCTGATGAGAGCCTACGCATTCTGCATGAACGAACAACAAGCTCGCATCTTGTTAGAACGATGCGTCGGGTGTCGGGATCATCTATACTTCGATCATGAGGATCATTCGTGTCTGACGATGGAAAGGGAAGATATGGTTGTCAAGTATTTCGAACCAGCGTTCGAATACATTCGAATTGATGATGTGATCAAGTTTTGGAGGAGATTAGTCTTCTGTAGCGGGCGAGACAAGCTCACCGGTTCGGAAGAAATGAAATTGGCGCGTAGAAGTCTGACTTTAGAAGATAAGGGATGCATCTTGAAATTATTGTTGGAGGGAGCATACGACTTGACTATGTTTTCTTGTTGATATAAATAAGGGAGAATAGAAAATAAAAATAAATACACGCGTAAATAATATAGATAAAAATTAGAAAGAAAAAAAACAACATAAAAAATGAATACCAGAAATAAATTGTATCCGTCGTTAGATGACGACGAGGATAAGAAGCCGAATGGCATTTTGCCAATGGTGCCGTCACTAGAAGAAAAAGAAAGAGGAGAGAGCTATCGCATCGATCAAATCAGTAGAATCCAATTGTATCTGACTCAAGAGAGAGACTCTTGTCGTTCTCTCAAGAAGAAGTATTCACGCCTCGTGAAATTCGTCAACGCGGTCGTCACGACACTCATCACGATTTCCATGGGTTTACATGCGGCCAGCATTGGAATGTTGACGACCGCAGCCAGCGTTCCGATCATGTTGACCATAGAAGGAGTGGCTCTCGCCGCCGGATTGTTTAGCACGGTTGGAAACTTTGTGAGTAGGAAATTATATCTGAAGGCAAGGAAACACGAAAAGATTCCGGTCTTGGCCAACTCCAAGATCGACACAATATCTGAAATGATCTCGATGGCGTTGAAAGATGGTAGGATATTGGACGGAGAATACTTCACGATATTGGGCAAGAAAACGAAATACGATGCCATGAAAGAAGCCGTGAGAATCAAGACTCGTCAGATTATCAAGGAAGAGATGAAAGATTCTCTTGTGGAAAGGGGGAGGAAAGAGGCCAGGGAGGAATTCGGTAAGTTGATAGAACTCGAGAGCAACGATTGAAATAATATATATAATAAGAATAGAATTTTTAAAGAAAAAAAAAAATTAAATTTATATATATAAAATTAAAAAAAAAATAAATACGAAATTATTTAAATAACCCTAAAAAAATGTATTGCATAAAGTGTAAGAGAGTTATCGAGACGGGTGATTCTCAAGAAGTATGAACTTAAAATGACAGACAGATGCTTAGCGGAATTTGCAAAGCGTGTGGTTCAATCAAGACTTGATTCATCCAAAAAAAAAAAAAAAACGACGAGAGGCGAAGGCGTCGCGAATAAAATGATCAATAATCTACCTTTCAAAATGCATCTGCCGGGTCACAGTTTCACAGGACCCGAGACGAAATTGAATAAGAGACTCAACGCCGATCTAACTCCTAAATCTTGGAGCAAACCCGTGAATAGGGTGGACGCGGCCACGTACGATCACGATCTGTGTTATGCCAGACATCCGAACACCAAGACTCGCAATGACGTCTGCGGTAAAACCATGTTGACGAAATTGAAAGACATATCGAATCTGACCAGAAGAGAGAAGCTTGAACGTTCACTGGTCGGCAAAGTGATTGGTGCGAGGTGTCGATTCGGATGGGGCGTTAAAAAAAAAGCATCTCAGAAAAGAAGAAGAAGCAATTACTGACGAGCGAATTGGCCAAGGAGCTACACAAGCCCATCGTGCATAAATTTTGAAAGAGAAGGGTGTCCGTGAAGGGTCTGGACGATATTTGGTCCGCCTACCTGGTCGACATGAGATTGATTTCGAGGTGGAACGAAGGTGTCAAATATCTATTGACAGTCATCAACGTGTTTTCCAAATAGAGTTGGATCAGAGCCTTGAAGAATAAATCGGGACCTTGCATCGCCGAGGCTCTGAAGAGCATGTTCGACTCGTCTTCTCGAAAACCGAATAAATTGTGGGTGGACAAGGGGAAGGAATTCTACAACAAGGATGTTCGTCAGTTGGTTGACCTCTATTCAATCGAAAACGAAGAGAAAGCCAGCATCGTGGAATGTTGGAATCAAACGATGAAGGAAAAGATACACAGGTACTTCACGGCGAATTCGACCAAGAAATACATATATGCTCTGAATGGTTTGGTCGAAGATTACAACAACACACGACACAGATCGATCAAGATGACTCCCACGGAAGCTAGTGATCCTCGAAACGAAAAATGGGTCTACACGAATCTATATCCCGAGAGATCTAAGATCCGGAAAGAGTCTAGACCACCGAAATTTGCAGTCGGCGATCAAGTGAGAATCTACGCTTATAAGAAGCACTTCGAAAAGGGTTACACTCCTCGATGGACCACGGAAATCTTCGTGATAATCAGAATATTTCATCCGATCCGGTGACTTACAAAATCGAAGCTTTGGATGGCGAAGAAATCACCAGAAAGTTTTACGAACAACAATTGCAGAAGACGAAGTTTTAATAATAAAAAATATATATTTACTATCTTTAACATTTTCTTGTTTACACACACATATATATAAGGGAAAAAAAATAATAATAAAAATAATTAAAACTATTTTAGAAAAAAGCAAATGAATTAATAAATAAAAAACAAAACAAAAAAAAAACCTTCAAAAAAATGGTAACTATACTAGATATCGCACAAGGCATACCGAAAGACGAAAGTATTGAGGAATATGAGGTTCACGAATATGAGCCAATAACCAGAACGAGTTTGAACAATGCAAGAGAGATAAGAATCAACATCGAAACCCAAGATATATTCGTTCATCCTAGCGAGAGTTACATAGTGGTGCAGGGACGTCTCACCAAGGAAGATGGGAGCGAATACGCCGGCGATGACACAGTTAATCTAGCCAATAATGGCATCATGCATCTATTCAGTAATATAAAACACTTGCTATCCGGACAAGAGATAGAATCTGTGTTTCATCCCGGTCAGGCCACCACGATGTTTGGACTCTTGATGTATCTGGATGATTTTTCGAAATCCAGGGCACTTAAGCAGTTGTGGGTGAAAGACACCGTCGGCCCTGCTAGCGTCGGTGCCGCCACGATATTCGACTACGTCGTCAAGATGTCCAGACCCAAAGGAACGTTTTCGTTCAGGATACCTTTGAAACACATCGATTACAACAAGATCATGTATGGATTCAAACACAATCTGACGTAAATTCGAAAGGGAAATGACAACGCGATAGTGAAACTCCCCACGACCAATGCAGCTAAGTTAACTCTACACAAGATATCGTGGTTCGTTCCGCACGTGCAGCCTTTGACCGTGGAAAAAATGCGTCTCTACAAGATCATAGAATCCAAGAGTGAATTACCCGTGGGATTTAGAATGAGACAGTGCAACACGGCTAGCATTCTGCCCTCCATGAATCATGTATATTGGAGATTGACCGTGAAATCATCTTCCGAGAGACCGCGTTTCACCGTGGTCGTGTTTCAGACCAACAAGGATGGGTCTCAAGAAAAGAATTCATCGCAGTTCGATCACAGCAACTTGAGAAACATGCAAGTGTTTCTGAAGGCAACGAGATATCCCGCAATCGATTACAACGCATCGTTCGACAAGAACGATTTTTGCAGACTGTACTGCGACGCTGCAGATTTTAGAAAGAAGTATCATGGTCTGGACAAATTGATGAGCAACCCCAATATATCTCCAGCCGAATACAAGTCGATGTATCCCATGTTTGTATTCGACGTCAGTAAACAGAGTGAACGACTCAAGAGTAGCATCTTAGACATTCAGATCAAGATGCAATTCGATAGGAACGTGCCGAGAAAAACCGAGGCCTTTGCCCTGGTCCTGTCGGATAGAGAATTACAATTCGAATTGGATGGAAATAAGATGTCGATCGTTCGATGAGAGATGTGTATGTGAAGAAAAGAAAAAAGAAAGAAAAAAAAATATATAAATAAAAATTGAAAAAAATAAAAAACATTTTAATACAATGATTATGAAAGAAGAAAAGTCAGATATAATCAAAAGAAAATCGCAAATATTTACAGATGTGGAGTTGGGATTTGAAGATCCCATAAATTTAGGAATGATCATTGTCGTCAGTATTGACGACATCTATTTAACCATCTATTTGGAAAGGCACGACGAGAAAAATGAGTCATTCTAAGAGATGTGTCAGAAGATTTTTAAAAAGATGAAAAAAGTTGAGAAGATATCGAGTGAAGATAGATTCAGAGTGCTTTACACTGAAGGAACTTCTCATAATCATGAGAGATAGAGATTTGAAAGAAAGAATAGCGGGAACCATTGGAAGAGTTGCAAAACAGGCCATACTAAAATTATGTGATGTACTGTTAAGTGTCAATGATACAGATCGTTCTCACCATCTAGATTTTCACTTAGAATTGAGAGATATAACATTTCGAGGATTCGTCATTTAAAACTAAAAAAAAAAAATAAAAAGTAATGAGATCTAGAGAGATTGAACATCTTTCTAAATCTCATTACTTTTTATTTTTTTTTGTTTTTTTGTTTTTAATAATTACTCATTATTTTTAATTAATTATTTCCACACGTTCACTGTTTGTTCAGAGAATCTAGTTCAATCAGTAGACTCACCACAGAAGTCGCGGATTCGGGATTATTGGTTTTCATCCTGAAATTAATCCTGTCTCCGACGTTCACTTTGAGAGGGTGTTGATTCTCGGTCTTTTCAATGCTGTGTCTCTTATCGCTCTCTATTCCATTCACCATGAGATTGACGACTGCTCTCTTATTCAAATCTGTGGAAGCCAGAGACATTCGAATGATTTCGCCTCCCAAAGGCATGGGATATCCCACCTGACCATGTAGCAATCCGCTACCTCCATTTCCGAAAGACCATTTGGCTTTTCCCTTGTCTAATGCGCCGCTCTCCTCGGTCCACACGGTGATCAATTGCCTGGCGTATTTGACTTTCTCCACCACCGAAATCAGGGTGCAGGCATCTGACATGTGCACAGGGATCCGGCAGATTCGTGAGTCCATGTCTAGTTTACCTTCCATGATGTCGCCTTTTCTGCAGACCGAGTTGCCGTCCACGTACTGCCTGCTGACTGCGCTGAAATCGAATTCGGGATCGTGATCGAGACCGAATAAATTCTGACCGTTTATGTTGATGCCACCCTTCATGGTTCCGCCAGATTGTTTGTTCAGGTAGAGGTCATCCACTTGCGATTCTATGTATTCTTGAGATCGCGTCACAGTGGAATCCACGTAGCCCTTGTTGACTGTGGTGGAGTCCTCGTCCGCCATGTCGATCTTCGACAGATTCAATATCTTGTTGAATCCCGCATTCAGATCCGATTTCATTTCTCGTTTGGCAGACTTTCTCTGTGCCAGGTCATTGTAGTGTTTGGTCACCACGTCCTTGGGATTCGTGGGAGTGGCCACGTTCGTTATCTTGTTACAATTGGCGTTCAATTCCGATTGCATCTTTTTCTGAACGTATCTACCTCTCAGGTGTTCGCTGAATCGCGCATGAGAGTCGTCTGCGTATTTCTTCATCACGACATCGGTGGAATCTATGGGATTCACGACGTTCACCAAACATTTGGATTTCAGATCGAGATCGTCGGTCATGGCTCTATCCAAGTAATTATCTCTCATAATTCATTTGAAATCTGCATTCCCCCTGTCAATGTATTTTTTAGTTGTTGCATCTGCGAGATCTACCGGCTCGGGAATATTGTACAGTTTGTTATCGTTCATGTTCAAAGGTTCCTCTCAGGGTTCGTATCTCCGAACGTAACGTTTGTCCAAGTTGGCAACATCATAACCGTCTCCGACTTCAAGTGTCTTCCTCTTCTTTTTGGGGTGACTTTCGTCGTCACTTCTACCAAATTTATCGACTGGCATGTTTTTTTTTGTTTTAAAAAAATATTTCAATGCAGTTTTTAAGAATGAATTATTTTTCACTTATTTTATTTTTTGTTTTATTCGATTAAGTTTTTTTTAAAATAATTTTTTACCTTTATATATATGATATAAAAAAAAAATCTCTCTAATGTAAATCGTTGAGAATGTCTTGAAACTGATCTCCTTCCGACCATCTCTTGAGAACGTAGAAACACAGGTGACCGCAAAACACTTGATCCGGCGATTGCACTCGTTCCGTATTGTAATGAACCACCGATTTGTCGAAATAGTTCTTTATTTCTTTTGGCAGCGAGATTCCGTAGCTGTCAAAATAATAATTCTTCTTCCTGTTCTTGTACCACGCGACCCAGTGAGTGCCTTCGCCCGATAAATCGTCCAGATTTAAAATTCAGCATTCTAATTGTCATTGTCGAGGCCTTCTCTTCGGCAAGGCATTTCTGGAAAACACACCTCGAAAATTTTTGATTTTCAAAGCCTTCACCGCATTTGACAGATCGATGTTGGATAGGGGTTCATTAGGTAAGACGACACCTTCTACGGATATCCGTATTTCCTTATTCAAAAATATATATTTTTTATTTATTTTATTATAATTCACTAAATGATGTAATTTTTTCTTTTTTTATTTTTTCTTTTTTCTTTTTTAAACTAGATTTCTCGATGTCTCTATCGATTTCCATAGTCTTATATTCGTCTAATTCTCTCTTGATTTTCTGGAATCCTCTCGTCCTTAATCATATCCAAAACCCAATGTCCGAGCGCCAAGGTACTTATTTTATCGTCTAACACGAATCTCTTATCATCGTCGGCCATCAGCGAAATCTTGTTGATTGTTTCAGTATACAAGTCGTGATTGTCACTTCGAATCGATTTCATAGTCTTGTACACTGGCCCACTTTCGAACAGACAATCTTTATACTCTCGGAAAGAGATGTTTTTCTTCACAACGCACACGTTTGAACCCCTTTGCACTTCTTGATCTCTTTGCCTTCTAGGCGATAAGCGTACAGTTTGGGTCTCAAACCCACGAATTCGATGATTTGTTTACCGCCGCTCTCATCCTTAAATTTACCCAACACCTTCTTGTTGTCGTTCAATTGAATGTTGGACTAGTGATCGATGGGATAATTAATTGCTCATGTCGAACCATGTGGTCACGTCCAGAGATATATCTCGGTAGACTTCTTTCATCTCTATCTCGTAAACCAAACTGTCCATGTCGGTGAACAGTAGTTTGGCTTTCTCGCCGAATTTCCATTTGATGTAATCGTAGTGAAACTCGTACATCAATTGCTTGCTGATATCTAAGATAATTGGTCCGAGACAGTAGGGTTTGTCGAACATCAGGTTCGTCTTTTGCATGCAAACGGCCACTAGATTTTCGTCGAATATGGTTTGGTGTCTGTAATTGGGTTTCGCCACTAATTTTTTAGCTCTTTTCTCGGACATGACGAGTCGAATGTCGGTTCTCTTCCTGATGTTTTCCTTCGATTTACTGTACACACAGTTGTTCATGAGTTTGAAATCGTTCTTGGCTCGAATTCTGAGATTCGTGTTGAGATCAATGTATTTTTTCATCCAAGGCTCTTCGTCGAATCGAATGACGCGATGTATGTCTAGTAATTTCATCCCATGATCGATGTATTGTTTCAAATTCTCACTGTAGACAACGTACTTATGTTTGTTATATAAATTGGGAACGAGTTTTTCGTTGTCTCCTTCGACCGGTTCCATTTGTTCGGGAGCCAGCGGATGATCGTTGTGCAGGTCGTGTAACTCTTCGGGATAGTTCAAATCAACTTCTAAAATGCAAGGATAGTCTCTCCATTTTTGCATCTCTTCCGGTTCTGTCACCCATTCGAAATTTCCAATCAGTAAAGGATGAATCATGACCCAACCGTACAGATTATTAGCATCCCAATACTGTATGTATTTGTTTGTTCCAAATCGAAACCTTCTTTCATGTAGGGATTGTTGGCTTCAGAATACCTGTGGGAGATCATCAAGACCCCACCTCTCGTGGCCTTTTTGAACATGAGTAACATGTCCACACCAGATAATAATTCCAATTGGACTTCAGTAGTCTTCAACAGAGCATCCCACGCCAGGCCGAAGAAAAATCTTCTTTCGAAGGTAGCGCGGTGTCATTGAATCTCTTCAGATCATTCATGTAGTTGTAAGGATAGACTCGTTTCCTCAACATGATGTCTACTCGTTCTCCGATGTGTTCGCTCGTGATTTTAAATTTATCCTCGCTCATGTTATCGACTAATTTTTCCAGACCGGTTGACATGAATTTAAAACTGTCGATGAAACGTATGCCTCTATGAATGGATTTCGTTTCTTCTTCTGATATCTCTTCGTCAATTACTCTTTTCTTCTTCTCCACGACCTTCCATTTCGTGAAGGAAATGTATCTTTCTTCGCTGTTCGCGATGCAGTTTAATTCTTCTTGGGAGGTGCCGAGATTTTTCACGAACAGATGACTGTCATAACCCGAGAGATTGTGAAATATCACTGGATAGAAAGCGGCGTCTTGATATCTTAAATTACACTTGCTGTGGGCTGCACCACGATACAGACCAGTGTAATGATCGTGGTGTCTGACCTTCTTATTTTCCCACGAATTCTCATCGAACGATTGTCTGCATATGTGACATTCAGTGGCTATGTTATTTTTGTCCTGTTGCTCTCACGTGATGATCATTTTCGCCAGAGTTTTGAATTTGTTGTATAAAATATGAATTTTCGATTCTAACTCTTCCACGACTCGTTGAGCCACGTCGTCGTCTTCGCGCCGTTTCGTGTAGGTGAAGGGACCCATGTCATGTTGCGAGTTGAAAGCGCATTTCACATAAATGCAATAACCCGAAGGCACGTGTTTTTGATATCTTTCAGCATAACTTCGAAGAGCGTCGGGTTGGCAGGAACTCATTTTCACAGTGAAGCATTCGAAATCGGCGTACACAATGAATGGCACTTTTACCCTTCTATTGTGATTGCGAAAGTTCACGATGGTGTTGGGTTTGGGAATTTCGAAGGTGACACCCTGATTTTCGTTGCAATATTCCTGATGTTTCGCTAACGATTTTTCGCTGTGAAACGCATTCATGCAGTTGCAACATAAATATATCATACTTTTATGTTTATTATTCTGTCTCAACAGTAATCGGCTCGGATGTTTAACCCAACAATAAGGACGATTGTCACCGTTCAAAATTAATAACAAAATAACTGTGTTTTCTCTTCCGAGATACGAAGTCTGTCTGAGAGGATAGATCATTTGTTTTTCTTTGTCATATCCCAAGACGTTCACCGCTATGGTGGGATTTTGAGCTTCGAAACGTCCGATGTCTTTTAACAGTGTTGAAAAAGTCACTCCAGTCCAATCGAGATTTTTACAAGTCTCCTCGTAACGAGAAACTCTCTCGGGGTTGATTTTGATGGGGTATAATGCAGAGGTGACACCCCATTTAAAACTCAGATCATCTTTATTTCTCACATTGAACATGGCGTTTTTTAGCTAGGAAATACGGTAATTCCACGTAGGAAGATGCTTTCAACGGATCATTTTTGGTCACGTGAATTTCGAGATTCAACACCTCTTCGAATGTCCAATTACTACCTCTATGTTGACAATTTACAAGAGACGTCAACATCTTGTCTTTTATCATTTTGAAAACGTCCGATAAATCTGAACCTCAAAATACGGTCTGAACGCCGGATCTGAAATATGCATCTGTTACGATGTTCTCGCTGGAGTTCACATCGATTTTATTCATCACCCAATGGAGTATCATCACAATTTTTAGTCCCACATCCATGTGTTTGCAAAACAAATCCAATACTTTATTCTTCACCCATTCCATAAACACTTTCGGATCGACATTCTTGAACGCGGGAGGCATGTCAAAAGTTTTTAAAATGCCTTTGATCACACTCTCCCATTCTTCGGGAATCGATTGGAATGCTTTTGTGATGATTCATCCAACATATTCTTCTCCTTTCCCTTCGTTGATTGCTCATTGAATTTCGTTCAATATATGTTGTTCGTTTCGATTCTGAACCGCATCACTCGTTTTCGTTTTTTTTATTTTCATTTTTTTTTAAACTTGCAGTTCTTCGACGGCTTTTCGTTTGGTCATCTTATTTTTCACAACCGGAACATTTTTTTTTTTTTGACGTCGCCATTTCGATTCCCTTTGCCACCTTTTTCTTCTTATTTTTCACAACCAGAATGTTTCCCTTTTCATTGAGCAAACTACATAACTCCTCACATATGATCTCTCTAAGTTTTAAATTATTCTGCGCTACTGCCGCGTTTTGTTTTCTATTGTCAGGTGTTACTATCATCAGCTTATTTTTCGCAATTCGAGTTTGTTTAAGTTTGTTTACTTTCAATCTTTCGATTTCCTTTCCATCGCCTCGCAAATGATACTCCTGTATGGCTTTAATTTTTTTTGATTTGGTTCTATGATTTCTGAAATTTGGAATTTTTAATTCTTTACAAATCTCGTTTAACTGGGGTATGGTATACTCATCTAAATTTTCCCTTTTTTTATTTGTTTGCTTTATTTGTAAGAATATATTTTGAATTTTCTTTTGTTAAATAATAATTTTTGTAAAAAGTTTTTAAAATAGTCTCTTATATATTTGTTTTTAATTCCCCTCAAAAAAAATTTTTTTGTGAGATTGATCAATTTTTATTTCCTTAATGTGGAAAAAATTGAATTAATACAACAAAAAATAAAGGAAATTAAAATAGAAAGAGAAAAAACTTTCACAAAAAAAAATTTCACATTAAAGAAAAAATTTAATTTAAAAAACCTTTCTGTATATATATGTAGAGAGAAAAACTTTTTTACAAAATTAATTATTTAACAAAAAAAACACAAAATTCAAATATATTATTATTTGCCATAATTCATAAAACAAAAAAAAATAATCAACCATGAGAACAACACCTAAAAGATGCAAATTGAAATTGAAACGAGTCAAAATGTGCAAGAAACTCGGTTGTAAAATTTATAGATTACAATGACACGATGCAATCGAATTGAATGGGGTCGAGACAAAGGGCTTACAGCACAAATACAACAAATATAGCATGCCTTTGAAATTGGACAAAGCCGCGCTCGATGTGTTTTACGAGTACGAAAGCGATCTATAGAATATCGTCATCGCCGAAGACAAAGAATTCGATGAGTGATTTGTCGTTACTATACGGAAGTTACATATATCCAAAAATCTCTCTCGAACTCGTGGACAAATTGGGTGGCGAGAGCGCATTGGCCGAAGTAAAAAACCTCACAAAAGTAAAGATAAACATTCAACACATATGTGAAAAAGGACAAGACATGACCGCTGACATGCTAATAACGGACTTGGAAATATAAAAAGACAATAGAGAGAGAGTGATAGTGAAGAAGAAGGGAAAAACAATAAAAAGTAATGAGATCTAGAGAGATTGAACATCTTTCTAAATCTCATTACTTTTTATTTTTTTTTTTTTTTAGGTTATTTTTATTTTTTGTTTCCTTCTTCTTCTTCACTATCCCTCATATATATTGTAATAACGTTTCCCTTTTTCATCACTTTCATTATTGAATCTTCTTTTCTTTTTTTTGTTGATATATTACGTTTTTTATAATAATACATTTCATTCCCTTTATCATGTTTATGAACGAATGTAGTGCATCTCTTGACAACACTCACATCATTATTCTCTTCAAAAGGTGGTGGTGGTGGTGGAAAACAACTCACTCTTCTTCCCCTATTTTTTCACTTCTTTTTCCAGTTCTTTCCTGAAATATCCACCACTATCATTCAGAACAAGAGGCCGCAGGGGGCCTGAGGGCGCTCACCTGACACAGTAGTCTAAATATCAAACCAGGGACTTGACTTGAATAAGCTGCATACGCCCCCTCCCAAGAAAAGCAGGGTAAAAAAAAAAAAAATTTTTTGTCTTAAAATTGACCAAAACGCAGAAAAAACAAAAAAAAAAATTTCGGATTTTGGTCCAAAATTTTCTAAGTCCCACCCGCACCCCAAATTTTCAGGGGAAAAATTTTTTTTTTTTTTTTTTTGTCTTGAAATTGACAGAAATGCATAAAAAACAAAAAAAAAAAAATTTCAGATTTTGGTCCAAAATTTTCTAAGTCCCACCCGCACCCCAAATTTTCAGGGTAAAAAAAAGTTTTTTGTCTTAAAATTGACAGAAATGCATAAAAAACAACAAAAAAAATTTCGGATTTTGGTCCAAAATTTTCTAAGTCCCACCCGGACCCCAAATTTTCAGGGGAAAAAAAAAAAAAAATTTGTTTGTCTTAAAATTGACAGAAATGCATAAAAAACCAAAAAAAAATTTTTCGGATTTTGGTCCAAAATTTTCTAAGTCCCACCCGGACCCCAAAATTTCAGGGGAAATTTTTTTTTTTTTTTTTTTGTCTTAAAATTGACAGAAACGCATAAAAAAACCAAAAAAAAAATTTCCGGATTTTGGTCCAAAATTTTCTAAGTCCCACCCGCACCCCAAATTTTCAGGGGGAAAAAAAAAAAAAAAATTTTGTCTTAAAATTGACAGAAATGCATAAAAAACAAAAAAAAATTTTTTTCGGATTTTGGTCCAAAATTTTCTAAGTCCCACCCGCACCCCAAATTTTCAGGGGGGAAAAAAAAAAAAAAAATTTTTTTGTCTTAAAATTGACAGAAATGCATAAAAAACAAAAAAAAATGTTTTTCGGATTTTGGTCCAAAATTTTCTAAGTCCCACCCGCACCCCAAATTTTCAGGGAAAAAAAAAAAAAAATTTTTTTTGTCTTAAAATTGACAGAAATGCCTAAAAAACAAAAAAAAAAAATTTCGGATTTTGGTCCAAAATTTTCTAAGTCCCACCCACACCCCAAATTTTCAGGGGAAAAAAAAAAAAAAATTTTTGTCTTAAAATTGACAGAAATGCATAAAAAACAAAAAAAAAAAATTTCGGATTTTGGTCCAAAATTTTCTAAGTCCCACCCGCACCCCAAATTTTCAGGGGGGAAAAAAAAAAAAAAAAATTTTTTGTCTTAAAATTGACAGAAATGCATAAAAAACAAAAAAAAATGTTTTTCGGATTTTGGTCCAAAATTTTGTAAGTCCCACCCGCACCCCAAATTTTCAGGGGGAAAAAAAAATTTTTTTTTTGTCTTAAAATTGACCGAAACGCATAAAATACAAAAAATTTTTTTTTCGGATTTTGGTCCAAAATTTCTAAGTCCACAACGGGACCCCAAATTTTCAGCCTAAATATGAACCCAGGGATTTGGCTTCAACAAACTTGAATCTCACCCCCCTAAGGATGCTGCATACCAAATATCAAAACATTCTTATTGCTAGATCTGAAGAAGATTTTTCAAAAATACTCCTCATACTGCAGTAATTTAAACATTTGGGCTCCCATAGAGAGCCCAAATATCCACCCAGGCAATTCATTTCAATAAACATGTGAAACAATCTTCCAAAGATGTTATATGTGAAATTTTAAAGCTTTTCGAGCAGTGCTTTCGGAGAAAAGTAGTCTTATGTTTTTCCCATTACCCACAGTGTTAAAAAATGCTGACTCAGCACTTTTTCAAACTCCCCAAAAACTACCCCATCATAAAACCGATGGCAATTTTTTTTTGATCATTCCATTCTGTTGGTCCTAAGGAAGCTTCACAACAAATAAGAATTCTCAGTGCCGTGTAGTTTTGGAGATATGAGCGTTTTCATTTTTTTCTATTTTTAGCTCCTGTGGTTCCCACGGGGCTATGGGGAAAAAAATTTCGGCATAAATTAGGTACTTATGACCCAATAAGCACTCATGTAAAATTTGGTTCAAATCGGCCTCGCGGTTTGGAAAATAGAAATTTGGGGCGGGGCCAAAATTTTTGCCCCTCCTTTAACATCGTCAAATATAGCCCCTCCAACTTCTCTTGAACAAACGTGAGTCTACACCTCAAAAGGAAGCTGCATACCAAATATCAAGTCTCTGCTATTGCTGGTTCTTGAGAAGAAGATTTTTTAAGAATTGGAGCATTTTTGCCCCATCCTTCTGCTCAATGTGAGCCGAAACCTAATTTGACAAAAAATCGGTGTCCACAGACACAACCCCTTCTCACATGAAATTTCATTAATATGCAACCAGTGGTTTGGGAGAAAAAGCCCAAACACCACCTTCACGACGGACGCCGGACGACGGACGACGGACGACGGACGAAAAGTGATCAGAATAGCTCACCCTGACTTTCAGTCAGGTGAGCTAAAAAGCCTCGTAATCCTTTTTATCCATTTTTTATATTATTTTTTTATACTTTATATAATTTATATTTTATACTACTTTATATAATTATATAATTTTTTTTTTTACTTTATAATAACATACTTAAAAGTGGTATATTCTTAAACGGCGAATTCGGACCAAACAGCAAACCCCTACCGAGTCGCTCCACGTTCTGTCCTCTCTTCAGATAGAGACCGTTTCCACCGAAAAGGTTGCCACCTCTCACGGGTTTTAGATAAAATCCTTTACCGCCATCTCTGTCGACGCGACACACGACTCCTACCTTCTTCAAAAACAGTCCGCCACCCATTAATTTCTGAGCTCCCGAACTCGCGAATCCCGAGAGACCTCCCACGCCGAGAGCCGGCAACACGGTCGTCGTGAGAAAGGGCAATGTTTTTCCAGCGAGTCCTGCCAATAGCGGTAGGAAACCGCCTTTCATTCTCTTATTATAATCCACTTGAGCAGGACTCAATCTCACCGTCATCCCTCTTCCATCACGAATCGCTTTCTCCATCCTTTTGATTTGAGTTCTGGTCCAGGCGATCGGATCGCGACCGTCACTCGCCAGATCTTCGTGAGTGAATTTGAATCTCACCGTCTCGCCTCGAGTTAACGCTCTCCGAAGTTTGTCCCTCTGTCCTTCGGATATGTTCACGTTTTTAACAACGTATCGAGTCATATTTCTTTTTCTTTTCTTTTTTTTTAAATATATTTTGTTCAATTCACATAGCTTCCAGCAATCACGTCCACGTTCATCAGAATACTATTGACGGCGAGAATGTCGACAGTATTTTCGGACGCTGCGTGGCCTCGATACATCTTTCGATCGAATCCCAACATCTTACCGATCGAATCGTCCGTATTGAAATCCACTCGGAAATTATCTCCCAAATCCAACATCGTCTGTAGGGTATTAGGGTTGGGAGCGAGTCTGATCTTGTTGCTTCCCTTTCCGTCCGTCTTCATATCCTTGGACTCTCGGGTTGAAATGTTGACTGTTTTCTACATTACCCATAGTTTTAGTCCCTAAAGGCTACCATGACACACATACATTAATTTTGATTCCAGTGTCTCAATTTGAACTACTTGTAAAACACTCTTATAAAAATGTCATATAAAAACATGCAAACATTGGAAGCAATGGTTTGCAGAAGACAATGTATATTGTTTTTCAAATTACCCATAGCTTTAAAATCGGAGGGCCCATGGCATCCTTATTTATCACACTAATGGGAATGATTTGAACAAACTTGTAAATCGCCCTTACAAAGATGCTATATATCAACCACAGAAGCATTTGGAGAAGGCGTTTGCGAGAAGAAGTTTAATATGTTTATCACAACCCACAGAGTAAAAACCTGGGACCTCAGAACACCCCTAAATTCGACCTTGGGCGTATCC
Source organism: Pictodentalium vernedei (assembly GCA_031216915.1). Classification (NCBI taxonomy): domain Eukaryota; kingdom Metazoa; phylum Mollusca; class Scaphopoda; order Dentaliida; family Dentaliidae; genus Pictodentalium; species Pictodentalium vernedei. The sequence goes on along the minus strand of CM062295.1, from coordinate 533,561,519 downwards.
ATTTGAACGAACTTGTAAAACATTACGACAATGTTCCATATCAAACATTAAAACATTTGTAACAATAGTGTGGGAGAAAATTTAACGCAGTGTTAAAATCCGAAGGCCAATGTGACCACATGGGCTTGTAAATCATCTTCACGAAGATGTTATTTGTCAAGCGATGTAACGTTTTGAAGCAGTGGTTTGTGAGAAGGTTTTCAAATTTGCTTCCATATTACCCTCACTTAAAATCTGTGGTCCCCTTGTGTGTTTCCCGAGAGCCCTAAACATGACCCCTGGAGCTTGATTTGAAGAACCTTGTGAACCACCATAACAAAGATGTTATATATCAAACATACATGGTAGCATTTTTAGCAGAGGTTTTAGAGTAAAAGACATAGCAAACATTAGAGGTTTAAATACTGTCAAATTACTCGACATCAAAGGATCAACAATCGTTTATCCACATGTGAGTCGTTTTCAAATCACATGTGACTTAGAAAATAATTTACTCTTTGGGTTTAACAACAGAAGAATTCATTTGACGTAAATATTTAATGAGACTCGGTAAAACATTTTAATATTATGTAACAGGATTCTGTTGTGCAATATGCTCAGAATGGATAATCTTTTAAACACCAACACTGTCCCAAGGCAAGTACTAACATTTAAAAATACGTTTCTGTCTTCATGTCCAGTTATTTACAGTACAGTAAACCGAAAATTGTTACTCGAGTTTCCTAACAAAAGCAGGGGGGTGGGGTGGGTGGGGGTGAGCACATTTCGATATAATTTGCCCCCCCTTCCCGGTTGTGAGGACGGGACATTGCATTGGAAATATGGGCCTCCCACTGAAATCGGAAGACCTGCATGTCTACTAGTACTACTACATTGCTTATGGAAGCACATGCAAGTGACTCGACCAGACCCTTTTCGTCTGACAACCTACCGTGATGTGATGTGTTTCTGTGAAGCTACGTCTGCGTCACAAGTACATTCACGATAATATGCATCCGTACCAGGGTAGTGGGTAGATCTGATAAAGTGGACCTCCTCTACAAAATTAGAGACCCACCCTTTTCCCCATGATTTACAGTACTATTTCAGGGTTTTAACATTTTCTTAGGGCTATTATATATATGACTGAGTTATAATGAAGCAATGGGGGTAAGGAATGTGGAACATTTCTATGGACTGAGGCATCAGCCATTAGCATTACCAATAGCCTGATGTGTCCTGTCACCTAATGCTGATGTACACGTCGCAGGGACCCACTGATTCCATTCTGATGGTTCAATAGTTCAAAGGGGTTCCGCGAGGGGTTACAATGTTTTCTTCTCCCTGTCGTTTCTGCCTGAAACTACCTAGGTGAACTATTCTGCAGAACTGTCAGTGAAAAAACGATGTGTGTCAAGCTGTCATCGTTATAGCATACAATCATCAAGTACCTAAATAGATAGGGCCTAATAATCGTCATTTCACGGTTGGTTTTCCAGGAGACAGTAATGGGTGTTGAGTGACAAGAGTTCCAGTTGAAAGAGACTCGGGGAATATTGCAGTTGTTTAACCCTTTGAACACTGATGGAATCTTCCAAGTCAGTTCAGTGGCAGCAGTTGGAAGAGTCCATATTCAGTATTTGTGGATAGACCAATTAATATTTTCAACGTGCAGCCATGGGGCTGCACGTTGAAAATATTGATTGGTCTACCTCATACATTAACATAACAGGCACCACACGTACTTAAATTATGAAGTATAATATTCCTGTGCCGGAAAAGCAGCCTCTGGTGTTCAAAGTGTTAAAAAATGTCAAATAAGGAAACAGGAATTAGTAACAAACTTCAGGGAGACCTGAGTATTTTCTTATATTTATTTTACCGGTTTTACATCAATAGAGACGTTTTACAAATCTCACGATTAGCCATTGTCAATATGGATTGTGGTATGGTGCTACGTGTCTTAATATGATTCAACTCTGAACACTGCTGGAGCTTAGTCCCTTGCAAACAACACCCTACATTGATTCGATTCAAACTTGACAACAGAACTTCCATTACCAGCAGTTCCAGATATCGTTTCCATTGTAAGGGCTGAATATAAGTGTGCGGGGCTAGTACTTAAATGTACTGTCGTTCTGCTCTCTAGGCCTATCTGTATTTGTAATCGTTATGCATGAGTTAGCAAAAACTGTTTATTGTTGAGTTTCTTCATTTGGGCACCATTGAGCTGGATATCTCCGGTATTTTTCTTTTTGTTCAATGTTCAACGAGAACAGTGTAGCATTTCAAGATGACGCAGCTGGCATAACTACCAACCAAATGTATACATATATTTAGACAAAGTATTGTACCTTAGATAGGTACGCCAGTGTCACCAATGGAGTCACACACACTTGCATGTATTGCGTGCTGACTTAACTGCTATTTGGATGAGTGGGGTATTTTCTGTTCCACTTTTAAAGGAAACCTTTTAATCCAGGGTTAGCTTTATACAATACAATTTATAAGTTTCCATTCCAGCTACCGCTTTTCTGTATTACGTGCAGGTTTATCCACTATTTCGTTGAGTGTGGTGTATTTTCTGTTTCACTTAAAAGTTAAACTGATAACCAGAGCCTAGCTCTGTAGCCTTTTTTAAGTTTCCAAAAAATAAAAAAAACTTAAACAGCTCATATTTGAAAATTACCATCTTCAGTACGTATGCCACCATTTCGTAGAAACATGTCAATGAAAATACCCCCACAAAAGCAGAGAGGATTCTAGAAGAAAAAAGGCTCTAATCTTTTCGTATGGTCGATTCCATGCCAAGACAAGAAACTATTTTGATCATTCTCATGGCACACTCTTGAAAAATTTTTCATCCCAGTGATCTTTTGGTAATGGTATATATGTCGCAGCTTCAGTTATTTTATTTCCTTTCTCGATCTGGAATGACAAGTTCTCTTAAATGCTGAGCAAGTCATATCGTGTCATACGTCTATAGTTTACATATCTATATGTACAGGTTGTGATATAATTTTAGGTTCCATGCAGTTAAATAGGGATATAATATACTTTTGCTGCTAATTATGTCTTGAGCTATATATAATCATGAGTCGTTCCCACAAACTGTTATCAGGGATCATTATGGCTTGAATAGGTCTGTCGCTTCCAACAAATCCCTAACTTTGGTCCCATCCGAGGTGATTGAAACATCTGTGGCTATCCATGTAGCCATCCATATAGTAAAAGGGTGCTAATCAGTCTGCTGAACAAGGGAGTAGTCTCAATATTCGCAAATGGGTTTACAAATTATATCAGAAAAAATTTCAAGCACTGGAGAAAGTGGATTTCCACGACATTTGCAAAAATAGCGTAGAAATAACTGTGTCATTTATGTGTGTATCTAATTTTGTTGTATAAAGCGAATCCCTGGTTACCATTTTTCCATTAACCCTTTACCTAACATGAAAAGCAGACGACACTTGCAAAAAAAAAATTCTTCAATAGCTAATTTTTTATCTCAAAAACATAGGTTATGACCCCTCTTTGTAACGAGCGAATAATTGGCGATTTTTGTGAATAGCGCTGGCCGGTTTTGGTCGTTACGTTGGGTAAAGGGTTAAAAGTGAAACAGAAAGTACATCGGACTCATTAATAGAAAGGATTAGTTAATTTGTTTAAATGGACTACTAATCCGTTCATTCGGATCAGTAGTCCATTTAAACAAATGTTTAAATGGACTACTAATCTAAACGGATTGTTAATCTGTTTAATGGGATTAGTAATATGCTTGAACGGATTACTATTTACTTTAATCAGATTACAAAATGTTTAAATGGATTACTAATCTGTTTAAGCGGATAATTAATCTGTTTAAACAGTTTACTAATTATTTTAATCAGACTATTTTTCAGTTTAATCGGATTACTAATTCCAGTGAGACGTTATGCGAGACCATAAATTAGTGAAAAGAAGGCAGTATATTATGGGGCTATAAACACAATTGACGGATATCAGGTAAGATAATTTACATTTGTGTGATCGTCAGAGCCATGATGTTTCACATCACCTCTTCTGCCTTTAACACTAATACTAATTGCTCCCTAACCACCAATTCGACATACGTTTCTCACATTTGCCAAACCTCGGTGTCGAGCACAAAGTGCGCCATAAGTCACTTTACCAGAGGGAACACGTAGTTATCATGGGATCATTTGTGAGCGACCAGCATTTGACGCCATCACCATGATGATGTACTCAATACCACTGTATACAAAGTGTCTTGTTGAAAATAAACCACCATCAAATGACCTTCCAGATAATGAACTTTCACTATGATGAATGTCCAAAATAGGCGATGGATGGTGGGTAATGAGGAGGGTGAATATCACAATGTAAGCACATTGTTCGTTCATTCCCTTGTGATACGGGTGTGGGAATCAGATGAAAAATGCGAAAATCTATTATTGCCACTTCAGCGAGCGTTCCTTCGGCCATTATCGCTAATTTCCTGGGCATCAATACGCGATAAATGCTCAGGTCATCACGTGACGTGCTGGGCCGCTAATGGGTTTCCCTTCCCATTAGCGCCCGCGGCCCGACACGTAACGTGACCGAATTACCTCCCATTCCCAATCTTCTGTTTCTGCTTTGTACGTTCGGATGCTGTGCGAGGTAAACAAATCTCACAGCAGTTACTTGAGGTTATTACACCAAATATAACATATTTACTGAAACATAAGGGGCCAAATAGTGCTATAATGTGAGTATATTTATGTTTCATTCTGTTTTTGAAGCTGCCAAACTCCGATCCGGGATTTTTAACATTGGTTATTTCGTACTTGTTTTCAAAAAACTTCAGTAGGGGATATGAGCGGATTCCCGACCACTTTGATACCTGTGGTCCAGAAAATGATGGTCCCGAAAAAATTGAGTATTTTTGACAAAACTGGGCTATTTTTAGAAACGAAATCAAATTGTTTCGGAAAATTTTGGGTTTTTCCGGAAAATCTTTGGGTTTTTCCAAGAATAATTCAACTTTTCCAGGAAAATCCCGGATTTTTCGCAGAAAATGTTCGAATTTGAGCTTTCTGGACCACGGAGCTTATAACAAAATGGGTTTTTCGTCCAGCCATTTTTTGAGAGATTAACACTGATTTTCCCATAGGGGTGGATTTTTTCTTTCGGGAAAATTCACGAAAAGGCCCAAAAAGGCAGAGTTGTGTCGGGAAGGACCCTCGATCCAGAACTGGGATTTTTTCGTGGGAAATACCACGACGCATCGGACTGGGTAATTCTTGTCGACTGTCGACTGGTCCAGAAAAAAACCCTGACACACCACGAGGTTTTTTTTAGTTTTTTTTCCGTTGGATCCAGAAAAAACACCCCCACGTTTTTTTTTCCGTCGTTCGACTCGATGGGGAAGAAGGGAGAAAAAACCGACGATCCGATATAATTTATGTGTTGTTAGACGAATGATGGATGAGATTGTTTTTGTCATTAAAGAAAAAAAACTGTATAAATTGTTTTAATTTTTTTTCTACAAAAATATATAGGAAACAAAAAAATACTTTTTTACAATTAATATTTATTATCATTAAAAAAAAAAACAAAATTTAGATATTTTCACAATAAAATAAAACACCTGTAAAAAATAAGAAAACCCTTGTTCGAATTGAAGAAGTGAGATTTTTTTATCATTAAAGAAAAAAAAAAACTGTAAAAGTTGTTTATTTTTTCTATATATATATAAGAAGCAGAATTTTTTTTTTTTTTTTACAATTAATAATTATTATCGTTTAAACCCCCCCCCCCCCCCCCCCCAAATTTAGATATTTCACAATAAAATAAAAATAATCATGAAACAGAGAGCGGCATCTGAAAAAAAAATAAGAGATCCTCGTTCGAATTGAAGAGGGTCGAACGATATCCGCAGTTTGGTAGTAAAATTTATAAGTTAGAATCTCACGATCCCATTTGATTGACGGATGTGGAATGTGATGGTTTGATGAATTCGATAAATGCGTCCTGCTTTTGAAATTGAGCAAGGCCGATCTGGATTTGATGTACGAATCCCAAGACGATTTATTAAACCTTTTCTCAGCGGACGTTGAAGGGTTTGATCAAGACCGCGTCTCCACTATGTTCTATGGAAGGAAGATTTTTTTCGGAGTTTCCGAGGCGTTGGTTCGCAGATTGGATCTGATCATTGGAAAACAACAGCGACTGGTGTTCGAAACCGTGGAAGTGGTGTTTCGATGGGTCTATCAAAAGGGAAACAATTTCAAAATCAATAATTACGTCGTCGATGCGACGTTGCGTGAAAATTCGTAGTAGATTTTTTTAAAGGTTAATATTTAAATGTAAATGGATATAATTTATTGTTTTTTGAGAAAAAATCAATTTTTTTTCTCAGAAATTTTTTTTTTTTTTTTTTAAACGCGCAAGTCGAAATAATTGCAAGAACAGATATTTCAATTATTTTTTGATAATTAAAAGTATTAACATTATTGAAGGTTGTATTTTAGTGTGTGAAAAGTGTACTCGAAGTAACTGTGTATAGTGAGGTAAATTGTGATGTGAATTGATAATGAGGTAGATAGTGATGTGAATTTTATAATGGGGAATTATGAATTCAATAATTGACTGGACTGAAGGTAAACAAAATTTTATTCATTTCTATTCTACTGAAAGGACTGTTATAATCTCATGAATGAACTCTTTATATATAAACCATTAGGTATAATTATGATTGGTATGTGTCGTCGTTATTCTTCAGTGAACTTGAAAAGTCAATGAATAATTTTGCTTGCTATTATTGTTAGTGGGAATGAATGGTGACTGAATCTCTGTCAATTTCAAAACAAGATATTTCTGACTAGGGAAAACACATGACGTTTGGATAAAAAACAAACAAAACAAAATTCGCATTCTGAGAAAAAATTGACTTTTTCTACCGAACAAATAAAAATAAAATTATATCCATATATATTTTAAACAAAAAAAAAATTCACAAAACTCGAAATAATAATATATATACTTTAAAAAAAAAATAAGAAATTATTTTAACATTCAAAATGCCAAAAACAACAAAAATGTACGATGTGGAAATGTTATATTTCTCTACCGTACCCCAGTTAAAACGGTACTGTAGAAATCTAGGAATTAAAAATCTCGATGGTGGTATAAAAAAGAAGACTAAAAAAGAATTGATTAACCTTTTTGGGTGCTGAAACTTGTGACCAAACTCTAGTTAATTTACGAGCCAGAGTCCATCGGTCGTATTTGAATTTAAAAGGTGTCAAACGCACGAAGAGAGAAGAATGCATCGATCGTTTACTCTGTGGGAAGGGGTGGAACGAAAGGCCTGTGACGGAGGCGAAAACTCGAATCGTGGCGAGAAATGATGATGATGAGACAAAACAACATGGACGCGTGGAAACTAAGAAGAAGGAGACTGTCAAATGAAAAGTTGAACCGCGGGAAGGGACTGGAAGAAAAAGAATTGAAAAGCGACGCGGTTCGAGATGACGATTCGAAAACGATCAACGAAATCTTGGAAGCGTTGGGGAAGGATGAAGGAGTTGAAACGCTAAGAGCGATCGTGAGCAAAGCAGTGAAAAAATGTTGGTTCTGATTGAACGTGAAGAAGCAATGAAAGGATATTTTAAAACTTTCGACGTTATTTCCGGTTTCGGGAATCTCGATCCTGAATCGTTCATGGAACGGGTGAGGATCATCGTTCTTCTTCATGGTGTGAGTCTGAACCTGAATGTCTCCTTAATTTTTGTAATCCTCCTCAGTATAATCGCCGGGTCTCTTGTGAGAAAGCAGAGTGTGCAATCCATCAATCATTTCGTACCTCTTCCGACCGACGATCAAATAGTCACCTTCAAACCATATTTGCATGTCACCAACGAAATCGTCATCACCTTCCTGATGAAATCCGTAAATCTCATCTTTTTCTCTACCGTCATCAGATCTGGTGCTACTCGCATCGGTCTCGATCCTCTCCGGAGTGTATTCGGACAAATTTCTCGGCGTAACACAACCGACGCTACTCGGATCGGTCTCAATTTCCGGAACGAAATCGGAGAAAGTTCTCGGTGCTAAAGTACTAGGATGCAAACCCATCCTCAGAGAACCTTCTTTTATGGGTCTCAATTCCTCCACGATCTCTTTCCTATCTCTTTCCTGAACCTTGGTGATGGGTTTGAATAACTGTGTAACTTCTCGTCTCAATCCCATCTCTCCCAATCGTCTGGCCCTATCCTGCGCTTGAATATTATCCTTACTCCGTATTAATTCATGAACCTGCTCGTCCCTTCGCTTCGAATCTCCGATGTGTAAAAACATTGTTTTTGTGTTGTTTTTTTTATTTATTATTTTTTTCTCTCTTTAATGGATGAAAAACAGTTAAATTTTTTTTTTAAATTCTTATTTATTTTTAATATTGTTTATATATATATATATTTTTCTTTTATTATTATCATTCATCTTTTAACTTATAATATATACACATTTTTTCCAATCGCGATCCTCCTCCTCATCCATTTCCCGGATTTTTCTCTCCCTTCTTCCCCATCGAGTCGAACGACGGAAAAAAAGTGGCGTATCGGAGTTTTTTTTTTCTGGATCCGACGGAAAAAACTCCTAAAAACCCGTGGCATATCGGGGTTTTTTCTGGACCAGTCGACAAGAATTACCCAGTCCGATGCGTCGTGGTATTTCCCGCAAGAAAATCCCAGTTCCTTATCGAGGGATTTTCATGGAAAAGTTGAAGTATTTTTGGAAAAAAAACAAAATTTCCAGAAAAATCAAAAATTTTTCAAAAAAATTCGATTTTGTTTCTAAAAATAGCCCACTTTTGTCAAAAATACCTCAATTGTTTCTGGACCATCATTTTCTGGACCACAGGTATCAAAGTGGTCGGGAATCCGCTCATATCCCCTACTAACTTCCAAAAATAAACTCCGACAACTCATGAAGATTCAATTACTTTGGCTTGTTTTGATCACATGGTATTGTTTGCAAACAGACGACATGCATTCATTGTTATTTTGAGGTTACTTGAATGTCCTTCCCTATTAGTGGTAATAATAGAAATAACATGATTTTTGTCGGGCATTATGGTTTATTAACGGCCCTACAGGAATGATTAACAGCCCTTGAGCTATTAGACCCTTGGACTGTTAATCATTTCTGTAGGGCCGTTAATAAACCATAATTCCCTCAAAAATCATGTTATTGGTATATTTACATGGACTGTCAGGTTTCGGTAACGTGCTTAAGGAGTCTTATGGGAATTGTGACCCTGTTGCTCCGGCACAACTCCATCAATTGGAGACGATTAAACTCTCCTATACTACAAGTTTTTTTATTAATTTATGGGCTTGCGTTACGTTTGGCGTGTTGCTGTAATCCGATTAACCCTTTACCTAACATGAAAAGCAGACAACATTTGCAAAACGAATTCTTGAATAACTCATTTTTTTCATTTTTTGTCTCAAAAACATAGGTTATGACCCCACGGTGGAACGAGCTCGTCGAGCTCGTTCCAACGAGACAAAAAATGAAAACATAATGAAAATTAATTGGCGATTTTTGAGAATAGCGCTGGCCAGTTTTGGCCGTTACGTTGAGTAAATGGCTAAACAGGTTATCAATCCGTTTAAACGGATTAATAAACTGTTTTTGGAAACCACTACCCTTTTAAACAGATTGCTAATCCGTTTAATCGGGTTACTAATTTGTTTAAACAGTTTAACTAATCTGTTTAAACAGATTACTTATCAGGTGAAACAAACTGGTAATCCATTTAAACATTTTAACTAATCCCATTAAATATTTTACTAATACTATCAAACAGAGCAGTAATCCATTTAAATGATTGACTAATCCATTTAAACAGATTACTGATCTGATTACACGAATTAGTAGTCCATTTAAACCGAATACTAATCCGACCAAATAGATTACTAATCTAATTAAATGGATTACTATCACTATATCACATTTGATTAATCCATTTAAGCGGATAAAGTATTGGTTTGAACGGATTACTAATCCTATTAAACAGATTAGTATCACAATGACACGTGGCGCTTCTACGTTGTCGTATATATCCATTTTATTTTTTTAACATTTGGTTTGGATAACAATGGTACCGGTTTACAAAGTTTGAAACGTGGACTTTATCGATTTTGTCACAGTTCCAATAAGCTTTTAACATTTTCAAATATAAACATTTTTCAGGCAGGTAGGATTTCAATAAAATTTATGCCATTAAAAATGTAGAAGTCAACACTGTTGGACATGTGGTATCGATCTTGTTACGAACTCTCCAGACAATATCATTGGAAATTTTTTTGGTCTAAGACCTCATTTACATGGTGTGTAAATATACTACTCAAAGTTTGCTAAGCACCAAGTATATCCAACTACCTGTTTTACGTTTCAGTTGAAATATTGTTATGAAAAGTGTATATATTCTTTATTTAATAACATCTTTAATGATTAAAGCACAGAAATTAAGACTTTGTTTGTGCTTGACGTTATTTTTTAGCTTTTGGATACGATAACCATGGAAAATGGGTATTATTTGGAAAAGAGGAAATTTTTCAAATTTGCCAAAATGTTGACGGAGCGAACTGATATGGGTTCAATATCGAGTATAAGACCCATTATTGTTAATTACAGCTTGACAACGCCTTCTCATGCTCCATTCAGGTTCCAGATGGTCCTTTGTGGGATGATGTTCCATCCTTGGACCAGCATGGCACCAAGCTCCTGGACACTTCTTGGTTGGACTGGACGGACTGAAATTGCAAGCTGCAACTCATTCCAGACATGTTCGATTCGACTGAGGTCAGGGTCTTCTCGATCGGACACCACCTTCGTGCAACCTTGCCCTGATAGTCCGAGTCGAAACATTTACCCAAGATGCATTCTGAAGGTCACTGCGAAGCTGGGTTGCTGTGTCAAAGCGGTTCCTACCGGCCTGAATGATCAAAACCCGGTCTTCAGCTGCGGATGTTGCCATGTCTCGGCCATGACCATGTCGTCTGACTGGTGTACCATACTGCTGAAATCTTGCCTAGGCTCTGGTGATCACCGTATGGTGCACACCAAGGGCTTCACCAACCTGACGATGGGTAGCCCCCTTGTTCCCCCATCCCTACAGCCCGCCACATTTCGGCTTCAGACAAATGTCTTCCTACATGTGCATTCGCCATATTCAGTTATTAAATCACAAGGGTTTGTGTTGAAATGAAGACTGAATACCCTACACATCTCATGTACATGTCGACAGTACACGAAAACATCATGAAAATCAAGGGGTACATGCTTTCAATGACTGTCACGAAACGTCTGCCTGTCAAGAGAGCTTATGTAAACACTGGGGACCTTCTCAATACATTCTTCAATGATATCCACCAAAAATATCGCAAATGTGTCACAAGAAAATTTCACAATGATGTGTCAAATATGTGGTGCTTAGCAAACTTTGAGTAGTATACTAAATTTTGCATTGAATTCTAAGTGTTTTTATTGTCAGACAATTTCACGGTAGATACCTGTGAATCGAAACATTGACTTCAATTGATTTTCAGATAGAATTGGGCAAAAGATTCGCGAATCAATTCTTTTTTTAGAATTGAATCGGCTAATTAAGAATAATGTTAGCAACTTCCCGTTTTCAACACGCCATGCAGTGGATGTCCGGACACGTTGAACGTTCAGAAATGGGGGCAAATGAAGCAGTTTCTTCAGGAATAATTCACTCTCTCTTCCTCGGGGCATTGTCGGGAAAATTGCGAGTAGTTCTCTTGGGTGCTGCAAGGCGCCACCTGCAATGCTTTGGGATTGCAGATGACACCTTGTTGCACTCAATAGACGATATATAACACTAGAAAACGTCATGAGAGTCGCGGATAAACTGGAAATTCATAACTTTGATCCCAGCCATTATTCAGAGATATTCCGTGTTTTCAACTTTGTGTAATGCAAAATATGCCTACTGCAAACATAATGACGGCGTGGCTTCTGATCATGATAGAATTCAGCAAACTACGCGGACATGTGACTGAGATGAACCATTATGTAAAACACTTGCCATAGTTGTTGTTCATCGTGGTCGAAACGATTGGTCGCATGTCTGCGATTCGGTAACGAATCGAATCGGGGGGGGGGGGGGGGAGGTCTCTATTCGAAAATCTATTGGAAATGTGATTAATTGCAGGTCCCTATTTTCCGGGCGTATAGTCACAACTATATTTACAATTATGAGGTCCGTTTGCAGTCAATAGAAAAAACAGATGAGGTGATATTTCTACAAATATTTCCATTTCAGAAAAATGTTGGGGGACATGATAACCGTTACTTATTCCCAATTCATTATTCACCATTTGTTATCAACTGAAAATCGGATTAGGAACTGGGAATAAGTAACGGTTGACATGTCCATAAAATTGTTAAGGTACATACGTCCTGCATGGGTAATCACACATTGTTTTCTGTTACATTCTTCGTCATCTCTTTCTTCCATTTGGTCCTCCGAAGAATAATGTTTACCAGTAAACATACAAACTGTGGAATCTGAAATTAAAATCTGACCTGCTTCATTATTTGCCAGCAATGGCAGGGAAATGCGGAGGGGTGGGAAGGCTATGTCCCCTCACTTTATCAGAAAACCCATTTTTCCGCCCCCTCTTGGATTTTTGAATGAAACATTACCAGTGGATGTTTTATTCATCATTTATTAATTATTATAATTAGCCCTTTGGCAAACTCGATCAGTAGATGGCACTTGAGCAGATATTTCTGCAATAACTATTCGGGGGTGTTCACTCGTGGTGAACATTTGGTACACCAAGCTACTATCGGTATATTCTATATATTCGCTAATGAATTTCCAAGAAGTCTTGAGGTTTTTTTACTATAATCCCGACTCAATAATATGGTAACTGCAACATCTGTTGGAAAATAGAACATTGCTGCGTATTCAGCCAAATCTCAAGGAGTGTTGCCTGAATCCATGCGTGAACTTATGTTTCAACGTGATGAACCCGCCCGTTTCGTTTTTGTTGGGGAGGTTCTAACCCTGAAGGAGTCATTGACTTTTCCTCAAAAAGCATAAATCAACAGGGGTTGACTGAAATTAAATATTTTACTACATATAGAAACATATGGTAATTTATAGCATAAATAAAATCCAATGAATAACACAAACGTCAATTACACCCCACCCACACAGTTTTAGAGTCACTTTGCGGGACCGCGTTCTCTGTTGTCACTGGTTGATCCTTCATTGTCGCTGGTGTTTTGTCCTCTCGGCTTAATGTAGTCTTTGGACTCTTGCCGCCTTTTCCTGCAATATTTTTCTATATTTTTTATTTCATTGAACTGCGTACTCATGTAATAGTGCTGGCATTTAATTTTACAAACACAATTTTAGTCTTGATAGCTTCCATTACTAATAATAGTGTTGATGAATGCATCAGAGGGCGCTTATGGCGATGACCACGGTGCACCATAGTATAGTCACAAAATATCCTGGTATACCTGCTATTCGCCTAGTATACCAGGGTATTTGAGACAAAATCACAGTGTTTGCTATTTTCTTTCTGTGAGTGGCTCGTAGAAATCTCTAATTAAAGCCGTTTAGTACCCCTCAACAATTTGCGATAGACTCTGACGCCATCCTCTTAATCACAGTGCTTGACCCCCCTCACGTAACATTTTGTTTCATGATACTGAAGAATAATTCGTACATCTTTAGCAAGTAAATATTCCATTTTTCTCACCGATTTCCCAAAATCTTTCAAAAGTTACTTGTCGATTTTTATGACAGTGTTATCTTACCAGATTTCTGGGTACTTTTAAGAAAGGCATGTGATGATTTATTATATGTGTTATAAGCTGAACAATATATTCCCTGGTTTAATAAGCACCGATGCAGAGAGTGTCCGCAGGAGCAAAATGAAAGGGCAGTATGTCTGCATGTGTGTGTGTTTGTGTGTTGGGGGGGGGGGGGGGGGTACGTGCTTTTAGTTGACATATGACTGCCCATTGGAAGGAGGTCATTGAGATCGTTCCAGTGAGGGGGGTAATAAACTATGTTTAGGAATGTCTGTTGGCTATGAAAGATCAGCGAATTGACAAGGATCAACATCGACTAGGACACCCGGAAGCACAACCACAGCAGCAAATAGCTGAAACAGATGGAGAGTGGAAAGAGAATTCGCATAGCAGTAGTACACAGATTACACAAAAGCATAATTTTGGCATTAAGGCAAATACCAATAGAGCTATAGCCTCTCAGACCCAGGCTTTGCACACACGTGTGAAATGGTTCGATGGGAACCCACAAAATTACAGAGCATTGGAACATTATTGTGACACTAATGAGATCCTCTCTGCCAAAAAGAGTTGTTTGGCTGCTCAAACGAGAGATTTTATCATGGCCAAGTTTATACTTAGAACACTTAAAGCAGATCCTAGAGTGACTTGGGAAGCTCTCCAAAAAGAATTAACATTAAGATATGCTTAGGTCATGTATGAGAGTAAGGCCAGCAATAATTTGCGCCATATGAGGCAGGAGAAAAATGAGACAATAGTCAGCTAGGGGTGGGGGTTGGTGGGGGGGGGGGGTCGACTGCTAGATCTCACCAAACATGCATATGGCTCAGCCATTGATGAGCCTGTTATTCAGAAAATGGTGGCATATTACTTTTGTGATGGTTAACATGAGAGTGACATTAAAATGAAATTCATTCATTAAGCACTCTCCAATTTTGAAATAGCACTTTACATGGTGATGTTCCAGTGAGGCATGAAGCACAAGTACCACAGACTCAATAAGCTTGCATTCCTTGGAAAGTCCTACCACTTCAAAATACTATCAAGACAACAGAGAGGAGAGTCCTGATGTTTCAAGAGACATCCAACCAATGGGTGTTGAAATGTCGCAACAGAAAATTAGGGTTCATGCCATGACGAAAGTGGTGATGCCCAAAAACAGTATAAAACAATATGTTTGGTATCAGAAGTTAGTAATATGAACAGTGGTACAACAGCCAATATGCCAGCACTGTTGACAACCAGGGTACTACAAATGTCCCGAACATTTAAATGGGGAAACTTCTACCTATGTGAGGCAATAGGTTACAAGGCAAGGGGTTAATACTATTTCGGCTTCAGAAAAATGTAAAAATTCTAAACAGAAAACTGGCAGTTGTAAATTAGGTGAGAGGAATAAAAACAGAATGAGATATGTGGATAAAAATGTCAAATGTGTATGCTTGAACATAGGGCACGGAGTTAACAGATGTAAAATAAAATAGAAAACCATTCCATTAACCAAAAGACAGCAGAAACAAAATAAAAGAGTCTCAAATAAAATATATCAAAAGGGAATGACCAAACAGGCAAATGGTGAGCTTGTCAGAGCGAAAAGTGAGACAGATAGTGAGCCTAAGGAAATTAACCCTTAGTGTTATGGTCAAAAGTGTGAGAAGTGTGGTCGTTCAGACCATTATACTCAATATTGTTATGGAATAAAACAGTGTCACAGATCACGTTCAGGGGACATTACACCAAAGACCGTACACAAATTTTGCTGAGGAAGCATTTCTTGGAATAAAAATGTGAAAATATGGAAAAGAGTAGATTCATTTATGAAAGATATCCTAAGGAGCACCCAAAAATAGAGAATGCCTAGCTCCTCAAAATAACACGCAAGTAAAAAAATTCAGTAAAAAATGAATTGGGAAATAGAAAGCCAACCATAGTGCAGCAGGACCAGAAAATGGAACAAAAGAAAAATAAGGCAAAGTAAAACTGTATAAATAAATTTTGGTACAGCTTCTTCGGATAGCGTGATGATACGAGTGGGAAAGCATATGATACAAGTTTTGCTCAACTCTGGAGCTCAGACCTCATATATCTGCACAATGTTTTGGAAGAACATGAGAAATTGCCCTTGTTTGTTAGGCGATAGGAATCAGTTGCCCAAAATAACAGGAGTTTCTGGCAATAGTATCAAGCCCGGGGGATTGGTGTGAATTTACTTTCCCATCAATGAAATACCAAAGTTGAAATAATTTTTAGTGTTAGATGAATTGAACAGGAATATAATTTTGGATTTAGATTGGACATCAGATAACAATGTAAACATCTACTGAGGATTAAGGAAAATAAAATTAGATGACCAATTAGTACCAATTGTAAAAGCCTTACATATTTCTTGTTTCACTCGCTTATTCAACAACATAGAATTGAAACCTCAGAGTGCTTGTGTATGGAAAGCTAAGGCTGTAGGTGCTAGGTCGACATTTGACTCTGAATATTTAGCGTATCATGGGTTAAAGCAAGGCTTTATAGCTGCACAACCTGGTTTACTGGTAAGTAATAGCATAGTGAGTAATAATAATGGAAATATACCAGTTATGTTGGTGAACAGTACAAATAAACACTATACACCTAAGAGAATTTGTATTGTGGGGAAGACTGAACCCGTGACCCCGGAGGAAAAGTTGGTGGACATAAAACAGGAAGTGATGAATATAGATACGGCTGAGAACAAAAATAGTAGTAGTCAGATTCCAGATAGCGACATTCAAGTGCCCCAAGATAACAGAGATATGCTTTTGAAATTAATTTGTTAACATAGAGACTTGTTTGCTAAAAGTGATAAAGATCTAACTTGGGCTGATACACAATGAAAATAGACACAGGAGATGCAAAACCTATTAAAAACCAGGCCTATTGGGTCCCACTGTTCAAACAAACAATTATGTATGAGACCAGTCAGGAAATGGAGGAATATGGAATTATTCAATGCTCGCAAAGTGAATGGAGCATTCCTTGCTTGCTGGTTAGTGATCAGGATGGATCTTAGCATTTTTATTTCGGTTTTAGACATCTTAATCAGGTTATGCAAATTGCAAGTTGGCCTTTGCCCCCCATAGATGACCCGTTTACTTTGTTGCATGGGTGCAAGTACTTTACCAACCTTGACTTGAAGTCTGGGTACTGGCAAGTAAAAATGGATGAAGCCAACAAACAAAAGACAGCTTCCACATGTCACAAAGGGTTTCTTGAGTTCAATGTCTTGGCTTTCAACCGTACAAATAGGCCATCCGTGTTTCAGGAGCTCATGATTGTTGTCCTAGATGGAATTGGCAATTTTTCTTTGGCATATTTAGTCGATATACTAGTGTGTAGTCATGATGCAAAGTCTCATATTGAACATTTACGAGCAGTTTTCAACCATTTAAAGCAGCATAAATAAAAATTAAAAGCTAAAAAGTGCTCATTCTTTCAAAGTGAAACATCTTCTATTTGGTTTTGTGATAAGCAGTGATGGGATGAAGCCCAAGGAGAGTAAGGTTGAAGTTATAAGAAACTTAAGTCCACCTACCTCTGTAATGGAAGTGAGAAGTTTCATGGGAATGGTATCATATTACCAGAGATTTATTCTGAATTTTATTGAGATAGCACAGTCCTAAGTAGAGCTCACACAGAAATATGCTAGATTTCATTGTTTGTTTGTTTGTTTGTTTGTTGGTGGTTAACGTCACATATTTATGCACCATGGCTAATCGTGACACAACATGGAGATGAAGTCAAGTTTAGTCAATCGTTGATCAACATGTTGCCCATTTTAGAGGACTTTCACCCCAAGCATTGGTGACTGGGTCCTATTTTACTAGTAAAGCGGAACTGGTTTACCACAGTAAACAAGTGCAGCTTACTTCCCGGGGTTCCCACGGGGAGCTAGATTTCATTGGAACGTGGCCCAACAAAAGGCCTTTGAATATTTAAAAGAGAGTTTAACTTGGGTAGCCCATTTGAGTTACCAAAAACCCAAGAACACCATATGTTCTTTACACGGATGCATCAGGCAAGTGCATTGGTCTGTTCTGACTCAACCATGTGTAGACAGTGAAGGACAGTTAACGGGGGTACCTGATGAAAAACCAATAGTCTTTTTTTCTCATAAACTGAGTGAGTCACAACAGAAGTGGTCGATATTTAAAAAAAAGAGGCATTTGCCATCTTGTATGCCTTGGACAAACTCAACAATTATTTACAGGGTGAACAGTTTGTCATCAAGGCAGACAGACCTGCTCCCCTATGATATTTGTTGACGGGTCCTCAAAATAATGCCTATGTCCAGCGATGGACATTAAAAATATCCAGTTATAATTGCAAAATTGAATATTTACTGAGGACACAGAATACTTGTGCAGACTTATTGTCCAGACTGCCTGAGGGGTTAGTGGAGGTAGACCCAAATTATAATATGGATAATGCTGATACAGATAAAGCTTTGGCAGTGGGTGTGATAAATAGTGACAAAATAGAGTCCAAGAAATTTGCCCACGTGTCAGTAGAGAAACAAAGTTCCCTGATGGAGCCCAAGTGTATAAATTACAAAGACATTAATATGAAATTAGAGCAGGAGAAAGATAAAAAAGACTCAAGCAGATTAAAAAGAAATATATGAGTAGTAATACCCCAGCCAATATTAATAGTAGATATATACTATTCGAACAAAGTAGGGGATATTTGATAAAAGTGAGATATATGAAGAAATGTATTTATATTTTCATCAAAAAGATAGTCGAGGCATTGCACTGTGACATCTGGTGAATGATTTAAGTGATAGTTGGGTGTCTAACAATCACACATTCCATGCTCTGAGCTGTTGAAGACATGGATGGTCAGTCAGAGAATTTTTCACATTCAGTCCAAGATCTCAATACCTTGTAAATCCTCCTCGGTTTGCAAGACAAGCACGGATTTGACATGTAATGCTGTTCTGCTTGTCATGGTTATGCCTCCCCACACCATAATTGATCCACCACAAAAACAATCATACTGCCTAAACGTAACGTCATGGTATCGTTCGTTCTGCAGCTGCCACACACTGTTTCACCTGTCGTGGAAGTCGAGAATGAACCTCGATTAATCAGAAAACATGAAGTTGCTCCACTGACGATTGTCCCAGCATGGCCGTGCTCCACACCAATTATGCCTTACTGCGATGTGATGTTCAGTCAAACGTGGAATTATTCGAGATTATCGAGCATACAAATTCCAGCTGTGTAGGCGATTTTGGATAGTCTGAACACTGACTCGCACATCTGTCACTTGGTGTAGGTGCTGTCCAATTTCTGAGGCACTTTACTGGTGGTTATGTAATGCTGTGGTTTGGATGAAATGATCCTGGTTAACAGTTGTCGCTATTGGACGACCTGACCAACATCTGTTATCAGCATGGCCTATCTGATGGTAACGTGATCACAACCTGCTAATCACCGATTGAGTAACATTGAAAATTTGAGCCACTGCAGTCTGTCGTTTGTCAGCTTCCAACATGCCAACGGCACATAAATGTTCGCCATGTGTCAGGCTTCACATACCTCAAAACTTACGTTTCAACCAGAAACTATTGATGACTGAGTTTATACCAAGAAAAGAATGATGAGACCTCCGAAAAAGCCCAACCAGTACAAATGAAAATTTCAAAACGCACTCCACTGACATTAATGCGGCACTCATGCGAAAAACCTGCACAAAGTTTTCGTGGGCAAGTGACATTCATGATCCACACTAAACTTGGTAACATATTGATGTGTTCAATCACGCGTATCCAATATCTTTTTCTGAAGATATCAACATCAGTTTGGATATCCCCTACGTTTTTTGAATAGTATACGTGTTGTATTACATTAGTGCAACGGATGAAAATCCACGAGTTCAACTATGTATACCTGAACATTTAACAGGTGAGGTGTTGAGACAATACCATAAATCCATGATGACTTAGGACATTTAGGGATTGATAAGGTGCATCGGTGATGACTTGCGATGGCCGTATCCATACGATAAGGACACAACACTCAACTCTCCTCTGTTTTCTTTTGCTTTATACCATCTTATCCTATACCTGCATGTCGTGTCTTTCACTTTTCTCCAGCTACTATGAATTGGTTTCCTGTTACCTTATTTGAAGCATATTTATTTTATTGTAGATATAAATTGTTTTTTTGTTTTTTTTTGTTTGGTTTGTTCTTGTATATTTTTGTTAGCTGCCATTGAATGTTTTAGGAGAGGAACGTATATAAGTTTAATAACTTGTGTTCCAATCCTTTTGTCATTTTCAATCTAATGACAATAAAATATGTTTAAACTCAGGTGCATTATAATATCATTAGAAAATAGTTTTAGCCAGATTTGTAAAAGAATATCTATCATTATGTGGAAAAATATCTTACCTGTCTGGCAAGGAATACAAGGAAAACACATGTACCCATGCCAGAAGCAGATATGCCACCCTATCCATTTGCTAAAATAGCTTTGGATCTGATTGGTCCATTCCCAGCAACACTGTCAGGGAACAAATACATTGTAACTTTCATAGATATGTATTCTGGTTGGCCTGAGGTGTTTCTGGTGCCAGATAAAAATGCGGAAACGATTGCAAATTTATTAATTATCAAATATTCTCAAGATTTGGTTGTCCACTGGAACTGTTAACGGACAATGGCAGTGCTGGAAATGAGCAAAATTGACGGGTGCAGTTTTAAGCTCCCGTGAATTCAAAGACGGGAGTAAATTGCACCTGTAAAATGTTAATATATGAATTTTCGAGGGAATAATGCCACCAAACACCAGAAAGCTGATCCCTTTGAACTCTAGTGGTATCTTCAAGCCAGTTCAATGGCATCAATTAGAAGAGTCCATATTCATTATTTGGGGTAGACCAATCAATATTTTCAACATGCAGCCTCGGGGCTGCACATTGAAAATATTGATTGCTCTACCCCACACATTTACTGAACAGCCATCCTATTTAATGACATTATGACGTATCATCTTCCTGGCCAGAAAAGCGGACGATCGGTCTCAAGGGGCTACATGTATAAGGAATTCCTGAATTATAACAGTAACTTGCCACTGGCTGCAGAGAGCAGTTTTCTCAAAACACCACACGTTTATATGCCCTCACAGTATATTAGTGTTCCACAATATTTTTCAACGAGTGCATTTTTTAGCACACGTAAAATAGAAAACACGGGTGCTGACTAGAGCAATTGCACTCGCACCCGTCTCATTTCCAGGACTGACAATGGGTCCAACAATTGCAATGAAGTCATAAAGTATTTGACGGAATATTCAAAGATACATCATCTGACCACTTCATATCACCACCCTCAATCAAATGGAAAACTTGAGATATCCACAGGATGCTAAATGATGTCTTAGCTAAAATGTCTCAGACAAATTTGGAAGTCTGGGATTTGTTTTTATACCATGGTCTTGCAGCCATCAGATTTAATGGGAGTGAGTCCTCTGGGTTCTCTCGCCACTATTTGTTTATGCAAGGGATGTGGTTTTACCCTTTGGTACCATCTTGAAACCCAGACAAACGTATGTGGGGGAGGAGCCTCACAAATTCACTTTGCAAGAACAGCATAAGGCGTTTCCCAACAGCAGGCACAAAACAACAATGATTGGGAGATTTGAAAAACAAAAGACATTCAGTTTGAAGTGGGAGACCCTGTCATATGTTGGGACAGGCGGATAAGAGGTAAGCTACAAAGGAAATGGGAATATCCCTCACAGTTATAGAGAAAACAGACCCAGTGAGTTGTAGAATTAAAGATTAGTTGACAGGTAGAATTATTTAGTGCCATGGGGAAAATCTTTGTTTAACTCCCAGGAGTGGGAGGAACCAGTGCCAAATAAATGGACTAGAGTTCAAAGATACATAGCACTGCAGTTACATTCAGCTACTGCCAGTGAGGACATTAATGATGGGGAGGAGAATCCATTTAACCCCTATTATCCGAGAAAAGAGACTAATACATGAATACTCTTCCCCAGAGGAGAAAAATGTACACACGGAAGAGTTAAGGCGTCGATTACAATGCTATCAAGAACATAAGAAGGCTACAAAAGTCTTCTGTCAGATGAGCCAATGGACTTAAGTGAGACTAATAAGACAGACAATTCTAGGACTAGTCGATAGAAAGGAAATTTAATTAATAATATTATTATGCCTCATATTTGTAACATCAGCTGTGATTGGTTAATTTGACACCTTCTAAAAGTCATAGTACTGGAGTTTGGGGGAAAAACATGGGTACTATCGGAACGTTCTTTCCTGGAGACATGAGAACGAAGAAAATGTAAGCTCCACTACCATTGATCAGCGTCAGTTACGCAAGCTCTGGTTGGAATTTCTCAATACCAAATGCTGGCGCTGTGTCTCATTAACTTTTTTCGTCACCGACAGACCCAAACGTACTGACAAATATGTTATCTTCAATCTTAACTACAAACAATGAATTCAAAAGAATCAGAAATATTAAAAATCACGTGTTGTTCACCACTTCAGTGAATCCTGAGTTATGACTTCAGTCAATTATATTTCCACAAGTTTAGTTCTCCTCGACCACACTGAGCCTCCACCTCAAGTTCAAAATAAATTGTTTCACTCCGCTTAATTCTAACAACTGTCGTCGTCCAAGGGGAATTTCTATTCCAGTATTCCACTTATCACACAAGCATTAATAATGGATTATAACACGAACAACGTGATACAGTTGTAAACACTGGCAGTTGGGGATATAGAAACTCCCAAAGCGACGGCACTTGTGACAAGTCATCTTCGAATTTGGTGATCTGGAAACTCCTAAACAGACATCATTCGTTCGAACTGACGTCATGTTTTTGGATTCAACTATATGGTTATTACAAGATTGATGGCATGTTGCAGTTAACGCTTGACAATGAAATTTATTTTTTGTTCGACATAATAAAATAATTAGAAAGTTTCTTTTCATGTTCTATCAGTTGATAGTACCTGAGTTTGTGTGATTTCTGAAATAAAACCTGAAGCAGCTTTGCTGCTTCAGGTTTTATTTCAGAAATCACACAAACGCAGGTACTATCGACTGATAGAACATGAAAAGGAATGTTCTAATATTATATTATTAGAGATGTCTTACGAAATACAGAAATTGTCCCTAGTAGTACCGCAGGATAAATAGTGTAACTTTGAGAAGCAATGCCCGTATTGTGAGTAGAGGTAGTGCTGTACTGTGAGTAGAAGCAATGCTGTATTGTGAGTAGAGGCAGTGCTGTACTGTGAGTAGAAGTAATGCTGTACTGTGAGTTGAGGCAGTGCTGTACTGTGAGTAGAAGCAAAGCTTTACTGTGAGTAGAAGCAGTGCTGTACTGTGAGTAGAAGCAACGCTGTACTGTTAGTAGAAGCAACGCTGTACTGTTAGTAGAAGCAGTGCTGTACTGTGAGTAGAAGCAATGCTGTATTGTGAGTAGAGGTAGTGCTGTGCTGTGAGTAGAGGCAGTGCTGTGTGTGAGGATGATGAAATTATATTGATTTAGAATTTGATAGAGAGGAAAAACCCAGTTGGGCCATTGTTGTCATCGTGAACCAACTACATGGTTTAGCTGAGTTTAAGTACAATTCCAGACATTCATGGGTGCCCAGTGAACTATGAAGATGTTTTGTATTTGGCACGATAATCACCTGTCATGCTAAAGCATGCTTTCCTTCTCATTGTAGGAGCATGATGTTACACTGATGTTTTTTTTTTTGGAAGTTTATTACTGGTAGCCGTAGGAGGAACTACTATAATTAGAAATAGTGTCATATTCACTAAGGTGAAAGAAGTCTATATGGTCAACAGCAATTGGTCAGCCATCTATGTGAATGACTTACTACTATTTATTAAGTATATGGATAAGTTGGAAAGACAAGTGACCTGTACAAATCGCTTTTATGACAGTACTAGTGACAATTTTGAACAAGTGTATGAACGATTTGGCAGTGAGAATGAGACCTTTAATGTTGCATTGAAATCGATGATAATGGATATTTACCTAGAGGTAATGTTCATCATTTGTGTCAGTGGAGCAAATTAAGGGGACATACACCTTCTTCGAGAAATAAGCATGGAGTGTTTAATTTTATACAAGAAGGATTAAGCTTCCTGTTTGGAACTGTCACTGAATCAGACTTACAGGCAAAGTGAAAACCAGGACGGGTTGTTCAAAAATCAGGCTATTATACATCATGTTCAAAAGCAAAGTTTGACCATGATAGAGATAACCTATGAGGGAGGCTGTACAAGAAAATAGAGAATTTATGATGAATCTGTCCAGTCTTGTAACCAATTTCCACAAGGAAGTCAAAAGAGAGTTGCAAGATGTAGAAAATAGACTATCCTTGATACAACATAATTACATTTCACTCATGCATATCACCAGTTAGAAATGTTTTTGATGGAAATTAAGCTGGTGATAGCGACAGCCGAAACATGTATGTGTGATGCACATGAATAGATGGATATTTTAGTGTATGAGAAATTATCACCGTGGCTCGTTAACCCTACCTTGCTAACAACAGTTCCACTGAATCTACAAGGAAAGTTGGACGACCATACTCAGTTACCATTAGACTTAAAGAAATAACTTTGGCAGTATTACCATTTGTTAATGACTGCAATGATTGTGCTCAGGATAAGCTCGTAATTTCAGTTAAGGTACCACTAGTAAATACAAATTTTCAGTTTGAGATCTTTCGAGTTCAGGCATTGCCTCTTCCATTGAAAAATGTTCCTTGGAATGTTTCGCAGGCTGCAAGTAAGTTAGTCTCACTATACAGGTTGGAGGAAGGTACATTAATTGTGGATAAGTAGAGAATTACATATATACCTGAACTAGGTCATGATAGTTGTGTGGACAAAAAGAAATTAGTTTGTCCAGTGGTAGGAGCTGTACGTACAGCTAGTGGACAGTTATTATTACATAGTTATTTCCAGGGCTGAGATAATTCCACCTGTCAGATGATGTCTAGGACTGTTTTGCCAAATGTTTCATTTTACCAACGACAGGTGTAGAAACCAATCTTGGACAGAGTTAATGTTACACAGTTTGTAATTCCCAAGGTATAAAACAATTTAGAAAAGTTGCCTATGGGCGAATTAATATGTGAACTGGACTTAATGCAATTGATGCCCAATGAACCATTCATTGTACCCAAGTGGGCATACTTCATTGGCAGTCTATTGATTGTCTTGGCAGTCCATGTACTCATCCATTATATCCGAGCTCGAGGACATATTCAGGTACAAAATTGGATTTTGCAAAAACGATATAGAACTTGGAATAATTTTTCTGCTGGTGAGTGTGAAATAATGAATGATGTCGTGCTGATGAGAGAGAGAGAGAGACGAGAGACACGACTAAGAAATCAACCAAACAAGTGCCAGTTTTATCTTCTGTCACAGTACCTTCGCCAAGAACAAAATCTCCACCAGCAGAAATCCTTGGTGTGATGCGACAATTAACCCTTTACCCAACGTAACGGCCAAACCGGCCAGCGCTATTCTCAAATATCGCCAATTAAGTTTCATTATTTTTTTCATTTTTTGTCTCAAAAACATAGGTTATGACCCCTCGTTTGAACGAGCTCGTCGAGCTCGTTCCAACGAGGGGTCATAACCTATGTTTTTGAGACAAAAAATGAAAAAAATTAGTTATTCAAGAATTTTTTTTGCAAGTGTCGTCTGCTTTCCATGTTAGGTAAAGGGTTAATTCAGAGAGCAGCCAGGAAATCTCCACTACCAAGCCAAAGATTGTATCCCAGGGTAAATTATGATACAGAGACTGACACTCTTTATGCTACTATAGGAGATAAAGGAGACAATAAACTGCCTGTTGTGCCTCTCCCATGTAAGTGACGTAATTACTTTTGTATTAAGTGTATATACTGTTGAACTTTGAACTTTTAGGGAGAAGGTAATATTGTGTAAAATATAGTGTAAAATATCTGAATCTGTTTCAAATTCAGATACAGATATTAACCCTTTACCTAACGTGAAAAGCAGACGACACTTGCAAAAAAAATTCTTGAATAACTAATTTTTTTCATTTTTTGTCTCAAAAACATAGGTTATGACCCCTCGTTGGAACGAGCTCGACGAGCTCGTTCCAACGAGGGGTCATAACCTATGTTTTTGAGACAAAAAATGAAAAAAATAGTGAAAATTAATTGGCGATTTTTGAGAATAGCGCTGGCCGGTTTTGGCCGTTACGTTGGGTAAAGGGTTAATTATTACCCTGCTTACTATTCAGAAGATCCTGTTTATGTTGTGGACCAATGCAATCTAAACAGTTACCAGTCATTACATACGTTGTCTCATGTTAATAAAGCATCCATAACTCGATATAGTATGTTATTATGATATTAAAATGAAAAAGGTCCCGTAATTTGCGCGTTTCATTTTCTATTTCGTTTCGGTGATAAAATTGCCAGTGGAAAACAAATTCGCACATGTGAATATTGATTTATTTAACATTTAAACTCTTTTTAATCTGACGATCGTGGTATTAATAAGATATACCCAAAATAGCTCGGTGTACCAAATGTTCACCACTCGTGGTGAAGTGATGTTAACCGCGTGCCAAAGGCTCGCGGTTAACACCACTCCACCACTCGTGATGAACATTTGGTACGCCAAGCTACTATGGGTATATTCTATATGAAACCAATTACCGGTCGTTAGATTATTTGTTTGTTTATTTACTGATGTTTAAGGTCACATATTTCTGCACAATGGCTAATCATGACCACGACAGTTTTTCGGGTGGAGGAAGCCGGAGTACCCGGAGAAAACCACCGAGCAATGGCGAGCGACTGTCAGCTCCCCAGCATTCTAACTCCACACAAGCAAGGTTTGCACTGGTTGAAGACAGATGCACCATCGACGTGCAGTACTCCTTAGTACACAACGCCACTGTGGGCAATGGGGTTGAAGTACCTTGCCCAAAAACACAACGCGGTTGCCACGAGTGGGATTTGAACCGAGGACCTCTCAGCTTGCAGCCTGCACCTCTATCAACTGAGCCCCCCCCCCCCCCTTCCCCGGTCGTTAGACCAAATACTTATGAGTTAGAATTTTAGAGCAGTTGGGTTAAATACTTTTGAGACCGAATCAGTGTCCTGATTTATTTTCATAGATTTTGCAATTGATATAATGCTGATTGAATTAGAGAGGGATATGTTTTTTTATTATCTTTTACTTGTACCGAATTATGCGTATTTCAAAACGCGACCACGTTCCTTCAGATAAGGAGATGCCCCAATGCTCTTTTCAATGAATGTAGAGAGGGGCCTTTTTATTATCTTTTACTTGTACCGAATTATGCGTATTTCAAAACGCGATCACGTTCCTTCAGATAAGGAGATGCCCCAATTCTCTTTTCAGTGAATGTAGAGAGGGGCATAGGGAACACCATGATCATTTAGTTGGTTGGAGGACAATACGTCGACAAAGACGGACGGCATGGCGACGTCTCTCGTTAACCCTTCAGAAGATTTCTTGATTTTCGAACAAGGACAAGGCAGAGGTTAAGAGCATGTGGTTTACCTTGAAGTAGACAGAATTGGGTGTTGTGAGGTCAACATCATACGGATTTTGATGGTCTCAACTTCTCTCGTTCATTATAGGGCCTAATCGAATTTACCAAACGTATCGCTTACCAGGAATAACTGGCCAAGATGTTGAACTGTAAGGTCAGAAATTTAATTCGAGGAGATATATGAACACAACTCCCCAGTGGTTTCACTCGATACCAATTCAAGCTCCTCTCCGAAACAGACTCCGATGGGGCAGGAAGAGAAACGAGGAAATCGGGTTGCATGTGATTGTCTATTTTGGCTGCAAATCGTCCTATCGATACTTTTGCGAAAAAGTGCTGCATTTTAACATCATCACAAACCAAAGTGAGTTAATTTCGCACGAGGAATATTATCGATTTTGTATCACTAGGGATGGTGAGCTCATCCTTCCTCGCGTGGAAGAACATGTTAGTCCACCGAGAAAAAGTGATATACCCGTTGACATGAATGTGGTCCAATGTTCCAGTAAGAGTAAAATCCTCGCCCTCTGATTAGATGAGACCTGACGTAGTTTCTATTTGTTTACGGCTCCAGTAGCAAATGTTACCGTCTGACGTCACAACACGAAATATTTGAAATGACGTCGCCCATTTCGTAATTGCTTCATGAACGGAGTGACTAGCAAGCCGCTTCATTTTTCTGGATTTTTCACACATGCAGCAGACGGTGTTCCGGATGAAGCGTTGTTCAAATTACAAACCGATTTAGAATGTGAACTAAGATGGAATGGGTTTATCAGGTTTATTGATTATTTATCCAGTGCCATCGTGGGTACAAGGCAACTTTTAATGATCACAAGTTTAGTAAATTGGCCTCTCGTGTTTCACAATATAGGTTTTGGGCTATGGGTAGTGTCTAATTGCAACATATACGTTATTGTGACGAGTTGACGGTAACATGGTCTGAGGTTTGCGGCTCGGAGCGTATGTTCAGCCTCGACGTTTCGCGTCTCGGTTGAACATAAGCTCCGAGCCACAAACCTCAGACCATGTTACCGTCAATGCATCACAATACTTTATATTATTGGAGTAACTACCGTTGGGACAGTGATATACCTGGTCCATGGTTGAACAGGCGGCTGATGACGCACCAAATCATGTATTAGTGAGGCCGTTCCGTAGTGGGGAAGTGGAAGAAAAATATATCACCCCCACATTCTACAATTAAAAATATGTAGAGAAGACGTGGAAGAAATGCATCAGAGAGAAAAAGAGACGGTTATGGACAACCGTGTCAGCCTTGTGCCATCATAAAGAACGACAATGAAAAGAAGAGAACAGTCCACGGTTGGTAGAAGGAACAGGTGAAAAACATTGCATTTGTTTAATTAATTGAGGTGGTCATCCAACCGAACATTGTAATCTTTATGTCCTTGTTGTGAGCAAAGGGTACATGAAGAGTGTGGTCTTCAA
The DNA here is from genome assembly GCA_031216915.1 of Pictodentalium vernedei. Lineage (NCBI taxonomy): Eukaryota > Metazoa > Mollusca > Scaphopoda > Dentaliida > Dentaliidae > Pictodentalium > Pictodentalium vernedei. Next base: position 533,532,641 of record CM062295.1, on the reverse strand, counting down.
TGAGTGGCCACAACGAAAACTTGTCCACACTGCCGAGGAAGCGTTAAATGGAAACAGGCAGTAGTAAGATGATCTCACTTTAAAAGTCCTCATATATACTTTAAGTTACCGTCATTAGGTTAGTTCCGTCGCTCAAAGTTAGTATTTTGATTCTTTGATTCAAACCCATATTTTAGTCATTTAACAGTTGGGAATTGTAACACATCCTGGTCACCGCAGTGGTAAGAGGACGGGGAATTGTATATACGATCACATTTTAAAGTTCGTATTTTGTCTTCTTGTTTTCAGCTTATCAGTTTGAGTGTTTTGATGATAAATGTGTTTTGATTAAGGCATAACGATAGTTATTCTTATGTACGCTTAATTTCGTTAATGACTAACCTTGTCGATGACTAACCTTATCGAGATCCAACATCCTCGGGGTTTTGATCTTCGGAGAGAGAGGTTTTGTAACAAAATTCAGCCTATAGTGCATTAAGAGGATCATAAGAACCCTTATAAATTATACGAAAGTAAAAGGAAATACAAATTGAAACAGAGTAGATAGCTAGTCGGTAGATGAGTTATATTAGGTACCATTGTACTGAATCCTTCCATGTAGAACATGTGAAATATTTTAATGTTTATAGAAAAACACTGCAGTAGGGAATATACAGTTTCTGCAAATTCTAATCAGGAGATAAGCGTCTCGTGTTAGCGACTATGTTACCCCAAATTTCAACCGAAAGGCGCAGTGCCAAAACACACAATTGAAACATTTCGGATGTTGATGTTTCATATCTGTTGGATCACGGCTATTTGATTAACACATTAATGATCAAGGAAAAGAGCAAAAATGGATTTTGAAGTGAAAAAATTACTTTTAATTTTCCAATTTAAAAGAACAGGAACAGCCGAATGCGCAGGAAATATCACTGAAATAGTTAAACCAAAATATTCAGTGAACATCCATCAAGTGGCAATTACCAACCAAATAATTAAAAAAAAATATCTAAATAATTTTAAAAATGAAAAGATCAAATTATATGTTTTGCTTCAATATGAACAAATGCCCAAAGCAGAACCTCCTAAATGCTAAAAAAAAATTGGTACAGTTGTGATTGAAATGCAAAATTTTTGAGAATATTCTCCGGCTTCCTCCACCCGCAAAACTGCCATGGTCATGATTAGCCATTGTGTAGAAATGTGACCTTAAACACCAATAAATGAATAAATAATAATTAAGTTGGTTCCATGTTATAATCTTTGTAACTGGTGCAATGCACATAATGTAATAATTATCACACGTGTCTGTAACAGTCTGATCTTCATTGGCCATGATGAATATACAGATTGATCTATAATGGACTTCATGTAGTTGGTAGACGGCCATGGGGCCCCGAGCAGCGAGCAATATCAATGGCCATTCTTCCGTGGGAGGAGAGTGTACTCCACTTTCAAGTATTGTGTCTGAAAAATGTTGCTTCATTGTTTTTGTTCCACGAAGAACCACTCACACTAAACAATACACGGAAATCTTAATTTCCAGCCACAGTCAAACACATTACGCATTTCAAGAACACCATTTTTAAACAAAATCTAAAGTTGAGGATGCCGCACCCAGTTTAGAGATGTTTGTGAATGTGAGTTTACCCCACCCTCTCCCCCAACATACACACACACACACACACACAGATAACTAAATAACTGAATTAACCCTTTACCCAACGTAACGGCCAGCGCTATTCACAAACTTCACCATTCAATTTTTATTACTTTTTCATTTTTTGTCACAAAAACATAACTTATGACCTCTCATTGGAACGGGCTCAACGAGCTCGTTCAAATGAGGGGTCATAAGCTATGTTTTTGACGAAAAAAATAAATAAAATTAGTGCTTCATGAATTGTATTTGCAAGTGTCGTCTGCTTTTCGATTTAGGTAAAGGGTGAAAAAGTTAAACAATCCTTTCCCTTGGAGAGAGACAATATTACTGATAGATGGTATCTATATCTCAATTGCAACAGTTTAAGAATTAAAAATGTTATAAGTTATTGTGATGAATTGACGGTAACATGGTCTGTGGTTTGCGGCTCGGAGCTTATGTTGAACTAAAAATCGAAAAGTCTTTGTTCAACATAAGCTCCAACCCGCAAACCTCACACCATGTTACCGTCAATTCATCACAATAACGTATATGTTCCAATAAGACTCTACCCATAGCCCAAGACTATGAAATGAACAAGGCACTTGAATGAACAAGGAGGCAACCTTAACGATAACAAATTTAGTGAATAAACCTCTCGTGTACCCGCGACGTCGCTGGCCGACACAGAATCAATAACACAGATAAAGGTCGAGGTTACTCCATCTCAGTTCAAATCACGAACGGGTTCACTGCGATGGGGTAACCTGACCATTTTATGAGTGGGTTGTGAGTTTACATTCATGGCATGATCACTGACCTCGAAAAATACGATGTTATAGGCAGTATGGACTTTGAATCTCGTCCCATTGGTATCACCTTTCAAATATTTCACGTGGTGATGTCAGACGATAAAACGATGCCACTGGAGCCGTAAACAAAGAAAAAACAACCCAGCTCTCGTCCATTCACAGGCGATGATTTTATAATTGGAAGATAACCGATTATTAAGCCGAATGATGCCAAACTTTCAAAGCACTCCATATCGGAAGACCCAAACTTCGAACATTTGGGCCAAGAGAGACAAATGTTCATAAGATCTCCCCAGAGATATAGCATTGTCATAGAAAGTTGCTAGTTTGAAGAAATGGGAGTCTGACCAACTCTAGATATTAGCCGCGACAATCGGCAATATCTCGTTGAAAGTCCTGCAATCTGCCACGCTTTCTACCATACTATTACCTGTTGTCGTGGCTGACTGCAATGACATTTCATATTGGAAGAGGTCACCGGGAAGCATTGGTATGCATGTTTAAGAACAATCGCACAATTTCATGTCATCAATGGATAGTCTCGCTCAACTTTTGAGCTTTGTTTGCAGTCGATATTTAAAATCGGATATTTATTGCTGCAAACAAAGCTCAAATAACGAAGCGATTTTTCCAATCAGTTGCACGAATTAGGAAACATGACCTCATCATCCTTCTTCGTGAAAAATATACGTAGTAGACAAATATACAGCACCGCATGTGTAGGTTACACAATATTAAATAAAATGTATAGGTTACTGGAATGTAAAACATTCAAAATATAAGGTAATGTACATTTTTAAAAATCCAGTGGATACCGGAGTTGTTCAGATCAATTCCGTCATCAAGGAATTATGTGAACGACTGAAAAATCGGCTTGGGGCTGCAGAGCGAAACGAAACAGTTCAGCAGCGCGTTGTCGAAGAGTCGATGGTTAAATTCTTTGACATCTGTTTACCCCCCCCCCCCCCCCCCCCATACCCTCCTTCATCACATGCAACCGTTTAAAAATGAAAACTCACTCAACGAGAATATAGGGAGGTGTTTCACGACCAGTAATGTAATAATCAACCAGTAGTGTAATATTAACCAGTAGTGTAATAAAAATTAACCAGTAGTTTAATAATCAACCAGTAGTGTAATACAAATCAACCAGTAGTGTAATTACCAGTGGTGTAATAAACTTAGCCAGTAGTGTAATAAACATCCATGAAAGTAACAATTTTTCAACAAAATTTGAAATTTTTTGGGGGTGGCTCAAATCATTGTTTGAGTACATCTTATCGATTTTTAATTATTTTAATGTACGTTTAAAGGCGTTTTGCAGATCAAACATCATTTCGTGGGTTCAATACGGCGAGGAAAAGTATTTTTTATGATTTTTATGTGATGTGCATATTTTCTGGTGTTTAATGTTACTTTCTGCATTTGTAGCTTTATGTAAATTCAAAGTTGGCCAATTATTTATGATAATGTTGTGCTTTTGAGAGACTTCTTACCCCAGGCATAAGTTGTCAGATTCCATGATAACAGAATAAATTTTTAAGGTAACTTACAGGTGCTGAAGTATGGTATTCAAGGACGTGTCTCCTGCGTGTTGTCTTCAATTATAATATTTAATACGGCCCTGACGGATCACTAAGGGTCTCCCACACCCCCATCTCCCGCTTTACGCGTCTACCTCTACGGGGGTGGGGGGTGGGGGGGGGGGGGTTATCTTTTTGTTGACATTATACGACTTTTAGTTAACTTTTACCCGGTGTAAAGGAACATCGATCTCATTGGCTTTTAAAGAAGTGTTAATTCTATCAGTTCTGGGTGAGACATTGTTTTTAACTTTCTGTGTAGCAAATCTCAATCCAGTGATAGTTATTTAAGCGCAAAGCTTCTAAAACTGAAAGTGAATGTTTGTAACTTCGTGCTCTAGCAATACAACGGGATTGCAGGATTCTCTTACGCGCGGGTCTTTCACTGCACGTCAAATTGACGCGCAGTGAAGGATTCGCACGTAACAGAATCCTGCTCTTAGGCAATTAGGGAAAATCGACCGGACACAATAACGACGGGCCCTGGTGTCACTACACCGGCCCTCCCCCTCTCGACGGCCCTGGACTGGTTCAGAAGTAATGGTAGTAGTGGTAGATGTATTAGTACGTGTAGTACCAGTAATGGTAGTTGTACTAGTACTAGTATTGACAGTGGTACTGGTACTAGTACTAGCACTAGTACTAGTAATGATAGGTGTACTAGTAGTAGTAGTGGTAGTTGTACCAGTAGTAGTACTAGTAGTAGTACTTGGACTAGTAGTATTAGTTGATGTACTAGTGCAAGTATTGTTAGCGGGACTAGTACTAGTAGTGGCAGTAGTACTGGTACTAGTACTGGTAATAGTACTGGTAGTGGTACTAGCACCACTACTGGTAGTGGTAGTTGAAGTAGTACTAGTAGTGGTGGGTGTACTAAGACTAGTAGTAATAGAGGTAGTTGTAGCAGTAGTAGTACTACAACTCACAGGTAGTAGTTGTACTAGTACTGTTAATGATACTTATATGAGTAGTGCAAGTGTACTAGTACTGGTAGTTGTACTAGTACTAGTACCGACAGTGGTACTAGTGCTAACACTGGTAGCCATAGTGGTACTAGTACTAGTAGTGATAGGTGTACTAGTACTAGTACTACTGTTAGTGGTACTAGTACTAGTACTGTTAGGGATACTAGTACTAGTACTGACAGGTGTACTAATACTACTGTTAGTGGTACTAGTACTGGCAGTGGTACCAGTACTACTACACTAGCACTGGTAGTGTAACTAGTACTACTGCTATAGTAGTAGTTGTAATAGAACTACTACTGGTAGTGGTAGTTGTACTAGCACTAGTTCCAGTAGTAATAGTAGTTGCACGTAGTAGTAATACTAGAAGTGGTAGTTGTACATAGTACTAGTAGATAGCACTAGATTGTAGTACTAGGGGATAGTACTAGGGGATAGTACTGGTTGATAGTACTCGTGAATAGTACTAATGTATAATACTAGTGAATAGTACTTGTAGATAGTACTAGAGGATAGTACTAGTGATAGTGCTGGTGGCTATTGGATAGTACTGGTGGATAGTAGTAGATTGTAGTAGCAGTAGTGCATTGTAGTAGTAGGAGTAGTAGTATATTTTAGTAGATAGTAGTAGATAGTAGATAATGGATAATCGACAGTAGATAGTGAGTAGCAGTAGATAGTAGTAGCAAGAGATGTAGAAGTAGTAGTGGTAGTAGTAGCGGTTGGTAGCAGCAGTTGGTGGTAGCAGCAGTTGGTAGCAGCGGTTGGTGGTAGCAGCGGCGGTTGGTGGTAGCAGCGGTTGGTGGTAGCAGCAGGTGGTGGTGGGTGGTGGTAGCAGCGGTGAGCGGTGGTGGGTGGTAGTAGCGGTGGTGGGTGGTGGTAGCAGTGGTGGGTGGTGGTGGGTGGTGGGAGCAGCAGTGGGTGGTGGTAGGTAGCAGCTGCGGTGGGTGGTGGTGAGTGGTGGTAGCTGCAGTGGGTGGTGGTGGTAACAGCGGTGGGTGGTGGTAGCAGCGGTGGGTGGTGGTGGGTGGTGGTGGGTGGTGTGGTAGTGGTAGTAGTAGTAGTGATGGTGGTAGTGATTGTAGTGGTGTTGGTGGTGGTGGTGATAGTGGTGGTAGTGGTGGTGGTGGTAGTGGTTGTGATAGTAGTAGTAGTAGTAGTAGTAGTAGTAGTAGTAGTAGTAGTAGTAGTATTTAGTAGTAGATATTAGTAGTAGGTAGTAGTCCCCGATGCCTGGTTTTCACTAGTTCCCAAAGACGTGTCTCCAGTGGTCCTTATCAGTCCCCATAGACTGGCTCTGGTGTTCCCCAAATACCTAGATGAGGATATGATGAATGGCAGATTGTGCCTTAATAAGGAATTTCCTCATGCTCCTCATGGCCTCGGGCGATGAAAAAGGATGCCAAATGTCAGACGGGAGAGTCTCATACCTAGCTAGGACTAGCGCTAATGATAAGGACACAGCTAGGTACCTAAATAGATTAAGAATGGGCAGTAGTAGACGGTCTAAGCAGTCAAAAAGGAGGTTTCTATACAGAATTCAAGCCATATAAAGAGGAGGATTCTGGAAGAATCCGTACCTAATAAAATTCTGTAACAGAGTGGAAACGAGGATTTGCCAACAAGGTCAATCTTAGTAAAAATAATCTAGTACAATCGAACACCGCATTTTTAAGCTCACATAGCACTGCGTGGTACTCTGGGATGGTCCGTGTCCGTTAGGAACGAGGATTCTGGGAGAACCCGGGCCAGGAAAATGCCAAGAACATTGAAAACGAGCTTTCTTCGGGAATCCGAGCCAGATAAATAGTTGTCGTTCTCATTTGGGTATTCATTATACTCCTGTCCAATCAAACGTACCCTCAAAACATATTCTAATTCTATTAGAGGCCAATGGACCCATATAGCAACCGCGTGCTACCATAAAAACCAGATGGCGGTCTCCAGTATACAGAATAGACGGCAGAAACACGTGTCACCTAATTACACGCGCTGCGCACGAGCACTTACATCACATATACTTATGGGAATGACGTCACAACATGGCCGCTCGGCGCTCACCTCGGGCTACCATAACAACACAACATGGCGTCCCTGGGTCCCGTGACTAGGACGCCCCTTGCGCCTCCCCCATTCTCTCCCCAAATGAGGGTAATTTATCCACGTGGCTCACTTCCAATGCATTATAAGAGTAGTGATAACCCATCAAGGAATTCTGCTGAAATAATATTTTCTACATGTTGAATGAGTTCAAGCTTTTTACATTAATTGTAAATCATCACAAGATCTAAATAGCTGTCCACCGTTGGTAATCGAGAACAATCACTTGACATGGCAGACGGAAATGGCAGTGGACCTCCAAAGCCCCCACCCTATTCACCTCGCTTAAATACCCTCTACTCTCTTACCGACCTCCTCCTTCAAGATTATAAAAAATAACTGACCGCAGATTTTAGGTAAACCAAACCTCTCTCACCCCCTCCCCCCCCCCCCTCACCGCACCAAATATGGCAGAGTGTCTATGCTCAAGGGATATGCTGAGTAGTGAGCACCACTCCCAGGATTTTATAATTCAAAACGGTCAACTAGACTGAAAAAGCCACGCATAACGATACAGCGACTGAAATGGGTGGATGTGAGAGAGACCTTCAGAGATTCGCCTGGGCCGTATTAAGTGTCATAATTGTAGACAACGCAGGAGATCACACAGTTTTAGCCCTTGAGTACCACACTTTATTACCCACAGATTTTCTGGTATGATAGAACCTGACAACTTATGACTGGGGTAAGCAGTCTCTCAAAAGCACAGCCTTACTATAAACAACTGGCCAACTTTGAATTTATTTATTCATTGCTGTTTAATGTCACATACTTATGCACAATGGCTAATCGTGACCGTGACAGTTTTACGGGTGGAGGAAGCCGGAGTACCCGGAGAGAACCACCGAGACTCGACGAGCAACTGTCATCTCCTCAACATTCTAACTCTGTTTAAGCTCCGCTCAAGCAGGGTTACAGTGGTTGAGGACAAGTGCACCGTCGACGTGCAGTACGCCTCAGAACACGGCGCCATCGTACCCCCATGTAGGCAACCGGGATAAAGTGCCTTGCCCAAGGACACAACACGAGTCGTCCCGGACGGGGGTCGAACTCGGTATCTCTAGCATAGAAGTCCAACAGTCTACCACTGAGCCACCGCGCTCCCCCAACTTTGAATTTACATAAAGCCACAAATGCAGAAAGTGACATTAAACACCAGAAAATACGCACATCACATAAAAATCATAAAAATACCTTTCCTCGCCGTATTGAACCCACAATTTGACCTGCAAAACGCCTTTAAATGTACGATAAAATGATCAAAAATCGATATGATGTACCCAAATTATGATTTGAACCACCCCAATAATTTTTAAAATTTATGTTGAAAAATTGTTGGTTTTCATGGATGTTTATTACACTACTGGTCAAGTATATTACACTACTGGTTATTACACTACTGGTTGATTTGTATTACACTACTGGTTCATTATTACACTACCGGTTAATTTATATTACACTACTGGTTAATATTACACTACTGGTTGTTACAAGATGATAACAAAAATAGCGCAGCTGAGAATAGCACACATCATTTGTTCGACACTCTGAATGGTTTTCTTGCAAAATCTGAACCTGTGTGTTTCAAGCCCAATTGATCATAACGAGAATAAAAGAGACTCTTAATAACGATTAGACAAACATTCTTAGAGTGCTGGTTGCAAACATTATCATAATTTTCGTTGGCATCAGCCCCAGGCCTGTTAGCATTTTTAGGACATAAATGGCAGGGTGGAGCCGGAAGGATGTGGTGCCGTGGTGGTGATTAACTTGGTTAAAAAAACCCGATCGAACGGAAAGATAAAATACGCAAGGAAGCAGGGGCGCCGAAAGCTATGATGGGTAGGTGGGGGTGGGGGAGGGGGTCTATCTTTCATAAGGACACCTTTCCTCCCAGATAAATATATGTCATTTAACCGTTATTGTTATATACCGGGTCGTAACTAGGAGTGGGGGTGGGATGGGGGCTCAATATTTGTCCAAAAATCAAGATGGTTGGAAATTTTGCAGGCAAAAATTCCAACAGTTGGAAATTCGACGCATTGATGTAACGGAGTTTTTTTCGAATGTGGTGTTACATTTCCGTGAAATTCCAACAGCAGACTCCCACAGACAAAATTCTGATCGAACAACGCAAGATGTTCCGACCACTCAGCAAACACTTTTTTGAATTATATCAAAAATTGCGGAAAACAAACAAGTTGGTCAATTTGGTGCTCACAGTAGTCAAAAGCTGGCGATCTATGATGCCAGTATACAGGGCACATTACGAGACTAAAGTTGAATGCATTCGCAGATAGCAGTTTGTATTAGAAGATTTGTGTGCTCACTGCTCAGCATGATCTCATATTTGAGATGACTAATTAATAAATTATTGGTTGAATACTGATTTTTTTTTTAGCATTCCCCATACATGTACATCTATGTAATTGACAAAATGCCATATGAAGGCAAATACGGTCTATACTTACACACAGGAACGGGAAGATTCACCATTGAGAAGATTTCGGCCTGTCTTTTTTGGCCTCGGGAAGATTCGGCCGGGAAGATTTGGCCCCGGTATTTGATGTCTTAAGGTTATCTGACAGTGGTTTATGGCTTTCGCCTAATAATAATAATAATAATAATAATAATAATAATAATAATAATAATAATAATAATAATACCGGTCGCTGATTCGTCGCGGTTCTCTGGTACATGAGAAGGCCTTGCTTTTCTCTGTGCTCCCAACTGCCTACCCATTCCCATGCACACTTCTCCTCTCCTCCCAACACTGCATAAGTTGAAGTGCTTGGTGACACCCCGTGTCCCATTCTTCCCAATCTATCGGATAAGCATATAAACCCTCTCCTTTGTACCTCATTTTCACTGAATCTTCCAGAGGTCGAATCTTCCCGTACCCCTTACGGGATACAGTGCCACAAGAAATTGTCATTTTGTGCTGTCTTAAAACCTCAAATTATGCAGACATTTAGCTTCAGCCATTTAAACATTTTGGAAGTATTCTCCGAATGCCCTAAAAACTCCCGGTGCAGTCACTCGGAATCAACGTTTTGAAAAATTTCCCCCACCCAAGGGAGGGGGTATGGGAGGTGGCATCCCTTTAAGTACCATCCCTGGATGGAATTTTTATAGATCAATAACCCCCTCCCCCCCACCACCCCACCCCATTGAAACCCCGCCTAGCTACGTTCCTTGTAATATAAAATTATTACAATAGCGGTTGAAAAAAACTTTTTCATCAAGCGACATGTAATAAAATCGTTACCACAACGGTTGGTGCAAACTTTTTCATCAACCGCTATTATTATAAATTTATTACAACAGCGGTTGATGCAAATATTTTCTACCACCGCTATTGTAATAAACTTATTAGAGGGGCTGATGTACATATTTCCACCAACCGCTATTGTAATAAATTCATTACAATAACGGTTAATTCGATGTCAACGGTCATTGGCACCAGCTTCCTTTTTTCTTTCAAATACAACATAAGTACGGTTAAAATTGTGGTTAAAATATTTATAAAATATAATATGTATGGCCCTGCGATAGTTGGCAGAGGCGAAGGGAACGCACTGCAGATGAGTTGGGCGACAAATAGGAGACAGATTTCCTGCAAGTGAATTTCTTGTATAAACCCTTTTCAATACTAAGCTTCTGAATGGTGGGATCTAACATTCGGTTCGTTTATCCAGTTTGAAAAGGCTGGACTCGGGAATGATATCTGAGGTACGATAATAAGAATTTTTTACAAACAAATCTATCCTACACGTGTACAATATGTGGAGGTACTCAGGAAGGGTGGAATACCACTAAGTCGCTTTAGGGTAGATTTTTCACCGATGGTTATTAACGTGTTTATGGGAACAAAACACAAGAAGCACAAGCAACTTTTTTATTTCATGGAGCACCGGGCTGCACTTGGTGGTCTATAGCTAAGAGTCTGCAAGTGTACCGTGTGATTTTTGGAGAAAAAAAATTGGGAATTTTTTTTTGCCAGGTCAAAAATCTACCCCACTGCGATTTAGCATGATAATCCAACCGCCGCGTACTGTATATAATCTGTAGATTCTCAGTGTATTTTGAAAGCTTGTCAGATGTACTGGGGAGGAAGGAGGGTTATCACACTTTATTTTCTGGTGCTCATTTTACTCATTTGTCGGCAGCAATAAATTTCCGATATTTATATATTAACTGCTCACAAATCTGAAAAGTTGAAATGGTGCTGGAGTGGGGAGGGGAGGGGGGTTGTGGCTTTTTTGTGGCAAGAGTGCTTTTGGAAATCAGAAATGATTGATTTCGTTCTCAGCCACGCAGTATATCGTGATTCGTCTATGGTGGTCATTCATATCCTTCGGGAGTACAATGTGGGCCCAACAAGCTATTCCTCTTTCACTTGAAATGCTGTCAATGGAGCTCATCGGAGATGGGGGTTCCCAGGAGATATTTCGAGAAAGCAGCAGAAAAGAAAAAAATGTTCTTTCGTGATGATGTGTCAGTTGGTGATAAAAGGCCGATTCCAACTCGGATGTACATGTACGTGTACATGTACACGTACATCGATGTACACCTCCATAGGGTTTAGTGTTAAAATCGTGTCAGGTGCACGATTTTAACGTTTTTTATGGTGATTTGGAATCGGCTTTGCCGATTCCACATCACTGGATTCTATATACACATCGCTCAAGAGTGAAAAAAATGCATGAAATTTTAAGGAAAAAGAGGTGTATCGTCTGATTTGGAATCGGCAAATGGGTTTCCCCCATAGGATTCAGTGTTAAATTGCGAGCAAAAAACGTGTTGCCGTTTCTAAATCATCATCTTGCTGATTCTAAATCATCCGTGTCTGTACACGATTTTAACACTGAATCCCTATGGAGGCGTACACGGAAATCCATTTGCGGATTTTACGTCAGAAATCGAATCGTGTACGGTACACGGAAAAGAGGTGATTTGGAACCGGCAAACCCACTGTCACGATGATAGTAAAAACTGACACATATGGTTTTGTTGTGATTGAATGAAGATTTTCGTTCAAAAGAGTCGACTATAAATATGAGTGTCAGTTTAAAAGAGTTGCGTGAATGAAAGGCATTCGTTCAAAAGAGTCGACTATAAAATATGATCTGTAAAAATAGACATTCGTGTTTTGTTTCAATGTAACGAAAAGAAATTGAGTTTAGAAACAATTAGAAAAAAATCAGAGATAAAAATCGTTTGTTCGCGTTTGGTCACTATTAATTTTTGTGAAGTAATCTTAATAAACACTTAATGGAATGTTTGATGAAAATGTCGCTAATGTTTTTGTTGTGGTGTGAATGAAGGTTTTTCGTTTTTAATGGATCGTTTTAATAATGTATAATAAAACGCATTTTCCACTCAATTAGGTTTGAGTGGTAAATTTTTAATATATTCATGATAATGATCAGAGATTTGAATGAACGAATCCTTTTAACGTTAAATTAGAAAAACCAGTTTCTTTTATGTGCTAGAATTTTTTCTAACTGTCTTCAAAGGTTCTCTATTAATTCGACATTGAGTGAATGTTTTTTTGATATATGAATGGAATTCCTTTTAGCAAACATAAATTACTCTCAAATGCGTTAAATCAGAAACTGGTTTGTCATGTGCTTAAACTCTTTCAAACTTTCAAGTTTTTCCCAATTCAAATCAATACTGAGTTGAGATATGAATTTTTTAGTTATTATATTAAAGACAGAAGATTTTTATTAACTTAAAACATAAAAAATAATTATACATTTAATTTTGAAAATAATAAAATAACTCACATTAGCATATTCAAAGGAACATTAACAATTAAAAACGAAAAATGTTTTTACAGATGGATTCTAGAAGCCGAGATCAAATTTTAGGCGAATATGAACGTGCCAAGAAGGGCATTCAATCGGCTGACAGAAGCAGACGTCTCGGAGAGATAGATCTCAGACGCGAAGCCACAAAAATATTTAAACCCGTGAAGGAGGGTCAAGAGCGAAGCAGGAAGGAGATAGTCGAAGAATTGAGACCCATAAAAGAGAGTTCTTTGAGAATGGGTTCGTTGCCCGGTAGGTTTGGAAATCGGCATTCCTTTCAATCTACACCAGATTACGTCCCCACAGGGATTCAAACCGACTTGAGCGAGAGCGGCGATACAGCTTCCACTATCACCACTGATAGTGTCGCGTCGTCCGAGGATGGCGGTAAGAGAGATATGTTGTATGGATTTTATAAGGATTCGGATGGTAGAACTTTTGTCGGCGATACAGAAGTAGAAATAGATGATGATGAATTAACCGTAGGCTCGAATAGATACGAATTAACTTCTGGACTGCGCAAATTACTTCTTTACGATAAGCCTAGTGATTACACGAAACAGGATTTCGACAATTACGGCGACATTCTGGTTCAGACCCATGCCATGAAGAGAAATAACGATGCCAGAGAGACGAGACCCAAAGCCAACAGTGGTTACAAGAGGACGAAAATAGTGAAACCCATATGGGATATGAATAAGAAGTTCGTCGAATCGGTGACTGGCAAAGGGGTGAAAACCACTTTTCTTCCGAGCGATTCTGACGCTCTGTCTCAGAGATTGAGTTTGTTGATGGCAAGCAGACGGGCTGGTAACACAGGGTTAGATAATCAGATAGTTACTATATCTGACGAATTGTTAAGACAGAAGGTTTTGAATAAAAACCATTATAAAAGGCTGATGAACGAATTGAAGGATGATGTATATATAATAAGTAGAGAGAAACAAACAAAATATACAAAATAAAAACAGTAAATTTTTACACTAGAATAATAAGAGTATTTAAACAACAAAACGATTTACCAGTGAAAAAACAAAATATATTATAAAAATAAAAATATGTTGGTGATAAAGAACAGGGGATACGTCAGAATTTATGTTCAAGGCGGTTTTGGCATCGCTGATTCTATAATGCGAGCGTTCACGAGCGATGCGGGTAGAAAACTCGCATCGACTGCGTTTGAGGTCGGTAAGAAGACGGCTTTGGATGCTGGTAAGAAAGCCGCTTCCGAAGCTAGTGGTAGGATAGCTTCTGTGGCTGGCAAGAGGGCAGCCGACGCGATGATCGACAAGTTGATCAGTCCACCGGCGAAGCGAGCTGCGTTAGAGCGAACGCCGAAAAGTTGGAAAGATTTTAAGGATGCTGTGGTACCCATACAAGATTTAGCTAAAATGACGAGTGGATCAGGATTGAAGAGAACTTGCGACGGTGTGATATAAATAAATAATAATATTAAAAACTGAGTTTGAAAAACATAAAAAAATGTGTTTGAAAGAATCTAAAATAACAAACAAAAAAAAAATAAAACAAAGATGAACATTAAAGATATGTCTTGGAACGATACCGCGACTAAGAGGTCGAATAATGAGTTCTTTCCCAAAAGCATAAGAGGCTTGATAGTGGGAAAATCGAATTGTGGAAAGACTAATCTGTTGATGAATCTCTTGTCCCGACCCGACTGGTTGGATTACGACAGATTGTTCGTGTTTGGCAAGAGCTTGTTTCAACCCGAATACAGATTGCTTCGAGAGTGCATGGATCGTAGATTGCCCAAGGACGTCATAGCCAGAATCTTTGACAGTAGGGAGGAATTCGACAAAAGTGAAGCTCCTCTTTCGACCATTTTGGACGGTGCGGCGATGGAACTGATGAAGAGAAATGCATCTTCGAACATCGGGTGTCGATTTTATGAGAACGCTAGCGACGTTCCGGATCCTAGAGAATTGAAATCGGAAGATAAGAATCTCATGATTTTCGACGATCTGCTTTTGGAGAGACAGAACCGATGCGAATCGTATTACGTTAGGGGTCGACACAGCAACGTGGACTGTTTCTACCTGTCGCAGAATTATTTTCGATTGCCCAGACAGACGATAAGGGAGAACGCTAATTTTCTATGTCTCTTTCACCAAGATCTCAAGAATCTCAATCACATCTTCGGCGATCACGTCGCAAACGACATGAGCGTGGCGGAATTCAGGAGATTCTGCAAGAGGGTTTGGGATGGAGGACTTTACAATTTCGTTGTGATCGATTTGACTAGCGAATTTAATCGCGGAAAATATCGGTGTGGATTCGACAAGTTTTATGTTTCTGATGATAATAAGATAGCGCGTGAAAATAAAAAAAAATTTAGAAAATAATAAATTTTCAAATAATTAGTTTTGAAAAAATAAAAAATAAAATTAAAATATAATGTTCAAACAAGGAGAATTGTTAGAATGGATAGCCGAGAACACGGCTGTAAAACAATCCATTCAAATCGTGGTGAGTGGCGATTCCACTCGATTCGCTACGACATTCGAACCTTCCATCGAATTGAATAGAGAGAAAAGATACGAGATGGCGTTGGTGAATCTGGAGACTTATTATTCCTTTCCCAACGTCACCGAAAAGAATAACTCATTCAAGTATTCCAACGGAGTGGATTGGTTGGAGATTCGAATTCCCAAAGGAAGTTACGACATAGACGATTTGAACAATTACACTCAGACGCGAATGAAGACGGATGGAAAGGGAAGCAACAAGATCAGACTCGCTCCCAATCCTAATACCTTACAGACGATGTTGGATTTGGAAGATAATTTTCGAGTGGATTTCAACACGGACGATTCTATAGGCAAGATGTTGGGATTCGATCGAAAGATGTATCGAGACCACGCAGCATCTGAAAATACGGTTGACATTCTCGCAGTCAATAGCATTCTGGTGAACGTGGATGTGATTGCTGGAAGCTACGTGAATGGTAGCGCTCAACCGACGATCTATTCCTTCTTTCCAAATGTGTCGCCGGGTTATAAGATCGTGGAGCGACCTCGAAATTTAGTTTATCTACCAGTGATTTTAGACACATTGTATAGTCTCAAAACCACGTTGACGGATCAAAATGGTGAACTGTTAGATCTTCGCGGAGAGAGGGTGACGATACGATTTCACATAAGAGAAATATAAAAGCAAAAAAAAAAAAATATTGTGTATATATAGATAACAAAAATAAAATAAACGCAATATTAATTTTACAACAATTATTTAATATATATAATTATCATTAAAACAAGAAAACAATTGAAGAAAATATATATTTTAAAAAAAAAGAATTATGACAGAATTCGTGAAAAAAAAACGTGAACATATCCGCAGGACAGAGGAAGAAACTTGAGAGAGCGTTAAGAACTTGAGGCGAGGCAGTGAGATTCAAATTCACTCACGAAGATCTGATGAGAGGCGGTCAGGATTTGATCGCCTGGACCAAAAGTCAAATCAAAAGGATAGAGAAAGTGATTCATGATGGAAGAGGGTTGACGGTGAGATTGAGTCCCGCTCAATTGAGATACAATTTGAGAATGAAAGGTGGTTTCATACCGCTATTGGCAGGAATCGCCGCAAAAGCATTACCCTTCGCTGCAAAGGCACTACCCTTTCTCAGAAAGACTCTCGGCGTGGGAGCTCTCACGGGACTCGCGAGTTCGGCAGTTGAGAAATTAATGGGTGGCAGCGGACTTTTTTTGAAGAAGGGAGGAGGCGTGTGTCGCGTTCACGTAGACAACAGCGGTAAAGGATTGTATCTAGAACCCATTAGAGGTGGCAACTCTTTGAGTGGAAACGGACTCTATCTGAAGAGTGGACAGAACGTTGAGTGACTCGGCAAGGGTTTGTTGCTTGGTGAGAATTCGCCGTTTAAGAATATACCGATTTTGAATATGTTATTATAATATAAGAAAAAAATTATATAATTATATTATAAATATCAATCATAGAAAAATATAAAATAATATATAAAATGGATAAAAAGGTGGAGAAACAATTAGACGATAATGATGAATATCGGGAGAGAGAGTGCGAAAAAAAGATGTGGAAAAATGGTTAGACGCTAATGATGGATATCTAAGGAAAGAACTGATGAAAGAGATAAATAAAGCGTGGGATAGACGGTTGAAATTGAAAAGAATGAGACGCTTTCCACCGTCACCACTACCTTCTGAAGAGAATGGTAATGATGCGAGTGTTACCAAGAGATGCACAACATTCGTTCATAATTATGATTCGGATAAACAAATGTGTTGTTATAAAAACGTATCATATTACAAAAAAAAAGAAAAAAAGAAAAGAAGAATTGACACTGAAATTTAAGAAAAAAGGAAACGTTATTATAATATATGGGTAATAGTGAAGAAGGAAAACAAAAAAAAAGTAATGAGATCTAAAGATGATCTCATTACTTTTTTTTTTCCTTCTTCTTCGCTAAAAAATCAATCTCTCTATTGTTTATATTTCCAAGTCTGTTATTAGCATGTTGACACTCGTGTTTTCTCCTTTTTCGAAAATGTGTTGAATGTTTATCTTTACTTTTTTGAGTTTTGTTACATTGGTGAACGCACTCTCACCCGATTTGTCCACGAGTTCGCATGAGATTTTTGGATATATGTAACTTCCATAGAACAACGTCAAATCATCCTTGTCGATTCTTTATCTTTAGCGATGACGATTTTCTGCAGATCGCTTTGGTACTCGTGAAACAAATCGAGCATGGCTTCATCCAATTTCAAAGTCATCTTATATCTGTTGTATTTATGCTCTAAGTCCTTCATCTCGACCTTGTTCAATTCGATGGGATCGTGTTGTTGTAATCTATAGATTTTATGACCGAATTTCTTATACGTTTCGACTCGTTTCAATTTCAATTCGCATCTTTGAGGTGTTGCTGTCATGATCGATTATTTGGTTTTTTTTGTTTTATGAATTCTTGCAATAATGTATATTTTAAATTTTTTATTTTAATAATTTGTTTAAAAAGTTTAGTTTTTTTTTTACTCTTTATATATATATAAAAAAAAAGTTTTTTAATTTTAATTTTCTTTAATGTGAAAATTTTTTGGTAAAAAGTAATGAGATCATCTTTAGATCTCATTACCTTTTTTCCTTCTTCTTCGCTAAAAATCAGTCTCTCTGTTGTTTATATTTCCAAGTCCGTTATTATCATGTTGACATTCGTTTTTTTTCCACTTACGAAAATGTCTTGAATGATTATCTTTACTCTTTTGAGTTTTTTTACATCGGTGAATGCGCTCTCACCACCCGATTTGTCCACAAGTTCGAGTGAGATTATTGGATATATGTATTTTCTATAGAACAACGTCAAATCGTCCTTGTCGAATTTTCTGTCTTTGGCGATGATGATATTATTCACCAGATCACTTTGGTACTCATAAAACAAATCGAGCATGGCTTCATCCAATTTCAAACACATCTGATATTTGTTGTAGTAGCGCTCTAAGCTCACCATCTCAACCTCATTCAATTCGATGGGATCATGTTGTTCTAATGTATAGATATTAGAACCTAATAGCTTACACACTTCGACTCATTTCAATTCGCATCTTTTAGGTGTTGCTGTCATGATCGATTATTTGTTTTTTTTTGTTTTAGGAATTCTTACAAATAATGTATATTTTAAATTTTGTATTTAAATAATAATTTGTTAAAAAAAGTTTGTTTTTCTCTTTATATATAAACAAAAAAGTTGAATTTTAACATCCTTTTTTTCTCGTATCAATTCAATATTTTTTTTCACGTTATGAACATAAAATTGATTAATTTCATGAAAAAAAACATTTTTCACATTAAAGAAAAAATTTGAATTAAAAAAGAAATCTTTTTATATATATAAAGAGAAAAAAAACAAAACTTTTTAACAAATTATTTAATACAAAATTCGAAAAAAAAAATATTCTTACAAATGGAGCAAACAGATAAAAAAATGGAAAATTTAAATGAGAAAACCATACCTCAGTTAAACGAGATTTGTAAACTATTAAAAATTTCACATTTCAGAAATCATAGAACTAAATCAAAAAAAATTGAAATCATACAGAAATATTTGCGAAACGATGGAAAGGCAAACGAAATGCCGATAGCAACGACGTCAAAAAATGCATCGGTTGTGAAAAATGAGAAGAAGAAGAAAAAGATAGTAAAAGGAATCGAAATGCCGATGTCGAAAAAAACCAAAAACGTTTCAATTGCGAAAAATAAGAAGATGACTAAACAAAAAGCCGTTGAAGAACTTCAAGTTTCAAAAGAAAAACTAAAACGAAAACGAGTGATGCACTTCAGATTCTAGACAAACAAGATATATCGAGCAAAATTAAACGAGCAATAAACGAAGGGAAAGGAAAAGAATATCTAGCATGACTCGCCGTGGAACTATTTCAATCAAAATTCGTAGAACGGGAGAGTGCGATCAAAGGCATTTTTAAAACTTTCGACGTGGTTCCCTCGTTGAAGAAAATCGATCCGAAATTGTTCATGGAATGGGTGAAGAAAAAAGTATTGAATTTGTTTCGCAAATACATGAATGTGGGACTAAAAATTAAGATGATACTCCATTGCGTGATGAATAAAATCAACGTGAATTCCGGCGAGAGCATCGCGAAAAATGCATATTTTAGATCTAACGTCGAACCCGTATTTCGAGGTTCAGATTTATCGGATGTTTTCGAAAAGATGAAAGACAAGATGTTGACGTCTCTCACAAATTATCAATATGAAGGTAGTAATTGGACGTTCGATGAGGTGTTGAAACTCGAAATTCACATAACTGAAAACGATTCGTTGAAAGGGTCTTCCTACGTGAAAATTACCGTATTTCTTAGCTAAAAAAAATGCTGTGATCAATGTGAGAAATAAAAATGATCAGTGTTTTAAATGGGCAGTCACCTCCGCTTTATACCCTGTCAAAATGAACTCCGATAGAGTTTCTCGTTACGAGGAGACTTCTAAAAATCTTGATTGGACCGGAGTGACTTTTCCAACAGAGTTAAAACACATCGAACGTTTTGAGGCTCAAAATCCCACCGTAGCGGTGAACGTCTTGGGATACGATGATGAAAAACGAACGATCTATCCTCTCAGACAGACTTCGTATCTCGAAAGAGAAAAGGCGATTATTTTATTATTGATTTTGAATGATGACAATCGTCATTATTGTTGGGTTAAACATCCGAGCCAATTACTGTCGAGACAAAATAATAAACATGAACATAAGGTATGTTTATGTTGCAACTGCATGAACATGTTTAAGAGCAAAAAATCGTTATCGAAACATCAGGAATATTGCAACGAAAATCAAGGTGTCACCGTCGAAATGCCAAAACCCAACACCATCGTGAAGTTTGAAAATCACAATAGAATGTTAAAAGTACAATTCGTTGTGTACTCCGATTTTGAATGTTTCGCTGCGAAAATGAGTTCCTGTCAACCCAACGCTCTTCAAAGTTATGTCGAAAGATATCAAAAACACATACCTTTGGGCTATTGCATTTACGTGAAATGCGCTTTCGACTCGCAACACGACATGGGTCCCTTCACCTACATGAAACAGTATGAAGACGACGACGTGGCTCAAAGGTTCGTGGAAGAGTTAAAATCGAAAATTCAAATGTTATACGACAAATTCAAAACTCCGGCGAAAATGATCATCACGCGAGAGCAGCAGGACGAAAATAACAGAGCCACCAAATGTCAAATATGCAGACAATCGTTCGACGAGAATTCGGAGGAAAATAAGAAGGTCAGAGACCACGTTCATTACACGGGTCTGTATCGTGGTCCGGCTCACAGCAAGTGTAATTTAAAATATTGAGATGCCGTTTTCTATCCGGTGATGTTTCACAATCTCTCAGGTTACGACAGTCATCTGTTCGTGAAAAATCTCGGCACCTCACACGAAGAATTAAATTGCATCGCGAACAGTGAAGAAAGATACATTTCCTTCACGAAATGGAAGCTCATGGAGAAGAAAAGAGTAATCGACGGAAATACGTTGGAAGAAAAAACGAAATCCATTCGTAGAGGCATACGTTTCATCGACAGTTTTAAATTCATGTCGACCGCTCTGGAAAAATTAGTCGATAACATGAGTAAGGATAAATTTAAAATCACGAGCGAACATTTTGGAGAATGAGTAGACGTCATGTTGAGGAAAGGAGTCTATCCTTATGATTACATGAACGATCTAAAGAGATTCAAAGACACTGCAGTACCTTCAAAAAAAAAATTTTATTCGAAATTATACGAATCCGACATTTCCAACGAGAATTATGAACACGCCAAAAACGTGTGGAAATCATTCGATATGAAAACCGTGAGAGATTATCACGATCTCTATCTGAAGACCGACGTTCTGCTCTTGGCAGACGTGTTTGAAAATTTTTGAGACGTCTGTCATCGAAATTACAATCTGGATCCCGCTTGGTATTTCACCGCACCCGGTCTGGCATGGGACACTCTGTTGAAGACCACCGAAGTCCAATTGGAATTATTATCTGACATGAACATGTTGCTCATGTTCGAAAGGGCTGCGAGAGGTGGCATCTCGATGATCTCCCACAGATATTCTGAAGCTAACAATCCCTACATGAAAGAAGGTTTTGATTCGAAACGGTCGAATAAATACATACAGTATTGGGACGCTAATAATCTGTATGGTTGGGCTATGAGTCATCCTTTACCGATTGGAAATTTCAAATGGGTGACGGAACCGGAAGAGATGCAAAAGTGGAGAGACTATCCTTGCATTTTAGAAGTCGATTTGAACTATCCAGAAGATTACACGATCTACACAATGATTATCCGCTGGCTCCCGAACGAAATGGAACTGAACGAAGGAGACGAGGAAAAACTCATTCCCAATTTATTTAACAAATGTAACTACGTTGTCTACAGCGAGAATTTGAAACAATACGTCGATTACGGGATGAAATTAGTCAACATACATCGCATCATTCGATTCGATGAAGAGCCTTGGATGAAAAAATACATCGATCTCAACACGAATCTCAGAATTCGAGCCGAGAACGATTTCGAAAAAGATTTCTTCAAACTCATGAACAACTGCATGTACGGTAAATCGATGGAAAACATCAGGAAGAGAACTGACGTTCGACTCGTCACGTCTGAGAAAAGAGCTAAAAAATTAGTGGCGAAACCCAATTACAAACCATATTCGATGAAAATCTAGTGGCTGTTCATATGCAAAAGACGCACCTGAAGTTCGACAAACCATATTATCTCAGACCGATCATCTTAGATATCAGCAAGCGATTGATGTACGAGTTTCACTACGATTACCTCAAACGAAAATTTGGTGATAAAGCCAAACTACTGTTCTCCAACATGGACAGTTTAGTTTATGAGATAGAGATGAAAGACGTCTACCGAGATATATCTCAGGACGTGACCGCGTGGTTCGACACGAGCAATTATCCCGTCGATCACCCGTCCAACATTCAATCGAACGACAACAAGAAGGTGTTGGAAAAATTTAAGGACGAGAGCGGCGGTAAACAAATCGTCGAATTCATGGGCTTCAGACCCAAACTGTATGCTTATCGTCTAGAAGATGAAGAGATCAAGAAGTGCAAAGGGGTTAAAGTGTGCGTGGTGAAGAAAAACATCTCTTTCCAAGAGTATAAAGATTGTCTGTTAGGAAGTGGTCCGGTGTATAAGACTATGAAATCGATTCGAAGCAAAAATCACGACTTGTATACCGAAATAGTCAACAAGATTTTGCTGACGGCCGACGACGATAAGAGATTCATGTTAGACGATAAAATAAGCACTTTGGCATGTGGACATTGGACTTTGGATCTAATTTTAGACGATATGAATGTGGATGATAAGATTACAGATATGACTGTAGATGATAAGATTCCAGATATGATTGTGGATGATAAGATTCCAGATATGATTGTGGATGATAGGATTCCAGATATGAGTAAGGATGATAGGATTCCAGAAAAGCATGAGGAATTAGATGGATTCGAAATTACAGAAATCGATAGAGACATCGAGAGAGTTAGTTTAAAAAGAAAAAGAAAAAAATTAAAAAAAATAAAAAAAAAAAAAAATAACGTCATTTAGTGAATTATAATAAAATAAATAAATAAAAAAAAAAAAATATATATATATATGCGCATTTATGAATAAGAAAATAGAGATATCTGCACAAGGTGTCATCTTACCTAAAGAACCCCTATACAACATCGATCTGTCGAATGCAGCGAAAGACTTGAAAATCAAAGATTTTCTAGGTGTGTTTTCCAGAGATGCCTTGCCGAAGAGAAGACCTCGACAATCGGAATGAGGAATTTTAAATCTAGACGATTTATCAGATGAAGGTACTCACTGGGTGGCGTGGTTCAAGAACGGGAAGAAGAATTATTATTTCGACAGCTACAGAATCTCGCCGCCAAAAGAAATAAAGAACTATTTCAACAAATCGATGGTTCGTTACAACGGAATGAGTGCAATCACCAGATCAAGTGTTTTGCGGTCACCTGTGTCTCTACGTTCTCAAGAGATGGTCTGAAGGAGATCGGTTTCAAGACATTCTCAATGATTTACATTAGAGAGAGATTTTTTTTATAGTATATATAAAGATAAAAAAATTATTTTAAAAAATTTTAATCGAATAAAAACGAAAAATAAAAATAAAATAATTCATTTTTAATAAACTGCGTTTTGAATATATTTTTTCTAAAAAACAAAAAATCTCAAAATAACATGCCAGTCGATAAATTTGGTAGAAGTGACGATGAAAAAGTCAACCTAAGAAAGAAGAGGAAGATGTTCGAAGTCAACGATGGTTACGGCGTTGCCAACTTGGACGAACGTTACGTTCGGAGATACGAACCTCGAGAGGAACCTTTGAACATGAACGATAAGAAGCTCTACAATCTTCCCGAGCCGATAGATCTCGCAGATGCTGCGACTAAAAATACGTCGACAGGGGAAATGCCGATTTCGAACGAATCATGCTAGATAATTACGTGGATAAAACCATGACCAACGATCTCGATCTGAAATCCAAACATTTGGTGAACGTCGCGAATCCCATAGATCCCACTGATGCTGCAACCAAGAAGTACGCAGATGACTCTCACACGAGATTCAGCGAACACCTGAGAAATAGATACGTTCAGAAAACGATGCACTCGGAATTGAAAGCCAATTCTAACAAGATAACGAATGTGGCCACTCCCACGAATCCCAAGGACGTGGCGACCAAACACTACATATATCTGGAACAGAGAAGGTCTGACAGACGAGAAATGAAATCGGATCTGAATGCGGGATTCAACAAGATATCGAATCTGTCGAAGGTCGACAACACGGATGCGGACTCAACCGCGGTCAACAAGGGCTACGTAGATTCTGCCGTGATACGATCACAAGAATACCTAGAATCACAAGTGGACAATCTCTACCTGAACAAACAATCTGGCAGAACCATGGAGGGTGGTATCGACATGAACGGTAAGAATTTATTCGGACTCAGTCACGATCCCGAATTCGATTCCAGCGCAGTCAGCAGAAAGTACATGGACGACAACTCAGTCTGGAGAAAGGGTGACATAATGGAAGGTAAACTAGACATGGGTGGACATGCGCTCACAAATCTACCGGATCCCGTGAACATGACGGATGCCTGCACCCTGATTTCGGTGGTGGAGAAAGTCAAATATGCTAGACAATTGATCACCGTGTGGGCCGAGGAGGCTGGCACCTTAGATGAGGGAAAAGCTGAGTGGTCTTTCGGAAATGGAGGTAGCGGATCGAAACATGGTCAGGTGGGATATCCCATGCCGCTGGGAGGTGAAATCCTTCGAATGAGTCCAGCTTCTTCAGATTTGAATAACAGAGCAGTCGTCAATCTCATGGTGAATGGAGTAGAGAGCGATAAGAGATACAGCATCGAAAAGACTGAGAATCAACACGTGAATGTTAGCACATTTGGCACGCCTCTCAAAGTGAACGCTGGAGACAGGATTAATTTCGTTATGAAAACCAATAATCCCGAAGCTGCCACTTCCGTGGTGAGTCTACTGATTGAACTAGTTCCTTTGAACGAACAGTGAACGCGTGGAAAATAATGAATTAAAAAAAAAAAATAATGTGTGATTTATTAAAAACAAAAAAAAAGTAATGAGATTTAGAAAGATGTTCAACCTCTCTAGATCACATTACTTTATTTATTTATTTTTTTGTTTTTTTTGTTTTTAATAATTACTCATTACTTTTTTTGTTTTTAATAAATCACACATTATTTATATTTTTTTTCACACTCGTCTCTCATCGAATGATCGACATCTTATTTCCATCCAATTCGAATTGTAATTCTCTGTCCGACAGGACCAGGGTGAAGGCTTCGGTTTTTCTCGGCACGTTCCTATCGAATTGCATCTTGATCTGAATGTCTAAGACGCTACTCTTGAGTCGTTCACTCTGTTTACTGACGTCGAATACGAACATGGGATACATCGACTTGTATTCGCCGGGAGATATGTTAGGGTTGCTCATAAATTCGTCTAGACCGTGATACTTCTTTCTAAAATCAGCGACGTCGCCGTACAGTCTGCAGAAATCGTTCTTGTCGAACGATGCATTGTAATCAATTGCTGGATATTTTGTGGCGTTTAGAAACACTTGCATGTTTCTCAAATGACAGTGATCGAACAGCGACGCATTCTTTTCCTGAGACCCGTCCCTATCAGTCTGAAACGCAACCACGATGAAATGCGGTCTCTCGGAAGCGGATTTCACCATCAATCTCCAATCGAAGTGATTCATGGAGAGAGGAATGCTAGCCGTGTCACACTGTCTCATTCTAAATCCCACGGGTAATTTACTCTTGGATTCTATGATCTTGTAGAGATGCGCTTTTTCCATGATCGAAGGCTACACGTGCGGAACGAACCACGATATCTTGTGTAGAGTTATCTTACCAGCATTGGTCGCAGTGAGTCTCACTATTGTGCCGTCGTCTCCTTTTCGAATCAACGTTAGATTGTGTTTGAATCCGTACATGATCTTGTTGTAATCGTCTGCAAATCCGAAGATGTGTTTCAAAGGTATCCTGAACGAAAACGTTCCTTTAGGTCTGGACGTCTTGACGACGTAGTCGAATATCAAGGCGGCGCCGGCGCTAGCAGGGCCGATGGTGTCTTTCACCCACAACTGATTAAATCCTCTGGATTTCGAAAAATCATCAGGATACGTCAAGAGACTGAACATCGTGGTAGCCTGACCGGGATGAAACACAGATT
Organism: Pictodentalium vernedei; assembly: GCA_031216915.1. NCBI lineage: Eukaryota > Metazoa > Mollusca > Scaphopoda > Dentaliida > Dentaliidae > Pictodentalium > Pictodentalium vernedei. The sequence goes on along the minus strand of CM062295.1, from coordinate 533,506,416 downwards.
CTATCTCTTGTCCGGATAGCATGTATTTTATATTACTGAATAGATGCATGATGCCATTATTGGCTAGAGTAACCGTGTCATCGTCGGCGTAGTCGCTCCCATCTTCCTTGGGGAGACGTCCCTGCACCACTATGTAACTCTCGCTAGGATGTATGAATAGATCTTGAGTTTCGACGTAGATTCTTATCTCTCCCGCATTGTTCAAACTGGTTCCGGTTACCGGTTCATATTCGTGAACCTCATATTCTTGAATACTTTCATCTTTCACTATTCTTTGTGCTATATCTAGTATATTTGTCATTTTAAAGGATTTTTGTTTTTTTTGTTTATTTAATTAGCTTGCTTTTCTTTTATCTAAAAATAGTTTTTAATTATTTTTTATTATTATTTTTTCTCACTTATATATATATGTGTGTAAACAAGAAAATGTTAAAGAGAGTAAATAAAAGAAATTTGTTTTCTTATCAAAACTTTGTCTTCTGTAATTGTTGTTCGTAAAACTTTCCGATGATCTCTTCTCCAACCAAAGCTTCGATTTCGTAAGTCACCGGATCGGTGTGAAATATTTTGATTATCACGAAGATTTCTGAGGTCCATCGAGGAGTATAACCCTTTTTGAAGTGCTTCTTATAAGCGTAGATTCTCACTCGATCACCGACCGCAAATTTCGGCGTTCTAGACTTCTTCCTAATCTTAGATCTTTCAGGATATAGATTCGCATAGACCCGTTTTTCATTTCGAGGATCGCTAGCTTCCACAGGAGTCATCTTGATCGATCTGTGTCGCGTGTTGTTGTAATCTTTGACCAGACCGTTCAGAGCATAAATGTATTTCTTGGTCGAATTCACCGTGAAGTATCTGTGTATCTTTTCCTTCATCGTTCGATTCCAACGTTCCACCACGCTGGCTTTCTCTTCGTTTTCGATCGAGTAGAGGTCGACCAATCGATGAACGTGCTTGTTGTAGAATTCCTTTCCCTTATCCACCCACAATTTACTCAGTTTTCGAGAAGACGAGTCGAACACGCTCTTCAGAGCCTCTGCGACGCAAGGTCCCGATTTATTCTTCAAAGCTCTGATCCAACCGTATTTGGAAAACACGTCGATGACCATCAATAGATATTTGACGCCCTCGTTCCACCTCGAAAACGATCTCATGTCGACCAAGTCGGCAGACCAAATATCATCCAAACCCTTCACGAACACCCTTCTCTTTTGAAATTTATGCACGATGGGTTTGTGTAACTCCTCAGCCAATTCGCTCGTCAATAATCGTTTCTTCTTCTTTTCCGACGCACCATCCGAATCGACGTTTCGCACCGATCAGATTGCCGACCAGCGAACGTTCTATCTTCTCTCTCCTGCTCGGATTCGATATGCCTCTCAATTTCCCCAACAGTTTTTATCGCAGACGTCGTTGCGAGTCTTGGTGTCGGGATGTCCGGCGTAGCACAGATCGTGATCATACGCGGCCGCGTCCACCCTATTCACAGGTTTGCTCCAAGATTTGGGAGTCAGATCGGCGTTGAGTCTCTTGTTCAATTTCGTTCCGGGTCCTGTGAAACTGTGACCAGGCAGATGCATTTCGAAAGGTAGATTATTGATCATTTTATTCACAATGCCTTTACCTTTGCTCGCGTTCTTTTTTTTGATGAATCGAGTCTTGATAGAACCACACACGTCGCAAATTCCGCGAAGCATCTGTCTATCGTTTTTAGTTCGTACTTCTCGAGAATTACTCGTCTCGGTAACTCTCTTACACTTTACGCAATACATTTTTAAGAGTTATTTAAATTAATTTCGTTTTTATTTTATATATAAATTTAATAATTAATTAATTCTGTTCTTATTATATATTTTTTTTTTTCAATCGCTGCTCTTGAGTACTATCATCTTACTGAATTCCTCCCTGGCCTCTTTCCTCCCCTTTTCCACGAGAGAATCCTTCATCTCTTCTTTGATGATCTGACGAGTCTTGATTCTCATGGCTTCTTTCATGGCATCGTATTTCGTTTTCTCGCTCAATATCACGAAGTATTCTCCGTCCGATATCCTACCGTCTTTCAACATCATAGAGATCATTTCGGATATCGTGTCGATCTTGGAGTCGGCCAAGACGCGAATCTTGTCGTGTTTCCTCGCCTTCAGATATAATTTCCTACTCAAAAAGTTTCCGAGCGTGCTAAACAATCCGGCGGCGAGAGTCACTCCTTCTATGGTTAACGCGATCGGAATACTGACCACGGTCGACAACAATCCGATGCCTGCCGCGTGTAAACCCATGGAAATCGTGATGAGTGTCGTGTCGATCGCGTTGACGAATTTCACGAAACGCGAATACTTCTTCTTGAGAGAATGACAAGAATCTCTCTATCGAGTTAGATACTCTTGGATTCTACTGATTTGATCAATGCGATACCTCTCTCCTCTTTCTTTTTCTTCTAGCGACGGAGCCGTTGGCAAAACGCTAATCGGTTTCTCATCCTCGTCGTCCACTAACGTCGGATACAATTTATTTCTGGTTCTCATTTTTGTGTTTTTTTTCTTTCTAATATTAGATAAAAAATTTATGTGTGTATTTATTTTATTTTCTGTTCTCCCTTATTTTATATCACGAGAAAAACTTAGACGTATGCTTCATTGAACAATAATTTCATGACGCATCCCTTGTCTTCTAAAGTCAGACTTTTACGCGCCAATTTCAGTTCTTCCGAAACTGTGGGCTTGCTTTGATCCTTACAGAAGAGTAATCTCGACCAAAACGCGATCACTTCGTCGATTTGAACGCGTTCGAACGCCGGTTCGAAATATTTGACGACCATATCTTCCCTTTCCATCGACAGACACGAATGATTTTCGTGATCGAAGTCTAGGTGATCCCGACATCCGACGCATCGTTCTAACAATAGGCGACCTAGTTGTTCGTTCACACAGAATGCATAGGTTCTCATCAGCATTTTTAAAAGAAACCTTGCTCTAATAGTCTGGGAAGCGCACATGATTTACTTATTTTTTTTATTATCTATTCGATTTGATATATTTATTTTTTAAATAACTATTTATTTATATATTTTTTTTTCTCTCCTATATATATATCAATCACTTTTTTATTTCCTCGGGAAACGTGGCAGTGGGTTTGCCGGTTCCAAATCACCTCTTTTCCGTGTAACGTACACGATTCGATTTCTGACGTAAAATCCGCAAATGGATTTCCGTGTACGCCTCCATAGGGATTCAGTGTTAAAATCGTGTACAGACACGGATGATTTAGAATCAGCAAGATGATGATTTAGAAACGGCAACACGTTTTTTTGCTCGCAATTTAACACTGAATCCTATGGGGGAAACCCATTTGCCGATTCCAAATCAGACGATACACCTCTTTTTCCTTAAAATTTCATGCATTTTTTTCACTCTTGAGCGATGTGTATATAGAATCCAGCGATGTGGAATCGGCAAAGCCGATTCCAAATCACCATAAAAAACGTTAAAATCGTGTACCTGTACACGATTTTAACTTCACTAAACCCTATGGAGGTGTACATCGATGTACGTGTCCATGTACAAGTACATGTACATCTGAGTTGGAATCGGCCTTTATCACCTACTTGTGTCAGTTTGACTCCGTCTTGGCCTAATGTTCATTGTCTTCATATAAGTATAGTTTCGACTGTGTCCAGGCCCGATTTGAGAGTGTGTGTGGGTTAGTAACCCCAGGGCCCGCATGTACAACTATTTCTATCCGTCTAGTTGCACATGCGTGAAAAACAAGAGCTATCTTCATTATCCAATTTACTATAGAGGTCAATGGGAGAAAGCAATAAAACTTCATTTTTCATCCATATTTGCTTTTCAATAAAATTCGCGTATATATGGTCAACTAGTTTTGGGCATCCTCTTTAAAGTGATGTTTAATACTTATTGCTAGACAAAATTCTTCATGTTTCCATTTTTGTTTTAAATATCTTATTTTATCTGTGTGTATTTCCTTATGAATTTATGAAAAAAGGCTGATTGCGGTAGCTTTAAAGTTAAAAATATATATTAACCACCAATAGCATGCATTCCGCGTACATCATTCGGAATAAAGTACACTTTAAATTATTTGATTCTATAAAAATATTTCAATTATGGTTTTGTTTTAATGTTTCCATTTCACTTTGAAAATAGTGATTTTTATAGTTATGCGATTTCAACAGACGATTCTCCACGGCTAATATTGTCTTCACTGACTGAATGAAAGGACTTGAAAGCTCCATCATTTCTATTGACTCGTTAATATAAGTGTTTAATTTTGCATTGAACACAATGTATGTGATTTTAACAATTTAGAATTAATAACTTTGCTGACGGTGTACAGGTTTAGAACAATTAGGTTAACTTGAAGTTGACAGCTAATTGGAAAAACTTTGATGTGGGTGTTGTGTTTTAACGATTACTCAATGTCAGGTTTCTAATTATTATAAAACCAGTACATCTTCATAGGTGATAGTTGAATGAATTCTGTTCTTTCACAACAACCACCCTCACCCCGTACACTCCTAAGACTCTTCCAATCCACTGAATCCAGGTGATTTTGTAGGAATCCACGCCAAATAACCGACTGTAAAATAGCATTTAGCGCTATTCCATTTTGGGGGAATATTCTCAACCCATGAATAAATAGTTTGTTTATTTTATTTTGGTCTTACATTTGCTACAGTTTCTACGAAGATTCCCTTATGGCAAATATATGCCCCCCCCCCCCCCCCGTATTCCTATATAATTCGATATAATGTGCAGCAATTCACGAAAACGTTTTTCTATTTTATTTTATTACTAGTAAAATTGCTATGTGTTTGGCAGAAGGGGAGATGATATTTATTTATTTATTTATTTATTTATTTATTTATTTATTTATTTATTTATTTATTTATTTATTTATTTATTTATTTATTTATTTTAAGGTCACATTTATGTACACCGGCTAATCATGACCACAACATGGGATAAAGTCAGGTTTTGGCAATCGTTTATACTCATGTTGCCCAATTGAGAGGACTTTCATCCCAAGCATTCATGACTGGGTCCTATTTTACCAGTAAAGCAGAACTTTTTTACCATAGTCAACAAGAACAGCTTTACCTCCCGGGTTCCGGGGGGGGGGGGGGGATATACACTCGAATATATGCGTATATACTTTCAAAAAAAGGTGTCATCCCAACAAGCCGAATCCCACCCAATAAGACGAGTGGGTAAAATATCCCAACAAACCGAATCCCAACAAGACGAACATTTATATTTCTAAATAATTATCTCCGGAATTTAGATATAAGAAGCAAAAGGTTTAGGCTATGCGATTTTGGGGCGTTTTTTTAATCTCAACTTTCAGTATCTAAGAAAGAGCATAAAAACCGCTTGCAAGCTTGCTATTAATGGCTCGCCGTGTTTACCCGGTGGTGCATTAACAAAAAAAACTTACGAGCGGTTCTTATGCACTTTCTCAGATATTGAAAGTTGAGAGGAAAATCTACCTGTGGGTGTGCAGTTGTAGGTTTATTTTCCTGGATGGAAATTATAGTCTGTATTGGTCTTGTGGAAATCCTGTTTCTCCCCACTGTAGGTTTCCATTCGACAGAGGTGTTAACTAATGATTATATGGCTCACAATAAAGATGAATTACTTCTGTTTAGTAGGGCATTAAATAGTTATGATTGTGTGCAAGAATTAACGTGGCGAAGTCTGCTCATTCTGTGGTGACGCTGAGTACTATCCCACAAGACGGTGATCAGTACTTAGTCCGAGTCCACCATGGGTGCGAGTATGAGAGTCTGTAAGGATTAGCGTGGCGAAGTGTGCTCATTCTGTGGTGGCGCTAAGTATCATCCCGCAAGACGGTGATCCTGCACTTAATCCGAGTCCACCATGGGTGAGGGTGTGTAAGTATAAAAGTAACGAAGTCAACTCATTATGTGGTGACGCTAAGAACGATCCCGCAAGCCGGTGATCCCGTACTTAGTCCGAGTCTACCATGAATGGGCGTATGAGTGTATGCAAGGTCTAGCGTGGAGAAGTCAGCTCCTCCTGTGGTGACACTAAGTACTAATCCCGCACTTAGTCCGAGTCTACCATGGGTGGAGTGTGAGTGCGTGCAAAAGCTATGATGATTAATTAAACACGAATATAAAGTACCGGTGTGTAGATTCCCACCCACCCCACCCCCTCCCCCAAGGAGTTGGTTCTCCACTCAGCAAAAATGTACATAAGAAATCTCAGCAAAGTTTCTGTTGATGGACCACCGGGTTAATTAGTATTTTTGATTTCTCAACAAAAATATTAGTAAACCGCACTTTTGTGGCTTATATAGTATTGGGTAACTGACTCCTCAACATTATAGTAGTGCGCCGTTCAGGTTTATTAGAGGCGTAGCCATGGGGTCCTTGAAGGGCCAAGGCCCCTTAAAATACCCCCTCCTCCCAAACATGATCCAATGCAATTTTCACATAATGCAAAGCCCACAAAATAGTGCTACACATGCTACAATTTTTCGACCTTAGAGCACTGGATTTTGCAAAATGTTCTTGGGGGAGGCCTTGTCATAACTTGGACCCTCGGGTTATTATACTAGCCTTCCACTTTGCGGGAGAAAACTGGAAGGATAGTAACGACAAGAGAGAGTCCTAGTTAGGACTAGGGGAGGACAAACATCATTGTTTGCCGCCACCCCCCAACAAAAGATGATTTGGCTCCCAATTATAGAATCCTGGCTACGCCACTGGTCTATTATGGGCCTCATAGGGACTACCCTGTTCCCCCAACCAACTCCCACATCAATTCAATGTAGTCCAGTATTATTAGCTACAAACACTTGACTTGTGACTTTTTTGATTTCCGATCAAAAATATTAATAAGTCACGTCGTTGTAGCTAGTATTATTGGTCGATTGACTCCCTACACATACATTTTTCAAGGATATAGCAGAAATGTTGGCCACGCCGACAGGTCTGGGTGATAGCCTGCCCCAATCTTCAGATCACTGGGCTAGCACCACCACGACTACTAAAACACCCAACAAAAGAAAGAAAATAAGTCTAGAGCCTGAGGTGGAAACACAGGAGGTAGCGGATGAGGAGGGGTTCATTCACACTGTTGATAGACAGTCGAAAAAAGTGAGGAACTGCCCCTCCTCCCCCTCTGACTCCTCTGCCTCCACCTCCGGTTCAGGATCTGATCCAATCTCAGCCTCAAAGTTAATAACCGCTCCTAGTATACCACCTCTCATGGAGAGACCCTGGAATAAAGTTGTAGCCAGTAATACAATCAATCTTAATCAAAACTCTAACATCAATAGGGGGAAACTGACTCTACCCGCTTCCACCAGTGCCGTAAGCAAAAACAAAGATCACAGTTCCCCTAGATTTGTTGTTGTAGTCACCAGGGTTCACCCCGACACGCCCAGGGAACTCATTAATCAGGGGCTGCAGAACCGCAAATGGGAAAGATTTACTTCAAAGGCCACGGGCAAGGCGACGTGGAAAATAAAAGCCGTATGCCCCAATCAGGAAACCAAATCAGGAATGCTAGCCAACGGAATAATCATTAACAATAGACGGCACGTTGTGGAAGAATACAGATATACTCCTCCCCCGATTCAATGCCACAAATGTCAGAAGTTTGGACACATAGCCAACAAATGCAGAGGGATCCTAACCTGCATGAAATGTGGAGGTAATCACCTCAGCAAATCATGCAGATTGGAATCCCCCTCCTGCCCCAATTGTAAAGGAAACCACCCAAGCAGCTACCGAGGATGCCTCCATTATAAGAAGGTTAAAACAAGCATAGAACTAAAAAACCTACACCTAACCAAGCCTGAAAACGCCTCATCCCCTCATGCCGTCTGCTCCCTTATCGCGGGCGCACACTACTCAGTTTTACAAAAACATGTCAACACCAATTTGGGTGACATCTGCCAAGATGTCAGCCGATCCGCGTCCAGACTCTTCAAGACCCAAATCTCCGAATCCTTAGTAAAAGCTGCTATCAACACTAATTACAACCACCGACTATCCGTATTGGAACACCGTAACTAAATATCAACCCCACCATGAATAAGTTACAAATAGCCGTGTGGAACGCTAGAAGCGTTAATAATAAAAAACTTCAAATGAGCCGATACTTCGAAGATAGAGACATTGTCTGTATCTGCGAAAGTTGGCTTCAACCCAGCAAAAATTTTTCAGTTAGCGGGTTCAGCACTATAAGAAGAGACCGGCAAATCACTAAAGGTGGAGGCGTCGCTCTTCTAATAAAGCAGGACATCAAAACCAAAACCATAAAAACTAATCACCTCGATGCAGAGGTGATTGCTACTGAAATCTGTTGACAATAAAAACATCGCGATTGTTTGTTATTACAACGACCCAAGCAAAATTGTTTCTGACTCTGTCTTTGAATTCTTTACGAGGAAATACAAACACTGCATTTTCCTCGGCGACTTCAATGCCAAACACCTGTACTTTGGCTGCAACAAAACCAGCCCGAACGGTGAAGCCCTCCTCGAAATTACAAAACAACACAACCTTCATGTGGTCATGAAAGACAACTCAGCAACCTATATCAGTAACAACCCACTATTTTCATCTGATATCCTCGATCTAATTATCGCCAGTGACTCCCTGATAAACCACATCGATGACCACTGGGTCGGCGATGATGACTTAGGCAGCGATCACCTCCTGGTCCATGCCTCGCTGCAGCTAGGAAACGGCCCACTCAGGTACCCCCCCCCCCCCCCCCCCCCACTCTCCGCAGAAATTTTAGAAAAATTAATTGGAATCTCTACCGCGACATCATCGATGTCAAACTCATAAACACCCTTCCCCCAACCAATGCAGCGGAACTCGAAACCCAATGTGAGGGCATAGAGAAAATCATTAACTCAACCCTGAATGAAATATGCCCAAAAGAAGAAGTGCGCCCCTGGAGAAATACTATCTCGGGCGACACACTGTCACTAATCAAAACCAAACGGAAAGCTCTTCGCGCTCTTAAAACCGAAACTGACCCCGGCAAGAAAGCAGACCTAAAAAAAACATATAACCGCCTTCATGGCGAAGTCAAGGAAGCCCTCAAAGCTGAAAAACAAGCCAACTGGGAAAAGGCAACAGACAGTCTAAACGGGGTCCAAGATGCCAAAAAATTCTGGGACTCTTTGAAAATCCTAACTGGGCAAAAAAACAAGGGCGGCAAAGCCGCTGCCAAACCTCTTAAAAAGGAAGACGGTTCCTTCACGCGCACCGACAAAGACAAGGTCGACACTTTTGCCGACCTCCTAAGAAAAACGCATCGCCCATATCAAGGCACGGGCAATGATGATGCCGCCATTAACGCGATCGATGACATCATCAATGAACACCCTGAAATCTACCGTGACCCCAAATTCGATAACGAGCCAGAAGACGGGGATGACGATGACCTCGTCACCCACATCACCAATGACGAAATCATCAACGTCTTAAAAAAATGCAAAAATTCCTCCTCACCCGGCGAAGACGAAGTAAGCTACAAAATTCTAAAACAAAGCCCAAACTCCCTAATCGAAAAAAATAAACAAACTGTTCAACACATGCCTCACCCATGGCTACTTTCCCAAATGTTGGAAAAAAGCCATCGGTGTCATGATACCAAAGCCTGACAAGGACCCCTCCGATCCAACCATCTACCGCCCAATCAGCCCCCTCAGCTGCATTGGTAAGACATTCGAACGAATCCTTACCAATCGGTTCAGGGGGCACCTTGAAGACATCGATTTTTTTCAATAAATGGCAAAGAGCCTATAGAAACCGGAAAGAAGGCATCGAACAGGTCTACCGACTAGTCACCCAAATGAAAACCGCTATCAACAATCAGCAAATAGGCGCGGCAGTCCTGTTAGACATCGAAAAAGCATTTGACTCCGTCTGGCACAATGGAATGCGCTACAAATTATCAAAAATGAAACTCCCCAAGAAATTGCTCAGATTACTATCCTCTTTCCTTAATGATCGCGAAATTAAAGTCAGAGTGAACAATGAAATGTCTGACAGTGTCCCCCTCGAAGCAGGCACCCCCAAGGATCCGTCCGAAGCCCCCTCCTTTACATCTTCTATGTAAATGACCTTAACTTCTCAGAGGATCGTGTTCAAGTCTCCCAATTCGCGGACGATAAGGGCCTCTGGGACTCTAACAATACGGCCAATCTGCTCCAAAAACCCCTGCAACGCGCTTTCGGCGACCTAGAACAATGGTGTGCCAAATGGAGAATTAAGCTAAACGCCAATAAAACCCAACGAATCACCTTTACCTGCAAGAAAAATAAACGTGATTTTGACCTAAAACTTATGGATAACACCCTCCCAGAATGCAAAGAGGCGAAATTCCTGGGCATCACCATTGATCAAAAATTGTCCTTTAACAAACACACCGACGACATGGCGAAAAAAGCCACCAAACGCATTAACTTATTAAAAATGCTAAAGGGAACTTCATGGGGAGCCAACCAGTCCACCCTACTCAAACTGTACAAAGCCTTTGCGCGCCCAGTACTCGAATACGGTGCAATCATACTAACTGACCTCAATCAAACTAATATGGCAAAATTCCAGAAGATCCAAAATCACGCGCTTAGAGTGGCCCTCCGCGCCCCATGGGACACACCCATCAAAACACTCCACGACAGGGCCGATATCCCCACCATTAAAGACCGCCTAGCCACAATAGCCGCGAAAAATCATGACCGGTTAGCCGACAGCGAACTAATCTCCGAACTTGGAACCATTTGCGAAAGCCGACAAAAACCCAAAAATTGTAATCAAAACTAAGACCGCTCGAATAAAAACTAGGGAATGACAAGGTAAACCAACGGGCAGAAAAACAGCTTAACTGTGGCCTTCTACCAGGAAGGGCTGCCTTCACCGACTCAAGTAAAATTACATCAGGATTAAATATTGTTAAAAACTAAATAAATAGGGAATGTGAATTAAATACTGTTATAAAAACTAAATAATAAATAGGGAACGATTGGGGCCCCAAGCACGAGAGTATGTTACTGCTCTTACGAATGTAAAAATTCGTGCATTTCATACTCTCCCCCATTGCGACAAGCACACACACACACACACACACACAGCAGAACACCACGCGGGGGGGGGGGGGGGGGGTGGGTCCCAAGCACGAGAGTATGTTACTGCTCTTACGAATGTAAAGATTCGTGCATTTCATACTTTCCCCATAGCGACAAGCACGCACACAGCACAATACCACACGGGGGGAGGGGGGGGGGGGCTGGGTCCCAAGCACGAGAGTATGTTACTGCTCTTACGGATGTAAAGATTCGTGCATTTCATACTCTCCCCCACATCCACAGCAGATACCACAAGGACATGCAACTAAAGAGGTGCTACTTTTATCTTTACAGTTTACATATTCTAATGAAAACTAATTCTACCTTCTTCTTTTAAGCAGGTACACAGAAGATGTTTTTTTTTACCAGCGCCCCAATAACCGCTACAGACAGTCTAACCGTTATGGAAACAGTCACCTCCACGGTTCCTGAACATCCTCCGCTCCATCCCTAAAAGTGGTCAACCACTTTAAGGGAGGCGAGCGCTGGTCCTGCGTCCCGCCTCTGCCCCTTTTTGTAAGCGCATTGCGCATCTTTTTGTCCCAACCCAATAGGATTACAATGCAGGCCTGCCCCCGAACCAGGGAAGTTCGGGTCTTCTTCTTGGTGGTCCCCGAAAGGGGTCGTTGTTGTTTCCTTCAAAAGACATCCTATCAAACAGAGACAGCCTGAGGCAAATTATACTTGCCAGTGATGGCCATCACACAATATCATCTCCGAAGTGGCAGACTATACTTGCCCGAAAATCCAGACCGACTGCACCCTCGGGGAGAGGTAGTACCTTTGTGAGAGGACCCAACCTCTCACACTGGTCCTCACCCGAGGGTTCATCCGACATCAGTCAAAGAGACCATCACGAAGCCGCAACCGGTGACACCTGCCGAGTACCTGAACCTGTTCCTCCTTCAACACGAGTAGACATGTGGAAATTAGTCACTTACAGTCAACGAGGGTCGAAAGGGGCTTGTTCCCCATACCGTCCCTGCGCGCCTTCGGCGCGTTAAACCATTCCATTCGAGGTGATAGTTGAATGAATTCAGTTCTTTCACATCAACCACCCTCACCCCGTACACTCATAAGACTCTTCCAATCCACTGAATCCAGGTGATTTTGTAGGAATCCACGCCAATTAACCGACTGTAAAATAGCATTTAGCGCTACTCCATTTTGGGGGAATATTCTCAACCCATGAATAAATAGTTTGTTTATTTTATTTTGGTCTTACATTTGCTACAGTTTCTACGAAGATTCCCTTATGGCAAATATATGCCCCCCCCCCACCCCCACCATCCCCCCCCCCCCCCCCCCCCGTATTCCTATATAATTCGATATAATGTGCAGCAATTCACGAAAACGTTTTTCTATTTTATTTTATTGAATATAGGACAACACCCCTCGGACAAAACACCCTAGAACAAAACCCCCTCAGGACAAAACACCCTCGGACAAAACCCCCTCACTTTTACTGACAAAATGGACAAAACCCCCTCACTTGAGAAAAAAATGATGATGAAAAAAATGAGGTGATAAATGTTGAAGTGAATAAATAAAAATAATATTTAAACAAATATAGAGTTTTATTAAATTTGTTTGCAGGTAATTGTAATTAATATTTAATGACATATATATATATAATACTGACAACATGTAACAGCTAGCGATCTTTTTCACACAGAACTATAGAACATACAAATATTATATTAATTAGGATCATCTTGCCTTACAAATTACAACATCTATAAAGTAATTATCCAATGATAATAAATCTAATTGACACTCACAAAAATTCAATGTTGTTCAAGTCGCGTTTTTGAGTTACCCTGGATCATGTAATAAATAGAATCTACAACGGATCCCTATTTTGTAGCTCTATTTACAAAACTCGTCCAGTAAATTAGGTCTTGGCCTCGCTAAAGCTCGACCAATACCTAATTTACTTAACTCGTTTTGTAAATAGAGCTATAAAATGGGAACCCGTTGTAGATCCTCTATTTATTACACAAATCTAACCTGTGATATGGATACCATGTAATATTTTTACCGTGTTGACGGACGGACGTATAGGTGAAGCACTATATTTTTAAAACTGTTTCATATATATGAGTGAAGTTTCTAAAACCGAATACAATAACCAACATATTTCAAGAAGTCTGCCACATTGAGTTTACCCTCACGCCTATCCTCACACAGTTTTACAAGTTTCTTCTGAAGTTTAACTGTGTGTTTTCGTTGACGTTTTGATGGAGGTTCACCTCGTTCATGTCTAAGGAGAGTTGTAGAGACCAATACCTGGTCTTTCTTGAGACTGTCTATTACTCTCCAGACTGTTGGATGTACATGGCCTACAAGTTTCATAAACCCATTATTCCAACCTTCACAAATGTTATTTGTGCGAGCATTACCACAAACTGTTATTTCATGCACATTCCAAACTGGAGGTGGAAACGTAGGCGGTAAGCGCCTGACTTTAATTGGGGCAAGTGTTCCATCAGGTCGAGATGGTGGTTTGATAGTTCTATAAGACCCAGTCACATATGTATTGTTAAAATAGGCCAAGAGAGGTTCTAGTCCATCAGGGGTGACATCTCGCAGATGTGACATGCCTTCATGAATGTCATCTACTGGCAGAAAGGCTAGACTGTCCAACATTCCACAAAAATGCTTAACATTATCATCCTCCCTGTAACAGGTTACCAAACCCAAACTCTGAATTTTGCGCCACGTACTTTGAGTCAAATGATAAAAACATCCATGTATAACAAGTTGTGGACCAAATATTTCTGTCGCTGCCTTCATTGCAGCTATTTCAAAGTCCATTGTAATGGTCGTTGGGTCTACTTGGAATCCTAAAGTTTCACAATAGTCCTGGATTGCCCCAAACAGTTCTTCATATGTAGATTGTTTTTTGTCCACCAACAGAGCATACACACAAGCTACTGAACTTTCACCAAGGGCAGCATGGATTACATACAGCTGGTTAAAGAGTTTTGGTGCCACATTAAAAGTTCCATCCATAAACCAAGATGAGGAATTAGCGAGATGTCTTAACCCTTCATTGGTAGCAAACACCAACATACGGTTGGTACTGTCAACACCATTATCATATATTAGAAAAGAGTCTCCATCTGATGATAATGCCCACTCTCCCTCAACTATCAACTCTGATAAAGTCTTTGGGCTCTGTGGCAAATATTTAGCTCGTTCACGACGGAGAGAACGCTTCACGGAGTTGATATCCCCAATGGCAGCTCGTACGGAAACGGGAGCTGTTGCAATAGTGTCTGTCAGGAGCTGGCTGTTTGTACCTCTTGAACCTGGAGCCCGCTCTTTCATCTCTGCACGTAGTTTTGTTGCCTCAACGCCGCCGTTTTTAGGATCATGCGAATGTTCGGTGGAACTAAAAACAGAGTTCATTTCAACATTTGTAGTAACAGCTGCCTTACACAAAAATGCTGATCTGTTTGAGCACTCCCATCGGATTTTATTTTGACGTGTGTATTTCTTAGTATACATGTAGCCATCAAGCACAAGTTCCAGACCACCTTTGTGGTTTTTGATAATCTCCATAATATAGCACTAATTGACAATATTTTGAATACTGAGAAAGCGAATGAATGAATGAATGAAAGGTTTTAGCGCGCCGAAGGCGCGCAGGGACGATGTGGGATTTACAAATCCCTTGCGACCCGGTTAACCTTATTTTTTTTTCCTTGGATCACACAGGCCTAGCTTTCCTGTTGCCCAAAATGGAGTCTGAGGGGGTTATGCACGCGGTTAGAATACCCGGCAGTTTAAGCTGGAGTGTTAGATGGTCAATACTCAATCCCCCAACGCCTTTAAAACTATTAGAGAGCGAGCTCTGTTCGGTTCCAGTTCGGCGATGGTAGAGGTTTGAGTCCCACCATGGTGGCGAGCCAGAATGTAATGTTGTGCGATGGCAAGTTTAAGGGAAGAAGAGAAAAGAAAACCAAACAGCAACGCCGGTTTGGTAGCGGCCCCGGTATATGACCATAGCGGTTACAAAAAAGAAGTGGAGAAAGCTCCAACAGTTTAGTTTTAAGAAACCGGGAGTCATCCATCAAGCCTTCTGGGAGATAGGATGCCGTATGTGATTTTGAGGTATCTGGTTATCCTTCGGGAATCCCAAATGACCTCCTCCACCCCACCCCAACCCCCCCCCCCCCAAAAAAAAAAAAAAAAAAAAAAAAAATCACTGACACACACCCTCAAGCCCTTAAAAGGGCTGTTAAATCTTTATTCAAATGTTTATTTATATCAAATGTACACTCGTTCCCAGCCAGACAAGCTTGTTTCAATCCTTGCCTAGCGTTTGGTGGTTTCTTGTGTAGGTTGCACCAATTCCTCCTACGCTTTGTCTACCATTTCCATGCGTCTTCTTGATAAGAGTGTTGCAAGAAAATTTGAGAATGTTCAGTTAGAAAAGTAAAAGGTAGAGAGAAAGATAGGTATCCGCTATTGTATATTGTGCCTGCTGTGTGATTGTTGCTATGGATGGGGTAAGGGGTGTGTTTCTTCGGAGTCCACTCCCAACAAGCAGATTTGCGAGGCAATCCTCACAGACTCAATCCTAAAGACCTCAATGAGTAGCGAGGCAATCCTCACTGACTCCACGCAGTTTAATTCTATTGAGTAATTTTAATTTACTGTGGATTATTTTGTTTTTCTGTTTAGGGTTCGGTGTTCGTTCAGCTTCACCATTGATTCACTATCCTGGAGTATGTGGAGGGTTTTGTTATATAGATCTTATTAAACGCGTTTCAATCGCGCTTCAGCAGAGTTGCGAGGCAGTCCTCACAGACTCTATCCTAAAGTTCCCAATGAGTAGCGAGGCAATCCTCACTGACTCCACGCGATTTAGTTATATTGTATAATTTTTATTTTATTTTATTATTTTTTTTTTTTTTTTTTTTTTTTATTTTCTGGAAACTTATTTTGTTTTTCTGTTAAGGGATCGGTGTTCGTTCAACTCAACCATTAATTCACTATCTTGGAGTCTGTTGAGGGTTTTGGTTTGTAGGTCTTTTAATCGCGTATCAATAGTTTCTATTTTTGCTAGCTCGTGAAGTTCCTTTATCGGTGTCCATTTCGGTTTGCATAGTGCCACTCGCAGGGCATAATTTTGAACCCTCTGTAGCTTCTGAATGTTGGTTTTGCTTAGGTCGCTTGTTATTATGGCACCGTATTCTAGTACCGGACGTATAAATGTTTTGTAGAGCTTCAGAAGCACATCTTTGTTTGCTCCCCAATTTCTACCTCTGATCATCTTCAGAAAATTGATACGTTTAGTAGCTCTAACCGTAATGGAGTTTACGTGACTGTTTAGACTGAGATTGCTATCTAGGATAAATCCCAAAAATTTGGCCTCTTTGTTTGCTTCTAGTTTGTGATCGTATAACTGGAGATCGATACTCGGGACTGGTTTTTTCCTTTGCTTTTTGAAGAACGTAACTTTTTGAGTTTTGGCGGCATTGAGTTTGATGCGCCACAGGGCACACCAGCTTTCAAGATCGCGAATGGTATCCTGCAGACGATTTTTAATTATGTTTCTGGACTTGCTGGCTGTCCAAATGCCTTTGTCATCTGAGAACTGCGATAGTTCAACAAAGTTTTTCCCTACTTTTTCTATATCATTCACATATATTATGAAAAGAAGCGGACTTAGAACCGACCCTTGTGGTGTTCCCGCTTCGAGTATTACTTCCTCTGACACCTCGCGATTAACCCTCACCTTGATTTTTCGGTCAGTTAGAAATGATGATATGATCCTTAGAATTTTAGTGGGTAATCCCATTTTCGCTAGTTTATATCTCACGCCATTGTGCCATACCGAGTCGAACGCTTTTTCTACATCCAAGAAAAGCGCGGTTCCGATTTCGTTTTGACTAAATGCTGTTTTCATATAATCGACCAGTCTATATACGTGTTCGATTCCCTCTTTCTGACTCCTATACGCTCTTTGCCATTTGTTGAAAAAATTGATTGATTCGAGATAGCTGCGAAGTCTCGTAGTGAGAATCCGCTCAAATATTTTCCCAACACAGCTAAGCAAGCTGATTGGGCGGTAGTTAGAAGGGTTGGTAAGGTCTTTGTCGGGTTTAGGTATCATGACTCCCGTGGCCACTTTCCAGCATTTTGGGAAGTACCCACAGGAGAGACAGCAGTTTAAGAGTTTGGTAAGTCTGCAGTAGAAGATGTTGGGGCACTGTTTCACTATTTTGTAAGAGACTTCGTCTTCTCCTGGGGACGAAGATGACCTGCATTTTCTGATTATACCCATGACCTCTTCTACGCTTATTGGTTCGGTTAATTCATGGTCGTCCCCGTCTTCATGCCTTTTGTCGAAGTTCGGTTCATTGAAGATTGAGTTGTTATCTTGGACAAATTTATTTACTCGTACCTTAAAATCGTTGTCATATCTGTTCCCTTCTTGTGGACGATGTGCCTTCTTTAGAAGTTCGGCAAAAGCACTGGCCTTTGCCTTGTCGTCTATGGCCATAGATCCGTCGCTAGTCTTTAGCGCATTATTATTGGCAATTTTGCTCTTTTGGCCAGTAAGAGTTTTAAATGTATCCCAGAACCTCTTAGGTTCTCTCAGCCCATTTAGGTTTTCGGTTGCTTTTTCCCATCTCACGCGATTGTCGTTAGCTATGGCCTTTTTTACTTCCCCATGAAGGCGATTGTACGCGGTTTTAAGTTCTGCTCTTTTCATTTGATCATTCTCTGATTGGTAAGCCCGGAAGGCTTTTCTTTTTTGTTTGATTATTTGAAGAGTTGTTTGGGTTATTCTGTTTATCCGCGTCTTTACTGTTTGCTTGGGACAGATTTCATCTAGCGTACTGTTGATAACGTCGTTAAGGTGGGTGCAGGCTTTTTCTAGTTCATGAACATTTGAGGGGTCATTTGCCTTTATTTTTACTTCGATAATGTTTCTGAAGAGGTTCCAGTCAGTTTTTGATAGGTTCCTCCTATTCACGGGAGGATACCTTGCGGGACCAGTATTACATTTCAGAGTGGCGTGAACCGGCAGGTGATCACTGCCTAGATCATCGTCTCCTACAAATATGTCTTGCATTTGGCTGGTTAGTGATTTGCTGGTGATAATCAAGTCTAGGATATCTGATTGATGGAGTGGGTTGTTGCTTATGTATGTTACGTCTTGATCGTTATTTACCACGAATAGATCGAGTTCTTCAATGATATGGAAAAGGGCGTCACCTTTAGGCTCAGTCTTATGACAACCGAATACCTGGTGTTTGGAATTGAAATCACCCAAGAATATGCAGTGCTTGTACTTGTTGGTAAAAAATTCAAATACTTTACTGTCTACTGTTGCTTGCGGCTTGTTATAATATGATATGATGGCCACGTGTTTGTGGTCAAGTTCAATTACAGCTGCAATCACTTCAGCATTGAGGTGGTCGCATGGTATTGATTTGTATTTAATCTCCTGCCTTATTAACAGAGCGACACCGCCGCCTTTTTGGGCGGGGCGATCTCTTCTAATAATATCAAAACCACATAACGAGAATTGTTTGTTTGGTTTAAGCCAGGTTTCGCTAATTCCAATTACGTCCGTATTTTTTAAATAATGTGACATTTGCAAATTTTTCTGATTAACGCTTCGAGCGTTCCACTGGACTATTTTTAGTGTATCCATGAATGGTTTAGGAATAACTGTACTAAGTTTATTTAAGTTTAATTACTATTTGTAATATTGTTACATAATTATATTCTGTTGACGGCCGCTTCTAATAGCGTGTGAGATATTTGAGTATTATATAACTTGGAGGCTGTTTTACTAATCTCTTTGCAAACGTCCGAAAGACTGGTGTCCAAGTGTTTCTTCATTATGCTGAAAATATGCTGAAAATAGAGCCAGCCATTAGAGTACACGTGGAATAAGGGGAAGATGAGTTCTCGACATTACTTACATTTAGAGCTTTAAGCTGGATGTTTGTTTTAACTTTTTTGAAGTGGCTACAACCCCGGTAGTTGCTGGGGTGTTGACCACCGCAATTCGGGCATTTCAGAGTTTTAGCACTACATGCCTTCGCGATGTGTTTGTCACCGCATTTCATACATCGTTGCTCCCCGTTGCATTTGTGTGACAAGTGCCCAAATTTCTGACACTTGTGACACTGAACGGGTTGCGGAAGAACACGATATTCCTCGGTTTCGTATTTTTTGCCATTAATAGTTACCCCTTTGCTTATCAGATTTAATTTCGTTGCTCTATTAGGGCATTTTACTTTTATTTTCCAAGTATGGTTACAAAACTGGCATATTTATAACATTATGACAGAGAATGTTGTTCTAAAACTTTGTCATGCCAGTGTAATAAAACAACATAAATGGTTATTGAAGTCAGCAAAATTAAAAAATTGAAAGTGCAGATAGCTTGCAAAATGGTATTACTAAAACAACAAAGCTATACCTCAAAGAAGTAATGGAACAGAAGACACAAGCTAGTATCCCAGCAATTTGAGCAAAATTGAAAAATTGAAAGTGCAGATAGCTTGCAAAATGGTATTACTAAAACAACAAAGCTATACATCAAAGAAATAACGGAACAGAAGACACAAGCTAGTACCCCAGTACTTTGGAGATTTGTTGTTATAACAACAACAACAGCCATCTGTACTTTTAATGGTTAAGTACAGATGACTTGCAAAATGGTGTTACTGAAACACAAGACACAAGTTAGTAATATATAATATATATAATGTCTGAGGGGGTTACTGAAACACAAGACACAAGTTAGTAATATATAATATATATAATGTCTGAGGGGGTTTTGTCCTGAGGGTTTTTTTCCCTGAGGGGTTTTTGTCCTACGATGCAAAAAATGAGGGGGTTTTGTCTGATGGGGTTTTGTCCTGAGGGGGTTTTGTCCTGTTACCATTTTATTACTAGTAAAATTGCTATGTGTTTGGCAGAAGGGGAGATGATATTTATTTATTTATTTATTTATTTATTTATTTATTTATTTATTTATTTATTTATTTTAAGGTCACATTTATGTACACCGGCTAATCATGACCACAACATGGGGATAAAGTCAAGTTTTGGCAATCGTTTATACTCATGTTGCCCAATTGAGAGGACTTTCATCCCAAGCATTCATGACTGGGTCCTATTTTACCAGTAAAGCAGAACTTTTTTACCATAGTCAACAAGAACAGCTTTACCTCCCGGGTTCCGGGGGGGGGGGGGATATACACTCGAATATATGCGTATATACTTTAAAAAAAAGGCGTCATCCCAACAAGCCGAATCCCACCCAACAAGACGAGTGGGTAAAATATCCCAACAAGCCGAATCCCAACAAGACGAACATTTATATTTCTAAATAATTATCTCCGGAATTTAGACATAAGAAGCAAAAGGTTTAGACTATGCGATTTTGGGGCGTTTTTTTAATCTCAACTTTCAGTATCTAAGAAAGAGCATAAAAACCGCTTGCAAGCTTGCTATTAATAATAATAATAATAACTCTTTGGCCAGCCGCTGATTTGTCGCGGTCCTCATAAGAGAAGGCCATCATTCCCCCTGCACCCCACCCCCTCTTCCCCTCCTCTCCTCCCAGCATTCAGATATAAACTGCTTAATAGTGTCCCTCACTTCCTCTTTTTCAATTTCTTCAATAAGCATTCCTACCCTCTCCCTCGTGTCCCCCTTCAGCCATCTATCCTTTGTTTCTTCACCCCACTTCTGCATTATTCTTCCAGTAAATTTTATTCTATGAGGTATATACTGTGGGCATTCCAAGAGAAAGTGTTCCAGGGTCTCCACTACTCCAGAGTGGCACATTTGGCATCCCTTTTCCCCATCTCTCCCAATTTTTCCCCGAAGCTCCAGTGATCTTGATCTCAGTTTGAAGAGCAGTGACCCTCCAAAGGTGCCATCTAGGTACTTCTCAAAAGCTGGCTTTTCTTTATATTGTAACCCCTGCAGTGATCTTTTCACGCTAACCCCTGCTCGCCAGTTTCGATTGCAATCTTCCATGACTCTCTCTTTGACAAACCTTTTGCCTTCTTTCATTCCTACTTCTATGTTTGTGACCTCTATAGAGTAATTGTCCATTAGTTCCCTCACATGTTTTGACCACCCCGTTTCTATATTAGAATTCCGAATGGTATCGAGCATCAGTTTGCACCACCGGTTGTCAGGCAGGTTTCTCAAGTAGTTAAAGTAACACAGTTTTCCCAAATCTACCCTGTCCTTGATTTTCATCCACCCAAGCTCCCCCCTTACTGCTTCCAAAGCTGCAGCATTACTCGACCCTGTTATCCATCTGCCGGCATCATTCTGAGTACTTTCCAACTTCTTAATAACGGTTTGGTTTAATGGAATCACGTCCGTGCCATACGTTATACTTGGTAAACCCACCCTCTCCCACAGTGTTTTCCCCACAAAGACCTTATTGAAACTATTTTTCCCTAAAAGTTTTAGTCGGTTCAGAATTCTTTTCCCCTTCAGAATTAGTTTGGCTGAGTAATTTCTGTACACCCCTCTTCCCGTTATATTTATGCTTACCCCTAGATACTCATACTCTCCCGTTTCTCCTACAGTGATTTGTTTGCTTTCCCCTTCGGGGATTGAGAACTCCCCCACTCTCCATCTCTTCGTCATATCTACCTTGCGTCCAACGGGTATTACCTTGCTTTTATTTTCATTTAGTTCGAGCCGCCAAGTGTTCCCATATCTACCAACAATTTCCAGCAGTTTCTCTAGCCCCTGTTCAGTTCTAGACATTAACACCCTGTCGCCCGCAAAGAATAAGCCTGGTATCTTTATGTCTCCAACATTTACCCCCTCCGCACTCTGAATTAGTTCGTCCCCTAAATCTTTAACATACAATGCAAACAAAATCGGTGAAAAGATACACCCCTGCTTGAGGCCTATATCCATAGGGACTCGTTTTGTAGTGATACTCCCTAGACTGAGTTGGCTTTGCACATCTGTATACAGTGCTTTCATGATTCCCACAAAGTCACCCCCCAGTCCGATGCCCTCGAGCTTTCGCCACATACCTTCCCTCCACACTCGGTCGTACGCTTTTTTCACATCTAGAAATGCCAGAAACATATTTTTCTTTTCAGCCTTTGTTGATTCTATCAGTTGGGTGAGTGTAAATAGGTGATCAGTGACTCTTCGTCCTTTCCTGAAACCATTTTGAATTTCTCCTAAAAAACCTTTCTCTTCAATAACTTCCTCTAGTCTACCGTATATGACCTTACAGAATACTTTTCCGATGTTACTACTAACTGATATCCCCCTATAGTTATCTAGAACTTCCTTATCCCCCTTTTTGTGTATGAACGACACCTTACTTTCCCTCCACTCTCTGGGGACCTCTTGCTTTCGCAGAGCCAGGTTGAAAAGGTTTGTCAGGACTTCAATAAGTGCCTCCCCTCCATTTTTGAGGAATTCGTTCGGAATTTCATCAGTCCCTCCCGCTTTACCATTTTTTAATTTCGAGACCACGTTCCGCACTTCTTCTGCCGTTATTTCGCTACATACACGATTGGATAGGTTCTCCTCCACCAGTGTATTTCTTTTTGGTGGGGACCCACTGCCCCATCGCCTATCGTTTATCTTTTCCCAGTGCTTGACTAACTCTGAAGCGATACGGCCTTTATCTTCTGTACTTTCCCCATCCACTTTGATACTCTGCACACTACTTTTCCCCCGTTTATTTACCCAGTTCCAAAATACGTTTGAGCTCGAACCCCCCGTTTTCTTTATTGTTCTGGCAAGACTGCAATTGCGCTCCTTCCTATTATTATTCTTTATCTCATTCACCTTTCTCCGTGCCAGTTCATATTCTCCTTTCATTAGTCTCGTGTCATTGTTATCCACCCCTTTAAGCTTCCTACTTCTTCTGTAAGCAGCGCATTTTACCTTTCTTTCTTTTATAGCCTTTTTCAGTCCCTCGTTAACCCTGTATCCAAGCTCTCTCGTTGGGACCCTCACCCTTCCTATACAATCCTTCCCTGCCTCTGTTAGGCTATTTACTATGCCATCTGAAATACTCTGGACATTTGCATCCCTAGGTATACATTCAAGATTTGGTTTTAGTTTTTCCCGAAACTGCTTCCAGTCGGCTCCTTGTTTTAGTCCCCAAACTTCCTTGAAGGTATTTCTGTCTCTATTCGTCTTTTTGCCCATAATCTTAACTGTTATCAGGTTGTGATCACTACCCAAGTCATTTTTTCCCTCGTCATCTATTTCTACATCTATAATTTCCCTCCATACGCTAATGTCAGTGAGTATATAATCAATTATTGTTTTCTTATCGTTCCTCTCCCAGGTCCATTTACCCTTACATTTCGCATCCCTGTTCAGGATCTTTAAACCAAGCTCTTTTGATAGGTCCAACATCTTCCTCCCATTCGTGTTAATTTTCCTATCACCTCCCTGTATGCCCTCCTCCTTATCCCCGATGTGCCCATTAAAGTCCCCCATTAGGACAATACTGAACCCTCTGCTTCCAAGCTCTGTGATATTCGATCTAAGAGTTGTATATATTGAATCATTCCACTCGGGCTTACTTCCCTCCACTGCTAAGTATACAACACCAACGGCAACACTCCTGCTTCCTAACTTGATTTTTGCCCAGACTATTTCGTTGGATACTGGAATCTGAGTCCTTGCTTCTGTGAGATCTGTAATCAATGAGGGCTGTAATTCCTCTTTAGCGTAGATGCCAACACCCCCACCTCGTTTCTGACCCTCAGTTCGCCCAGCTCCTATCCACACGCAACCCTTCATCTGATCAACCCGCTCATCCCGTCGTATCCACGTCTCACTTAGACCCATTATATCGAAGTCTCCTTCGTCCATCATTGTTGATATTTCGCTTACTTTCTTGTGCAGACCCTGGATGTTGCAGTACCCAAACTTAATGAATCTTTGTTTTTCTGTCATCACTGGCACATTATTATAACCCTGGTATGTCCCTGTATTGTGCATGTTTGTTGTTCTTCCTATGTTCCCAGCATTTGTGCCCCTCTGGGTTATCGGCTGTGGTCCCCTACCCCCCTTTTCTCCAAAAAAGGTCCAGTCACCTGTAAATTTTTTTGGCCCAACAGGTCTGTACCCATCCTACCTAAATGCAATCCGTCTCGCCCATACAACTCTCCTTGTCCCCAGAAAGAATCCCAGTGGTCAATGAAATGTATTCCCAAGTCTTTGCAGTGCTCTTCCAGCTCCTCGTTTAGTGCCATAATCCGCGAGTTCCTCTCATTCCCACCACCCATAACGGGGAGCACCCCTGAAACGATGATCCGAGCATTCCTGCTAAGTAGCTTACTAATTAGGTCCTTGTATGTGTCCACCAAACGAACTGATTTCCTCTCCCTGATGTTATTGGACCCCACATGTAATACCACTACCGGATCAGGCCCCGACCCAGCTACAATACCGTCCACTCTATCCCTCAGGTCCTCCACTTTAGCCCCCGGAAAGCACAGAACTGTTCTATTTTTACTGTCCGGACCACAGACAACCTTGTCGATCCCCCAAACTATGCTACTTCCCGCAACCACCAACTTACTTTTGGCCCTCGCCCTATTTATCTCCTCTAGTCTCCTATTGTTTACAGCGTCCTCTTCCTCTCCAACAGCCCCACTCGGAATCAATATCGGTATCGGTATCTTTGACCTAGGATTACTCCTATCCTTGTCCCTCCGTCTCTTTCCAGGTCCTGAACTACCTGGACTACTCCCCTGGTCTCGCCGTGTTTACCCGGTGGTGCATTAACAAAAAAAACTTACGAGCGGTTCTTATGCACTTTCTCAGATATTGAAAGTTGAGAGGAAAATCTACCTGTGGGTGTGCAGTTGTAGGTTTATTTTCCTGGATGGAAATTATAGTCTGTATTGGTCTTGTGGTAATCCTGTTTCTCCCCACTGTAGGTTTCCATTCGACAGAGGTGTTAACTAATGATTATATGGCTCACAATAAAGATGAATTACTTCTGTTTAGTAGGGCATTAAATAGTTATGATTGTGTGCAAGAATTAACGTGGCGAAGTCTGCTCATTCTGTGGTGACGCTGAGTACTATCCCACAAGACGGTGATCAGTACTTAGTCCGAGTCCACCATGGGTGCGAGTATGAGAGTCTGTAAGGATTAGCGTGGCGAAGTGTGCTCATTCTGTGGTGGCGCTAAGTATCATCCCGCAAGACGGTGATCCTGCACTTAATCCGAGTCCACCATGGGTGAGGGTGTGTAAGTATAAAAGTAACGAAGTCAACTCATTATGTGGTGACGCTAAGAACGATCCCGCAAGCCGGTGATCCCGTACTTAGTCCGAGTCTACCATGAATGGGCGTATGAGTGTATGCAAGGTCTAGCGTGGAGAAGTCAGCTCCTCCTGTGGTGACACTAAGTACTAATCCCGCACTTAGTCCGAGTCTACCATGGGTGGAGTGTGAGTGCGTGCAAAAGCTATGATGATTAATTAAACACGAATATAAAGTACCGGTGTGTAGATTCCCACCCACCCCACCCCTCCCCCAAGGAGTTGATTCTCCACTCAGCAAAAATGTACAATTTCTGATTAAAAGCATAAGAAATCTCAGCAAAGTTCCTGTTGATGGACCACCGGGTTAATTAGTATTTTTGATTTCTCAACAAAAATATTAGTAAGCCGCACTTTTGTGGCTTATATAGTATTGGGTAACTGACTCACTCAACATTATAGTAGTGCGCCGTTCAGGTTTATTACAGAGGCGTAGCCATGGGGTCCTTGAAGGGCCAAGCCCCTTAAAATACCCCCTCCCCCCAAACATGATCCAATGCAAGTTTCACATAATGTAAAGCCCACAAAATAGTGCTACACATGCTACAATTTTTCGACCTTAGAGCACTGGATTTTGCAAAATGTTCTTGGGGGAGGCCTTGACATAACTTGGACCCTCGGGTTATTATACTAGAGTAGTATGTCATGTACCCGGACAGGGAACAGTTGGGGGACCTCGGTGGGGGACCTCGGAAGTGACGTCATGTCACGTGACGTAGTGGCGCCATGTTGTGTTGTCATGGTAACCCGCGTGAGCGGCCATGTTGTGACGCCATCTCCATAGTGATACGTGTTGTTAGTGCGCATGCGCAGCGCGTGTTGTTAGGGTGATACGTGTTTCCGTCGTCCATTTTGTATACTGGAGGCCGCCATCTTGGTTTCTATGGTAGCACGTGATTGCTATGTTACCCAATTTTTCTGCAATAAGACGGGGTATGTTCGGAGGGTGTGTTCCTTTGTAGAAGAGTAAATCTAATTACCACAAACAACCCGACAATCCTTCCAAATCACCAAAATCCACCCCAACTTTTACTATTTCGAATTCTTACAGAATTCTCTGCTTCTATCTATATATGTAATAGTTTATGTCTATCTGGCCATGTTCCTTTATCCTGGAGTATACTCCAGTAACGTAGAAGAGCCTATTAGTTGGAACAATTTACCTTATTATTACTATATTTAGCAATTTCTGGTCTATTCTTGTTAGTTCTGACCCTATTCCAAGTACTCTTGTTGTTTCATTTATCTAACTAACCAATCAGATTGCTTGATTTCCCATAATCTGTATGCAGAGTTATCTCCCTTCTGTATAATGAAAGCCTATATCCAATGGCCATATCCCATGGAATCCCATTTTGGAAAACGCCCGTGGCTATGGGATCCCTTTTTGTCGTATGAGGCCATGAGGGCTATGTAAAAGCCCTCAATGAGTCCTCATTTATTATCCCTCATACCCTCATTGAATTTTGAGGTTATGAGGACCATTAAAAACCCCTCAATGAGGAAGAATTTACTACGACTCTTATCCTCATTTCAGTATTTAACAGGTATATCCTATGGAATCCCATTTTGGAAAACGCCTGTGACTGTGGAATCCCTTTTTGTCATATGAGGCCATGAGGGCTATGTAAAAGCCCTCAATGAGTCCTCATTTATTATCCCTCATAGCCTCATTGAATTTTGAGGTTATGAGGACCATTAAAAATCCCTCAATGAGGAAGAATTTACTACGACTCTTATCCTCATTTCAGTATTTAACAGCCATATCCCCAGGCACCCCAATTTCGGCACCCCTTTTTGGAAAACATGGCCTTCGGCTCCCCTTTTTTGTCGTATGAGGCCATGAGGACCATGAGTAATCCCTCAATGAGGTCTAATGTAGACTTACCAACCGCTTCCATCTTGTCGCCAAAGCTCCAGGGCCACCACTGGTCTATGGTCTATCTGTCCTATCATTAGCTTCTACAGCAGTCTTATTCCATTGCGGCCTTGTACCAGTACTATTGACTAAACTACCATCCATTAATATTGACTTATATCACTACTTCCTAGCTATACCTTCGCTCAAACCTTCAAAATGTTCAATCAGTGTATACATATAAAACAATCCGTAATTGAGATTCCTAGCCGATTCCGTAAAATATGGATTCCGTGTTTTTTCATCAACACTCGAGGGTATTAAAGAAACTTTCTATATTAGTATTAACGTGTATAATACAACATAATGGTATAGTTTGTTGTATAACTGAGAATTTGTGTTTATTATAATAGATTCCGGACACTGAGTTCCGCCACACATTCTCAATTTTTTAGTCTACCCAACCTAGCCAGCGTCTGACACGAACTATAACATTGAAGAGTTTTGTCTGTTTTCCCCTCTGTTACAAATGTTTCACGTACACAATAATTTTTGGCTTTGTGTGTGAATATTGCATATTAAAATCTTTTACTATGACTGCGCGTCCATATCATTACAAGAAAGTATAACAGGTTGTACACGAGAAATTCCCGAAAGCTGTTGAAGTGACAATTAGTATTTCCAATGGATTTTACGTTCAAAACAATTGCGTGTAACTAACATAGAAATATGGTTAGTAACACCCTAGTAATATTTATGAAGCAAGCGATGTCTAAGGATTATTTTGGTATATTACTTATTAGAAAGCATTACCAAATAATGAAACACCAATACATTTAGTGTCAACGATGAAACACGAATGTCTGGAACCGAAAGAAATTTCTGCTTCGATACTCGCAAGTAAACAAAGGCTTTCTTAGACGTCCGTCAGGAGTTTATAAAATAACGCTGGAAGCGTTCGTCGGGCTACCTTTCTCGCAATGGAGTTTCTCCCAGTAGAAATAAGAGAAATGATTTACAGAATGGTGGTTCGCATGAACCACCATTCACTAATGGAAGAAATGAATTTCTTCCATTACAGAAAGGTGGTTCGTGCGAACCATCTTTCTGTAATGAAAGAAATTAGAGGGGGATGGCGGGACTGGGTCTATAGGACCCAGTCCTATCCAGAATATAAAAAAAGGCTGGGAGAAAGCCCACAGAAATTCCCTGTGGGGTCGAAATTTGGGCAGCGATCATAGATTGCTGCCCAAGGCCCTTTTTAGGGCCGCCTATATAATATAAAGATAGACCCATTGTCCAAATTCAAAAGTATTCAGATCACCACAGTGGTGTTCCGATTACTTTTTAAGCCTGGTCACGTATGAGCCCCCCTTTCCGTCGGTCACCCATCTTTTTTGACCTAAGAAAGAAGAGGTACTGTGAAAAAACATCACTTTCGTTAGTAAAAGACCCCAGGCAAAACTGAATCATTCTCTTAACATACAACCATCTAGGAGCTAAGGTAGTTATTGGGGTACATCGTATCGGATTGAGCGTCCTGTAGTTCACAATGGAGGGAAGAATTTTTCGATAATTTATGTAAAAACACGGAATCCATATTTTACGGAATCGGCTAGGAATCTCAATTACGGATTGTTTTATATGTATACACTGATTGAACATTTTGAAGGTTTGAGCGAAGGTATAGCTAGGAAGTAGTGATACAAGTCAATATTAATGGATGGTAGTTTAGTCAATAGTACTGGTACAAGGCCGCAATGGAATAAGACTGCTGTAGAAGCTAATGATAGGACAGATAGACCATAGACCAGTAGTGGCCCTGGAGCTTTGGCGACAAGATGGAAGCGGTTGGTAAGTCTACATTAGACCTCATTGAGGGATTACTCATGGTCCTCATGGCCTCATACGACAAAAAGGGGTGCCGAAGGCCATGTTTTCCAAAAAGGGGTGCCGAAATTGGGGTGCCTGGGGATATGGCTGTTAAATACTGAAATGAGGATAAGAGTCGTAGTAAATTCTTCCTCATTGAGGGATTTTTAATGGTCCTCATAACCTCAAAATTCAATGAGGCTATGAGGGATAATAAATGAGGACTCATTGAGGGCTTTTACATAGCCCTCATGGCCTCATATGACAAAAAAGGGATTCCACAGTCACAGGCGTTTTCCAAAATGGGATTCCATAGGATATACCTGTTAAATACTGAAATGAGGATAAGAGTCGTAGTAAATTCTTCCTCATTGAGGGCTTTTTAATGGTCCTCATAACCTCAAAATTCAATGAGGGTATGAGGGATAATAAATGAGGACTCATTGAGGGCTTTTACATAGCCCTCATGGCCTCATACGACAAAAAGGGATCCCATAGCCACGGGCGTTTTCCAAAATGGGATTCCATGGGATATGGCCATTGGATATAGTCTTTCATTATACAGAAGGGAGATAACTCTGCATACAGATTATGGGAAATCAAGTAATCTGATTGGTTAGTTAGATAAATGAAACAACAAGAGTACTTGGAATAGGGTCAGAACTAACAAGAATAGACCAGAAATTGCTAAATATAGTAATAATAAGGTAAATTGTTCCAACTAATAGGCTCTTCTACGTTACTGGAGTATACTCCAGGATAAAGGAACATGGCCAGATAGACATAAACTATTACATATATAGATAGAAGCAGAGAATTCTGTAAGAATTCGAAATAGTAAAAGTTGGGGTGGATTTTGGTGATTTGGAAGGATTGTCGGGTTGTTTGTGGTAATTAGATTTACTCTTCTACAAAGGAACACACCCTCCGAACATACCCCGTCTTATTGCAGAAAAATTGGGTAACATAGCAATCACGTGCTACCATAGAAACCAAGAGGGCGGCCTCCAGTATACAAAATGGACGACGGAAACACGTATCACCCTAACAACACGCGCTGCGCATGCGCACTAACAACACGTATCACTATGGAGATGACGTCACAACATGGCCGCTCACGCGGGTTACCATGACAACACAACATGGCGCCACTACGTCACGTGGCATGACGTCACTTCCGAGGTCCCCCACCGAGGTCCCCCAACTGTTCCCTGT
Organism: Pictodentalium vernedei; assembly: GCA_031216915.1. Classification (NCBI taxonomy): domain Eukaryota; kingdom Metazoa; phylum Mollusca; class Scaphopoda; order Dentaliida; family Dentaliidae; genus Pictodentalium; species Pictodentalium vernedei. The sequence goes on along the minus strand of CM062295.1, from coordinate 533,476,000 downwards.
CCGGGTACATGACATACTACTTACTAGCCTTCCACTTTCCGGGAGAAAACTGGAAGGATGAGTAACGACAAGAGAGAGTCCTAGTTAGGACTAGGGGAGGACAACCATCATTGTTTACCGCTACCCCCCAACAAAAATTGATTTGGCTCCCAATTATAGAATCCTGGCTACGCCACTGGTCTATTATGGGCCTCATATGGACTACCCTGTTCCCCCAACCAACTCCCACATCAATTCAATGTAGTCCAGTATTATTAACTACAAACACTTGACTTGTGACTTTTTTAATTTCCGACCAAAAATATTAATAAGTCACGTCGTTGTAGCTAGTATTATTGGTCGATTGACTCCCTACACATACATGTTACAAAAGTGCACCCTTGCTGCAGTAGTACATCCTTGTATGCTGCAGGCACCCTCAAATACCCCCGCCCCACCACCACACCGCGTACCACTCCATCAGTGTCCAAAAATGTGCTACAACAGTCTTTTGTTCTTATGTAAATACGTGTAAAAACATGTATGCTCTTTATAAAGATATATACATAATTTTGTTGTTGATATTGTGCTAAGATATTTGTGCTTTAAATAGTGTATGAAAAGAGAAAAAGTTGTTTATTTCCCATTTTACTACAACTTGTACGTTTTTTTTTTTTCTAAATGATAAATTGATAAATTTCAGTGCAAGGTAACTATCGTTCTTGTTGTTAATATATGAAGAGAATACGTAAAAAGGTTGTCGTTCTTACCTCGCATTTGCGGAGGAAATCATTCACTTTTGAGGCCAAATATATTTTTGAGCAAGTTCAGCATCCACACACACTCACATGATTCTAGGGAGTCAATTTTTAGGGCAGCCAAAGTTGTAAAGTTGCACTGTGAAAATCGATTTTTTTCGGGTGATGTTCATATTTTTTTTTTTGGGGGGGGGGGGGGGGGGGGGCTACACAAACTTGCCCGAAACAAAATGAAACTGCCCTAAAAAAATCCTTTTTTCGGGCTATAAAATTGTTCTCAAATGCATTTTACTCTACTATTGCAAACCAAGAATTCAAAAATTAAAATATGAAGAACGCCACCCCACCCCTCCCACTACCAGTCCTCACATCCCCTTATTTAAGATTTGCGTGTGCTTTTGGAAGATAGTTGTTTGTAAATATTCACTTATTTGTTGTGTTTAAGTTTTTGAATTTTAATAATAAAAACATTTCACATCAAATTTTAGTCTTTGCTTTTCATTTTGTACATTTACAGTTCTGCAGATGACGCGACCGACAGCCAACTGTAAAGTTGTGAATTGCATTCAATTCCAAACATACAAGTATACCGAGATATGAATACGATGTGCAGGTAACGAATGGTCGCCGACTGTTGGAAATCACATTTCGTTTTCATATTCCAATGTGCTTGTGCGTTCGAGACGACTGCAAATTAATTACTTCATCGATGGTACACAGCCAGGTGCGAAGCTTTTATATTATTGGAGGTTCATCCTATATTATTTGAGGTTCATCCTATATTATTTCAGGTTCATCCTATATTATTTCAGGTTCATCCTAAAATAATATTTATGACCCTCTCGTACGCGATCAATAATTTGTCCGACCCTGGATGGACTATAATTATTGTTTCATGTTGAACCAGGTTCGACATAAATATTTCAGGTTCATCCTATATTAATTGAGGATGAACCTAAAATAATTTGTCCGACCCTGTATCGACCATAATTATTGTTTCATGTTGAACCAGGTTCGACATCAATATTTGAGGTTCATCCTATATTAATTAAGGATGAACGTGAAATAATTTGTCCGATCCTGGATGGACCATAATTATTGTTTCATGTTGAACCAGGTTCGACATAAATATTTCAGGTTCATCCTGTATTAATTGAGGATGAACCTGAAATAATATAGGATGAACCTGAAATAATATAGGATGAACCTCAAATAATATAGTATGTACCTCAATAATTATTTTCGAACCTGTTCGTACGCCATAGAGTTCCATATTTTGATTATTTTCAGTGCGTGTAAAACAAAAACGTCACAACTGTCGGGTATTCCCCAATTTGCACGTTTTGTTTTGCGAGAAAAAGGAGGGGGTTCGTTGATAATAACTGCCTTTTAGGCAAGAAATGCACCGTGCTCAGCAGTAATTTTATCCACAATTGTAGAAGGGATGACCAGCTTCAAATTGGAATCGCAATTACATTGTTAGGGCAGGTATTTGGTGCTTTTAGCACGTCCAAACCGTTCATACCGAAAATCTGTTACGAACGACTGCAAGGAAAAGCTCGTTTAAACTTTCAGCGGAGAAAAGTACATAAATATCAAAATCATAAAATTAGCTATTCTCCGCTGGAATTCCAGCTATGGATAGTCCAGCTATCCGAGCGATGTGGCTATAGGCCACTGCGGCCCATAGCCATGGCGTTCGGATGCATGAAGTAATACATGGGCAACTTAAAATAGTGACGATCCTAGTCCTATTCTAACACAAACTAGGACCCAGCATTGGTGTAACTTTAGGGAGGTAGGCCTCCCCCCCCAACCCATAACAATTTCCCAATCGGGAAAATATCGATATAGATATCGATGCTCTCTTGCTGATAATCGTATACTTTCTTACGCGACGAAATTTGCTTTCTGGACTTAAGTCTTTACTCAACGCAGACGATATCAAAATTTATTATTTTAAATATAATTTTTTCAAATTTTTTGAAAAATTTCAACAAAACCATATCATGTGACCCATCGTTGGAACGAGCTCCAACGAGGGGTCACATGATATGGTTTTGTTGAGATTTTTTGAAAAATAATATTTTTTCAACTGCTGAATTTGCATATTACGCGGGCGGATGCGGGCGATTCGTTGGGTAAAGGGTTAAGTCACACACGGAGTCAGGATCGTGCAAATGGAATTGTAAAAGCGATTGGGGATGTTCACGTCCCAAAATGACCTATTTTGTGTTTTGTATGTGCTAATTAAATCAGAGGTTTGTAAACCCATGCATCACGACTACGTGCATTTATCCACACCTGTCATGAGTATATTGTTTTGTTTTAACTAAAATCTCCATATACAAATATTGCAATTACATCATCAAGGCACGCCACAGAAGTCGAGTAGGGCTGAAACAGTTGGCCCATTTTCATAACAGACTAACCGAGAGCTATACCCGGATAATATCCGGTTATCTGTGGCCATTATTTCACCGAATATGGGATCAAAACTTTGGGAATTCGAAAGCAGTATTCCAAAACGATTCCGTAGTGTGCATACAAACAAACGTTGTCGAGTACTCGGTAAGAGAAACCAATCTAAACTGCCAGAAATATCGTGACTTCGACGGACAACCGTTAAAAATCGGAAGAGTTGACGTGTAATTTGAAATTTAGAACGGACGGCACGCTGGAGGAACCAACACTTATTCGTTGTTCTGCTGTCGACTTGCCTTGCACTGTTTGCACTACCTTGGAAATAATGACCGGAATTATTTAGAGTTTAACCCTTTTATCGCCACGCCCACTTTAGCCATTTTTTGAGGACCTCTATGTACGCCCGTATGCGAGGAAGTTTAATAAGATTTATGACATACCAGAAACTCTATCATCTGATTAATTGTTGGAAAGGGCAAACTGGGCCATTTCCAACAATTAATGAGATGGTAGGTTTGATCTGCATATACCAGAACGTACAGATAATCATCATAAAATAGGTGACAAGAGTCGCTTTCTGCAGCGTAAGTGTTAATCCTACATCGAAATAAATACGGATCAGTTCCCTAAACGCGCCAGCAATCACTAACAAACAGAACTGTCCTTCTCTTTTGATTCTATTCGAAATTCGGTCCGATTTCGAATACCTTTCTTCATTCGAATGAAGATTCGACTCGATTCAGAAATTTCAGCTTCACATAGCTCTAATAGACAGGGTCAATTCCAAATTAGCAAGGCAAAGGAATGCATCATTTTAACAGGCATTGTTCCAATTGCACAACAATTCAAGCAATGCTAACCCTGCTGAGTTAGTGCGTTGGGGAGTCAGACATTTACTCGCCGCATCTCGGTGGTTCTCTGTGGGTACGCCGGCTTCCTCCACCCGTAAAACTGTCCGACACGAGGTGCTCTGGCCCTCGGAAATGTTTTTAAATCACAATAAGATAAAATTAATAAATTAGAAAACAAGGTCTTACCTTGCTTGGGAAAGTCTGACTGCTTCAAGCTGCATAGTAAGAAACAAAATTCACTGATAATGTCAGCATCAAATATGCTTCTCTCATCTGAAGCTTCATTGTAAAACACATTCCTAAAACTCTCGATGATGTGAGAGTTATCGATGAAGGCAGAAAGCTCACAGAATCTCTGTTCCAGATGAGGCATAAACGCCTTGAAAGCGATGTATGAGCCAAGACCCGTATAATCTGGTTTTTCAGATGACATCAAGTTATTAACAGTTCCATACCTAAGACACATACTATATACAACGAACATTTCTATAATCCTACTAGTCCAATGCTCTTCTATCCAGTGTTTCTCATCAATGTAGTATTTACACATATAAAATAATATTAACTTTAATCTGAATGAAGGAAACACTGAGCATTGGCATTGACACCAACGGGTTCCTCCAAAGTACGATGGCATAAACTGTTCAATTAAACATTTAGCTACTTGGTAACAGAGTCTGATATTATCTGATAAACTCCGCATGTGAAAAACCTCCATGAAAGTAAAAGTTGGAATTAAATAACCTCTCATTATTATGTAGAAGCAAGCCTGTGTGTGCTCTTCCAATGGTATCACCAGCATTGAGGCACTATTCTTAGAAGCCCTTACCTCGTTTCGAACACCGAATGAAACGTCAATTTTGATATCCAATGAATCAAAGGTAAAAGTGAAAGGTAGAGCCTTGGGGTGCCAGTTACATTCACGTATATATTTCATACGCACGCCTTCCATACTTTCCATTACAGACTGCAAAACTGCTGCCACAGTGGCCTGTAGCATTTCGAAAACTGTATACCCATCTACAGAGTTTACGAGTGCAGGTTTGAATTTCGTCATTAATGTTTTAATTTTATCTTTTGTTTCATTATCTAACTTCATTTTTGATTTAAAACTCTGCCTTCTGGCTTCAGATAATTTCGTCATCGTTATTTCATTATTCTGCATCGTTTCACCCCTCTGTATTTTTTCCAGACCTTCACGTATTTCATCTGGCTCCCAAAGGTAGGGTAAGAATATTACGAAATCCCACTCATCTGGCTGAAATGTTTTTGTCGTTTCTGCTGCCGATCCCAGTAAAACGGCTGTGACTCCTTTGAAAATGGGAAGTTGTGTTTCCCGGAGAATAAGTAACATTCTATTTATTGCTCCATTCAAGTGCTGTTGAATGGTTTTAGCTTGTTCTGAAAACATAACATTGCAGTTCCTCTTTAAACTTTGTATCATGACAGAGAGTTTACTGGAAAGGTCACTATCTGTAAAGCTGCACCCCTTGATCACAGTCAGGAGTCTGTTTGGTACGTTTTCCTCCCCCAAAGACTTTAGCATGTACTGCACGTATGGCTGATGTGTGTTTGTGGAACTGTAATTTATTAGTCCAGCAGAACGAAGGAATGGTAGTTCGGGAGAGCACTGATAGCGCGACGTCCAATCGAGAACTGCAAATACATGAAAAAACACAAATATTATTTGAAGTGAAGAATAAATAGTGAACCCCAAAACTGACTGTGTTGCTATTACGTTTTATTGTCTGAAGAATTATCGTCATATTCTTCAAAGGGAAGTCAACGCTATACTCGGAATTCGAGTCATTGGGCAGTTCTAGAAATCATGGTCCGCCAGGGACCAAGGAACCGACGGACATTTACCCTCAAACTTTTTCTAGAAATAGTTGAGAGAGGGGGAGAGAGGGGAGGGGGGAGAGAGAGGGGGGAGGGGGTTACTGTCTCGCTCAGTTACTGCCCAGTATCAGCAGACATTGCACGTCACTGCACTCTGTTGAATTTGCGGGTAGGATATCCAACATCGCGAAAAATGAAGAGGTTAAAGCATGGGAAAAGGCATGACTCACCTTCCTTTTCTCTCCTTTCAGACTATTCAACGGACATACATAACAACAGAAGATACCTAAGACACCGACGCAAAACCACAGAGGCGTGCTGCACTGCCCGAAAACAAGAAGGAGAACGATTACTGACACAATACCAAGTGACAAATCACAGTTGCCCGAGGACACAAATGCGCCACCAACAAACAAACTCCGAAGACAAGTATACCATCCAAATCTGCAGAACAAACTTAACCGAGGAGTCCGAGGCAGATTCTATAAACGGCTCCTATAACATGCAAACAACAGATCTTAAGTGGCAGACTATTCTTGCCTGAATACATCGCTGAACTACTTTAAAGACGACTCCCCTAAGCACTGTACTCACTTCCGTATACATTATCAGACTGTGAGATGCTCGATTCGCGGAGCACAAAATTTGTACCATTATAACCGCAGTGGTGATCACGATGAAGGTGGTCATAGCTGTTGCGTTCAGTAAGGCGAAAGACACCCATTGTGTTAACCCGGTAAAAACGGCTCCTTCGGGGTTCCAACAACTCGAACGTCCCTGGTTCGGTGATAGGCCTGCTGTTTGTCCTATTTGGACAAAGTATACCATCCGAATCCACAGAACAAACTTAACAGAAGAGTCCGAGGCAGATTTCCTGAACGGCTCCTATAACCTGCAAACAACAGATCTTAAGTGGCAGACTATACTTACCTGATTACATAGCTGAACTACTACTTCTCTGCCTCGGTTCGGTGATATGCCTGCTTCGGTGATAGGCCTGCTTCGGTGATAGGCCTGCTCTTTGTCCTGTTTGTCATATTCTTCTCCTCTCTCTAACCGTTGCGGAGCACAAAGTGTAACCCATATGGATCTTCTATTCCCTCATACCATCCCTGGGGGTGGTCATCCACCCCCTGGGGAGGCGAATGTTGGCCCTGCGTCCCTCCCGTGTCCTTTTTTGTAAACGTTCTCAGAACATATCAAGGTCCTGGCCAAATAGGACAAAGAGCAGGCCTATCACCGAACCAGGGACGTTCGACCTTCATCATCGTGATCACGACTATCCAAATTTGGACCCAACTGCCGTCTCTCCTCAAACGCGAAACAAAAGGCCAGAGGCAGACTATACTTGCCTGAAACTACTAGCTCCATTCGCTGCCTCAGATAATCAACGAAGATCGTCAATAGGGTCAAAAGGGTTGGAACCACCCCAAAACGACCCCGTGCCTTCAGTGCTTCGAAACCATTCTTCTGCTTACAACTAAATGGTACAAACTTTGTGCTTCGCGAATCGAGCATCTCACAGTCTGATAATTAATACGATACGGAGGTGAGCGCAATTGCTCAGTGCTTAGGATATTCGTCTTTAAATTGAAACGCCCACGATTCGATCGCCGCCAGGAGTAACTGCGTCATGTTCTCACGCAAGGCACTTAATCCCAATTGTCGGCGTGTAGGAACGGTGTCGCAGTGTACCAAAGCGTACTTCACGTCGATGGTTCACTTGTCTTCAACCACTGCTAAGCATGTGAGGAATTGGTACGTTGGGGAGTCTCACAGTTGCTCTCCGATGCTCGGTGGTTCGCGCCGGGTACTCCGGCTTCCTACGCCCGTAGAAAACTGTTCTATACGAGGTGACCCTGGCAGTCGTAAGTGTCGTTAAACCCTAATAAATAAATAAATAAATAAATAAATAAATAAATAAATAAATAACTCGCGGTAACAAAGATGCCATGTTTATGGATCTAGTATACACTTCGCACTCTTCTGATTTTTAAAAAGAGTTTGCATAGTGTGCCCTCTTACTAACTCGCAATTGAAGGCTGACATTTACAACGATTTCATTGCTGTTACGATATCGGTAAGTTCCAAAGAGAACACGAAGATGACCGATTGGAGTGGTGCAAATCCGATTTGTCCCGACAGATAAGATATTCCAACGACTTCAAAAGACATGACTTCGTTAAAGACATGTCATAATGATGTAGTTAGGATATTAGTCAGTCGGGATTATAGTTCAAAACCTCAAGAGTTCTGTGAAATTTATTTGTGAATAAATGGAACCAACATGTAGTAGTCGCGATACAACCTTTTTTTAATTAATACGTACCGTGCCCTAAACTGCTCAACGAGGTATTGGCTCGAGCTTCTCATAGATCCATCTGGTTGTAGAATGGTCACATTCCACAGAGCCATACATTTGGCATGAGAGGGTAACCGTAGAGGCGACCCTCTCCGACATAATGAATTGTTCGTGAGATCACCCATAGAAAAGGTTAGTGATCTTAGTCGTACTAGAAGCGAACGAACCTGAACCCGTAACGGTAGCTGATAGTAGTACAAGTACAATGGTAGAAAACAGAGGTAGTAACTGATGGCGGTCATAGTAGGGGGTAGAAAACAATAGTAGTTTAGCAGTAGTAACGGAACCTAGCAGTAGTAAGGTAGAAAGTAGCCTGTTGTGGAATTTGTTGTGGACGTGTAGCAGCAAAAGCCACTCATGGAAAAGCCCCTCACAAGCAACTGTTTTCCATAGATGAAATTCTACAGTGCAAAATGTAGACATAACATTTCGAAACGGTCGCGATCGAGTGGCAATTCTCTGTCCACTTTTGTAAAAAGTACTGTTTGTTTATTTATTGGGGTTTCACAAAACTATCATTGGTAGAAAGCAAGTATACCACTGATGCGCTCTACACTTCCGCCTGGGAGCGCGATGTCTCAGTCGTAGACTGTTGGACTTCTATGCTAGAGGTCCCGCGTTCGATCCCCGTCCGGGACGACCCGCGTTATGTCCCCGGGAAAGACAATTTATCCCGGTTGCCTACATGGGGGCACGATGACGTCGTGTACTAAGGCGTACTTCACGTTGATGGTGCACATGTCTTCAACCGATGTAACCCTGCTTGAGCGAAGCTTGAACAGAGTTAGAATGTTGAGGAGCTGACAGTTGCTCGTCGATGCTCGGTGGTTCTCTCCGGGTACTCCGGCTTCCTCCACCCGTAAAACCACAGTCACGACTAGCCATTGTGCATAAGTATGTGACCGTAAACACCAATAAGTACATAAATAAATAATTACAATCTGCCACCGTGTTCCCACTTGGGTAATCGAGATTAAGTGTCTTACCCAAGGGTACAATGTATAAGACGTTTGTCGGGATCGAACTGTTAACTTTTCGTTACGACGCTAAAGATGCTAACCAGTGGTAGGGTTGTAAGTCGTGCCATGATAAATAGAGGATGTCTACTGTTTTTGAGTGGATACCGAAAATTATCTCATGAGTGACCGAACGCACTCAAAAACACTAGATTTCCATTTTATTAAACGCTTTTTATAAGAATGTAATCATTCCGTTTATCTTGCTTCTTAGATAAAAATGACATTCTATACCAATCTCAGTTTGGATTCAGAAACAAACACCCCACATTACACCCGATAATACAACTTTTTCACGATGTTGCCTTTAGCAATGACAAACCTACCAAAGATCAAACAATGTCGGTATTCTTTGATTTTTCTACAGCGTTTGACACTATAGACCATTCTATACTCTTAAGTAAACTGGAGTGCTATGGTATAAGAGGAATGCCCAATTCGTGGTTTAGGAGTTATCTAACCGAAAGAAAGCAGTATGTCCAGTACAAAGACTGAACGTCAGCCTTCGCAAACATAATATGTGGGGTACCTCAAGGTTCAATTCTAGGACCCATTCTTTTTTTATTGTATGTCAATGATATCAATCAATCTACAAACTTAACCCTCTTATCATTTGCGGCAATACTGCAACCTATGTGGCGAACCATAGCCTAAATATATTGACAGAAAAAATAAATACGGAACTAGCCAAAATTACAGAGTTGTCCTTCGCTAATAAATTATCACTTAATGCCACTAAAACCAAATGCATGATGCTACATCCCCCGAATGACACATGGAAGTTGGATGACAATTCCATAACTGTAAACAACAAACGTGTAATACATGTAGGCAATTCCCCAGGTAGTCAGAACAATCAAGTTCTTAGGTGTTGACTTAGATGAAAACCCAAACTTCAAGCATCACATCTCGAATGTAAGTTCAAAAATAGCTAAGACCATTTGAGTCATTAAAAGAGCCAAAAAGTTTATGCCTCTCAATACATTAAAATTTGTAGTTTACGTTAGTGCAAAGCCATTTAATGTACGCAATTCACATTTGGGGTCATGCACCGGCTGCTAACAAACTAAGTTCCTTACAAAAGCGAGCCATACGAATAATCAACAATAAAAAGTTTAAACGCCCACACCGAGCCGCTATTCAAGATGAACAAAATCCTTAAATTCAAAGATTTATACAAGCTAAATATTCTGCTTTTTTATGCACGACTGGGCAAAAAAAAAACAATAACCACAGTCTTTAGATATCATTTACAGTATCAACGCAAACGAATCGGACAGACTCACTAGACAAACAGGCTTAATAAAGATACTTAAATCCAGAACGCAGTTTACTTCAAGTCTTCTCCTGCATACTTTTCCAAAAATGTGGAATGATATTGGAAGAAATCATTTTAAAAAGAATTTGATTAATATGTTTTAACCTCATATAATGCGTATATCAGATGTAGTAACAGTGCATGTCCTGAATGTGGGGAAGTTGTCTGGTCATAATCACTTCTGCGAGCCTTGTTTCCTTAACTGTTTATAAAACCCAGAATACATATTTTACTGACCTCCTTAAACACCATTTTCCCTCCAACTAAACAGGCTCTGGATGACATCTCATCACTCCCAATATAATTATTTTCTCAGAGCAAGAAATCAATCACAGTACAAGTCGTCATGCTTCCTGCTTCATCTATCGTGAGTGTAATACAAATTATTCCAAATCAAATTCATCGCTTGAGAGCTTTTGTACTTCCCTCTCTTCTCATTTCTTCAAACTCCTTTTCTTACACTATTTTTCCCATTCCAACTTTTAAGGTGGGTGACAAAAAAAAAAAACAGCCAGCTGGCTATGCCCCCCCCCCCCCACCCCTGCAGAAAACAAAGGTTACGAAATCTGTAATTACAGGATGTTCATGCCAATGCATTGTATTTAATGTTCTTAAATAATATATACTTGAAGTATATTGTTTTTTGCAAAATAAAGCTATTCATTCATTCATTCCTACAGATAATTCCACTCGTTTCAACCTTGAATTGATGCATGGAAGTAAACAGCGCATTGATACGCGGAAGTGATTTGATCGATACTCGGAACAGGGAGCGTCTTACGATCTGATTCAGCTGGCGGGATTAATGCATTAATTCACGATGAATTCGTGTTGAATTCTTGCTGGAAATTATCGGTATCCACTCAAAGACACTAGATTTCCTTTTCGTTATACGTTTTTAGAACAAACGGATCATTTCCAGTGATAATTTGACCCGTATTCACTTTGAAGTGATGCTTTGAAAGCCGCCATTTTGATTGATACTGTGAAAATGAATATTTCTATATTTTCACAGTGGGGGATACGATTTCTATCTTTCCGCATTTTTTTTCAATAATCTATCGTTTAGCGTATAATAAATATTCGACTCAGCTTCACATTCAGCTTGGGTCAAATGATATTCGGTTGATAAAGATTTGTTTTGTAACCGTTTGTTGGAGAATGCCCAGAAAATAGATCTTATTTAACAGTCCAGTCAAAGATAATGTGATACGTATGATAACGTCTATTATCTATCAGATATGATTTCTTTCCAGGTAAATGTCCATTATCAAGCTCGACAGATATTACTTCAAACTCGGCTGATACGACGTCAATCTCATCCGATATGAACAGAGCTAGACGTGTCCCCCTTGATGCGTTACTAGGCGAAACCAATTTATTAACATCGAAATCGTCCATCATATTCGTCGAACGCAGTCAGGAAATTGGCGTTAACCCTTTACCTAACGAATCGGCCGTATCGCCCGCGTAATATGCAAATTCAGCAGTTGAAAAAATATTAATTTTCAGAAAATTACAACAAAACTATATCATGTGACCCCTCATTGGAACGAGCTCGTCGAGCTCGTTCCAATGAGGGGTTAAATGATATGGTTTTGTTGAAATATTTTGAAAAAATAATATTTGACCCTTTACCTAACATGAAAAGCAGTCGACACTTGAAGCTGAGTTTTCTATGGTAAGGAATAAGTAAGGATTAGGGGGAAGAAGAGAAGGACGATGAGAATTATACAGAAAATACAATGCAAAGTAAGATTCAGAGTCGAAAGTGGAGATTCGTCGAGGTGGGGGAAGAGATAGTTCTGCTATCCGAACGTTGCGGCTTCCAAGCCGAGACGTCCGGCTAGCCGAACTAAAATAAGAGGAAAGTTTGGACTTCATGGAAAGAATGAGAAACAATAACACGGCCAGAAAACTGTAACAGATCCGAGAACATTTTGTAATTATTTATTTTGGTTTAATAAATAAAGAGGTTCTTACAAGGTTAGTTTCATATCGGCCGAAATATCAGCCCTCGGTAAGAAGGTCTTAGGCTGATTTGAATTCATCTCGGGCCGATACGGAACTAACCAAGTAATAGCATAACCTCTGAACATTTTGTCGAGAGAGTGTAGACTATCATTATCATCGAGAGGTGTTGGCGAGTGTGTGTGGGGGGGGGGGGGGGATTGCGGAAATCAATTACCAATTTGGTTTAAAGTACCTGTTAATTAAATACGAATTTAAGAATCCCGTTTATTCATTTATTTCAGTTTAACGACACTTTCGACAGCCAGGGTCATCTCGTGTCGGACAGTTTTGCGGGTGGACGAAGCCGGAGTACCCGGAAAGAACCATCGAGCAAAGGTGAGCAACTGTCAGACTCCCCAACGTACTGACTCCACACATGCAGGGTATGCAATGGTTGAAGAGAGGTGCACCATCGACGTGCAGTACTCCTTATAGTACACAGCGCCATCGTGCCCCCACATGGGCAACTGAGATTAAGGGCCTTGTCCAAGCACACAATGCAGTTACCCCTGGCGGGGATCGAACCGTGAAATTCAATGCCGTAACCACTGAGCCGCTGCGCTCCTTGAGAATCACAAGCGTCAAGACGACTACACATTTTTCTTTACAAATAAATTTCCACGAACTCTTTGAGTATCTCAACGAAGTATAATCCCGACTGACTAACATCCCAACTACATCATCAACAAGCACGCCTCCGACGAATACATTCCTTGATGATGTAGTTGAAATATTTTATCAGTCAGTATCAGCCAGACTTGAGCCATTACAGTCGGGTAGAGCTGAAACGGTTAATCGATTAATCAATGATCAACATCTTGATCGATCAAAAAAAAAGTAATTGATGGATTGGTCGTTACTTTTGAGCTACTGTATTATATGGGTTAACAAAGGAACAAACTTTCTCCAAAACAGGCAAACATTGTCACACTGACTCACATCAATTATATGAGACAGAGTAAAGCACGCAAGTTACTTGCTGGCATACTTGTTCGCTTGCATGATCATCATACTGTGTCAGTAGCTGGAAATGGTCATTCTTAACCCTTTACGCATTGCGGGTAGCAGACGATACTTGCAAAATAACTTCATGGATTACTAAAAATTTTCAATTTTTGTCTCAAAAACATAGCTTATGACACCTCATTGGAACGACCTCAACGAGCTCGTTCCAATGAGGGGTCATAAGCTATGTTTTTGAGACAAAAATTGAAAATAAAATAAATTTGAATGGTGATTTTTGTATATAGGCCTAGACGATTTTGTTACGCTGGGTAAAGGGTTCATGTTGTAAATCATCAACGGTATGGCAATTATTCATATATCTATTTGGACAAGTGATTAATCGGTTAGCCAAGGCTAATCCACGTGATGAATCGATCAAGAAAACCCCTTAACCGTTTCGGCTATACAGTCGGGTAAAATCAGGTATACACCACACCCTTTCAAAACCCCCACAATTATTCGTAATTCCCCTACCCATCTCTAGCAGTGAGTCAATCACTGCCCTTTTCCAGCGCTCATAAAATATGAAGAATAAAATTCTATACACATAAAATCAAAAATGTTAATATATAAACAACATATTCCCGCGTTAGTTATCTGTTTCTCTAAATGGAGTTGTTGAACAGTTGGAGTAATTTTGGTACAGTTGGTTGTTCCGCCTTTTCCCCTGGCAAATTGCTGTTGTTCCCGAGTTCTCCTTTCCATTCCTCAGCCACACAAGGTCTGTAAGTCTAGAATTTAATGTGCCGTATCGGGATCCGGCGATCATCCGGTCTCAGTTCAGAAGAGTTGGAATAGTATAGAAACAAATTGTGGTGTAATGCACTACTCACATTTTGCTAAGGATCACTCCTACCCATCTATATATTTGATACATAAAAGGTCAAATTATGTGTATTGTTTTAAGTTTGTTTATTTGTTCAGTAAAGTTTAATACGACTCCCACAAGCTTTGATCATATCATGCCAGAGAATTTTACGCGTGGGGGGAGTCTGAGTCCCCAGAGAGAATAACTGAGCAATGGTGAGTAACTTTCGGCCTCTCTAATTTGCCCTCCTGACACATGCGGTTAGCATTGGTTGAAGGTAAGTATTACGTTGACATGTTGTACATCTATGGTCGACGCGCAGTATTCCCACGGGTCACTTGCCTTCAAGCAGTGTTAATCCCGATTGTACCAAGATGATAAATCAGAGAGTGCGACAGTTCCTTGGTATTGTTGAGTGCTTTCCTATGTGAACTCAAGCTTTTTCTACCCGTAAATTTGTACAACCTGATAGGACCCAGACTATTAAAAGTGTCACTGCTCCCCAATAAATAAACAAACAAATAATGTCCCCATATTCCGTTGACGAATGGGGAGTAATCCTTAGCAAAATGTGGGTAGTATATAAGCGGATCCGAAGCTCAGATATTGTGTTGGGGTGTGAATCATGCTCACGCGGCCATGACATGAATTTTCCGGACGGTTCCATGATTGTGAATGGGGGTGCCACATTTCCACCATGGGTCATGACTCAAGGCCTCATCAGCTTCGCCTAGCAGCGACGTAGGGCTACGCACGAGGGGAGGTACCCCATTTTCGATGGTGAGGTACCGGGCCTCAGTCATGGCATCTTTGCACATGACCCTATTGTTTTCCAGCCAAAGTATTCCAGCAATTTTATATAAACTCATTCAAATTTTGAAGAAAGAATAATGGTTCACAGGAGACATGCGGAATACACAAAGGAGCCGCGCTAGAGCTATATGCATAGGCTACTGTATTGTCCACGATAACACATCTGTTGTCTACGGTGTTCTCTACGTTAACACATGGGCATCCCTTACTGCCGGTAGTGGATGCCCATGTGTTATCGTAGACAACACCGTGTCGGTGCTTGTGATGGAAAATTTAAGTTACAAAAAAGGAGGGGCGCACCCCTTCGGGATCCGGCTAGGACATATCTGGCCGTAACTAACAAAACTTTTGGGGGTGTAGGATGCCAGCGCCCGGCGGCTGAGTCATATCTCCCAACTATTTGGAACATATCTAATTGCTTTTATCAAAGACTTATACGCTACAAATATGCTTTCCATTGATAATACACTTACATGGCAGGAAATTTATTATAGTTTTATGACAGTTCTGTTAATTACACACCAGCTAGGAAGAGGTGCCTCTGTATGTGCGTGCGTGCGTGCGTGCGTGCGTGCGTGCGTGCGTGCGTGCGTGCGTGCGTGCGTGCGTGCGTGTGTGCGTGCGTGCGTGCGTGTTTTTTTAAGGTTACAAAATCGCACTGGCACAGACATTTCCTACTGAAACGTTTTTTTCTTTTGATATGCCGCCGAAAAATTGTTTTCATTTACTGAACCCTGATGGGTTTCAAACATGACAAAAAATTACATAAAATTGATTTAAACTCAGTGATGAGCTTAGGAACTGGTTAAACCGACTGGCAATAATTGATGTTATTCATTGATGGGCTCTAATTTAGTCCATACAAGGATGTTACGCAAGCTTTTGTTTTTCTTATAGGCGATGACAGGTCGAAGATTCAAAGGTTCATTTAATTTAGCATCGGTAAAATTGAATTCATCTTTTAACATTTTTGCTATTTCGATATTCATTCTGTTGTACGTTAAAGTGAAAGGAATGATGGGCTTCCTTTCGCATTCGCCCTCTGATATGTGCATACCAAATGGCCAGAGGGTTTGAAGCGTATTGATCCAAAAAGCTTCACGTTTTTTTCTAAATCCATCCGTTCCTTCTAATGTGTCTTTAATTGGTGGTTGTTCAATAGGATGGATTTCGAAATCGTCCAAAGAATGGCCAGGAAGGTTAAAATGTTGTGCTACTGGGGCATCAGCATTATGTTTTATATCTTGTTTGTGTCTAGTTGCACGTTCTCGGAAAGGATTTTGACTTTGCCCAACATACTGTTTCCGACAGCGCATACATGTGATAAGGTAAATAATGTTTGGTGAATCACAATGGAGGGGGTTACGAAACTGATAATGATTTTTCGTTTGTTAGGAGGAAAATTCCTCTTTCTGGGCAGGCATAAAAGTATGCAATCTACATCGAGGTCTTTTACAATTAAATACCGCGCCACTACCATTCTGCAACGGTCTGTTGTGTTCAAGCTTCAGTGGTTCGAAATCAGTAGTTTCAGCTGGACTTTCGAGCTTTTTCAGAGTTTGAGATTTTAAGGTACGCAAAAGCGCAGTGAGAATCCTCTCGATCCGAGGGCGTCAAATAGAGTAGAACAAGCCTCATTGAAATTTACCTTATCACTTGAATTGCGGTGGAAACGAATGAGTTGTGATTTGATGATACCTTTAAATGTATGTTGAGGATGAAATGATTTTGTGTGCAACAATTGATGTGAATCAGTTGGTTTAAAATATACTTTATAATCTAAAGGACCGGACGCCTGAAATTGCTTGCCTTTATACACGGTCACATCGAGAAAATCAACAGAATTTCCACTGATAGTAGCTTTCAATTTAATATTTGGATCATGATTCTTCAAAATTTCTAAAAATTCATCAAAATCTGTGTGTGTGTGCGTGCGTGCGTGCGTGCGTGCGTGCGTGCGTGACGTGGAATTCTACCTATATATTGAGTACGACATCCAATTATATTGAGTACGACATCCAATGCACATTCTACTCAAAAGCATGCGTATATTTTCGTCGCGCAAGTATGGACGTCTGCCCAACAAACGACACTCTCGCGAACTGTTCCAAAATAAACCCACATTAACCATTATGATACTTTCTGAGTATTTATACTTGCTAAGCATTGGACAGGCTAATAAGTACATGTAGCCAGTGTAAACTTAGTTTAACAATATTGTTTTCCAAAAATAAACAGAAGAGTTAACACTTTGAAACGAGTGGTCGCTTTTCCGGCCCAGGAACATGATACGTCATAATTTAAATAAGTGGGGTAGTTGATAAGTGAATGTGTAGGGTAGACAAATCAATATTTTCAACGTGCAGCCAGATGGCTACACGTTTAAAATATTAATTGGTCTCCCCCCAAATGACGAAAATAGACTCTTCCACTTGATGTCATTGAACTCAAATGGACGATTCCAACAGTGTTCAAAGGGTTAAACAAACGCAAAATTTCATGGATCCGACAGTAACCTGAAAGCTTACGCGAAGCCGTGTGGTCGTTTCCAGAGATAAATGTATTCGCTGAATAGCAGCGCTGGAAGAACAGAGGGGAACTCGGTAGGATGCCGGTTAAAGAAAGAATAGATGTTGGAAAATTATGCTACCTGAATTATCCGGTAAACCTTCTAAACATCAGGTAGTGTAAAACGACGTTTAACCATGTTTGGAACTCTAACATTCAGACAGGGTGGTTAAGGAAAAGCGAGGGAGCTAATGAAGAATTACTCTATAGAGATTTAGAGGGGAGGGATGAAGTAGGGCGTAGGAAGAGATGCCCCAGCCTTTGAGGAGTACCTGAATGGATCTTGGTTGGGGGGGGGGGGGAGGTCTTTGTTGTTCACAGTGAGATGGAAGTTACTGGAGTTGAGGGGGAGAATCGGGAAAGGCGAGGAAAGAGTGTGCCAAGTGTGTTATTTAGAAGTAACAGAGACCCTGGAATATTTCATTTTAGAATGCCCCAAATATTTGCCTAGTTGAACAAGATTCCTTAGAATACTAATGGAAAAATGGAATGAAAACCTAAAGGATAAGTGGATTGGAATGACATGAGGGAAAGGGTCAGTTTTATTGTTAGGGAGATCGAAAAAGCGCCGATGGGAGGAATTATGAAACAATTTTTGACTGAATGCTGGGAGGTTAGGAGGGAGAGTGGGGTGGGAATAGCCCGGCGAGGGACTGGATTAATGTAGGCCTCCACGTTAGAGGACCGCGACAAATCAGTGGAAGACCGAATAATCATTATTATTAGAATGACAGGTGCTGATTCATTGATTGACAGTTTAAGAAACTCCGATTACAGAGAGTTGCTTTTTAACACCTGTGGAACCTTTTATACTTTTGAAAACTTTGAAAACAAGTGGGTGAAAGAGAGAGAGAGAGAGAGAGAGAGAGAGAGAGAGAGAGTTCTATCCGATGCTAACAATCGTTCTCTAATTGTCATGGAAATACAACACGGTGTTCCAGTGACGTGGCTTAGCATCAAAACATGCTAAAAGGGAAAGAAGCCATAATTAATCAGGGACATGGATAGAAGTTTCCGATTGGGGGATGGTGTGTAGGATAGTGAATTTCCAACTGGGGGGAGGGGGGGGGGGAGGGGGAACCAAATACTTGTCTAGTTGACTTCCTCTGAAACTCATGGAAAAATGGGACGAAAACATTAGAGATGAGTGGATGTGGGATGACATGATGAGAAGGTCCAAAATTATAGTTGGGGAGATTGCGAAAGCGCCAATTGGGGGAAATGTTAAAAAAGGTTTGTGCCTGAATGCTGGGAGATTAGGAGGGAAAGTGGGGGAGAGAGTACCGGGGTACGGGGTTGGTTAGGCCTCCTCGTTAGAGGTCCGTGGCAACTCAGCGGAAGGTCCAAGTATTATTATTATTACAAAATGATCAAACAAGCAACCACATGTTATAGTTTTGTGCCCATGCGGAGGTTTTTGAACATGCCAATTTCCAGGCAACAGTTCTTTTCTGCCCCGTTACTGGCCTTCCAGAAAAAAGAATGGGTGGTGACACAACTCCCGGATTTATGCTCCTGAATTGTAGAAACTCGTGCGCATGCTCGGAAAGCTGCGACAGTGGTGCTGTAATGATGGTTGTGAGAGGGGGTACGGACATACAAGGTCAGACACACATTGATATGTCAGTCCTGGCTCACAAATCTTGGTGGCATACAATACGTGAGGCTAAGCTTGTACACCTCCTTCCATCTACTTTCCAATAAAACTTCAATGACGATCTTTGCTCTCTCTCTCTCTCTCTCTCTCTCTCTTTCAACTATTTCTGGATAAAGTTGGGGAGGGCTTGTTGCCATTGTGCCCCCCACACACACACAGCTGATAATTATATCTATATTTTATATTACTACTATAGGAGAAGCATTCTCCATTTTCTTGACAAAATCTACGGAGTTATTTCCTTACAATTTGGTTAATTTAGTACCCGTATTTCTGCGTGAATGGCAGCTGTGAATGGTGCATTTATTCTCCAAAGATAATCGCGACCACCACCATGCAGGAACGCCCGGTGGAAAACCAACAAACTGGAACAAGTGGGCTTTTTCATATGAATGGAACCTGGTCAGTAATGCAACTACGTACTCTTGCTTGCCACCTCTAGCACCGTCGGAGGCCGGCCCCCTCTACCACCGTCGGAGGTCAGCATCAAAAGCCTTCCCACAACTTTCAGCTTTTTAATACACCAAAAAGCAGGGGGCAGGGCCACGGGACAGTTGCTCCCCTTAACCCACCCCCATCCCCCCATCCCTCGGCGCTAAAGCAGACCAACAGATTAATCAGTCTTAAGAAGTACTTATTTGGATTTTTGTTTGTTTTGTTTTATTTTATTTATTTATTTATTTATTTTTTTTTTTGGGGGGGGGGGGGGGGGTCGGGTGTGTGCGCGTGTTTTTTGTATTGCTGTGGAATATGAAGGAGAAGTGGAATGAGAATTAGAGATGAAACAACCTTTGAGTCAGTGAAAACAATTCTGTATGATGACAAATCAGCGGTATTTGCGAGATACAATTTAGTAATGTTTGTTTGTTTATTGGGGTTTAACTACACATTCAACAGCCAAGGTCACATCGGGTCGGACAGTTTTACGGGTGGAGGAAGCCAAAGTACCTGGTGGGAACGACAGTAGCGCTGGGCTACTATCAGACTCTCAAACTTACTAACTCTGCACAAGCTTAGTTAACAGCGGTTAACCCTTAACCTAACATGAAAAGCAGACGACACTTGCAAACAATATTATCGAATAAGTATTTTTTCCAATTTTAGCGTCAAATACATAACTTATGATCCTCATTGGAACGAGCTCCTGCTCGTTCCAATGAGGGGTCAAAAGCGATGTTTCTGACGCAAAAAAGTAATGAAAATTGAATGGAAATTTTTGTTTTAATTTTGACCGTTGCGTTGAGTAAAGGGTTAAAGGCTAGTGTACCATCGACGTACAATACGCCTAAGTACACAGTGCCACCGCGTCCCCACAAAAGAAATTCGGATGAAGTGTCTTGCGCATGGACACAACGCAGCGACTGCTGGTCAGTATGGAATCATCCAATACACTCACCACTGAGCCAAATAATGGACAATGATGAACTCATTGAAAAATGTAAATTCCTGCTTACCTTCCACTGTCTCCATGATTAATCCAAGAGCGAGTCAACACCCCTCCGCAACATGAACAAGATGGCCTCTTATAAATGATAAGAACAGTGTTGTGCGCTATTGGTCTGAAAATCAGACTTTAAAAAAAGATTGTCTTTCTGAGAAACAAAACAGGAAAGCAAGCTCATATTCGTGTCTAAATTCTATGTCTAGACTCCTGTCTCGAGACGTAGATAATGCCATTTCCGGTGCAAGTGCATCTAGCATATAATCTTCGTCACAAATAACTTTCAACAAGCGCAGGTCAACACCTGTGTGCTGAATGAATGAATGAAAGGTTTTACGGTTTTGTGGGATTTACAAATCCCTTGCGACCCGGCACCTGTATGCTCTTGAAAAGCTTCGACCTATATATTACAGGTATTAATTACACCCTTAACGTCTAATTATAATAGGAATTACTAGTGAGATCAAACACCTCGGTGATAAACATTTCGTGTGAACTTGAAATTTACAAATGAATTTTCACAAGCGCGAAACAAAAGTTGTTCTCGCTCCACTGGTGAGTATAACAAGACGTGTCTCTGTGTCAGCGGAAACAGCTGATTGTGTAAACCGATTTCTTGCGTGGTGCGGGCGTCGGTTTGGATCGTTTCAATTGAAGCTTCAAATGAAAGGGGTATATATTTCTAAAGTCCTGTATGGGAGATTAGAGGAGGTGATTGAAGAGAAGGGTTTTTTGGGAGGAATCTAGAATGGCTTCAGGAAGGGGAGGAGAGTCACTGACCATCTTTTCACGCTATCCCAAATGATAGAATCCGCGAAAGCAAAAAAAGAAAAAGATGTTTATGGCCTTTTTGGATGTTAAAAAGGCATACGATAGAGTATGGAGGGAGGGTATGTGGCGCAAGCTGGAGGCTCTGCGCTTGGGAGGCGAGTTTGTTGGGATTGTGAAAGCATTATATAAAGATGTACAGAGTGAACTTAGCCTGGGAAACATTACAACAAAACGTGTGCCTATGGAGATAGGCCTAAAACAGGGGTGTATCCTTTCACCAATTCTTTTTGCATTGTACATGGGTTAGGAGAACTCCTGCATAGAGACGAGGGGGTTGCAGTTGGTGACTTGAA
This sequence comes from Pictodentalium vernedei, assembly GCA_031216915.1. Classification (NCBI taxonomy): domain Eukaryota; kingdom Metazoa; phylum Mollusca; class Scaphopoda; order Dentaliida; family Dentaliidae; genus Pictodentalium; species Pictodentalium vernedei. The sequence goes on along the minus strand of CM062295.1, from coordinate 533,454,024 downwards.
GATCCGAGGGCTATTTTTTTGCAGACGATATGGTGTTAGTGTCAGAAAGCGAAGAGGGGCTAACGAAAATGCTGGAAATTGTTGGGAAATATGGGAGCAAATGGAGACTCGAACTTAATGAAAGCAAGAGCAAAATTATACCTGTGGGCCGCAAAGTGGACCCCACTCGAAGGTGGAGAGTGGGTGAGTTCAGCATTCCGGAAGGGAGCAGCAAACTTCTCAGTGTGGGAGAGACAGGTAATTACGAGTATTTGGGGGTAAATATAAACATTACAGGAAGAGGCATCTACCGGAACCACACAAATAAATTGATTCTGAAGGGGAAGCGAATCCTTAACCAAATGAAACTTATAGGGAGAAACAGTTTCAATAAGGTTTTGGTGGGGAAAACCATTTGGGAAATGGTGGGGCTGCCAAGTATAACATACGGTACGTAAGTGGTACCCCTAAACCAGACGGCCGTAAAGAGCTTGGAAATCCTGCAGAACGATGCAGGCCGATGGATAACGGGGTCGAGTAATGCCGCAGCGCTAGAAGCAATCAGGGGTGAGCTTGGGTGGATGAGGATCAAGGACAGGAAAGACCTGTTGAAGCTCGGTTATCTTAATTATTTGGTAAATCTCCCCGACAGCCGATGGTGTAAAGCAATGTTCCTGAGAATTTGCTTAACATGATCTTGGAATTTCTGGACGAAATCTCTTACAATTGGTGGGCACTCGCTCCGGATTCTAAGGGTAGATCACGACTCGTCTTCGACTCGTCGTGATCTACCCTTAGAACCCGGAGCTCGACTCGGATACATATTTTGTACATCCACATAATGGTAATAATCTCTATTTATGGTAAGAGATATTTAAGGGTTATTACTTGGTTAGCTTCATATCGGCCGATATAGCAACCCGAAGGTCGAAAGCCGATGTGAAGTTACCGAGGGCTGATATCTCGGCCGATATGAAACTAACCAAGTTATATAGAGATCATTACCATCATGTGGATGTACAAAATATGTATCCGAGTCGAGCTCCGGGTTCTAAGGGCAAATCACGACGAGTCGAAGACGAGTCGTGATCTACCCTTAGAACCTGGAGCGAGACTCGGATTTCGACTAGTTGTGATCTACTCTTAGAACCCGAAGCGAGACTCGGATACATATTTTGTACATCCACGTAATAATCATTTTATCTTACAATATATTGGGGCTAAGTCAAGAATGTAGACGAACATATAACGAACTATTTATTCGTACGGATGAACAAAAAGAAAGAAAATGGAACTTGCCCCCTCCCCCCCCCCCCCCCAACTTTGATATCCTGACTACGCGCCAGGACACAAAGCTCTTTTTTTTTACTTTACTCTCAAACTCAACCTGTGAAATAACGCAATAATAGGAGACGCGTGCCTGTTACGAGCAATGGCATAAATGATACAATATATTGGCCTTTGAGCGCAACAAGGCGCCACCTGCAATGCTGAGGCATTGCAAGTGGCGCCTTGTTGCACTCAATGTCAGCGCGAGGAAATATACCAATATGTCTTATAGAATTCCGAATTAGTGCTGGCAGTTTATCATGTCTGATGTGCACTAAAAACCAACAATCATCCTCCACCGTCGAATACATACACGGAAAGCGTCGAAATGTCTCACATTGGTTAAAAAACGAAACGACAGTAGTCGACATCATTTAGTCCGGCCGCCGAGTCACTAATGCATGTTTTGGTGTATAAAGTTTTTTTCTCAATGGATTCTGGTAGTCTGAGGTGTCCCTTTGAGGAATCAACCGGGTGACCAGCTGGCACCCTTGGGGAAAATTCTTTATTTAACACTTTGGAGACCTACCCATTTAAAATATGCACATTTCTGGGTAAATTGTTGCTAGACAATAATATCATACGTATTGTGCAACTAACTGAAAAATATCATGACCTATGAATAAATACGTGTTGGTGATGTCTGTTTATCGTCGTTTACCTATGGTTTAATCATTTTTCAGTCGAAAAATGGCGCGAAATCGTGTTTCTGATATTACGTTTCAAAAAGATCAAGTCACTTTCAAAGCATTTAGTCTGGAAATTGTTGATAGATTGTTGATATTAAGATCTTAAAAGATAGGTGTGGGTATACTGGTGAAGGGGCAGTGGACTTGAACAAGTTTTCTGAATATATTTGAGGGGTACATAGGTATTTATTTACCCCTACCCCTATTTCTATAAGTTGACAGATCTGTCTGGAAAGAATCGAACAACCAGGATGTGGGTGGACTGCTTCATTAAACCAGTGTTGATCATGATGAAATACGTCAGGGCTGAACGAGAGGGGGGGAGGGAGGGGGGAGATTGGCCACTTCACCTAGTAGCAGTGAAGCAAATGATGCCTTATTTCTTTGCGTCAGGTCATGTCAGTTATGCCAGATATGGCTTTTACAACCTGAGAGAAATGGAGCGGCTACCGCCAGATATTCTTCACCAATTTCTGAAAGATTCATATGTAATGACACATTTGGAGCGACATGTATATCGAAACAACATGCATGCGCTATGGTCATGGGAAATCTGGCATCATTGGCATTACGTTGAAGCCAGAAACATTGAAGGTTTGGGCGCTCAGCCTTCATGCTTGTGGTAAACTATTACATGACATATCTCAATTGAGGGAATCTGATACTCAATCAGGACATGTTCAGGAAAACCACAAAGAAGAATCAAAAGCTCGAATATCCGCTGATTGATTGGACCGCGAAGGTATCCGACAGAAACAGGAGCTGGTTATAAACCCAATGGACCCTGATATACTGTCACAAGAATTGTCGCCAGTTCCCACTGCATTATTCCACGACAATGGGGATATGCGTATCTCAAAGTCCAAGTCCGTTCTCAAAAGCAAAACAGCGGTAACTGCTTCGGCACGGAACACTAAACATGACCGCTCACACAGCACAGTCATAGATGGTTGTGCACTTTTGTGGATACCGCACTGGCCAGCGTCAAATAAAATGTGCCCACCAATTGTAAGAGATTTCGTCCAGAAATTCCAAGATCATGTTAAGCAATTCTCTTGCATGGCGACACATATCTTGTGTTCGATAGGTACAATGATTATAGTACCAAGTGCGGGACAAGGTCAAATAGGAGTGGTGACAGCTGCTGGCGCAAATTCAAGTTGAAGATAACATCACCATTGCATTCACAGAAACTGACACTTACTGTAACCGAAAACAAAAAAACAGTTGATTGATATTGTTGTTCAACAATTCAGATGCGATCAGTTATTCGCCAGTGATAATACAGTAAAACACAAACTGTTCATTACTGGACAACATGCAGCACCCATAGAGATCAACAACGGTGTTGTTATAGATCGACGGGACATGTCGACAAGCCACGAAGAAGCGGACAATATAATCGCCCAACAGGCTGTCAATGTTGCAACTGAGACGAATGGACAAGTGACTGTTCTGGCTGATGATACAGATGTGTATACTCTTCTCTTGTATCATTATTTGAAATATAAGTTGACCTCAGATATGTTCATGGCATCCCCTATAACGGATAGATCTGTGGTTGATATCCGAGCTACGGTTGAGAAACATAGAGGAATCATTCCAGACATTCTTGCAGCGCATGCCCTTTCAGGCTGTGATATACTGTTGCTGGCCGCTTTGGCATTGGAAAGGGTCGTGTCATCAAAGTTTTGGAAACTGGCTTGGAATCGTTGTCATCTCTTGGTGACATATATGCTCTATGGGCTGATGTCTCAGAACAGACCACCAGATTCATGTGTGCTTGTTATGGATGCAAGGCATCAAACACAATGTCCGATGCACGAGTTAGTGTATGGACATCAAAGATAAGGGAAAAGAGTACAACGAAAGTACCCAGTCTTAACAGTCTACCTCCAAGCAACGCGGCATTTTCCGAAAATGTAAAGAGGGCTCATTTGCAAGCATGTATCCGGAGGAATGCTGTAAATCTAGATCCACCTAACATGAACCCCACAGACTTCGGTTTCACCAAGGATGATAACACAAAGTCGTTATTATCCGGGACTGTCCCAACAGGTGTATCATTGGCAACGGATACTTTTGCGCATTATACGATGTTCCTGTTCTTGTCAACAGCCATGCTGAACAGCTAGGTGCAGCTGTAGTGCTTCCAAATTAGCATGTACAATGTTTTGTTCGTGTCAAGGAAATATTGAGTGCTGCAACGAACAAACATGTATGGGTAGAGATTTCGAGTCTGTACACAACGATGCATGAACACACAAAAGGACGCACAAAATAAGTGTATATCCGTAAGATATACAAGCACAAACATATATATAAAAATATTTTAAAAAGCAAACAAAAAAGAATTTAAAAAAAAAACAAAAAAAAAATTAAAAATAAAAATTAAAAAAAAAATCTAATGCTGCCAGACAGTGTTTGCCTGCCGGTCCCAAGTCCGGATGAAAGCAGAGGGGATATACACTCGCTAGACAATATTTAACTAATGCGACTGTCTTATTTAATGTTTCATTTGGTTTTACAATACCAACTTAGATGAGACTACGATATTCTGTATTATTTCAAATTCCTCACTAAAATCACAAAATTATGAAATATTTGCTAATTGTTCAAGTGATTTTTTTTTCGGAGTGATCAGCGAATATTGTAAAATGGTGTATTGCACAATGTATTCAATGTAAATTACTTGTTTGCAATAAGATTACAATAAAATAGTTTGGTTTCGACAAGTTTGTGGGAAAATTAAAAAAAAAAAAAAAAAAAAAATAGAAATAGGGGTAGGGGTAGATTATCACCTATGGACTCCCCAAAAATATTCAGAAAACTTGTTCAAGTCCACTGTTCCATATCCAGTATATCCATTTCTATCTTTTAAGATCTTAATATCAACAATCTACAAACAATTTCTAGAGTAAATGCTTTGAATGTGACGATATTTTTGAAACGAAATATCAGAAACACGATTTCGCGCCATTTTCGACAATTTTTCGACTAAAAAATAATTAAATCATGGGTAAACGACAATAAACAGATATCACCAACACGAATTTATTCATAGGTCATGATATTTTTCAGTTAGTTGCACAATACGCATGATATTATTGTCTAAAAACAATTTACCTAGAAATATGCATATTTTAAATGGGTAGGTCTCCAAGGGGTTGAATAAAAAAAACTTCCCCAAGAGTGCCAGCTGGTCACCCGGTTGATTCCTCAAAGGGACACCTCCACACTACCAGAATCCACCGAGAAAAAGACTTTATACGCTAAAACGCGCAAAAAGCTTAAGATCGATGTTTGGCGGCCGGACTAATTAGACCGGCCCAGTGCGGAAAAAGCGGGCCGCATACCTGGGAACCTGACCTTATCAGGCCAGTATATTTTTTTGACCGGACCATCAGCGGAAGTCATGTATGGTCCACATCATTACCATTTAGGACCCTTTATGGGCATTTAGGTCTATAGAAATAACTTTTATTGTTCTTGCAAGACTATTTTTTTTACCACGTCCACCGTAGGCCATGTCTGCCGAGCCTGATAATGGGCAATTCTGTGACAGAAAACTAGCATGTGATAAATACTTTAATCCAACAGTCCTATGTGACCCTGTATGGGCCTATAGGGCTGCTAAATAAATCTTTTATTGATCTTACTAAACTGCATGTTTTTCTTTATCTCGCCCTCTTTTTCTGTACAGTTCGGTGATGGTTAGTCGCGTTACAAGCCTACCGATTCCACTGGAGCTCTCCATTTGTACTGGCCCACCAACCCGCCCCTCAGGAAACTGGTAGGTTTTAGTCATAACCATTCAACGATCCTGATACAGGGCTGGCAGAGGGCTGTTAATCTGCATGGTTTGAAATATTGTGCCCCCTCCTCTTCCCAGTCCTAAAATCTTTCTAGAAGGTACTTGGTTTAATGGGAATTTCACCCCTTTGCTGTTGGTGAATAACTTCTCAAACTAGTGCGCCCAGTTTGGCTTAATACTTAATTATTACTTAGACTGGCAGGTGTTCGTCACAACCACCCAGCCACATAGATACACACTGCGGGTAGAGGAATGTTATTATTCTCTGAAATATTCTGACACTTCCCCTTTTCCTGTTCAAAATCTGTCGAACAGGTACTTGGTTTAATGGGAACCTCCCCACCCCCCCCCCCCCCCCCCTCTGCCTACGGTGATTAACTTCTCAAACTACGGCGCCCAGCTGGGCTAAACACTATAATTAAATACTTATTATATATTAGTGGTTTCCCATCTTACGGCAGCAAGTTTGTACATAGACTTCTGGAGTCCTAGCTACCTTATCTCACCCAATTCCTAACACCCAAAGTTTTGTGAGGACTACTGCACTTTGATATGAAGGGTGCCGGTGTATCTCGAGCTGATTGTGAATCCATCACAATGCGTTCGAAATTTAATGTCACCCTTCGTAACTATATTCTTTTTTCTGACGAAGAAAAACATAAGAGCGTAAATAACATACAGGTGCTGTTAGTCCTCTCATGGCTTATCCAACTCTTAACTACCACCCACAGTTCTGCCATCAACAGGTCTTGTCTTAATACAAACTCACACAAATATCTATTCTTCTCAACTGTTTTGATTTTTTTATTCTATTTTTTTGTCTTCTCCCTTTTATTTTTTATTTTTTAAATCTCTTTCACTACTTATCATTCCCGAACACAGGAGTATCCCAGCTAATATTTATGTAAAACAATTGTTCTCGCCTTGCTGATATATAAATAAAGTGTGCAAATACAACGGAGACAGCTCACGTAAGCATATGCTTGCTGCTGAATCCATTTTCCGTTTTTGTTCTACATATCATCTGTAATTGTTTTCTATTATTGAGTCTATTGAACTCGGAAATAAATATTGTTTAAACTAACCCGCCCCTGATATGCATCCATTACCCGATAACTGCTAGACTTCTAATCTAGTATTGACTTCATATAGTATGGGTCAGAAATGCATTTGGTGTCACGCGGAAGGGTAATTTATGAGACACCTTCAGTTTTGTAGTCCATAATTTCTGGTTGTTCCATGAACAATCCCAGGGGCAAAATAGTGTTTTGATCCCTTTAAGTCAGGTACTCACCCAATTTTCTGTGGGCTATATTGCACATCAGGGCCTATTTTGTGATGACCATGAAAGAAAACTGACAATTAATTGCACTTTATTCTGTGTATCCTAAAACAGTAGTACTTGAAGTTTATTTTGTCTCCCAGCTTATTCTAAGAGATGTCAGCCTGGTGATCCAGGATCATTTTCCGCAAATCATCCGCGATAAATTCCAAGCCATTTCAACATTATCAAACTCTCCTGATTTGCTCAGAAATATATTTTGAAAACATATTTGGTGTTTCTTCTAACCACTTTTTTTGGGGGGGGGGGGGGGAGGGTGGGGGGTGACTGATGTAGAAAATTGTGAATAGTACACTTGGTGTGCGACTATGATGCAAAAATTACCCCTCCCCACCCGTATACAAATTGTAGTAGCGATTTTACGCACATTTGTTTAACCCTTTACCCAACGTACGGCCAAAACCGGCCAGCGCTATTCACAAAAGTCGTCAATTAATTTTTTATTATTTTTCTCAAAAACATAGGTTATGACCCCTCTTTGGAACGAGCTCATCGAGCTCGTTCCGAAGAGGTTTCATAACCTATGTTTTTGAGACAAAAATGAAAAAAAAAAGTTATTCAAGAATTTTGTTTGCAAGTGTCGTCTGCTTTTCATGTTAGCCAAAGGGTTAAACAGCTACATTAGTCACTTTAAGTGATCAGTTTCCATGGGATGCATTCAAGCTTGTGGGTCACAAAGTTATCAGCATTTGCATGTGATGACTTACTTGTCTTATGCCTTTTCACTTAATTTAAACAATATTTATTCATGAAAAAGTATAATGCACACATATAATAAACTACAACATGATTGTCATGCAGTGCGCAGTACAATGGTATCAGTGGCGGCGCCAGAAATTTTTTTGTAGGGGGGGGGGGGGCAACTAGGGGGGCAGAATCCCATGAAGGGGGGCAAATACGTAAAGGATCATATCATTACTTTGTTATGAGGTAGTCCAAACTTGGACCCAAAGTCCGTAATATACTTTTTTGGTTTGGTACGTCCTGTGGATGTACCAAACCAAAAAATTATATTACGGACTTTGGGTCCAAGTTTCGACTAAATGTAATGGTAATTAGCGGTCCTCCTTTCAAAAAATCCTGGATCCGCGTCTGGTGGCCAGTGGTGGGTCTCTGCGTGAGAGAGAGAGAGAGAGAGAGAGAGAGAGAGAGAGAGAGAGAGAGAGACTTCAAATAATTGAACAGTGCAAGGGAGATAATGCCCGTCTGTCATAATGCGAAATCCATGAATTTTTTTAGACAAGGGATATGGATAGACATGCCTTTGTTGGCTCATAACTTAATTATAAATTATATGTATCTGCATCCGAGTCTTTAAATCTCTACTGCCTGGATGTGTTCATCAGCTAGCCTGAGGCTTTGGACTAAGTGTGTATGGGAAATTATTGGGAATAAAACAAGAGAGGGGTGTGTGTGTGTGTGTGAGAGAGAGTGACTGAATGTGTTTGTGTGTGAGGGTGGATGGAAATGCATGCGAGATGGATGGTGGGGGGGGGGGGGGGCAACTGGGGGGGGGGGGGAAGCCTTCGTTTTGGTGGGGGCATTGCCACCCCACCCCCCATCCCCCCACCCCCGTAGCGCCGCCACCGAATGGTTTGCATTAAAGTAATGAGTCAAGAACGAGATTTGCTGAAAGGATTCAGCAGTAAGCTTTTATAAGCCGTCTCCCCAGGATGCCTTTTCACTTATCCGAAGGCGCGCAGGGACGCTGTGGGGCAATCCCCTTTCGACCCTCTTTAACAGTATAAGATCTTGTAGCTACATGTCTAGGTGTGATGAAGGAGGAAAAGGATCGGCTACTTTGTCTTTGTGATGGTCGTTGACTGAACCCTCGGGTGAGGATCAGAGCGAGAGGGGGTCCTCTCACAAAGGTGCCCCCTCTCCCCGGGGGCGCTTTGGTGATAATTTTCGGGCAAGTAGAGTCTGCCACTTAGAAGAGTAGTCAAGATGAGGTGGAAGGCCATCATTGGCAAGTATAGTCTGCCTCAGGCGGTCGGTGGAAATTGTAGTTGGATCGGTTTCTTGGATAGCAGTTGAGAGTATCGTTGGATCGTGAAAGAAAAACAACAACGGCCCCTTTTGGGGACCACCCAAAGAAAGGCCCGAACTTCCCTGGTTCGGGGGCAGGCCTGCATTTGTACCTAGTTGGGCGGATCAGAATGCACTCACCAGGCGCTTACAAAAAGGTGTAGAAGCGGGGCGCAGGACCAACGCTCGCCTCCCCGGAGGTGGATGACCACTTCTAGGGATGGAGCGAAGGATGTTCAGAGTCCATAGCGGTTATAGTGTTCCATATCGGTTATAGATTTCCATAGCGGTTATTGGGGTGCTGCAGATCGAAAAGGAAAACATCTCTGTGTACCTGCTAAATGAAAAAGGCAGAGTTAGTTGATTTTAAGATAAACAAAAGTTTTTACTGCCTGTTTTTCGCTTTCTCTTTCCTAGTTTTTGTTTATTTTTAGACATTAAATTTTAGTGATTTCGCTGAGTCGACGAAGACAGCCCACCATTGTAGAAGGTCACAGCTTAGCCGTTTTATTGCCTGTTTTTCACTTTCTCTTTCCCAGTTTTTTGTTTATTTTTAGACATTAGATTTTAGTGATTTCGCTGAGTCGGTGAAGACAGCCCTTCCTGGTAGAAGGTCACAGCTGAGCCGTTTTTACTGTCTGTTTATTCACCTTCTCTTTCACAGTTTTTGTTTATTAAATTTTTAGTGATTTAACTGGGTCGGCGAAGACAGACCATCCTGGTAGATGGTCACAGCTGAGCAGTTTTTACTGCTTGTTTATTCGCCTTCTTTTATCCGGTCGAAATAGTAGGGAGGGGGCAGGCCTTAACAAAGAGCCACACCCGAGGGTGTTTCCCGCCCTTACCTCCGCGGTTTGGATCCTTCTCACGCGGTGGTTATATTAAATTTTGGCGTTTTGGGGTTTTTGTCGGCTTTCGCTAATGTCCTGTAGTTCGGAGATTAGTTGGCTGTCGGCGAACCGGTCGTGATTTTTAGCAGCTAGGGAGGAGAGGCGGTCCTTAATGGTTGGGATGTCGGCTCTGTCGTGGAGTGTTTTGATAGGCGTTTCCCGGGGAGCACGGAGGAAGACCCTGAGCGCGTGCCTTTGGACCTTTTGGAGTTTCCCCCATATTTGTTTGATTTAGGTCTGTTAGGATGATAGCCCCATACTCGAGTACAGGGCGCACGAAGGCTTTGTATAATTTAAGTAGAATAGTCTGGTTGACTCCCCAGAATGTACCTCGTATATCATTTTTAGTAAATTAATACGTTTTGGTGCTTTGCTGGCAATATCGTTGGTGTGTTTATTGAAAGATAGGTTTTGGTCAATGGTAATGCCAAGGAATTTCGCCTCTGTGCATTCAGGGAGGACTTTTTCCAGTAGTTTTAGGTCAAAGTCACGGTTGTTTTTCTTACGGGTGAACGTGATTCTTTTGGTTTTACTGGCGTTCAGCTTGATTCTCCATTTGGCAACCATTGCTCAAGGTCATCGAGAGCGCGTTGAAGGAGTTTCTGAGCTAGGTTGGCGGTGTTATTAGAGTCCCAGAGGCCCTTATCGTCCACAAATTGTGAGATTTTAACGCGTTTGTCGGAGATTTTGAGATTATTGACGTAGATGATGTATAGGGGGGCTGAGGACGGATCCTTGAGGGTGCCTGCTTCAAGAGGGACGCTATCGGACATTTCGTTGTTTACTCTGATTTTTATTTCTCGATCGTTAATGAAGGAGGCGAGTAATCTAAGCAATTTCATGGGGAGATTCATTTTAGATAGCTTGAGGTGCATTCCGTTGTGCCAAACGGAATCAAACGCTTTTTCGACGTCTAGTAGGATTGCCGCGCCTATTTGCTGGTTATTGCTCGCGGTTTTCATTTGATTGACTGGGCGGTAGACATGCTCATTGCCTTCTTTACGGCTTCTATAGGCCCTTTGCCATCTGCTGAAGAAGTCGGTTTCTTCGAGGTGCCCCCTCTGTCGATTGGTGAGGGTTCTTTCGAATACCTTACCAATGCAACTGAGAAGGCTGGTTGGGCGGTAGCGGGCAGGATCGGAAAAGGTCTTTGTCTGGTTTCGGTATCATGACACCAATGGCTCTTTTCCAACATTTTGGAAAGTAGCCATGGGTGATGAATGCATTGAATAGGTTGCTGAGTTTGTCAATTAGAGAGTTTGGGCTCTGTTTTAGAATTTTGTAACTAACTTCATCCTCGCCGGGCGAGGAAGAATTTTTGCATTTTTTAATGATATTGATGATTTCATCATTAGTGATGGGAGTGACGAGGTCGTCGTCGTCCCCTTCTTCTGGGTCGGTATCAAATTTGGGGTCACGGTAGATATCCGGGTGTTCATTGATGAAATCATCAATGGCGTTTATGATGGCGTCATCGTTGTCAGGGCATTGATATGGGCGATGAGTTTTTCTAAGGAGGTTGGCGAAAGTGTCGGCTTTGTCTTTGTCTGTACGCGTGAAGGGGCGATCTTCCTTTTTAAGGGGTTTGGCTGCTGCTTTATAGCTTCTGTTTGTTTTACCAGTGAGCGTTTGGAAAAAGTTCCAGAAATTCTTGGCATACCTGACCTCGTTTAGGTTGATTTTTGCCTTTTCCCAGTTAGCTTGTTTTTCAGTTTGGAGGGCTTTCTTAACCTCTCCATGTAGACGGTTATATGTTGGGGCTGGTTTTATTGCAGCTAAAGTATAGGTGTTTGGCATTGAAGTCGCCGAGGAAGATACAGTGTTTGTATTTCCTCATAAAAAATTCAAAGAGGGTGTCAGAAACAATCTTGCTTGGGTCGTTGTAATAACAAAAAAATCGCGATGTTTTTATTATCGACTGTGATTTCGGTTGCAATCACCTCGGCATCGAGGTGATCAGTTTTGATGGTTTTGCTTTTGATGTTCTGCTTTATTAGAAGAGCAACGCCGCCCCTTTGGTGAGCTGTCGGTCTCTTCTAATAACGCTGAATCCACTGAGTGGGAAGTTTTTGTCTGTATTTTGCCAACTTTCGCAAATGCAGACCATGTCTGTATTTTCGAAATATCGGCTCATTTGGAGTTTTTTTTATTATTATTAACGCTTCTAGCGTTCCACACGGCTATTTGTAATTTATCCATGATAGGGGTTGATATTTAGTCGCGGTGTTTGGTTAGTTATAGACGGTGGCTTTAGTTAATATTAATTGCGGCTTTGACCAGAGATTCCGAGATTTGAGTTTTGAATAGCCGGGACGCTGATCGGCTAACATCTAGACAGATGTCACCCAAATTGGTATTGACCTGTTTATTCATTAATTACAGAGAAGAGAGCACCTGCGATTATGGAGCAAACAGCTGGGGAGAAGAGGCGTTATCCGGTTTAATTAGGTTTAGGTTTTTAAGTTCGATGTTTGTCTTAACCTTTTTGTAATGGGAGCACCCGCGATAATTGCTTGGGTGATCCCCTTTGCAGTTGGGGCAAGAGGGGGAATCCAATCTGCATGACTTGGTTAGGTGATTATCTCCACATTTCATGCATGTTAGAGTCCCTCTGTATTTGTTGGCTATATGCCCGAACTTCTGACACTTGTGGCACTGTATCGGGGGAGGGGTACTCCTGTATTCCTCCGCTACATGCCACCTGCCATTAATATTTACTCCATTAGCTAGTATTTTTAATTTGGTTTCGCGATTGGGGCATATGGCTTTACGTTTCCAGGTGGCCTTACCGGTGCCCTTGGACACGAATCATTCCCATTTACAATTCTCTAACCCCTGATTTATGAGTTCCCTGTGTGTGTCAGGGTGCACCCTGGTAATTACTACTATAAACCTAGGGGGATTGTTGCCATTGTAATTTCTCTTGTTATTGCCGTGGTTAGTACCTCTGGTGGGGGCGGGTGGGTCTCGCCTCTCCCTACGGCTGTTGGTTGCTTGGTGAGTATTGTTTAATTTGTCAATGTTGTTTGATAATACCGTATTCCAGGGTTTCATCATGAGAGGTGGAATACTGGAGGTAGTTTTCAAATCTAAGGTTGGGCTTGAGCCAGAACCAGACGTAGGAGCAAAGGAGTCCGAGGGGGAAGAGGGGCAGTTTCTCACTTTTTTGGTCTGTCTATCAAAACTGCTATTTTCTTTTATTAGGTATTCTTTGTGTAACTTAATTTCAGCAAACAAGAGGGGGCGCTGTGGCGTTGCGGTAACCTCGTCAGATCTCGTCAGACCTCGTCAGATCACCGAAGTTAAGTAACGTCGAGCCCGGTTAGTCCTTGGATGGGTGACCGTCTGAGCGATCGATTCGTCCAATTCTTCCGCCGAATCGTTCAAGGCATGGGACTAATAACATAGGAAATTTGGCTCATAATTTTTTGAAATTTGGCTTTTCATTTTTAACATTTTGTCGGTAATTTAGGTGCTTAGAAATTATTTTTGTCTTAGTTTAGTATCTGTTGTTATTTTAGATCCCCCCCCCCCCCCCCCCATTTTTATACATTAAGTGGCTACATTTTCGTTTAGTTTAATATTTATTGTTATTTTAGAATTTAAAAATTATAATTTATGCACACTGAATATATTTATTTCTTATTTGCTTTCACTTTCGAATTCAGTAATGGTAATATTGTGTACTGAAATGTGACATGCGATGGGAGAAGTGCATTTTTTCGATCCAATCACTGATTGTTTGACACGTGATTTTATAACCCGGGGAACACAAGCGTATTAGCTTATCATGGCATGCAACTCAGTAATTGCTTGTTGAGTAATGGCTTGTGCTATAAAAACAGTCGCCTGACCAAAGGTGCCCGTTCTGCCTTCTTCTTTTAAGCAGGTACACAGAAGATACTTTTTGACCAGCACCCCAATAACCGCTATGGACAGTATAACCGTTATGGAAACAGTAACCCCCATGGTTCCTGAACATCCTCCACTCCATCCCTAAAAGTGGTCGACCATTTTAAGGGAGACGAGCGTTGGTCCTGCGTTCCGCCTCTGTCCCTTTTTGTAAGCGCATTGCGCATCTTTTGTCCCAACCCAATATGATTACAATGCAGGCCTGCCCCCGAACCAGGAAAGTTCGGGTCTTCTTTCTGGTGGTCCCCGAAAAGGGTCGTTGTTGTTTTCTTTCAAAGGCGTCCAACCAAACAGAGACAGCCTGAGGCAGATTATGCCTGCCGTGCCATCACTCAAAATCATCCCCGGAGTGGCAGACTTTACTTGCCTGAAAACCTAGAACCACTGCACCCTCGGGGAGAGGTGGTAACCTTTGTGAGAGGACCCAACCTCCAACACTGGTCCTCACCCGAGGGTTCAACCGAGATATGTCAACGAAGCCATCACGCCGCAACCGGAGACACCTGCCGAGTACCTGAACCTTTTCACCCTTCAACACGCCTAGACATGTGAAAACTAACCATATACAGTCACTGAGGGTCGAAAGGGGCTTGTTCCCCAAAACCGTCCCTGCGCCCCCTCGGCGCGTGAAACCATTCCGTCCGTAGCAGGTGCCAGCAGTATTTGAACTTGACATCAAAGTTTGTTTTTTTCTATGCTAAATAATATTATATATACCCCACAACTGTAACACTCTACATTCAGTCAGTCTTACCACTGTCACACGAACATGTCTTCCAGGATGAAAACAAGACGACGCACAGTTAGGTTAATACCATACCCTTGTTTATCTTGCACAAGAGAAGTAAGGCCCAGACAACAGGCATTGCAATGTACTGGGTGTGATCGTTTGCAACACAGGGCCTGTCAATCGGGAAGAAGTCAAGAAAGAGTACAGAACTGGAATAAAAAGTAAAACTGAAATTAGCTGGGACAGCTCATTGTGCGATCAAAAGGCTCGGCTGTTGGACTCAACGAGGCGTGAACCTTCAACTTCGTCATCGACGTCTGTGGCACCAAACACACGTGTTCCTTCATTTGATGGATCACCGGTACCAATATCAGATTTCATTCCAACACCGCCGGTTCATCTAAATACTCCACCTCCAGCACAGGTACGGCTAGTCTCATCATTCTACGACTCGCCTATACCGTCATCAGATGATCTGCCGCCAGCATCATTTCATCCCTCATGTTCTCCTGACATTAACCAACTAAGAGAACAGGCAGCAAGGTCTTTTGTGTGGAAAATCACTCCTGGATGTCTATTTCTCTTTTGAGAACTCAACGTGGGCCACGACTGAAATCATAGGGACCGGGAAGATTCGGCCCAGTGCCGATTCGGACTTGTATTTTTCGGCCTCGGGAAGATTCGGCCAAGAGGATTCGGCCCCTATTTTCAGAAGTCAATCAGTCTTATCTGCTGAATTTCACAATAATATGAAATAGGTGCTACCTAAAAGCGAGCGCAAGTAGGCTCATTCAACTTCAAGTCAACAAAATCGTGTGAACCAACATGGTTTAGATCCCTAGTGCATTGTGGGTCCATAGACTGAATTTAGTCAAAATTGACCCAATAGATCGCCCGTTGCTAGGGAGCCACGTTGGTTGCTAGGGAAACAAACTGACATCATTACCGACTCCTTGGTTTGAATCCCTGATGCATTATGGCCCACATATCAAATTTAGTCAAAATTGGCCCAGTAGGTCGCCCGTTGCTAGGGAGGCACGTTGGTTGTTAGGGAAACCATCTGACACCATTTTTGATTCTTTTGTTTGGATCCCTAGTGCATTGTGGATCCATATATCAAATTTGGTCGAAATTGGCCCAAGAGGCCGCCCGTTGCTAGGGAGGCACGTTGGTTGCTAGGGAAACCAACTTACATAATTTTCGACTCCTTGGTTTGGATTCCTAGTGCATTATAGGTTCATATATCCAATTTGGTCAAAACTTGCCCAATAGGTCGCCCGTTGCTAGGGAGGCACGTTGGTTGCTAGGGAAACAAACTGACATCATTACCGACTCCTTGGTTTGAATCCCTGGTGCATTAAGGGTCCACGTATCAAATTTAGTCAAAATTGGTCCAGTAGATCGCCCGTTGCTAGGGAGGCACGTTGCTTGTTAGAGAAACCAACTGACACCATTTTCGATTCTTTTGTTTGGATCCCTATTGCATTGTGGATCCATAATTCAAATTTGGTCGAAATTGGCCCAAGAGGCCGCCCGTTGCTAGAGAGGCACGTTGGTTGCTAGGCAAACCAACTTACATAATTTTCGACTCCTTGGTTTGGATTCCTAGTGCATTATGGGTTCATATATCAAATTTGGTCCAATTGGCCCAATAGGTCGTCCATTGCTAGGGAGGCACGTTGGTTGCTAGGGAAACAGACTGACATCATTACCGACTCCTTGGATTGAATCCCTGATGCATTATGGGTCCACGAGTGAAATTTAGTCAAAATTGGCCCAGTAGGTCGCCCGTTGCTAGGGAGGCACGTTGGTTGTTAGGGAAACCAACTTACATAATTTTCGACTCCTTGGTTAGGATTCCTAGTGCATTATAGGTTCATATATCCAATTTGGTCAAAACTTGCCCAATAGGTCGCCCGTTGCTAGGGAGGCACGTTGGTTGCTAGGGAAACAAACTGACATCATTACCGACTCCTTGGTTTGAATCCCTGGTGCATTAAGGGTCCACGTATCAAATTTAGTCAAAATTGGTCCAGTAGGTCGCCCGTTGCTAGGGATGTTGCTAGGAACGTCACGTGGTGTAGTAAATTGTAAATTAGTCTGACTCCCGGTGTATTATGGGAGAATATCTCAATAGCACCCCCTCCCCCACTCCCCCTCAACTGTTACTTCCCTCAGTTGATGGTTCCCTCACTTTACGCAATTGGTATCCGAATGTTCCTTTGAAAACAATTATATTGTCCCTTTTTGTTCTTGGGAAGATTCCTCGAATAAGAGCCGTTCTCGTAAAGTCTCTTCTCGGGCGTTCCTTCCGGTGAACAAACATCCTGTTGATTTCAAAATGGCAGCCGGCACGGAGACACAAATTTTGAAATCAAAGCTGTAGAGAAGTTTCAGAAGAATTGACTCATTTACACGTGTTAACGTATAGAGCTCGCTTCCGAACGGGCTTCGCCCGTTCTCGGGGCGCTCGCTAATATGAAATAGGTGCTACCCAAAAGCGAGCGCAAGTAGTCTCATTTAACTTCAAGTCAACAAAATCGTGTCAAACAACATGGTTTAGATCCCTAGTGCATTGTAGGTCCATAGATTGAATTTGGTCAAAATTGTCCCAATAGGTCGCCCGTTGCTAGGGAGGCACGTTGGTTGCTAGGGAAACAAACTGACATCATTACCGACTTCTTGGTTTGAATCCCTGATGCATTATGGCCCCACATATCAAATTTAGTCAAAATTGGCCCAGTAGGTCGCCCGTTGCTGGGGAGGCACGTTGGTTGTTAGGGAAACCAATTGACACCATTTTCGATTCTTTGCATTGTGGTTCCATATATCAAATTTGGTCGAAATTGACCCAAGAGGCCGCCCGTTGCTAGGGAGGCACGTTGGTTGCTAGGGAAACAAACTGACATCATTACCGACTCCTTGGTTGGGATTCCTAGTGCATTATGGGTTCATATATCAAATTTGGTCAAAACTTGCCCAATAGGTCGCCCTTTGCTAGGTAGGCAAGTCGGTCTCTAGGGAAACAAACTGACACCATTACCGACTCCTTGGTTTGAATCCATGATGCATCAAGGGTCCACGTATCGAATTTAGTCAAAACTGGCCCAGTAGGTAGCCCGTTGCTAGGGAGGCACGTTGGTTGTAAGGGAAACCAACTGACACCATTTTCGATTCTTTTGTTTGGATCCCTATTGCATTGTGGATCCATATATCAAATTTGGTCGAAATTGGCCCAAGAGGCCGCCCGTTGCTAGGGAGGCACGTTGGTTGCTAGGCAAACCAAATGACATAATTTTCGACTCCTTGATTTGGATTCCTAGTGCATTATGGGTTCATATATCAAATTTGGTCCAATTGGCCCAATAGGTCGTCCGTTGCTAGGGAGGCACGTTGGTTGCTAGGGCAACAAACTGACATCATTACCGACTCCTTGGATTGAATCCCTGATGCATTATGGGTCCACAAGTGAAATTTAGTCAAAATTGGCCCAGTAGGTCGCCCGTTGCTAGGGAGGCACGTTGGTTGTAAGGGAAACCAACTGACACCATTTTCGATTCTTTTGTTTGGATCCCTATTGCATTGTGGATCCATAATTCAAATTTGGTCGAAATTGGCCCAAGAGGCCGCCCGTTGCTAGAGAGGCACGTTGGTTGCTAGGCAAACCAACTTACATAATTTTCGACTCCTTGGTTTGGATTCCTAGTGCATTATGGGTTCATATATCAAATTTGGTCCAATTGGCCCAATAGGTCGTCCATTGCTAGGGAGGCACGTTGGTTGCTAGGGAAACAGACTGACATCATTACCGACTCCTTGGATTGAATCCCTGATGCATTATGGGTCCACGAGTGAAATTTAGTCAAAATTGGCCCAGTAGGTCGCCCGTTGCTAGGGAGGCACGTTGGTTGTTAGGGAAACCAACTTACATAATTTTCGACTCCTTGGTTAGGATTCCTAGTGCATTATAGGTTCATATATCCAATTTGGTCAAAACTTGCCCAATAGGTCGCCCGTTGCTAGGGAGGCACGTTGGTTGCTAGGGAAACAAACTGACATCATTACCGACTCCTTGGTTTGAATCCCTGGTGCATTAAGGGTCCACGTATCAAATTTAGTCAAAATTGGTCCAGTAGGTCGCCCGTTGCTAGGGATGTTGCTAGGAACGTCACGTGGTGTAGTAAATTGTAAATTAGTCTGACTCCCGGTGTATTATGGGAGAATATCTCAATAGCACCCCCTCCCCCACTCCCCCTCAACTGTTACTTCCCTCAGTTGATGGTTCCCTCACTTTACGCAATTGGTATCCGAATGTTCCTTTGAAAACAATTATATTGTCCCTTTTTGTTCTTGGGAAGATTCCTCGAATAAGAGCCGTTCTCGTAAAGTCTCTTCTCGGGCGTTCCTTCCGGTGAACAAACATCCTGTTGATTTCAAAATGGCAGCCGGCACGGAGACACAAATTTTGAAATCAAAGCTGTAGAGGAGTTTCAGAAGAATTGACTCATTTACACGTGTTAACGTATAGAGCTCGCTTCCGAACGGGCTTCGCCCGTTCTCGGGGCGCTCGCTAATATGAAATAGGTGCTACCCAAAAGCGAGCGCAAGTAGTCTCATTTAACTTCAAGTCAACAAAATCGTGTCAAACAACATGGTTTAGATCCCTAGTGCATTGTAGGTCCATAGATTGAATTTGGTCAAAATTGTCCCAATAGGTCGCCCGTTGCTAGGGAGGCACGTTGGTTGCTAGGGAAACAAACTGACATCATTACCGACTTCTTGGTTTGAATCCCTGATGCATTATGGCCCCACATATCAAATTTAGTCAAAATTGGCCCAGTAGGTCGCCCGTTGCTGGGGAGGCACGTTGGTTGTTAGGGAAACCAATTGACACCATTTTCGATTCTTTGCATTGTGGTTCCATATATCAAATTTGGTCGAAATTGACCCAAGAGGCCGCCCGTTGCTAGGGAGGCACGTTGGTTGCTAGGGAAACAAACTGACATCATTACCGACTCCTTGGTTGGGATTCCTAGTGCATTATGGGTTCATATATCAAATTTGGTCAAAACTTGCCCAATAGGTCGCCCTTTGCTAGGTAGGCAAGTCGGTCTCTAGGGAAACAAACTGACACCATTACCGACTCCTTGGTTTGAATCCATGATGCATCAAGGGTCCACGTATCGAATTTAGTCAAAACTGGCCCAGTAGGTAGCCCGTTGCTAGGGAGGCACGTTGGTTGTAAGGGAAACCAACTGACACCATTTTCGATTCTTTTGTTTGGATCCCTATTGCATTGTGGATCCATATATCAAATTTGGTCGAAATTGGCCCAATAGGCCGCCCGTTGCTAGGGAGGCACGTTGGTTGCTAGGCAAACCAAATGACATAATTTTCGACTCCTTGATTTGGATTCCTAGTGCATTATGGGTTCATATATCAAATTTGGTCCAATTGGCCCAATAGGTCGTCCGTTGCTAGGGAGGCACGTTGTTGCTAGGGCAACAAACTGACATCATTACCGACTCCTTGGATTGAATCCCTGATGCATTATGGGTCCACAAGTGAAATTTAGTCAAAATTGGCCCAGTAGGTCGCCCGTTGCTAGGGAGGCACGTTGGTTGTTAGGGAAATCAACTGACACCATTTTCGATTCTTTGGTTTGCATCCCTAGTGCATTGTGGATCCATATATAAAATTTGATCGAAATTGGCCCCCAAGAGGCCGCCCGTTGCTAGGGAGGCACGTTTGTTGCTAGGGAAACAAACTAACATCATTACCGACTCCTTGGTTTGGATCCCTATTGCATTATGGGCCCATATATCAATTTTGGTCAAAATCGGTCCAATAGATCGCCTGTTGCTAGGGGTGTTGCGTGTTGCTAGGAACGTCACGTGATGTAGTAAATTTTAAATTAGTCTGACTCCCGGTGTATTATGGGAGAATATATCAATAGCACCCCACCCCCACCCCCAATCCCGCCCCTCGCCTGTTACTTCCCTCAGCTGATGGTTCACTCACTTTACCCAATTGGTATCCGAATGTTCCTTTGAAAACAATTATATTGTCCCTTTTTGTTCTTGGGAAGATTCCTCGAATAAGAGCCGTTCTCGTAAAGTCTCTTCTCGGGCGTTCCTTCCGGTGAACAAACATCCTGTTGATTTCAAAATGGCAGCCGGCACGGAGACACAAAGGTTCCGCTCCACATATTCGCACTATTGCACAGGGGTATAATTCTAAACATAGGGCATATGTTGAAAGGCCATGTAAAATTGAGATATATTTTTGGTATCAGATATATGATTACATTAGGCTTTTTGTTGGACAAGAGAATTTGAAGTTTTGGTCCCAAAGTTGGATTCTGATACATAGAGGTAAATTACCAGATGAATTATGGGAAACAGAGGCTTCGAAAAACTGGCTATTTTTTAAAATGTAATTTTTACACGGGTTTGTTACCAGACAGGTAACTAAAAAATGAGACGGAAACATATAAAAAAAAATTTGCATTTTAGAAACAGGGGATGCTCTGTTCCAGGGGTGGGTAGGTAGGGTTGGTGTGAAAATGCGCCCCGGCTATTCAAAACTCAAATATCGGAATCTCTGGTCAAAATAATTTGCGGGAAGAAGTTTTCAGACAGGGCCGAGGTCGGAACGATAATAATTTTTATAGAGGTCGTCGTGGCCGAGGTGGTTATAGAAATAGAGGTAGAGGTAAAGGTGATTGGTCACACGGGCCTAATTTAAATAATAATCAGGATTTAAACGAGTAAAGACTGGGGTAGGGGTCGCACCTCAGTCTTGGAACGAAAGGACCCTCCCACCTGAGAGAACCGGTCATAGTTATCTGACTCTTAAAGTCTTGAACGAAAATGTTAAGTTCCTATTAGATACTGGTTCGGCGGTGAGTTTAATCAGTACCAAAGTATTACATGATATTTTGGGTATCGAGCAGTCTCGCGTAAGAGAGGCTCCTCGTAGTGTTGTGGGGGCTAATGTAGTTGTACATGCCAATTGGAATATGAAAAATGTAAATCCAAAATTCCATGTGACTTCCTCCGAAGTTGTATTAGTAATTGGGGGAATTGTAATAACTGTTGAATCAATATATATATTTAAATCTTTCGTCATTTGTTGTTGATTGTTTTTTCCAGCTTATAGCCCTTTCATTGAGCCTTGACCGGATATTATTATTATTTTTTTATCATTAAACGCGGTTCAATAGTGGATTTGAAACATGCCTATTCAATTCACCTATGTGTATGATTACCCTTGGTTGGCTTTTGCGACGGGGCTGTCGGCTGGAACTCATTTCTTATAAGTGGGTTCGAGCCGAGAGCAACGGCGCAAGAGGGGTGCCAAGGCAGCGTTAAACGTTTGTGATAGTCCTAGGTGACTGAGAAAGGAAACTAATCACTATTTCGGAACGAACCTGCAGAAACCCCAGACAACAAATTTGTGTACGACTAGATCTTGCTTGACTTCTTTGCGGGGCTGTCTGCTGGAACTCACTTCTTGTAAGTGAGTTTGGGCCGAGAGCGTCGGCGCAGAGGAAGGGTCTATAGTTCAGTGTCGTTACAGATTTTTGGCGTCGCCGACAGGATTTACAATTGATCATTTTGGCGTCGCCGACAGGATTAATTGTAAATTGACACTTTTGATAAAAGAATTTATTATTTTAGTTCGGTTCTTTGGTGTTTGAGGACAGGCTTGTTTTAGGGCTGTAATTGAAGTCGTTGTGGTGAATTGATATATTTGTTGAGACATAATCCTTAAAAAAAAAATGGCTAGTGGAATTAGTCAAGAGTTGGAAGACTATATGTATACCTCGGAGGCCCTGGCCGCTGAAATAACGGCCAGAGGTGCTAGACCTAAGGAATTTCGGAATGTTCCCCTTACTCCTGATCCTACCACTGGGAGAAAGAATAGTAAGGTTGATGCGACTATTTTGAAATGTCAACAGTTGAGTGACGAATTGCAGAATTCTATTGTTGATTTATGTAACCAAACGGAGGATTACACTGGAGTGATTGACACGCCTGAGGCAATTTCGGCCAATTCAACTGTTCGTCGAGCTCTTGCTGGGCGCGCGGTTGATTCGGCGAAAGTGCCCTGGGTTGTCCAAAATAATACGATTTTTGGGGAGAATCAGAAAGTATCGAGTTTGCCCAGACCTCAGCGTGGGG
The DNA here is from genome assembly GCA_031216915.1 of Pictodentalium vernedei. Taxonomy (NCBI): domain Eukaryota; kingdom Metazoa; phylum Mollusca; class Scaphopoda; order Dentaliida; family Dentaliidae; genus Pictodentalium; species Pictodentalium vernedei. The sequence goes on along the minus strand of CM062295.1, from coordinate 533,431,125 downwards.
CAACAGTCTTGCAGCCGGATGGTAGATATAGTGATCAAGATTATCCGCGTAAACCGATTGTTACGCCGGATACTTTTAATGGAACCACCAGTGTAGCTGATTGGTTATCCCATTTTGAGAAATGTGTTGGAATTAACCAGTGGTCTAAAGACCTGGCTCGTCAATTTCTGGTGGTGTCTTTAAGGGGCGCCGTCTTGCAGTTTTATGAAGATTTGGACCCAGAAATTAAAGCTAATTCTCATAGAGTTATGCAGAGTATGCGAGATCGTTTTGATCCATTTAAGGGTACTGCAATATATAGGGCCCAATTAAGATCCAGACGTAGGTCACAGCGGGAGACCTTGCCTGAGTTAGCGCAAAGTATTAGGCGTCTAGTAAGTAGGCGTATCCAGGGGTTCCCCTAGATGTTAGGGATGATCTGGCCAAGGATAGCTTTATTTCCGCACTGACGGATAATGATGTCAGAATGCAAGTGTTGAGGGCTAAGCCCGAGACCCTTGATGTGGCAGTGCGAGCTGCTTTAGATGAGAAATCATATAAGAAGGTAGAGGTACCTTCTTCGGTTGGGGAGTCGGAGGTTTCGAGTGAAATCGGCGCATTTACCCAAGTGGTGAAAAAACTTACAGGAACAATTGAGAGAGATGCAGATTGAGCAAAATAATTTGCGGGAAGAAGTTTTCAGACAGGGCCGAGGTCGGAACGATAATAATTTTTATAGAGGTCGTCGTGGCCGAGGTGGTTATAGAAATAGAGGTAGAGGTAAAGGTGATTGGTCACACGGGCCTAATTTAAATAATAATCAGGATTTAAACGAGTAAAGACTGGGGTAGGGGTCGCACCTCAGTTTTGGAACGAAAGGACCCTCCCACCTGAGAGAACCGGTCATAGTTATCTGACTCTTAAAGTCTTGAACGAAAATGTTAAGTTCCTGTTGGATACTGGTTCGGCGGTGAGTTTAATCAGTACCAAAGTATTACATGATATTTTGGGTATCGAGCAGTCTCGCGTAAGAGAGGCTCCTCGTAGTGTTGTGGGGGCTAATGGGCAGCCCCTTGATTTAAAAGGGTTAATTGATTTACCTGTTACTGTTGGTAAGTATCAATATGTACAAACTTTGTTTGTGACTGACTTTGCACTTGATACAATCCTGGGAATTGATTTTATGAATAGAACTAATTCAGTGATCTCCTTGCCGAACAAAACTATTACGATTTTAGGGGTTAAATTTTCCCTTGAGTTTTTGAAAGAAAATAATCAAATTCATGTATTGCTGATTGAGGGATTGACAGTACCTCCCTTTTCGGAAGTTGTCGTGAAGGGTCGTATTGACAGTCCACCAAGTGGACAGAGTTTGTGTGAACCCGACCCAGGGTTTATGAAAAATCATCGTGGGTTAATGCTGGGGCGAAGTATTGTTGATGTTAGTCAACCGGAAGTTCCTGTCAGATTAATAAATGTTTCTCAGACCCCACAAAAGTTAAAAGTTGGTGAGCCGGTGGCTGTTCTTGAGAATATTGAAATTTTAGATGAACAACCTAACGAGACCTCCCCTTCAGATGATGGAAAGTTCTCCTTGTCACAAACTTATGACAGAGAGGCATTGACTAGTGCTCAAGCGGAACGGGCCAATGAGTTTTTAGAAAAGAACCGCGACGTATTTATTCAGTTCGAAAGTGATTTGGGCCGTTCTGATCTCATCGAGCATGATATTCGTACGGGCGACCACCCTCCTATTAAACAGCGGGCGTATCGGCTCCCCTTCCATAAAAGGCGCGAGGTAGAACAGCAGATAGATGGTATGCTAAAGCAGGGGGTAATTCAGCCCTCTTCTAGTCCGTGGGCGGCTCCCATAGTTTTAGTTAAAAAGAAAGACAATAGTTTTTGTTTTTTGTGGACTACCGTAAGTTAAATGCCATTACAAAAAAGATGCATATCCCCTGCCCCGTACAGATGAGAGTTTAGAGGGTATGGCGGGGGCACAGTGGTTTTCCACCCGAGATTTGGCTTCGGGGTACTGGCAAATGGAACTGACTCCTGACGCCCAAGAGAAAACAGCTTTTACTACCGGTGTTGGGCTTTATCAGTTCACGATCCTCCCATTTGGGCTCTGTGGGGCCCCTGGGTCCTTCGAGAGGCTCATGGAGCTGGTGCTAAAAGGGTTGCGCTGGAAGACATGCCTTATCTATCTTGATGACGTCATTATTTATGCCCGAACATTCCAGGAGCATATTAAACGATTGCAAGAGGTTTTTAGTAGAATAAGGTCCGCAGGGTTAAAATTGAAACCCTCCAAGTGTGCGTTGTTCAGACGTCAGTTTTCATATTTAGGCCACATTGTTTCCGCGTCGGGTGTGTCAGCTGACCCGGAGAAAATTGCACGTGTAAAAGATTGGCCTGTTCCGACTTGTCTGAAAGATTTACGGAGTTTTGTCGGGTTATCTGCATATTATCGGAAATTTGTGCCTCATTTTTCCACTTTGGCTAGTCCCTTAACCAAGTTAACTCGTAAGAACGAGAAGTTTGTCTGGGGCGAGGCCCAGCAAGAAGTTTTTGATGTGTTAAAAGGCAAATTGTGTCAAAGCCCAATTTTGGCTTACCCGAATTTTGAGCATGAATTTATTCTCGACAAAGATTCGAGTGATTTTGCCTCTGGCTCAGTTTTGTCTCAAATTATAGAGGGCAAGGAGCGAGTAATAGCATATTTTAGTAAAACCCATTCCCAGCAGGAGAAAAACTATAGTGTTACTCGGAAAGAATTATTAGCCGTGATTAAAAGTGTCAAACGTTTTAGACATTTTCTCATTGGTAAGCATTTTACGCTGCGAACCGACCATGGGTCCTTGCAGTGGTTGTTCAATTTTAAGGAACCTGTTGGGCAGGTGGCGCGTTGGCTGGAATACATCAGTGGGTTCGTTTTTACGACGGTTCATCGTCGCGGCGAACAGCATAAAAATGCGGATGCACTGAGTAGGATTCCTTCCTGTAATAAAAATGATATTAACACTGTAGAGTTTGAGTCTGGAATTAAATTGACTAAAGAAAATCAGCGGGTTGATCCCGTTATTAAAAGATTTCTCGAAATTAAGCTAAAAAGAGAAAAACCTAGTCTTGAAAAGTTAAAAGGAGAGCCCTCAGAACTTCAAAGGTATGTGAGTCAATGGGAACAATTTTCTGTGGAAGATGGCATTCTTTTTCGAGAATGGACACAAATAGGGGCCCCCAGTAAATTTTTGTGGGTGGTCCCAAAAGACTTAAGAAGTCAGGTGTGTAAGGAGCATCATGACTCTTTAGTGGGTGCACATTTGGGCGTCCATAAAACATATTCAAAAATCCGAGAGCGTTTTTTTTTTGGATAGGCATGCATCGTGACATAAAACTTTGGGTTCAGTCTTGTCCGAGTTGTCAGCGTCGTAAACCGCCTGGCAAGGTCAGTCGAGCTCCTTTGGTAACAGATAAAGTATTGGAGCCTATGGAACGAATTGCTTTAGACATTTTGGGGGCCATTACCCGAGTCCGTTCAGTGTATTATTTATATTTTGGTCATATCAGATCATTTCTCCAAATGGACGGAGGCTTTTGCTATCCAGAATCAATGGGCAAGTACAGTAGCCGATATTGTGATTCGAGAGTGGATTAGTCGGTGTGGTATGCCGACATTTGTTCATTCAGATCAGGGATCGAATTTCGAGTCAGATCTATTTCAAGAAGTTTGTCGCTATTTTGAGATTAAGAAGACTCGTGCCTCTCCTTATATGCCTCAAAGTGACGGCCAAGTTGAGAGGTTTAACAGAACTTTAGCGGCTATGTTAGCCTGCTTTGTAGAAGACAATCACAGCGACTGGGAATATTATCTTCCATTCGCCATGATGGCCTATAGGAGCGCCAAACATGAAATTACGGGGTTCACTCCCTTTAGTGTCATGTTTGGTAGAGAAATTACTTTACCTACAGAGTTAATTGCTGGTAAAACTCCTGATAGGGATTGTGCTCCCTCTCAGTATGTCAGTGATTTAGAGGGTCGTCTAGCCCAAATTTTCCAGTTAGTTTCGGCGAAATGTGATTCTGAGATTAGAAGAAGAAAGAAAATTTACGACAAACGAGTTTTCGGCAAACCTTTGACTGTTGGGGATAAGGTTTGGCTTTATTTACCTAGACTGAATAAAGGCCAAACCTCAAAATTTGCTAAATTTTGGGTCGGTCCCTATATCATAAAAAGCAAACTCTCGGACGCAAATTACCTTGTGGTTCGCGTCGGGGGAGGTAAACCACAAGTTGTACATTTCAACCGTTTGAAGAAATGTTACACACGTAAGTCAGAGGTGGTTAATTCGGATTTCGGTGCCCCCATGTGTCCCATACCTGATAGTTCTAACGAAAATAATATAGACCGGTCCTCTGTGGAGAGTCCTGGGGAGGAGGAGACGTTCCTCGATGAAGGTCCGACTAGTAGGCGTGGTCGCACTCTCCGGCGACCGCGCCGACTAGGTTCTCAAGAATTTGTATTTTATTAATTATTTATTATTTTTTTTTTTCTTACTTGAATTTTTTTTTTCTGGCAACCCACTTAACATTTGACGTTAGATTGGCAGTTCGCGTGGGCTTGGTGTGTAAATTTTGTGTTAAGCGCGATAGTTGTTGTATAGATTTGAGTTTGGATTTTGCGCTTATAATCCGGCCTTCGACTTAGAACTGCTTTCGATAGGTATCTATGGTGGTACCAAAAATTCATATTTTGTACATATTTGGCTGCATGAGCACTGAACCGTCATATGAGCTGTATTGGCTTGTATTGTAATAATTCTTTTTATAATTGCGTCATTTCCCTGATGTTGGGGAATTGCCGCTTGAAATATGGATCCGGGAAAGTTTGTGTGTTCATTCGTGGGGATCGTCTTGGGGTTGATTTCCGGAAAGCCCCTTTGACGATAATTTCAGACAAGATCGGTTTTAATTCAGTTCAAATACAAGTGTGGTTGCCTCTCTTTTTATACCCGTCTAGATTGTTCTTGAGCCCGCTGACCGGTTCATTTTTGCGATTCGGTGCGCAAGAGGGTTGGATTTCATTGGTGGGGATCTTTTATTGTGCGCGTGATTCGTGAAGGGTGGTGCGAGTTATATGCTAGTGTATGTATGTTTAGGAATATTAGAGTTATGCAAGTTAAAGTCGGATCCGACTAAGTATAATTGAATTTCCGCGAGCGTTGTGTCCGAGGTAGAAATCTGAATTAATGAACGGGTCAGCTTGGTCGAAAGAACTATCTGACGGGGATTTATGAATATGAGTTTTTGTGAGTTGGTTCCCCATTACATTTCCATGTAAGGAAAAGATTGTGTAATCTTTTGTGGAGAAAATAATATTTTTATGTCCAGATACTGTTCTCTGTGTAACTTTTTCCTTATAGCATCATGGAGATGGTAATTGGTCATTCGTTCGTGAGAAGAATTGGAACATGGACAGGGAATCTTCCTGATCGTCTGAAGTCGGTTAATATGTATGGAATCCCTGGAGCAAAACTTCAACATTTGGAACAGATTCATTGTGTTGGTGCAAAAACTGTACTGGTGCAGGGTGGTGAGAATGATTTGGACAGTGACAACTTCCATTTTGAACATTATAAACTATATGTTGAAAGACTCATTAAGCATTTATTACGCCAAGACGTTAAAACAATTATTATATTGGGTCTGTTTCCTCGGATAAAGACCAGAGTGTCTGGCACCCTATTCGAACTACGAAGGGTGGCTATTACTCAGTTCTATGGAACTCTTTCAGGTCCAAATGTGGTGTATAAGTCTTTGTTTAAAGTATCCCGTATGCATTTTTCCAGAGACGGGGTGCACTTGAATGACTTGGGCCAGTTTCTTTATGCAAGACATCTTGCTTTAGTCTTGGAGGAACAAAGCTCCTCTAATTGAATAATGCTTTCAGTATAAGCACCTAAGTTTCTGAGATTTGGAAAATATTTGTAAAAGCATAATGAATAGATTTAACGATATAAAAGGTAAATTGTACACCTAAGAATAGTCATTTCATTCGAGGAAGGTATAAGTTCCAAGAGAACATTCATCTATGAAATCAAAGTTTCCTTTTCTTAAATTATTGAAATAAATATCGTTTGATATATATGCTGGGGTTCTAGTTGGGACCGTAAAATTAAAGGTTGTTGTTTTATGCTTGAATGGGTCCAATCTGACGTTTTCTATCTCCTGCGGCATGTCAAAGACGGCTTCAGGAAGTGCTGGTTTCAGTACTGGTCGGGGACCTATTTCGGCCTAAAGCGTAGCAATTGGCCCTAAACAGAACCCTATTTAGTATGTCATTTGAAAATAATTTATTATTTAGAAATTGTAGTTGTCCTATGGGGAACCAACCAACAATATCTAATACTCAGTATTAGAAGTTTTTTTTTTTTACTTTTATCTTTTACGGAGGGTTGTAAATATCTCCCCCTTTTATTTTTCAACGGGGACGTTGAATCCTGGGGTGGGGGTAGTGTAAGAAAAAAAAAGGGAAATATATATAATAAATTACCATACATAGGATATGTGCACACAACCTATAAATGTGTATATATATAAATATATATATATGTGTAGGTGTGTGTGCATGAATCTGGTGTATGAAGGCGACTTGGTCGCTTCGATATTGAAGGTGTTAAATCACTTTGTGGTGGCCTTAAGTTTTCGCACACATTAGTTAGAGATAGAAAAATGGGTTAATTTCCACGTCGGCTCATTGTCTTTTGTTGATCGTCGAGGTGAAAGCAGCTCGTGCGATGATCGGTCTGAACACGCACGGATTTTTGGTGATCTGGAAGTCGAAGTGATTGGGTTGTTTCCCAATACTTTTGGAGAACACATCGGGACTTCATAGAGGTAGGTTGTAATTTTGTACTCTCCTCCAGAATAACTCCCCATCGGGCCGGTCACTAAAACATGGAATTCTGATCCTCGTCCTACGCAGAATTCCCAATGACGGCTCTATTAATTTAGTAAAAAGACGAGTTTATTCACGATTAGCCCGATGCATCTTATTTAGTGGTGAGATGCCTCGGTCTAATCGATGAAATTCGGCGTACGACGAGTTTCGGAGGGTCGATAGATTTGAAACCCCGCCCCTCCCATTTGGCAACTTTATGGAATTTTATGGTCGCATTCATTGGCATGATTCAACCCTTTGAAATGCGTATTTTTATTTAAGGGGGAAGAAGGTGAGATACGACGGGCAGGCTGTTTGGTGTAACGGCCTAAATTTTTGATGTGTAGACAAAATTTGTGAGCGCGAGGGATTCAGATTGAACAGCTCTTGATATGAAAATTCGTAGTTTTATACGATTGATGGCGTAACCCTTCCGCCGGTAGAGAGTTTCGGGTGTTGGAACTTTTGGTTCTGACCTGTGTAGCGCTCCCCTTCCTTAGCCAAGGGTGGTAGCAGCCTGAGCGCAACCCTTCTTTAGCCAAGGGTGGTAGCAGCCGTAATATTTATAAGAATCATCGATGTTTGGTATGTAACTCTTTTGCCGGGGAAGTGGGATTTGGTGATCGAAACAGTGGTTATGGCCTGAAAATTGAATACCTAATAGATGGTAGAATAAATTTGTTCACACCAAAAGAGTGGAGATGTAGTTGTACATGCCAATTGGAATATGAAAAATGTAAATCCAAAATTCCATGTGACTTCCTCCGAAGTTGTATTAGTAATTGGGGGAATTGTAATAACTGTTGAATCAATATATATATTTAAATCTTTCGTCATTTGTTGTTGATTGTTTTTTCCAGCTTATAGCCCTTTCATTGAGCCTTGACCGGATATTATTATTATTTTTTTATCATTAAACGCGGTTCAATAGTGGATTTGAAACATGCCCTTTCAATTCACCTATGTGTATGATTACCCTTGGTTGGCTTTTGCGACGGGGCTGTCGGCTGGAACTCATTTCTTATAAGTGGGTTCGAGCCGAGAGCAACGGCGCAAGAGGGGTGCCAAGGCAGCGTTAGACGTTTGTGATAGTCCTAGGTGACTGAGAAAGGAAACTAATCACTATTTAGGAACGAACCTGCAGAAACCCCAGGCAACAAATTTGTGTACGACTAGATCTTGTTTGACTTCTTTGCGGGGCTGTCTGCTGGAACTCACTTCTTGTAAGTGAGTTTGGGCCGAGAGCGTCGGCGCAGAGGAAGAGTCTAGGCGGGATTAGATCAGTGTCGTTACGGTTGGTGGGAAAATTCTGCTTTTGAGGCTGCTAGGTGGCTGAAAATGACTGGTTTCGGCATTTTTTCATGCAATTTTGCAGGTTGAAGTCTGGCCTTTGACAATAAATTATTCCACCCACATTCAGATTGTTTATTTCTACTTAGTCAGATAGTGTTATATGTTTTTTGTGGATTTGGGAAATGTAATACATGTTATGAGTTAGATAACTAAGCTACAGAATATTTGCATTTGAAGAGAGTGTATGGCATGTCATATTTGGAAATGCCTGGAAAACTGTGGAGCGGAACCAAATTTTGAAATCAAAGCTGTAGAGGAGTTTCAGGAGAATTGACTCAATTAATTACACGTGTTAACCTATAGATCTCGCTTCCGAACGGGCTTCGCCCGTTCTGGGGGCGCTCGCTATTAATACAAAATAAATGTATTATTGTTGCAAAACTGAGCAGATAATAGAGGTGGAGGGATGTAATGGATGGGTTTCTAAAGAGTGACAACAAGTTCAATTTTTTATTTATTTTATTTTGTTTATTCAACGAATTTGATAAAAAATATCTGATGCATGCATAACACAACGGATCGACACAAGACACAACTAATAGAACGAAACGTGACAATACACAATTTCACTTTCAATTTCTACTCATTTAATTGTATTTATTTGAACAGTTTTGACGAGAAATTATGATTTATACAATGACACAATCAATAAAAATGAAAAACATCGAAATACATAAAGAATAAATTCAGTAAAGAATAATAACTGAAGTTGACGTGTTTCTCTCAATTCAATTCCTTTTGCCAAGTCTATAAATTTTGCTAACCTCCCTTAGAAATTCTGAGGTCTTGATATTTTTCTCCTTGTAACTGGTCCAGATTAGTGTCCATGTCCAAACAAACAGGGAGTATTTTCGATTCAGTTGTCAAAAGTTAGCTCAAGTATCTATATTTTTCTTCCAGGTGTTCTGTAGATATATATATATTGTTTTAGTGCTGTATAGATGTGATTTTTAATAAAAGATAGTTATATTAGTGTTTTGTTTAGTTTCTTTATCGGATTTCAGTGGCGTGTTCCCTATCTTCGCGCGGGTCATTTTCGGTGTTTTGATTTTTGTTTTGTTTACGATTTCGACCGGTTTTCAAAATTCAAGCTTCTCATTCTAATGTTGGCTATGGATGGTAAGTGTTTCGTGACGCGAGAGGTTCAGACCTGCAGGGCAGAGACGGTTAGTATCGGTGTTAGTATAGGTGTACAGGTGGGGGGGGGGGGGGGAGAGTGGTTGAGGCCAGCACAGGGGGGTGCCAGTGAGTTACCAACGGACGGCCAGCGGTCGGATGGGTGTAGGCATTGTAATATGGTGTAGGTGGGTGGACGTGAGCTGGGGGAGTTGGGGATGTGTGCCATCTGCGCAGAGCTAATGCAGCTGCGAGAGGCATATGTAAAGTTGGAGGAAGAGGTGCAGGTGGTGAGGGGGAAAATGGGGAGGGCAGGAAAGTCTGGTGTTACCCCAGTTAGGGTGGCATTCGATGGGGGATGGAAGGTGGTGGGTAGTAGGAAGCGGACTTTTGACGTGGATAGTGGGTCTTTTGGGAATAGGAAGGTGCGTCGGGTTGAGGGTAGGGGAGAAGTAGGGGCTAGAGTGTCAAATTCCCAAGCTTGTAGTGTGAGTCGGGGGGGGGGGCGAAAAGGCGTATTCTTTTAGAATCGTATAGTGAGGGAGATAGCGATGACCATGTGGAGTCTGTCAGGGCAGGAGTCAGAGGGAAGGTTAGGAAGGTGGTAAACGAGGACAAGGTGGCTTGGAGTGGGAGTGGGCAGAAGGTGGAGTGCAGTGTCCAAAATATATTCAGTGTGTTAGGTAATTTCGAGAATTCTGAGGAGCAGGTTGGGTCCGAAGAGGTGGAGGTGGAGGTAGGCATGGAGGTTAGTGTGGCGGAGTGCAAGATTGCGAGCCGGTCCAGTGGGAACAGAGGTGGTAACAGGGGTAGTAGGACAGGAAAGGACAGAAAGAGACAGTTGGTGGTTGCAGGGAGTAGTATAGTGCGGGGGTTAGATAGGGTGGTGTGTGGGCCCGACAGTGTCAACAGGACCAATTTGTGCTTTCCGGGAGCTAGGGTGGAGGACCTAAGGGACAGAGTGGGTGGATTAGTAAAGGGGTCAGGCCCAGACCCAGTGTTTGTTGTACACGTGGGGACCAACAACATCAGGGAGAGAAAATCAGTTCAGCTTATTGAGACTTACAAGGACTTAATAACTCAACTTAATGCCAAGAATACACAGGTAGTGGTTTCAGGGCTTATCCCAGTACTAGGTGGTGGGGGCGAGCGTAATTCGCGGATCATTGGGACCAACGAGGAATTGGGGGAGTATTGTAAGGAACTTGGGATACCCTTTGTAGACAATTGGGGATCGTTTTGGGGCAGAAATGACCTATATGGAAGGGATGGTCTCCATCTTAGCCCAAGGGGTACAGAGGTTTTAGGAAGAAATATGTTGAAGGTGGTGGAGCCTTTTTTGGTATAAGGAGGGGATGGGGGATCAGTGAACGGGGGAATAATCACAGGAAATGTGTCACGAACCATAGGTGTAAAAAATGGGACAAGGGGGATAAGGAAAAGGGACCAAAAATCCAAATCAATAGGAATAGCTTCCCAAGGAAAGCACAGGTACACAAAGTAGGATATACAAACATACAGGGACTAGATAATAATGGGACCAGTGGGCGGAAGCCAATGAACCTTGATACCCTGAAAGTGTGTTATAGCAACATCCCGGGTCTCCACCGGAAAGTAAGTGAAATTGCTACATTGATTGAGGCAGACGAGTCTGACATCATGGGCTTAAGCGAAACGTGGGTAAGACACGAGGAACGGGTAGACCAAGTAAGGGGGTACGTATGGATAGGTGTAGGGCGAACGGAAGGCCAGAAAAAAGGGGGAGGGGTAGGCATGTACATTAAAGAGGATTTAAAACCTAGCTGATCGCAGACCTGGAAAACATCAGCACCCCGGCTGATGTATCGAAAGAAATTGGATGGGTAAGGATCAGTCTGAACAACAAAAGTATTGCCCTTGGGGCTGTGTATTGTGCGGTGGAAGGAAGCAAACCCGAATGGAATGATTCGATATACTCAACACTGAGGTCCAATATCACCGAACTACAAAACAAAGGGCTCGGTTTAATTCTGATGGGTGACTTTAATGGCCACATAGGTAATGATGAAGAAGACATAGAGGGTGGGGACAATAAAGTCAGCAGGAATGGAAGGAAGCTGTTGAACTTCACAAAAGAGCTCGGTCTGAAGATTCTGAAAAGGGACGCGGGGTGTAAGGGGAAATGGACCTGGGAGAGGAACGACAGAAAATCAATAATCGACTACATCCTCACAGATATTAATTTATGGAGGGAGGTGATAGGGGTAGAAGTGGATGATGAGGGTAAAATGGAGGTGGATAGTGACCACAACTTGATTACAGTGACGATCAGGGTCAAAACTCTAGTAAAGAGCAAAGGAAGCTCTAAGGAGATTTGGGAACTCAAAAAAGATGCTGACTGGGCGAAGTTCAATGAAAAACTGAAACCAAAGCTTGCAACCGTACCCAAGAGGGGCAGTGTCCAGAAGATGGCCGACGTCATAGTTGCGAGCCTGGTGGAGGCAGGAAAGGAAAGTGTAGGAAAGGTCAGGGTGCCAACACGGGAACTTGGGTACAGAGTGAATGAAGAACTGAAAAGGGCCATAAAGGGAAGAAAAGCCAAATGTGCTGCATACAGGAGAAGTAGAAAACTTAAGGGTGCGAAAAGCAATGAGGCCACAGTTGCTAAGGAAGAATACCAACAAGCACGAAATAAAGTAAATAAGATTAAAGACGATAATCGGAGAGTACGAAATAGCAGTCTTATTAGGACGATAATAACGACAGGGGCGGGGGGGGGGGGTCCAGTTCGAACGTATTTTGGAAATGGGTGAATAAACGTAACAAAGGAAGCAACCCACAGAGTATTAAAGTAGATGGCAGAGTTACAGACGAGCAAGATCAAGTCGCATCAGAACTAGACAAGCATTGGGAAAAGGTAAACGATAAGCGATGGGGCATGGGGAGCCCACCAGAGTGTCCGAATCAAGTCGAGGAAAACCTATCGAAGTTCGTGTGCAGGGAAATTAAAACGGAGGAGGTGCGAAAGGTCATATCAAAATTAAGGGATGGAAAAGCGGGAGGAGTGGATGAAATTCCTAACGAGTTTATCAAAAAAGGGGGAGAGGAACTCGTGGAAAGCCTAACTGCCCTATTCAACCTAGCCATAGAAAATAAGAGGTCCCAAAGGAATGGAGAGAAAGCAAAGTGACATTTATTCACAAAAGGGGGAAAAAGACGTTTTGGATAACTATCGGGGGATCTCTGTCAGTAGCAACATTGGAAAGGTTTTCTGTAAAGTCCTGTATGGGAGACTAGAGGAGGTGATTGAAGAGAAGGGTTTTTTGGGGAGAAATCCAGAATGGCTTCAGGGAGGGAAGGAGTGTTACTGACCATCTTTTCACACTATCCCAAATGATAGAATCCGCGAAAGCAAAAAAGAAAAAGATGTTTATGGCCTTTTTGGATATCAAAAAGGCATACGATAGAGTATGGAGGGAAGGTATGTGGCGCAAGCTGGAGGCCATGGGCTTAGGAGGCGAGTTTGTTGGAATTATGAAAGCATTATATAAGGATGTACAGAGGGAACTTAGCCTGGGAAACATTACAACAAAACGTGTGCTTATGGAGATAGGCCTAAAACAGGGGTGTATCCTTTCGCCAATCCTGTTTGCATTGTACATCAGAGGTTTAGGAGATGAACTCCTGCGTAGCGAGGAGGGGGGTAGCAGTTGGGGACATGAAGATCCCTGGGCTATTTTTTGCAGACGATATGGTTCTAGTGTCAGAAAGCGAAGAGGGGCTAACGAAAATGCTGGGAATTGTTGAGAAATATGGGAGCAAATGGAGACTCGAACTTAATGAAAGCAAGAGCAAAGTTAAACCTGTGGGCCGCAAAGTGGACCCCACTCGAAGGTGGAGAGTGGGTGAGTTCTGCATTCCGGAAGGGAGCAGCAAACTTCTCAGTGTAGGAGAGACAGGTGATTACGAGTATTTGGGGGTAAATATAAACATTACAGGAAGAGGCATCTACCGAAACCACACAAATAAATTGAGTCTGAAGGGGAAGCGAATCCTTAACCAAATGAAACTTATAGGGAGAAACAGTTTCAATAAGGTTTTCGTGGGGAAAACCATTTGGGAAATGGTGGGGCTGCCAAGTATAACATACGGTACGGAAGTGGTAGCCCTAAACCAGACGGCCGTAAAGAGCTTGGAAATCCTGCAGAACGATGCAGGCCGATGGATAACGGGGTCGAGTAATGCCGCAGCGCTAGAAGCAATCAGGGGTTAGCTTGGGTGGATGAGGATCAGGACAGGATAGACCTGTTGAAACTCGGTTGTCTTAATTATTTGGTAAATCTCCCCGACAGCCGATGGTGTAAAGTAATCTTCCTGAGAATTTTCAACTCAAATATCAAAACGGGGTGGATGGTCCAAGTGAGGGAGCTAGTAGAGAACTACTCATTGGAGATCTCGGACCTGGACGTTGGGGCAAACCAGGGTAAAAAAATCGTCAGAGAAAGTGTCATGGCGGATTGTAACCGTAATTGGCGAGAGGGAGTCAAATCAAAGAGGTCTTTGGGTGGCCTGCGTGATAAAGAGAAGCCAGGTTTTGAAGAGTACCTTGATGGCACCTTTGGGGGGGTCACTGTTGTTCAAGCTGAGGTCGCGATCCCTGGAGCTGAGGGGAGAAATTGGGAAAGACGGTGAAAGGGAGTGCCAGATGTGTAACTTGGGCATGGTGGAGACCTGGGACACTTTCTTCTAGAATGCCCAAAGTATCAGTCTAAAAAAATGAGATTCACTGGGAGTATAATGGGGAAGTTGGATGGGAGAATGAAGGACATGTGGTTAGGGGGAGACTCAAAGGAGAGGGTTAATATGCTAATCGGAGAGATTGGGAAGAATGGGGCAAGGGATGTCATCAAGCAGTTCATTTCCGAGTGTTGGGAGGGATAGTGGGACATAATGTCCATAGGACAAAATGTCCATGGACAAAATGTCCAACAAAAAATACACCTTGGACATAATGTCCATAGGACATAATGTCCATGGACTTAATGTCCTTGATTAATTTGCCATGGTGGACAAAATGTCCATTTTTTTTGTTTTCCTATTTTTTGTACTTCCCAATTTTAAGTTTAATTTTATTATTATAATTATTTTGAAAATTTAAGTATATATTTTTCATGTTATCAGAATACCATGAATATCTCATTAGCTTAGGGTAAATGTGCATGTGTGTACATTACTTTATTGTTTTTATAACAATATTCAATGACGAGCTTGTGGTGTGTGTGTGATTGGTCTTTGACATATTGTTCTCAATTTGGCTATGAAAACAGTCAAAACTGTTTGGTGACTGCATCTAAAGACAGATCCCATCTTTCATGTATTGGTAAGAAAATTGTCAAACTGCAGTACTAGTCACATCTAAAGAGCATTCATTTCTTTGATGAACAGTGCATTTAATAAGTCCATAGGTTACCACCATGCATCAGTCTGGGTAACCCTTGATGCTATCAGAAAGGATCATTCCATGGTTATTACCCAACTCTACAAAGACTCACTCGGCGAACCGCCAAAGAAAAGGGTTAAGCGAGTTACAAAGGACCACCAGAAACGTCTCAAGAATCTGTGTATTGACTTTAAGGACAAAAAGAAAAACCACTCAGAATTTTTAAATTCCCTTGGCCATGTCATTAGACTGTAAACTTGATACCGATACCGATATTGATTCCGAGTGGGGCTGTTGGAAAGGAAGAGGACGCTGTAAACAATAGGAGACTAGAGGAGATAAATAGGGCGAGGTCCAAAAGTAAGTTGGTGGTTGCGGGAAGTAGCATAGTTCGGGGGATCGACAAGGTTGTCTGTGGTCCGGACAGTAAAAATAGAACAGTTCTGTGCTTTCCGGGGGCTAAAGTGGAGGACCTGAGGGATAGAGTGGACGGTATTGTAGCTGGGTCGATGCCGGATCCGGTAGTGGTATTACATGTGGGGTCCAATAACATCAGGGAGAGGAAATCAGTTCGTTTGGTGGACACATACAAGGACCTAATTAGTAAGCTACTTAGCAGGAATGCTCGGATCATCGTTTCAGGGGTGCTCCCCGTTATGGGTGGTGGGAATGAGAGGAACTCGCGGATTATGGCACTAAACGAGGAGCTGGAAGAGCACTGCAAAGACTTGGGAGTACATTTCATTGACCACTGGGATTCATTCTGGGGACAAGGAGAGTTGTATGGGCGAGACGGATTGCATTTAAGTAGGATGGGTACAGACCTGTTGGGCCAAAAAATCTTACAGGTGGCTGGGCCTTTTTTGGAGAAAAGGGGGGTAGGGGACCACAGCCGGTAACCCAGAGTGGCACAAATGCTGGGAACATAGGAAGAACAACAAACATGCACAATACAGGGACATACCAGGGTTATAATAATGTGCCAGTGATGACAAAAAAATAAAGATTCATTAAGTTTGGGTACTGCAACATCCAGGGTCTGCACAAGAAAGTAAGCGAAATATCAACAATGATGGACGAAGGAGACTTCGATATAATAGGTCTAAGTGAGACGTGGATACGACGGGATGAGCGGGTTGATCAGATGAAGGGTTGCGTGTGGATAGGAGCTGGGCGAACTGAGGGTCAGAAACGGGGTGGGGGTGTTGGCATCTACGCTAAAGAGGAACTACAGCCCTCATTGATTACAGATCTCACAGAAGCAAGGACTCAGATTCCAGTATCCAACGAAATAGTCTGGGCAAAAATCAAGTTAGGAAGCAGGAGTGTTGCCGTTGGTGTTGTATACTTAGCAGTGGAGGGAAGTAAGCCCGAGTGGAATGATTCAATATATACAACTCTTAGATCGAATATCACAGAGCTTGGGAGCAGAGGGTTCAGTATTGTCCTAATGGGGGACTTCAATGGGTACATCGGGGATAAGGAGGAGGGCATACAGGGAGGTGATAGGAAAATTAACACGAATGGGAGGAAGATGTTGGACCTATCAAAAGAGCTTGGTTTAAAGATCCTGAACAGGGATGCGAAATGTAAGGGTAAATGGACCTGGGAGAGGAACGATAAGAAAACAATAATTGATTATATACTCACTGACATTAGCGTATGGAGGGAGGTTATAGATGTAGAAATAGATGACGAGGGAAAAAATGACTTGGGTAGTGATCACAACCTGATAACAGTTAAGATTATGGGCAAAAAGACGAATAGAGACAGAAATACCTTCAAGGAAGTTTGGGGACTAAAACAAGGAGCCGACTGGAAGCAGTTTCGGGAAAAACTAAAACCAAATCTTGAATGTATACCTAGGGATGCAAATGTCCAGAGTATTTCAGATGGCATAGTAAATAGCCTAACAGAGGCAGGGAAGGAGTGTATAGGAAGGGTGAGGGTCCCAACGAGAGAGCTTGGATACAGGGTTAACGAGGGACTGAAAAAGGCTATAAAAGAAAGGAAGGTAAAATGCGCTGCTTACAGAAGAAGTAGGAAGCTTAAAGGGGTGGATAACAATGACACGAGACTAATGAAAGGAGAATATGAACTGGCACGGAAAAAGGTGAATGAGATAAAGAATAATAATAGGAAGGAGCGCAATTGCAGTCTTGCCAGAACAATAAAGAAAACGGGGGGTTCGAGCTCAAACGTATTTTGGAACTGGGTAAATAAACGGGGGAAAAGTAGTGTGCAGAGTATCAAAGTGGATGGGGAAAGTACAGAAGATAAAGGCCGTATCGCTTCAGAGTTAGTCAAGCACTGGGAAAAGATAAACGATAGGCGATGGGGCAGTGGGTCCCCACCAAAAAGAAATACACTGGTGGAGGAGAACCTATCCAATCGTGTATGTAGCGAAATAACGGCAGAAGAAGTGCGGAACGTGGTCTCGAAATTAAAAAATGGTAAAGCGGGAGGGACTGATGAAATTCCGAACGAATTCCTCAAAAATGGAGGGGAGGCACTTATTGAAGTCCTGACAAACCTTTTCAACCTGGCTCTGCGAAAGCAAGAGGTCCCCAGAGAGTGGAGGGAAAGTAAGGTGTCGTTCATACACAAAAAGGGGGATAAGGAAGTTCTAGATAACTATAGGGGGATATCAGTTAGTAGTAACATCGGAAAAGTATTCTGTAAGGTCATATACGGTAGACTAGAGGAAGTTATTGAAGAGAAAGGTTTTTTAGGAGAAATTCAAAATGGTTTCAGGAAAGGACGAAGAGTCACTGATCACCTATTTACACTCACCCAACTGATAGAATCAACAAAGGCTGAAAAGAAAAAGATGTTTCTGGCATTTCTAGATGTGAACCAAAATCGACCGAGTTGAGTGAATATGAATCTTATTCACTCAACTCAGTCGATTTTGGTTAATTTTCAACCCAACTGATTTTAGAGTGTAAAATAATATTACAAAAAGACTGAATACCCCTGGGACAAAATCCCCTTGATAAATATAAATACTATGAATATAGTAGACTATAAAATCAGTTGGATTGAAAATTAACCAAAATCGACTGGGTTTAGAGATTTTTTCACTCAACCCAGTCGGTTTGGGTTAGTTTTCAATCTAACTGATTTTAGAGTGTAAAATAATATATAATAATAATAACTCTTTGGCCAGCCGCTGATTTGTCGCGGTCCTCATAAGAGAAGGCCATCATTCCCCCTGCACCCCACCCCCTCTTCCCCTCCTCTCCTCCCAGCATTCACATATAAACTGCTTAATAGTGTCCCTCACTTCCTCTTTTTCAATTTCTTCAATAAGCATTCCTACCCTCTCCCTCGTGTCCCCCTTCAGCCATCTATCCTTTGTTTCTTCACCCCACTTCTGCATTATTCTTCCAGTAAATTTTATTCTATGAGGTATATACTGTGGGCATTCCAAGAGAAAATGTTCCAGGGTCTCCACTACTCCAGAGTGGCACATTTGGCATCCCTTATCCCCATCTCTCCCAATTTTTCCCCGAAGCTCCAGTGATCTTGATCTCAGTTTGAACAACAGTGACCCTCCAAAGGTGCCATCTAGGTACTTCTCAAAAGCTGGCTTTTCTTCATATTGTAACCCCTGCAGTGATCTTTTCACGCTAACCCCTGCTCGCCAGTTTCGATTGCAATCTTCCATGACTCTCTCTTTGACAAACCTTTTGCCTTCTTTCATTCCTACTTCTATGTTTGTGACCTCTATAGAGTAATTGTCCATTAGTTCCCTCACATGATTTGACCACCCCGTTTCTATATTAGAATTCCAAATGGTATCGAGCATCAATTTGCACCACCGGTTGTCAGGCACGTTTCTCAAGTAGTTAAAGTAACACAGTTTTCCCAAATCTACCCTGTCCTTGATTTTCATCCACCCAAGCTCCCCCCTTACTGCTTGCAAAGCTGCAGCATTACTCGACCCTGTTATCCATCTGCCGGCATCATTCTGAGTACTTTCCAGCTTCTTAATAACGGTTTGGTTTAATGGAATCACGTCCGTGCCATACGTTATACTTGGTAAACCCACCCTCTCCCACAGTGTTTTCCCCACAAAGACCTTGTTGAAACTATTTTTCCCTAAAAGTTTTAGTTGGTTCAGAATTCTTTTCCCCTTCAGAATCAGTTTGGCTGAGTAATTTCTGTACACCCCTCTTCCCGTTATATTTATGCTTACCCCTAGATACTCATACTCTCCCGTTTCTCTTACAGTGATTTGTTTGCTTTCCCCTTCGGGGATTGAGAACTCCCCCACTCTCCATCTCTTCGTCATATCTATCTTGCGTCCAACGGGTATTACCTTGCTTTTATTTTCATTTAGTTCGAGCCGCCAAGTGTTCCCATATCTACCAACAATTTCCAGCAGTTTCTCTAGCCCCTGTTCAGTTCTAGACATTAACACCATGTCGTCCGCAAAGAATAAGCCTGGTATCTTTATGTCTCCAACATTTACCCCCTCCGCACTCTGAATTAGTTCGTCCCCTAAATCTTTAACATACAATGCAAACAAAATCGGTGAAAAGATACACCCCTGTTTGAGGCCTATATCCATAGGGACTCGTTTTGTAGTGATACTCCCTAGACTGAGTTGGCTTTGCACATCTGTATACAGTGCTTTCATGATTCCCACAAAGTCACCCCCCAGTCCGATGCCCTCGAGCTTTCGCCACATACCTTCCCTCCACACTCGGTCGTACGCTTTTTTCACATCTAGAAATGCCAGAAACATCTTTTTCTTTTCAGCCTTTGTTGATTCTATCAGTTGGGTGAGTGTAAATAGGTGATCAGTGACTCTTCGTCCTTTCCTGAAACCATTTTGAATTTCTCCTAAAAAACCTTTCTCTTCAATAACTTTCTCTAGTCTACCGTATATGACCTTACAGAATACTTTTCCGATGTTACTACTAACTGATATCCCCCTATAGTTATCTAGAACTTCCTTATCCCCCTTTTTGTGTATGAACGACACCTTACTTTCCCTCCACTCTCTGGGGACCTCTTGCTTTCGCAGAGCCAGGTTGAAAAGGTTTGTCAGGACTTCAATAAGTGCCTCCCCTCCATTTTTGAGGAATTCGTTCGGAATTTCATCAGTCCCTCCCGCTCTACCATTTTTTAATTTCGAGACCACGTTCCGCACTTCTTCTGCCGTTATTTCGCTACATACACGATTGGATAGGTTCTCCTCCACCAGTGTATTTCTTTTTGGTGGGGACCCACTGCCCCATCGCCTATCGTTTATCTTTTCCCAGTGCTTGACTAACTCTGAAGCGATACGGCCTTTGTCTTCTGTACTTTCCCCATCCACTTTGATACTCTGCACACTACTTTTCCCCCGTTTATTAACCCAGTTCCAAAATACGTTTGAGCTCGAACCCCCCGTTTTCTTTATTGTTCTGGCAAGACTGCAATTGTGCTCCTTCCTATTATTATTCTTTATCTCATTCACCTTTTTCCGTGCCAGTTCATATTCTCCTTTCATTAGTCTAGTGACATTGTTATCCACCCCTTTAAGCTTCCTACTTCTTCTGTAAGCAGCGCATTTTACCTTCCTTTCTTTTATAGCCTTTTTCAGTCCCTCGTTAACCCTGTATCCAAGCTCTCTCGTTGGGACCCTCACCCTTCCTATACAATCCTTCCCTGCCTCTGTTAGGCTATTTACTATGCCATCTGAAATACTCTGGACATTTGCATCCCTAGGTATACATTCAAGATTTGGTTTTAGTTTTTCCCGAAACTGCTTCCAGTCGGCTCCTTGTTTTAGTCCCCAAACTTCCTTGAAGGTATTTCTGTCTCTATTCGTCTTTTTGCCCATAATCTTAACTGTTATCAGGTTGTGATCACTACCCAAGTCATTTTTTCCCTCGTCATCTATTTCTACATCTATAACCTCCCTCCATACGCTAATGTCAGTTGAGTATATAATCAATTATTGTTTTCTTATCGTTCCTCTCCCAGGTCCATTTACCCTTACATTTCGCATCCCTGTTCAGGATCTTTAAACCAAGCTCTTTTGATAGGCCCAACATCTTCCTCCCATTCGTGTTAATTTTCCTATCACCTCCCTGTATGCCCTCCTCCTTATCCCCGATGTGCCCATTGAAGTCCCCCATTAGGACAATACTGAACCCTCTGCTTTCAAGCTCTGTGATATTCGATCTAAGAGTTGTATATATTGAATCATTCCACTCGGGCTTACTTCCCTCCACTGCTAAGTATACAACACCAACGGCAACACTCCTGCTTCCTAACTTGATTTTTGCCCAGACTATTTCGTTGGATACTGGAATCTGAGTCCTTGCTTCTGTGAGATCTATAATCAATGAGGGCTGTAATTCCTCTTTAGCGTAGATGCCAACACCCCCACCCCGTTTCTGACCCTCAGTTCGCCCAGCTCCTATCCACACGCAACCCTTCATCAGATCAACCCGCTCATCCCGTCGTATCCACGTCTCACTTAGACCCATTATATCGAAGTCTCCTTCGTCCATCATTGTTGATATTTCGCTTACTTTCTTGTGCAGACCCTGGATGTTGCAGTACCCAAACTTAATGAATCTTTGTTTTTTTGTCATCACTGGCACATTATTATAACCCTGGTATGTCCCTGTGCTGTGCATGTTTGTTGTTCTTCCTATGTTCCCAGCATTTGTGCCCCTCTGGGTTATCGGCTGTGGTCCCCTACCCCCCTTTTCTCCAAAAAAGGCCCAGCCACCTGTAAAATTTTTTGGCCCAACAGGTCTGTACCCATCCTACTTAAATGCAATCCGTCTCGCCCATACAACTCTCCTTGTCCCCAGAATGAATCCCAGTGGTCAATGAAATGTATTCCCAAGTCTTTGCAGTGCTCTTCCAGCTCCTCGTTTAGTGCCATAATCCGCGAGTTCCTCTCATTCCCACCACCCATAACGGGGAGCACCCCTGAAACGATGATCCGAGCATTCCTGCTAAGTAGCTTACTAATTAGGTCCTTGTGTGTGTCCACCAAACGAACTGATTTCCTCTCCCTTATGTTATTGGACCCCACATGTAATACCACTACCGGATCAGGCCCCGACCCAGCTACAATACCGTCCACTCTATCCCTCAGGTCCTCCACTTTAGCCCCCGGAAAGCAGAGAACTGTTCTATTTTTACTGTCCGGACCACAGACAACCTTGTCGATCCCCCGAACTATGCTACTTCCCGCAACCACCAACTTACTTTTGGCCCTCGCCCTATTTGTCTCCTCTAGTCTCCTATTGTTTACAGCGTCCTCTTCCTCTCCAACAGCCCCACTCGGAATCAATATCGGTATCGGTATCTTTGACCTAGGATTACACCTATCCTTGTCCCTCCGTCTCTTTCCAGGCCCTGAACTACCTGGACTACTCCCCTGGTCTTCTACCGGATCCCTCCTCCTTTTTCCTGGCCTAGACCCCAAGCTACTATCTGTTGCAACTACCTCCATCTCCTCCTCTGTCTCTTCCGAATCGAGCACATCAAATCTGTCAACTTAATGCCAAGAATACACAGGTAGTGGTTTCAGGGCTTATCCCAGTACTAGGTGGTGGGGGCGAGCGTAATTCGCGGATCATTGGGACCAACGAGGAATTGGGGGAGTATTGTAAGGAACTTGGGATACCCTTTGTAGACAATTGGGGATCGTTTTGGGGCAGAAATGACTTATATGGAAGGGATGGTCTCCATCTTAGCCCAAGGGGTACAGAGGTTTTAGGAAGAAATATGTTGAAGGTGGTGGTGCCTTTTTTGGTATAAGGAGTGGAGGGGGGATCAGTGAACGGGGGGAATAATCACAGGAAATGTGTCACGAACCATAGGTGTAAAAAATGGGACAAGGGGGATAAGGAAAAGGGACCAAAAATCCAAATCAATAGGAATAGCTTCCCAAGGAAAGCACAGGTACACAAAGTAGGATATACAAACATACAGGGACTAGATAATAATGGGACCAGTGGGCGGAAGCCAATGAACCTTGATACCCTGAAAGTGTGTTATAGCAACATCCAGGGTCTCCACCGGAAAGTAAGTGAAATTGCTACATTAATTGAGGCAGACGAGTCTGACATCATGGGCTTAAGCGAAACGTGGGTAAGACACGAGGAACGGGTAGACCAAGTAAGGGGGTACGTATGGATACGTGTAGGGCGAACGGAAGGCCAGAAAAAAGGGGGAGGGGTAGGCATGTACATTAAAGAGGATTTAAAACCTAGCTGATCGCAGACGTGGAAAACATCAGCACTCCGGCTGAGGTATCGAAAGAAATTGGATGGGTAAGGATCAGTCTGAAAAACAAAAGTATTGCCCTTGGGGCTGTGTATTGTGCGGTGGAAGGAAGCAAACCCGAATGGAATGATTCGATATACTCAACACTGAGGTCCAATATCACCGAACTACAAAACAAAGGGCTCGGTTTAATTCTGATGGGTGACTTTAATGGCCACATAGGTAATGATGAAGAAGACATAGAGGGTGGGGACAATAAAGTCAGCAGGAATGGAAGGAAGCTGTTGAACTTCACAAAAGAGCTCGGTCTGAAGATTCTGAACAGGGACGCGGGGTGTAAGGGGAAATGGACCTGGGAGAGGAACGACAGAAAATCAATAATCGACTACATCCTCACAGATATTAATTTATGGAGGGAGGTGATAGGGGTAGAAGTGGATGATGAGGGTAAAATGGAGGTGGATAGTGACCACAACTTGATTACAGTGACGATCAGGGTCAAAACTCTAGTAAAGAGCAAAGGAAGCTCTAAGGAGATTTGGGAACTCAAAAAAGATGCTGACTGGGCTAAGTTCAATGAAAAACTGAAACCAAAGCTTGCAACCGTACCCAAGAGGGGCAGTATCCAGAAGATGGCCGACGTCATAGTTGCGAGCCTGGTGGAGGCAGGAAAGGAAAGTGTAGGAAAGGTCAGGGTGCCAACACGGGAACTTGGGTACAGAGTGAATGAAGAACTGAAAAGGGCCATAAAGGGAAGAAAAGCCAAATGTGCTGCATACAGGAGAAGTAGAAAACTTAAGGGTGCGAAAAGCAATGAGGCCACAGTTGCTAAGAAAGAATACCACCAAGCACGAAATAAAGTAAATAAGATTAAAGACGATAATCGGAGAGTACGAAATAGCAGTCTTATTAGGACGATAATAACGACAGGGGCGGGGGGGGGGGGGGGGGGGTCCAGTTCGAACGTATTTTGGAAATGGGTGAATAAACGTAACAAAGGAAGCAACCCACAGAGTATTAAAGTAGATGGCAGAGTTACAGACGAGCAAGATCAAGTCGCATCAGAACTAGACAAGCACTGGGAAAAGGTAAACGATAAGCGATGGGGCATGGGGAGCCCACCAGAGTGTCCGAATCAAGTCGAGGAAAACCTATCGAAGTTCGTGTGCAGGGAAATTAAAACGGAGGAGGTGCGAAAGGTCATATCAAAATTAAGGGATGGAAAAGCGGGAAGAGTGGATGAAATTCCTAACGAGTTTATCAAAAAAGGGGGAGAGGAACTCGTGGAAAGCCTAACTGCCCTATTCAACCTAGCCATAGAAAATAAGAGGTCCCAAAGGAATGGAGAGAAAGCAAAGTGACATTTATTCACAAAAGGGGGAAAAAGACGTTTTGGATAACTATCGGGGGATCTCTGTCAGTAGCAACATTGGAAAGGTTTTCTGTAAAGTCCTGTATGGGAGACTAGAGGAGGTGATTGAAGAGAAGGGTTTTTTTGGGAGAAATCCAGAATGGCTTCAGGAAGGGAAGGAGTGTTACTGACCATATTTTCACACTATCCCAAATGATAGAATCCGCGAAAGCAAAAAAGAAAAAGATGTTTATGGCCTTTTTGGATATCAAAAAGGCATACGATAGAGTATGGAGGGAAGGTATGTGGCGCAAGCTGGAGGCCATGGGCTTAGGAGGCGAGTTTGTTGGAATTATGAAAGCATTATATAAGGATGTACAGAGGGAACTTAGCCTGGGAAACATTACAACAAAACGTGTGCCTATGGAGATAGGCCTAAAACAGGGGTGTATCCTTTCGCCAATCCTGTTTGCATTGTACATCAAAGGTTTAGGAGATGAACTCCTGCGTAGCGAGGAGGGGGTAGCAGTTGGGGACATGAAGATCCCTGGGCTATTTTTTGCAGACGATATGGTTCTAGTGTCAGAAAGCGAAGAGGGGCTAACGAAAATGCTGGGAATTGTTGGGAAATATGGGAGCAAATGGAGACTCGAACTTAATGAAAGCAAGAGCAAAGTTAAACCTGTGGGCCGCAACGTGGACCCCACTCGAAGGTGGAGAGTGGGTGAGTTCTGCATTCCGGAAGGGAGCAGCAAACTTCTCAGTGTAGGAGAGACAGGTGATTACGAGTATTTGGGGGTAAATATAAACATTACAGGAAGAGGCATCTACCGAAACCACACAAATAAATTGAGTCTGAAGGGGAAGCGAATCCTTAACCAAATGAAACTTATAGGGAGAAACAGTTTCAATAAGGTTTTCGTGGGGAAAACCATTTGGGAAATGGTGGGGCTGCCAAGTATAACATACGGTACGGAAGTGGTAGCCCTAAACCAGACGGCCGTAAAGAGCTTGGAAATCCTGCAGAACGATGCAGGCCGATGGATAACGGGGTCGAGTAATGCCGCAGCGCTAGAAGCAATCAGGGGTTAGCTTGGGTGGATGAGGATCAGGACAGGATAGACCTGTTGAAACTCGGTTGTCTTAATTATTTGGTAAATCTCCCCGACAGCCGATGGTGTAAAGTAATCTTCCTGAGAATTTTCAACTCAAATATCAAAACAGGGTGGATGGTCCAAGTGAGGGAGCTAGTAGTAATAATAACTCTTTGGCCAGCCGCTGATTTGTCGCGGTCCTCATAAGAGAAGGCCATCATTCCCCCTGCACCCCACCCCCTCTTCCCCTCCTCTCCTCCCAGCATTCAGATATAAACTGCTTAATAGTGTCCCTCACTTCCTCTTTTTCAATTTCTTCAATAAGCATTCCTACCCTATCCCTCGTGTCCGCCTTCAGCCATCTATCCTTTGTTTCTTCACCCCACTTCTGCATTATTCTTCCAGTAAATTTTATTCTATGAGGTATATACTGTGGGCATTCCAAGAGAAAATGTTCCAGGGTCTCCACTACTCCAGAGTGGCACATTTGGCATCCCTTTTCCCCATCTCTCCCAATTTTTCCCCGAAGCTCCAGTGATCTTGATCTCAATTTGAACAGCAGTGAACCTCCAAAGGTGCCATCTAGGTACTTCTCAAAAGCTGGCTTTTCTTTATATTGTAACCCCTGCAGTGATCTTTTCACGCTAACCCCTGCTCGCCAGTTTCGATTGCAATCTTTCATGACTCTCTCTTTGACAAACCTTTTGCCTTCTTTCATTCCTACTTCTATGTTTGTGACCTCTATAGAGTAATTGTCCATTAGTTCCCTCACATGTTTTGACCACCCCGTTTCTATATTAGAATTCCGAATGGTATCGAGCATCAGTTTGCACCACCGGTTGTCAGGCAGGTTTCTCAAGTAGTTAAAGTAACACAGTTTTCCCAAATCTACCCTGTCCTTGATTTTCATCCACCCAAGCTCCCCCCTTACTGCTTCCAAAGCTGCAGCATTACTTGACCCTGTTATCCATCTGCCGGCATCATTCTGAGTACTTTCCAACTTCTTAATAACGGTTTGGTTTAATGGAATCACGTCCGTGCCATACGTTGTACTTGGTAAACCCACCCTCTCCCATAGTGTTTTCCCCACAAAGACGTTGTTGAAACTATTTTTCCCTAAAAGTTTTAGTTGGTTCAGAATTCTTTTCCCTTTCAGAATCAGTTTGGCTGAGTAATTTCTGTACACCCCTCTTCCCGTTATATTTATGCTTACCCCTAGATACTCATGCTCTCCCTTTTCTCCTACAGTGATTTGTTTGCTTTCCCCTTCGGGGATTGAGAACTCCCCCACTCTCCATCTCTTCGTCATATCTACCTTACGTCCAACGGGTATTACCTTGCTTTTATTTTCATTTAGTTCGAGCCGCCAAGTGTTCCCATAACTACCAACAATTTCCAGCAATTTCTCTAGCCCCTGTTCAGTTCTAGACATTAACACCATGTCGTCCGCAAAGAATAAGCCTGGTATCTTTATGTCTCCAACATTTACCCCCTCCGCACTCTGAATTAGTTCGTCCCCTAAATCTTTAACATACAATGCAAACAAAATCGGTGAAAAGATACACCCCTGCTTGAGGCCTATATCCATAGGGACTCGTTTTGTAGTGATACTCCCTAGACTGAGTTGGCTTTGCACATCTGTATACAGTGCTTTCATGATTCCCACAAAGTCACCCCCCAGTCCGATGCCCTCGAGCTTTCGCCACATACCTTCCCTCCACACTCGGTCGTACGCTTTTTTCACATCTAGAAATGCCAGAAACATCTTTTTCTTTTCAGCCTTTGTTGATTCTATCAGTTGGGTGAGTGTAAATAGGTGATCAGTGACTCTTCGTCCTTTCCTGAAACCATTTTGAATTTCTCCTAGAAAACCTTTCTCTTCAATAACTTCCTCTAGTCTACTGTATATGACCTTACAGAATACTTTTCCGATGTTACTACTAACTGATATCCCCCTATAGTTATCTAGAACTTCCTTATCCCCCTTTTTGTGTATGAACGACACCTTACTTTCCCTCCACTCTCTGGGGACCTCTTGCTTTCGCAGAGCCAGGTTGAAAAGGTTTGTCAGGACTTCAATAAGTGCCTCCCCTCCATTTTTGAGGAATTCGTTCGGAATTTCATCAGTCCCTCCCGCTTTACCATTTTTTAATTTCGAGACCACGTTCCGCACTTCTTCTGCCGTTATTTCGCTACATACACGATTGGATAGGTTCTCCTCCACCAGTGTATTTCTTTTTGGTGGGGACCCACTGCCCCATCGCCTATCGTTTATCTTTTCCCAGTGCTTGACTAACTCTGAAGCGATACGGCCTTTATCTTCTGTACTTTCCCCATCCACTTTGATACTCTGCACACTACTTTTCCCCCGTTTATTAACCCAGTTCCAAAATACGTTTGAGCTCGAACCCCCCGTTTTCTTTATTGTTCTGGCAAGACTGCAATTGCGCTCCTTCCTATTATTATTCTTTATCTCATTCACCTTTTTCCGTGCCAGTTCATATTCTCCTTTCATTAGTCTAGTGACATTGTTATCCACCCCTTTAAGCTTCCTACTTCTTCTGTAAGCAGCGCATTTTACCTTCCTTTCTTTTATAGCCTTTTTCAGTCCCTCGTTAACCCTGTATCCAAGCTCTCTCGTTGGGACCCTCACCCTTCCTATACAATCCTTCCCTGCCTCTGTTAGGCTATTTACTATGCCATCTGAAATACTCTGGACATTTGCATCCCTAGGTATACATTCAAGATTTGGTTTTAGTTTTTCCCGAAACTGCTTCCAGTCGGCTCCTTGTTTTAGTCCCCAAACTTCCTTGAAGGTATTTCTGTCTCTATTCGTCTTGTTGCCCATAATCTTAACTGTTATCAGGTTGTGATCACTACCCAAGTCATTTTTTCCCTCGTCATCTATTTCTACATCTATAACCTCCCTCCATACGCCAATGTCAGTGAGTATATAATCAATTATTGTTTTCTTATCGTTCCTCTCCCAGGTCCATTTACCCTTACATTTCGCATCCCTGTTCAGGATCTTTAAACCAAGCTCTTTTGATAGGTCCAACATCTTCCTCCCATTCGTGTTAATTTTCCTATCACCTCCCTGTATGCCCTCCTCCTTATCCCCGATGTGCCCATTGAAGTCCCCCATTAGGACAATACTGAACCCTCTGCTTTCAAGCTCTGTGATATTCGATCTAAGAGTTGTATATATTGAATCATTCCACTCGGGCTTACTTCCCTCCACTGCTAAGTATACAACACCAACGGCAACACTCCTGCTTCCTAACTTGATTTTTGCCCAGACTATTTCGTTGGATACTGGAATCTGAGTCCTTGCTTCTGTGAGATCTGTAATCAATGAGGGCTGTAATTCCTCTTTAGCGTAGATGCCAACACCCCCACCCCGTTTCTGACCCTCAGTTCGCCCAGCTGCTATCCACACGCAACCCTTCATCTGATCAACCCGCTCATCCCGTCGTATCCCCGTCTCACTTAGACCCATTATATCGAAGTCTCCTTCGTCCATCATTGTTGATATTTCGCTTACTTTCTTGTGCAGACCCTGGATGTTGCAGTACCCAAACTTAATGAATCTTTGTTTTTTTGTCATCACTGGCACATTATTATAACCCTGGTATGTCCCTGTGCTGTGCATGTTTGTTGTTCTTCCTATGTTCCCAGCATTTGTGCCCCTCTGGGTTATCGGCTGTGGTCCCCTACCCCCCTTTTCTCCAAAAAAGGCCCAGCCACCTGTAAAATTTTTTGGCCCAACAGGTCTGTACCCATCCTACTTAAATGCAATCCGTCTCGCCCATGCAACTCTCCTTGTCCCCAGAATGAATCCCAGTGGTCAATGAAATGTATTCCCAAGTCTTTGCAGTGCTCTTCCAGCTCCTCGTTTAGTGCCATAATCCGCGAGTTCCTCTCATTCCCACCACCCATAACGGGGAGCACCCCTGAAACGATGATCCGAGCATTCCTGCTAAGTAGCTTACTAATTAGGTCCTTGTATGTGTCCACCAAACGAACTGATTTCCTCTCCCTTATGTTATTGGACCCCACATGTAATACCACTACCGGATCAGGCCCCGACCCAGCTACAATACCGTCCACTCTATCCCTCAGGTCCTCCACTTTAGCCCCCGGAAAGCACAGAACTGTTCTATTTTTACTGTCCGGACCACAGACAACCTTGTCGATCCCCCGAACTATGCTACTTCCCGCAACCACCAACTTACTTTTGGCCCTCGCCCTATTTATCTCCTCTAGTCTCCTATTGTTTACAGCGTCCTCTTCCTCTCCAACAGCCCCACTCGGAATCAATATCGGTATCGGTATCTTTGACCTAGGATTACTCCTATCCTTGTCCCTCCGTCTCTTTCCAGGCCCTGAACTACCTGGACTACTCCCCTGGTCTTCTCCCGGATCCCTCCTCCTTTTTCCTGGCCTAGACCCCAAGCTACTATCTGTTGCAACTACCTCCATCTCCTCCTCTGTCTCTTCCGAATCGAGCACATCAAATCTGTTTCTGGTGCTGCACTCCCCACTGCCTTTGGACTTTACACCCCTATCTACCTGCTTTTCTGCCCCCCCCCCCCCCTTTCCTACCACTTTTGATAGTCCACGCCAAACGCTTTACAGCATTGCTCCGGCCTGGGCCCCCCTCATCTGTCCTACGTACTTTTCTAGCAGCCCCCACCTCATCACCTACCTCATTCACATCAAAGGTTCTACCCCCATGTTTCCTCTTGGAACCACCGACAACCTTCCATCCTTCTCGGAAAGCTACTTTCACAGGCGTAACTCCAGACAGCCCCGCCCTACCAAGTTTTCCCTTCAGCTCAGCAATCTCCCCCTCAAACTTAACAATTGTCTCAAGTAGGCGGAGGATTTCCTGACAGTTTGCACATACCTCTCCATATCCCATCGAACGACAGTCCTCATACATCATAGAACACTGTTTACAAACTTCAAGCCCAATATCGCCATCGGTGGCCCCACCATCCCGGCTCTGACCGACACCCCCAGTGACCTCTGTCTGCACACCAATACTTACCCCGTTGGCACCGTTGACCTGGACCGCGATATTACACGTATTTACCTCCATACTTACCACCGTCTGAACAGACTTGCTCGCCATCACCAAGACAAAATTACGCGATCGGACAGGGAAAACTGTAAACACGCGACAAAAGGCAACACGACGAACCGTTCGACAACTTAGCGCTCACAGTTTTATTTAAGACCTCCTAACTTTGTCCCAGTTACTATACTAAACTAACTCCCCACAAAGTTGAATAAAATAACCTGAAAATGAAATATATATGATTAGTAAACAATATAAATACTTAATTTCGATTCGTAACCAAGGAGACTTCTTCTGTATACTTGCGGATCGATAGGGAGAGTTGACTATTTGAATACATACTCTGTCAGTAAATTGGGGACATCTGTCTGAATAACATAGAAAGGGTTAAATATGCTGTGCAGTGAAATACATTTTATAAACTGTTAAAATAACACTT
The DNA here is from genome assembly GCA_031216915.1 of Pictodentalium vernedei. Classification (NCBI taxonomy): domain Eukaryota; kingdom Metazoa; phylum Mollusca; class Scaphopoda; order Dentaliida; family Dentaliidae; genus Pictodentalium; species Pictodentalium vernedei. Next base: position 533,400,104 of record CM062295.1, on the reverse strand, counting down.
ATGAAATAACATTCTGTCTGTTGTATATTGTTTGACATAGCTCATAGAGCTATGTCCGACAGGATATAATAGATTGAATACAGGTGTATATTGACTTACTAAATAAACACCCTGACATTGAAATGAAGAATCTGTGCACCAGAGAGAGGGTTGAAATTATTAGGTGTTGCAATGAAGAATCTATGCACCTGAGAGAGGGTTCATTATCAGGTGTTGGCAGGTTCATTGGCAATTATAAAACAAAATCTGGTTTGTTGTGCCTTGTTTGGCAGAGCTCTTGGAGCTGTGCCAGACCGGACACAATAGATTGAATACAGGTTTATATGCACCTAATGAACATACACTTTGCCTGTGAAATGAAAATATCAACCATGAAAAAACACTGTGTATATATTGACCATTTGAATACATACTCTGTGAGTGAATTGGTGACATCTGTCTTATAATATAGAAAGGGTTAAATATGCTGTGCAGTGAAATACATTTTATAAACTGTTAAAATAACACTTATGAAATAACATTCTGTCTATTGTATCCTGTTTGACATGGCTCATAGAGCTATGTCCGACGGGATATAATAGATTGAATGCAGGTGTATATTGACCTATTAAATACACACCCTGACACTGAAATGAAGACTCTATGCACCAGGAAGGGGTTGAAATTATTAGGTGTTGGCAGGTTCATTGGCAATTATAAAACAAACTTTGGTCTGTTGTGTCTTGTTGGGTAGAGCACATGGAGCTCTGCCAGACAGGACACAAAGGATTGAATACAGGTTTATATGGACCTATTGAATATACCCTCTGCCAGTGAAATGAAAATATCACCCATGAAAAAACACTGCGTATATATTGACCATTTGAATAATACTCTGTTAGTGAATTGGTGACAACTGTCTGTATAACATAGAAAGGGTTAAATCTGCTGTGCATTGGAACACATTTTAAATCAGTGTAATTATTATAGGAAGGGTTTAAGGAACTGATGTGCAAATTCTTAACATTTACAATTGACATTGTCTGACAGGACACAATAGATTAGGGTTGAAATTTTTAGGTGTTGGCAGGTTCATTAGCAATTATAAAACAAAATTTGGTCTGTTGTGTTTTGTTGGGCAGAGCTTCTGGAGCTCTGCCGGACAGGACACAATAGATTGAATACAGGTTTATATGGACCTATTGAATATTGAATATATACTCTGCCTGTGAAAAGAAAATATAACCCATGAAAAAAACATTGTGTATATATTTACTATTTGAATACATACTCTGTCAGTAAATTGGGGACATCTGTCTGAATAACATAGAAAGGGTTAAATATGCTGTGCAGTGAAATACATTTTATAAACTGTTAAAATAACACTTATGAAATAACATTCTGTCTGTTGTATCCTGTTTGACAAAGCTCATGGAGCTATGTCCAACAGGATATAATAGATTGAATACAGGTGTATATTGACCTATTAAATACACACCCTGACATTGAAATGAAGAATCTATGCACCAGAGAGAGGGTTGAAATTATTAGGTGTTGGCATACTCTGTCAGTAAATTGGGGACATCTGTCTGTATAACATAGAAAGGGTTAAATATGCTGTACAGTGAAATACATTTTATAAACTGTTAAAATAACACTTATGAAATAACATTCTGTCTGTTGTATCCTGTTTGACATAGCTCATAGAGCTATGTCCAACAGGATATAATAGATTGAATACAGGTGTATATTGACCTATTAAATAAACACCCTGGCATTGAAATGAAGAATCTATGCACAAGAGAGAGGGTTGAAATTATTAGGTGTTGGCAGGTTCATAGGCAATTATAAAACAAACTTTGGTCTGTTTTGCCTTGTTGGGCAGAGCTCATGGATCTCTGCCAGAGAGAACATAATAGATTGACCTATTAAATCTCACCCTGACATTGAAATGAAGAATCTGTGCACTTGAGAGAGGGTTCATTATCAGGTGTTGGCAGGTTCATTGGCAAATGTAAAACAAAATCTGGTTTGTTGTGTCTTGTAGGGCAGAGCTCATGGAGCTGTGCCAGACCGGACACAATAGATTGAATACAGGTTTATATGGACCTATTGAATATACACTCTGCCAGTGAAATGAAAATATCACCCATGAAAAAACACTGTGTATATATTAACCATTTGAATACATACTCTGTCAGTGAATTGGTGACAACTGTCTTATAACATAGAAAGGGTTAAATCTGGTGCAGTGAAATGGGTCATCTGTGTCTTGTGTATATTGACCTATTAAATAGACGCCCTGACAATGAAATGAAGAATCTATGTACCAGAGAGAGGGTTGAAATTTTTAGGTGTTGGCAGGTTCATTAGCAATTATAAACCAAAATTTGGTCTGTTGTGGTTTGTTTGGCGGAGCTGATGGAGCTCTGCCGGACAGGACACAATAGATTGAATACAGGTTTATATGGACCTATTGAATATTGAATATACACTCTGCCAGTGAAATGAAAATATAACCCATGAAAAAAAAAAAAAAAAAAAAAAAAAAAAAAAAACAACACTGTGTATATATTGACTAGTTGAATACATATTCTGTCAGTAAATTGGGGACATCTGTCTGTATAACATAGAAAGGGTTAAATATGCTGTGCAGTGAAATACATTTTATAAACTGTTAAAATAACACTTATGAAATAACATTCTGTATGTTGTATCCTGCTTGACATGGCTCATAGAGCTATGTCCGACGGGATATAATAGATTGAATGCAGGTGTATATAGACCTATTAAATACACACCCTGACATTGAAATGAAGACTCTATGCACCAGGAAGGGGTTGAAATTATTAGGTGTTGGCAGGTTCATTGGCAATTATAAAACAAACTTTGGTCTGTTTGTGTCTTGTTGGGTAGAGCACATGGAGCTCTGCCAGACAGGACACAGCAGATTGAATACAGGTTTATATGGACCCATTGAATATACCCTCTGCCAGTGAAATGAAAATATCACCCATGAAAAAACACTGTGTATATATTGACTATTTGAATACACACTCTGTTTGTGAATTGGTGACATCTGTCTGTATAACATAGAAAGGGTTAAATCTGCTGTGCAGTGGAATACATTTTAAATCAGTGTAAATATTATAGGAAGGGTTTAATGAATTGATGTGTAAATTCTTAACATTTACAATTGACATTGTCTGACAGGACACAATAGATTTAATACAGGTTTCTGCATATATTGACCATTTGACTAATACTATGTCAGTGAATTGGGGACATCTGTTTGTATAACATAGAAAGGGTTAAATCTGCAGTCTAGTGAAATGGGTCATCAATGTCTTGTGTATATTGATCTATTAAATACACATACTGATAATGAAATGAAGAATCTATGTACCAGAGAGAGGGTTGAAAATTTTAGGTGTTGGCAGGTTCATTAGCAATTATAAAACAAAATTTGGTCTGTTGTGTCTTGTTGGGCAGAGCTCATGGGGCTCTGCCAGACAGGACACAATTCATTGAATAAAGGTTTTATATGGATCTATCGAATATTGAATATACACTCTGCCAGTGAAACGAAAATACAACCCATGAAAAAAAAAAAAAAAAAAAAAAAGTACTGTGTATATATTGACTATTTGACATACTCTGTCAGTAAATTGGGGACATCTGTTTGTGTAACATTGAAAGGGTTAAATATGCTGTGCAGTGAAATACATTTTATAAGCTGTTGAAATAACACTTATGAAATAACATTCTGTCTGTTGTATCCTGTTTGACATAGCTCATAGAGCTATGTCCGACGGGATACAATAGATTGAATGCAGGTGTATATTGACCTATTAAATACACACCCTGGCATTGAAATGAAGAATCTATGCACCAGAGAGAGGGTTGAAATTATTAGGTGTTGGCAGGTTCATTGGCAATTATAAAACAAACTTTGGTCTGTTTAGTCTTGTTGGACAGAGCTCATGGAGCTGTGCCAGACCGGACACAATAGATTGAATACAGGTTTATATGGACCTATTGAATATACTCTCTGCCAGTGAAATGAAAATATCTCCCGTGAAAAAACACTGTGTATATATTGACCATTTGAATATATACCCTGTTAGTGAATTGGTGACATCTGTCTGTATAGCATAGAAAGGGTTAAATCTGCTGTGCAGTGAAATACATTTTATAAACTGTTAAAATAACACTTCTGAAAAAAATATTCTGTCTGCTGTATCCTGTTTGACATAGCTCATGGAGCTCTGTCTGACAGGATACAATAGATTTGAATATAGATGTATATTGACTTATTATATACACACCCTGACATTGAAATGAATAATCTATGCACCAGAGAGAGGATTGAAAGTATTAGGTATTGGCAGGTTCATTAGCAATTATAAAACAAAATTTGGTCTGTTGTATCTTGTTGGGCAGAGCTCATAGAGTTCTGCCGGACAGGACACAATAGATTGAACTCAGGTTTATATGGACCTATTGAATATACACTCTACCAGTGAAATGAAAATATCACACATGACTGTTGTGTCTTGTTGGGCAGAGCTCACAGAGCCCTGCGGGACAGGACACAATAGATTGAATACAGTTTTATATGGACCTATTGAATATACACTCTGCCAGTGAAATGAAAATATCACACATGAAAAACACTGGGTATATATGGGTATATATTAGATATACAGGCGTATATTGACCTATTAATTCTCCTCCTGACATTGAAATGAAGAATCTATATGTACTCTCTGAGATAGAGTTCATTATCAGGTGTTGGCAGGTTCATTGGCAATTACAAAACAAAATCTGGTCTGTTGTGTCTTGTTGGGCAGGGCTCATGGAGTTCTGCAGGACAGGACACAATAGATTGAATATAGACATATATGGATCTATTGAATATACACATATTGAAATGAAGAATCTATGCACCAGAGAGAGGGTTGAAATTATTAGGTGTTGGCCGGTTCATTAGCAATTATAAAACAAAATCTGGCCTGTTGTGTCCTGTTGGGCAGAGCTCATGGAGCTCTGCCGGACAGGACACAATAGACTGAATATAGATTTATATGGACCTATTGAATATACACTCTGCCAGTGAAATGAAAATATCACTCATGAAAAAAACACTCTGCCCGATGTACCTTGTGTAGCAGGATACAATAGATTGAATCCAGGTATATATTTACCTATTGAATACATACTCAATCAGTGAAATGAGAATGTCAGTGAGAATGTTAAAATTATTTTGGGTTCTCAGGTTGATGGCCAGTAAAACAGTGTTTATAGTTGCTGCAGGATGGGGGATTTAATTATGAAAAAAACATTTTGTTCAGTGTGTCCTGTTTGGGCTTCGTCTGAGACTTAAGATTGACTGAATATGGGTATGTATTGACCAATTTAATAGACACTCTGCCGGAAATGGAAATAGTGCTTTTGAAAAAAATCTGTCTGTGTATCTTGATTGGCAGAGCTCATGGAGCTCATGGACCTCTTGCACATACACTCTGCCAGTGAAATGAAAAATAGCACGTGCAAAAAAAAGAGAAGTTCTTTGCTTGTTGTATACGGTTTGACAGAGCTCATGGTGCTCAGTCTGACAGGGTACAGCTGATTGATTACAGGTATATACTGACTGCCAGGTGCTAGTCCATTATTGCACCCTATAGTCTGTAAAACACGAAGGGTTAAATTGTATAAATTTAAAATAACATTTATAAAAAAGCATTCTGTCTGATGTATCCTGTTTGACAGAGCTCATAGAGCTCTGTCGAGCAGTATACAATAGATTGAATGTAGGTATATGTAGTAACAGTATTTTATTTCTATAAAGATACTTCTTACAAATAAATTACAACGGGTTAACATTACTAAGATTTACATTCAGAAGCTAAAAATGGATTCAGCAACAAGCTATAGCTTATGTAAGCTGTCTCCACCATGAATGAAAAAAATGCTATTGTTCACGTGAAAAAGTATCATTTAAATAATGTAGACTGTTTTCAACTGAGGTCACTGTGCAAAAGATGTTAAGGAAGTAGACAGAAGAAGAACAACACTCACTGACGTAAGACTGACAATTGGCGGCTGGCCGACAACACAGGTAGATGGCTTGTGCAAATATTCAATTAATCTGAAAGTGAGATTCGAAATTCTCCTGGGTTGAAGTTTTAGTGGTGAAGCTGCTGGCGCAGTACAATGATAGGGTGGTGGTGGCCCACAGTTCCAAACTTTCATAGGCGACGCCTTTCCGGATTTCGCCTATGTCTGTTTGAAGTCCCAGAAACGACATATCAGAGTAAATGCTAGCGCTACCACTTGGTAGGGATCCGCTATTGTTACAACAAAATAACTCGACCAATATGTGGACACTCGTTAACAGCTGTGTCGCCTGTGCCTATTTTGTGCTTCGCGACGTGAGTTCCGTGCCGTCACAAGTTCAGTAGTATTTTATTGCACCTGGGACGCCACGGAACTCAGGTCGCGACTTTGCCTACGACGTGTGGTACATAACGACACGAGATATAAACCTCAGTACGCGCGCATGATGTGAATCTAAAGGTATCTCAATGGGACAGCATTTAGGCAGGTTTAGGCGTTATGTCTTTAAACAGTGTGAGTCCCCTTACGCCAGTGAGCGTTTTGTGGTGTAAAATACAGGAAGTTATGACATCTGAAAGGACATGGCAGTGATAGAAGGACTTTGCTTCATGGCCGCCGAGAAATGATTGGCATGGCATATTGGTAGTCATTTGAATCTGTTCGTCTCCTCTATGTATTTTTGTACACAGAGGAATATCTCCAGATTAATTCCAGTGCTGAACAAATGCGATCCATATAGTAATGTATTCACGTCAACCCCATACGGAAGTCGATCCAGAGTGGTGGCTCTAGTATCGATATGCAATGGACACTCGAAGAAGAAGTGGTGGGTTGTTTCCCGTTCACCACAGCCACAGAGAGGCGAACTTGTGAGGAAGTTATTGAATAGATGGTCGTTTAGGTTGCTGCACCCTAGGCGTAGTCTACTATGAAAGATGTGAAGTTTTCTTGTTTTTTGGAAATACAGCCATTTGGGATTCAGAAGCTTGTCTCTGTTCAGAAATGATTTGAAGTTTGAAAGCGAATTGTTTTCTCTGATGGCGGTAGGCAAGTTGTTCCAAAGTTTTGTTGTGCTCGGTAGGAAAGAGTTTTGAAAAAGATTGGTTTTACAGTATGGGACACGTAGGTCGTTGCGGTTTCGGACAAGATATGAATGGGTTTCGGCCACGGATGGAGGCACAAGAGTAGATACATAGTCAGGAACAAGACGGTGGGTCATTTTAAAATACTGTGTGAGTTTATGTTTTTCTCGTCGACTTCGAAGTGTTTCCCACCCAGTTTCGGCATACAGAGGTATCCTACTTGCGCTACGCGTTCCGCCAGTTATTATTCGGGCAGCTTCGATTTGTATTTTTTCAATTTCGGCAGATTCAGCCTCTGTGCAGTTGTCCCAAATAGTGTCGCCGTATTCTAAGATTGGGCGTATGAAGGCGAAGTATATTTTTTCTAGTGTTTTACGGTCAAGAAGAAATTTATATTTCCTTAAAAGAGATAACCTTTTCCATGCTTTTTGTGTAATTTCTGAAATATGGTCTTTCCAAGATGCAGAGCTGTTGATTATCAAACCTAGGTGCTTATGTTGATTTACTTCCTGTATAGCAGAGTCAGACATTTTGAGAGAGGGATGACAACTTTTGATAGTTTTCCGTGAGATAATTAATGATTCTGTTTTTGATGGGTTGAAGTCGACCAACCACTGTGCTGCCCACTTGTCAAAGTTATTAAGGTCGCTGGCTAGAAGCGCAGCTGCTCTTTGGGGGTCTTCAACTACGATATACAAAGATGTATCATCAGCGAACAGTCGGATGTTACAAGCTACGTTGTCGACAATATCATTGATATATATTAAAAATAAAATAGGACCTAGTATTGAACCCTGTGGGACACCAGACTCAATACTCTTCCACGCGGAGCATCCTGTTTTGATTACAACCCTTTGTTGTCTATCACTGAGGTAAGAATGAAACCACTGTAGTAAGTTACCCGTTATACCAACACGTTCCAATTTGTAAAGTAGGCCTTTATGCCAAACTTTATCGAAGGCTTTACTAATGTCGCAAAAAACAAGCCTTATTTCTTTTCCTTCGTCGAGTGTTTCACAGATAGTGTGATAAATTTCAGTTAACTGTAGAACTGTAGAATCTTTTGAAACAAATCCCGATTGAAAGCGTGTTAGTAAGCCATTTGACTGAAGAAAATCCATGATTTTGTCAGCAATGCATCTTTCGAATAGCTTACCAAGACAGCTTAACAGAGATATTGGGCGGTAGTTCGTGACTTGACTAATTTCCCCTTTTTTAAAAATAGGGGTAACATTCGCTCTTTTCCACTCCTGAGGAAACAGACGGTGGTCAAGAAAAAAGTTAAAAATATTGGTCAAGGGGTTGCACAGAGAAGAACAACATTCTTTCAATATTTTTGGACTGATACCATCAGGCCCGCATGCCTTCGATGGATCTAGGTGTTTTATCGATTTTTCTATGTCAGCCTGTTCGAGGAAGATATTGTCAAGTGTAGGACGGCTTGGGTCAAATGAGGCGGGTGGCAACTTGACATTACCATCATTGACTCTAGCTATTGAACAAAAATAGTCATTCAGCGCTTCCGCTTTTTCATGATCGCCAGAAATAAGCATACCATTGTGGGATAGGTTTGGAATTTCAACTTGTCTCTTGTCAAAAAGTAGCTTTAGAGTTTTCCACCAAGTTTGGGGTGGTGTTACGCAAGAGTTCAGGGTTTTCTCTATTTTTCTCAAGAATTGTGATTTTGCGTCTCGAATGGCAGTTGTTGTTTCGTTCCGTTTGGCACGGTATCGCAGCCAAGCCTGATCCGAGTTTTTTCGCTTCGCGATTCGATGCAGACGCTTGCGTTGGCGTATTAGGCGCCTTATACCATTATGCATCCAATTTGGTTCGTTGGGGCGGAACGAAATTACCCTGCTAGGGACGTATTTTTCAGTGAGTTTGTTGAGATGGTTTGTGAGATGATCAACAACCTTCTCGGGGCTGTTGACAGATAGGACGCCATCCCAGTTTATTCCACTAAGTTCATGTTTAAAATGTTCAAAGTCAGCATCTTTATAAAGCCATATTTTTCGACGCGTTGATTTGTGAATCCTAGAAGCAAACTTTAATTCCGAGATTATTGGGCAATGATATCGGGTAAATGTTCCAAAAAAGGGGTCACCAACTTCGCACGATTCGAACAGTTCTGGACTATTAGTAATAAACTGATCTAAGAGGGATGAAGATGTTTCTGTGAAGAATGTTGGTTGGGTAATTAGTTGGGCCAGGCTTAGTTGTTGGAGAATATTGTGGATGGGATCATCTGGCTGGTTAAGCTGATTACTGTTAAAATCGCCAGTAATTATTATCGGTATATTATTACTCTCTACACCCTTCTCAATGGAACTAAATATTTGGTCCCATGCTTCTGGGCTCGCACTGGGTGGTCTATAAAAGGAACCAAGAAGAAAACTTCGTTTTTCAGTGTAAATTTGGAGCCAGAGACACTCGATGTTGTCAAGTTCCAAGTCCGGCCGGAGTTTAAATGCAATTGTTGACCTTATGTAGACAGCGATCCCCCCACCACGACTAGCTCTATCCTTTCTTATTGGGGCATGGAATCCGGGAATAAGAAGATCTGAGTCGGAGTCCTCGTTTTTCAGCCACGTTTCGGTAAAGACACATATATCGTATTTTATTGCCTCACACCTTAAAATATCAAGTTTCGGTTTCAAGCTCTGTATGTTTAGGTGTATGAGGGATAGGGCTTTAGCTTCATGTAGGGAATTATTAGACAGGACTGACTCATCTGTTTCACTCAGTGAAGAGCAGTCGCTTGCAGGCCCCGGATTTAGTTCAATGTCACCGGACAAGATAATTATGATGAGGAGAAATGTGCATATAAAGATGGTGTTACCCATCAAATCGAGTATTTTGTGTTGAAAAAATGCCACATGCTTGTTGATTCCTGTAAAAGTATTGATGTTGTCGGAGTCAAAAGGGTCAACCGACAGATCGTTACGGTCACGATGGAGTGCAATCTTTGGCACTATGAATTTTTTCCAGAATAGAAGGTGGTGCACGAGTATCATTAGCGTTAAGCCAATTTTGCCGAACTTTAACAGGAGGTTTATGAGAAGGAAGTCGAGTAGTTTCAACTGCTTTGTGCCATGCCCACCATTCCTCGCGATACAAGCAAAGAGACCCACTCGTGTTCTGTATAAAAGCAAATCAATCATATGTGTCCTGTGTAAAGAAGATCGAGTAATGACAGTATTGGGTGGGTCGAGTGCCTTCTATAAAAACATCTGCCTGGCTGGTAAAGGGTATAACTGCTGAGGATGTCTCAAAAGAGAAATATATATTGGATGGTAGTTGGAAGTCGGGTAATATTGTAAGTTGAAAAATAACGTATGTACAGAGTGAGAAAACTTTAAAAATGTGAGAAACAAGCAAATCAGAACAAAAGAAATAAGAGGAAAACAAAAAGTACTCATTGATTACCTGTGAATAAGGTCAAAGTCATTTCCCCATTTTATTGTGAGATTTTGGGTGATTATTGAAATGGATATCGGGGTGGATAATATTGTTTGAACTGATAAGGAAAATAAACCAAATGCGGGTACATGTGTCTAAAGAACAGTTGTTCGAATGTTCCAAATGTTTCGGGACTAGTTTTGTAAGCGAGGGCAGGAACCCGTTAGGAGGGTCTACAGATCTTTCAATGATCAGGACGTCATTTTTGTAGATAGGAAATGAACATATCGTTAAACTGGGAAGGATGGATTCATATCCGAACGAATGTGTTGAATTTGATGGAATCGGTAGCCACATAGAGCCGTAACCTGCAAAAGGGGTAATTCTAGGAAAATTCGCTAAGAGGAGCCTGGAATTCCTTCCTGTCTCGAAAAGGTAAGCGAAAGTTGACAGGAAGGATCCAGTTCCCAATGCGGATAGATTCATCGTTGACCGTCGCAAGAGATGACATATGTTCCTAGTTTGGAAGTTAAATGCCCTTCCTGTCTCGAAAGGGTGAAACGAAAACTGACAGGAAGGGTACTCACGAATTTTGTTGTTTGAATTTGCTCCATGGAATCGCAGAAAGTATTTTCTCAAGAAAAGATGGTAGGGCTCCTCCTATCTCAAGGGTGGATAATATAAAATCATAGGAGGAGTTATTCCAAGGAGTCTTATTGATAATTGGGTGGCGGCGGTAACCGGTGCGTACCTCCCCGAGTTCTTGCAGACTCAACCTTGCGAAGTGTCAATGAATATATCTTTGATTCAGATCATAAATACAAGGTTGCGTGGCAGGGAGAACGCACTAGTAAGAATGTGGAACCCTCCATCATGGTTTAAATATATGGTTGTTCGCGCTAATTTTTATTTCATCGTTAATGGAATCTCACAGCAAGTGGGATTCGGTCTATTTCTTAACTAAAAAAAAAAAAAAAAAAAAAAAAAAAAAAATGACAGTCTAATAGTCAGACAGTGTGTTAGACCCTAGCTGTCAATCAAGAGACCAGGGTGGCGTCCATACCTGTATGGTCATGTTAGGTCACTGAAAAATTATCATCTACTCTGAATGACTACTAATAGGTAAATGTCTGGACACTTTTGGACGCTACGCTAGGTAAAGAGCTAAGCCTCGTCCATAGAGATATGAACTGATGTAAGAAACATAAAAGGCGACATACTTAGTTGGGCATTGGACTCGAGGTCAACATTGAAATTGGTCAGATTGATTAGACGGGCTGGGCGAGAGTGTTCCGTTGCCTGAGTTCTATAATGTCGTATCCCCTATGGGAGATACGACACCACAGCACCCAGGCGACGATTTAGTAATGGATGGCGATTTGAATGGCGTCCATACTTGTATGGTTATGTTACGTCATTGAAAAATTATCATGTACTCTGAATGACTACTAATGGGTAAATGTGTGGACACTTTTGGACGCTACGCTAGTTAAAGTGCTAAGCCTCGTCCATAAAGATATGAGCTAATGTAGTGAACATAAAAGGCGACATAGTTAGGCATTGGACTCGAGGTCAACATTGAAATTGGTCAGATCAATTAGACGGGCTGGGTGAGAGTGTTCCGTTGCCTGAGTGCTATAATGTCGTATCCCCTATGGGAGATACGACCCTATAGCACCCAGGCGACGATTTAGTAATGGATGACGATTTGAATGGCGTCCATACCTGTATGGTTGTTAGGTCATTAAAAAATTATCGTGTGCTCTGAATGACTACTAATGGGTAAATGTGTGGACACTTTTGGACGCTACGCTAGGTAAGGTGCTAAGCCTCGTCCATAGAGATATGAGCTAATGTAGGGAACATAAAAAGGCGACCTACTTAGTTGGGCGTTGGTTGGACTCGAGGTCAACATTGAAATTGGTCAGATTGGTTAGACGGGCTGGGCGAGAGTGTATCGTTGCTTGAGTGCTACAATGCCGCATCTCCCCTTACCTAGGGTACGCTAGGTAAAGTGCTAAGCCCCGTCCATAGAGATATGAACTAATGTAGGGAACATAAAAGGCGACATACTTAGTTGGGCATTGGACTCGAGATCAACATTGAAATTGGTCGGATTGATTTGACGGGCTGGGCGAGAGTGTTTTGTTGCCTGAGTGCCATAATGTCGTATCCCCGATGGGAGATACGACACTATAGCACCCAGGCGACGGTTTGGTAGTTAATGGAGTCTTGAATGGTGTCCATGCCTGTATGGTTATGTTAGGTCATTGAAAAATTAACATCTGCTCTGAGTGACTACTAATGGGTAAATGTCTGGACACTTTTGGACGCTACGCTAGGTAAGGTGCTAAGTCTCGTCCATAGAGATATGAACTGATGTAGGAAACATAAAAAACGACATACTTAGTTGGGCGTTGGACTCAAGGTCAACATTGAAATTGGTCAGATCGATTAGACGGACTGGGGACAGTGTTCCGTTGCCCGGGTGCCACAATGTCGCATCCCCCATGGAACATAAAATGCGACATACTTAGTTGGGCATTGGACTCGAGGTCAACATTGGAATTGGTCAGATTGATTAGACTAGCTAAGCGAGAATGTTTCGTTGCCTGAGTGCTACAATGCCGCACCTCCCATGGGGGGCACGACATTATAGCACCCACGCGACGATTTGATAATGAATGGAGATTTGAAGAGCGCCCATACCTGTATGGTTATTTTAGGTCATTGAAAAATTATCATCTGCTCTGAATGACTACTAATGGATAAATGTCTGGACACTTTTGGATGCTGAGCTACGTAAAGTGCTAAGCCTCGTCCATAGAGATATGAGCTGACGTAGGGAGCATAAACGGTGACATACTTAGTTGGGCATTGAACTCGAGATCAACATTGAAATTGGTGAGATTGGTTTGGAGGGCTGGGAGAAAGTGTTTCGTCGCCAGAGTGCTACAATGCCGCACCCCCTTTTGGAGATACGACATTATAGCACACAGGCGACGGTTTGGTAATGAAAGGCGATTTTAATGGCGTCCATACCTGTATGGTTATGTTAGGTCATTGAAGGATTATCATCTGCTCTGAATGACTACTAGTGGGTAAATGTCTGGACACTTTTGGACGCTGCGCTGGGTAAAGTGCTGAACCTCGTCTATAGGGATATGAGCTGATGTAGGGAACATAAAAGGCGACATACTTAGTTGGGCATTGATTGGACTCGTGATCAACATTGAAATTGGTCAGATTGATTAGACGGGCTGGGCGAGAGTGTTTCGTTGCCTGAGTGCTACGATGTCGCATCCCCGATGGGAGACACGACATTACAGCACTCGGGCGACGTTTTGGTAGTTAATGGCGTCTTGAATGGTGTCCATATCTGTATGGTTATGGTAGGTCATTGAAAAATTACCATCTGCTCTGAGTGACTACTAATAGGTAAATGTCTGGACACTTTTGGACGCTACGCTAGGTAAAGTGTTAAGCCTCGTCCATGGAGATATAAGCTAATCTATGGAACATAAAAGACGACATACTTAGTTGGGCATTGGACTCGAGATCAACGTTGAAATTGGTCAGATTGATTAGACGGGCTGGGCATGAGTGTTTTGTCGCCTGAGTGCTATAATGTCGCATCCCCGATGGGAGATACGACACCGTAGCGCTCAGGCGCCGGTTTGGTATTTAATGGCGTCTTGAATGGTGTCCATACCTGTATGGTTATGTTAGGTCATTGAAAAATTACCATCTGCTCTGAGTGACTACTAATAGGTAGATGTCTTGACACTTTTGGACGCTACGCTAGGTAAAGTGCTAAGCCTCGTCAATAGAGATATGAACTGATGCAGGGAACATAAAAGGCGACATACTTAGTTGGGCGTTGGACTCGAGATCAACATTGAAATTGGTCAGATTGATTAGATGGGCTGGGCGAGAGGGTTTCGTTGTCTGAGTGCTACAATGTCGCATCCCCTATGGGAGATACGACATTATAGCACTCAGGCGACGGCTTGGTAATGAAGATAAGTGGAGTCAAATTATTGTGGACTGGGAGGTGTTAAGATCAATTTTTTGGATTCGTTGCATAATTCTGAACTGCCCCTCGAGCTCCTCCATCTGACAGGGGTTCGTGATCCTTTTGGCGGAGCCATCCTTTAGCTTCGCGAAGATGACTCCATCAAAAGTCCACGCATCACTAATTTTCTTGTCCCTGGCTAGGTTTCTGGCTCGGCGAGCTAACTGAGCTCGTATTTTTGTTAAGTCCTCATTGATAAAAATTCGCTGGCCGGAGCCAAATGTAGGTATATATTACCTATTGAATATACACCCAGTCACTGAAATGATAAAATGAATAAACAGTTTACCAGGGAGAGTGTTCAAATTTTCTGTTGCCAGGTGGTAGACCTGCTTTATGATTTACAACCTGTATAACAAATATTCCAGTGAAATGGAAAATAGTACTTTTGAAAAAAATTGTCTGTTGGATCTGAAGTTCTCTGTTTGTTGTATAGTTGTTGTATACGGATTGACAGAGCTCATGGAGCTCAGCCTGACAGGGTACAGCTGATTGATTACAGGTATATACTGACTGCCAGGTGCCAGTCCATTATTACAGCCTATAGTCTGTATAACACAAAGGGTTAAATTGTATATACTTAAAATAACGTTTATAAAAAAAAATAAACCATTCTGTCTGGTGTATCCTGTTTGACAGAGCTCATAGAGCTCTGTCGAGCAGTATACAATAGATTGAAAAAAATTGTCTGTTGGATCTTGATTAGCAGACCTCATGGAGCTCACGGACATTGCACATACACTCTGCCAGTGAAAGTGCTGCAGTTATTATCTGTTGCCAGGTGGTTGTTCAGTATTATAGCCTATAGTCTATAACATAAAGGGTTAAATCTTATAAACTTAAAATAATATTTGTGAAAATAACATTCTGTCTGGTGTATCCTGTTGGACAGAGCTCATAGAGCTCTCTCGAGCAGTATACAATAGATTGAATGTAGGTATATATTACCTATTGAATATACACCCAGTCACTGAAATGATGAAATGAACAATGAGTTTGCGAGTGAGAGTGTTAAAGTTATCTGCTGCCAGATGGTAGACCTGTTATTATTTGACAGAGCTCATGGAGCTCTGTCGGGTAGTATACAGTTAGATTGAATGCAGGTATATATTACCTATTAAATATACACCCAGTCATTGAAAAGATGAAATGAACAAGGAGTTTACCAGTGAGAGTGTTGAAATTATTTTGTGTTGTCAGGTTGTAGACCAGTAACATAGTTTACAGTTGGGGTTGGGTGGGAGGGACTAAATTAGTGTGTTAACATAGCACTAATGAAAAACATTTTGTCTTATGTGTCTGGTATGGCAGAGCCCGTGGCACATGAAGGATTGAGTCGGTTGACCCGTGGAATTTGAACAGCGGGAATATAACACTAACAAATGAAGAATAATTATGTTGTATCTGTTTGCCAGTTAGCTACGCATTAATGGTTCAGCTCATGCTTTTCATTTCACTGAGTGGTTGTGTCGATGCTTGACTCGAAGGATATTGACAATGCGATAAAACCTCTTTTTTTCTAGCCCGCTGGGCTAGTAAGTTGAAGAGTCATGCAGATGCTCGGCGCTGCTCGGTTGGTCTTTTCTTCCCTCCGTAAATTTGCTCGTCACGATATGTCCCTGACTGCTGAAGGTGTCGAAAACACCAAAAATAAATATAAATAACCGGCACAAATAAATCTACCAAACAAAGATTAGTTTATGCACATTAGTACTTCCACATAATTGCCATTTGACAACCATAGCCCATTTTCACTCTATGTCAATGATGCTTTTGTACATTATACTTTCTGTTTTAAAAATCATAATAAGCACATATTTATTTGTATACTTGGACGGGGAACAGGCATGCACACTTGTTTTGTTTTGTATTTTTCTTGTGAATGGAGACGCAACTAAGTGCAGAACACTTCCGGAGACTGGATGCGAGCGATCATCTCACCGAAAAAATAATATTGATATTTACCTAAATGGCGATTGATATTGATGCATATCGTGAGAGGATCGGTCGTTTCCGGTCGGGAGGGGTTGTGTGCCAAATCAACAGGTCGGCAAGGTTTGAAAAAATGATGACGTGCAGTTTTGGACAGCTAGGATTTGTGCTGATGGTTTATTTAATTTTACTCCTGGGTGGCGATGTCGAACTCAATCCAGGTGTAGTAAATCCTGTCTCTATTGTTCATTTAAATGTGAGAGGGCTACGTAATAAAGTTGACCTTATTAATGTCGAACTAAGTGAATACGATGTTATTGCCCTGACAGAAACCTTTCTCACACCTGAAGTATCTATGACTCATGTTGCAATTCCTGGTTTCCATTTTCCTCCTATTCGACAAGACCGTGATAACGGCCCGGGAGGCGGTATAGTTGTCTACATTAAAATTGGTATAATCTTTAAACCACGCAGGGATCTTCATGTCCCAGGATTAGAGGCAATATGGGCTGAAATACGCAGCAGTAATCAGAAATATTTGTTGGGAGTTTTTTATCGTCCCCCGTCAGCAAACAATTTTCACTGGCAATTGATCAATGAGTCCATAGGGGCAGCAAGAAGCGATCAAGCATTTAAGTGTGTTATAGTAGGAGATTTTAATAGTAACTGCTTACCAACTACTCATCCAAAAATAAGAAATTTAGAAAATATTCATGGTATGGTTCAAATCGTGAAATTCCCAACCCGAATTACTGAGCATCACAGTAGCTTGATTGATCTCGTTTTAACATCCTGCCCCAACCTTGTCTCGAAATGTGAAAATATCCCTCCATTTTGTAGTGATCATCATGCTGTTATGGTTCAATTAAGAGTTAACCAAACTTCGCCCAAAACTTATAGCCGCTTGATTTGGAAGTATGATAATATGGATGTTATCGGAATGCGTTCGGCCCTGTTAAATTCTGATTGGAATTCTATTTTCGATTGTGAAAATGTAAATAACGTGGCCGAACGCGTTATCAACCATATAATGAATGTTAGTCAACAGTTTATTCCACATAAAACCGTCCAAGTTAGGATAAAGGACAAACCCTGGATGACTGCGGCCACTAGACGACATATTAGGGTTCGAAATAAAGCGCACAGGAAAGCTAAGCTAACCAACAGCCCAAATGACTGGAGGGCTTTTAGGCAAGCTCGGAATGAGACAATCGCTTGCGTTCGAGCTACTAAAAAAGAATATGACAACCGAATGGACGCATCAGTCAGCACTTGTGACTTCAGCTCCAAGAACTGGTGGAAAATTCTAAAAAGTTTTTCGAAACAGCAATGCACTGAGAGTCATATATTTCCACCACTCCTCGAAGGAAATGAAGTTATAAGTGATCCCAAGGTAATAGCTGACACGTTAAACAAATATTTTGTTAGTCAAAGTAATACTGTGACCGATAAGGAACTACCCCAAATCCCCTTTACCGAGCATCAATTAAACTCCGTTGACACCAGCCCAACCGAAGTGGAAAATCTTTTTTTAAATCTTGATATCACAAAGGCTAGTGGCCCTGACAGAATCAGTAATATTATCTTAAAAACATTTTCGGCACAATTAGCAACACCTTTTAGTATGTTGTTCAATTTGTCCTTGCTTCAAGGTAAATTCCCGGCTGTTTGGAAGCATGCTAATGTCATTCCAATCCATAAAAAGTCCTCCATAAACTTAAAGGAAAATTATCGACCCGTGTCTTTAACTAGTAGTGTAAGCAAAGTGTTTGAGAAAATAATATTTAAACGTGTTTTTAAATTTCTTATGGATAATAAACTGTTAACTGACTTGCAGTCGGGCTTCGTACCGGGCGATAGCACTGTTTGCCAACTAATTGACTTAGATCACAATATAAGAATGGCGTTGGACGAAAATAAGGAAATTCGATTTGTATTCTGTGATATAAGTAGGGCTTTTGATAGAGTGTGGCATACCGGACTTATCTACAAACTTAATGCCACGGGAATAAGGGGTCGCTTATTATCCTGGTTTGAGGATTATCTAAAGGGTCGAAGTCAGGTAGTTGTTGTCAATGGGCAAAATTCAAGAAATGAAGTAATCCAGGCAGGGGTTCCACAGGGATCAGTGCTCGGCCCCCTCCTGTTTAATATTTATATAAACGACATTATTGAAAACATTCAGTCAAATATCCGTTTATACGCTGACGACACGTCATTGTCGCTAATAGTAGAAGACCCATATATGGCAAGTAGGATTATGAATTCGGATCTTGCAAAAATCGGGGAGTGGTCCAAAAAATGGCAGGTAAATTTTAGTCCTGAAAAAAACGGTTGCTTTAAGCATTTCACGGAAAACTAATCCAAATTCCAAACCCCAGCTATTTTTACTGGATAAAGCTATAAACGAAGTAACCCATCATAAGCACTTGGGGATTACTTTTCAAGGTACAGGTTCCTGGGATATACATATTGATAGTATAGTAAACAAGATTAGTCCAATGATCAATTGTTTTCGAAGCTTAAAATATAGAATATCGCGTGCATCACTAATTGCATTGTATAACCACTTTATACTTCCGTTATTTGACTATGCTGATGTTATATGGGATAACTGTACGGAGGAGAAAGCAAACATTTTAGAAAATCTCCAATCAGATGCCTTACGTACAATTTGTGGTGCACCTCGCGGTACTAGCCATGAACTTCTGTACAGAGAAACTGGTTTTGTCTCCCTGAAAACACGCCGAATCCGACATAAATTAACATTCTGCTTCAAAATGATAAATGGATTAGCACCTAATTACTTATCGCGGCAGATTCCCCGAACCGTTGCTCAAAGGTCTGCATATTCTCTTAGAAATGATGAACAACTATGCACTATATTTTGTAGAACAAAAGATTTTTCAGATTCATTTTTACCATCGACAATTAGGCTATGGAATGAACTGGATTCTGAACTACGTAAATGTATAACCGTAAAAGCTTTCAAGTATTTGATAAAACGTAATGATCGTATAGTCCCCAAGTATTATCTTTCGGGCTCCAGAGCAGGTCAAATTCTCCACGCGAAAATACGCATGGGGTGTAGTAATCTTAATGCTCATAAATTTGACAGATTTATTGTGGATGATCCAAAATGTGATTGTGGTTTCGGGTATGAAAGCACGGAACACTATATCTTTAATTGCCCTCTCTTCATGATCCAGAGACAGACCCTTTTAAACAAATTAAACAATGTTAATGTATCCCTAAATACTCTTCTCTTTGGCGATCCCCAGTATTCAGATGAGGCCAATAGTTTGCTTTTTGTGGCTTTCCAGCAATATATAATCGACACTGGGAGATTCGATAATCGCTGGTGGTGAGTGTGAGCAGTCACCAACTGCTCACACATCCCGCTGGACACTACTGAATCCATCAGTCCCATTTATCTTTTTGTACATGATGACCTTCCCTACGTAACAGGCTATCAAATATAGGAATAATAGGCATGTTTATTTGCTCGAAAATCTTGCCAGATACCATAGTGCCCACCATTCACTCTATAAACAAGTTGCAGCCAGTTTCTGTCCAGACATACAATTTATCAAGAAGTTGAGTTTCACACACTTACTATTATTGTATGACAACTTTAGAGGGCAATGATTTGTAATATCATCTAAGTCAAAGTGTAACTCCTCACCAGCACCTGCACCCGTTTGAATGTTTTTGTATCAGAATTGAATATTGTTGTAAGGGGGAGGCGTTTAAATAGGCTTAGCCTGTTCGCCAAACCCTATTTCATATTTGAAGGAAATAAAATTACTGTTTAAAAAAAATCATTATCGTCTGTGTTATTGATTTATCCTTGTCGTATATATACTTGGTAACTATGGGAATCCAGCATTTATTGGATACAGCATATTAGTATATTAATAATTGCCTCATTTAATCACTTCTCCGACAGTTGTGCATGATTCATCAACCAATACCAACTGGGACACCCTTATCTCCATCCGTCTTGCAAGCGACTTCATTAGGATTACCATTAAGGGCCGTGCGAATATTCGAATCGTGATTCGATTCGATTCGGTTCCGAACCCAGGACATTGAATCCTCTCGAATCTTTCATGCCACCCCGTGCTCACCAAATCGCTCTATTCTACGCAAAGTGCACTGTTCACAAATGTCTTCAGACGACTGAAATCGGTAGTAAATCTCGGTGTCTGTGAAGCATGCCGATTCGATTCAAAATTTGGTTCGGTTCGCGAATCTCTGACATGATTCGTTTCGAGATTCGATTCGATTCGAAATTCCAGGTTCGCAGGGCCTTTTTTATTATTACAATTATTACTATCACAATTATCATTATAGTTTTCTATGTTCGATTCCTCCGATGTCATCTTAGCGCTATCAGTCATGATTTTCCGATCTGTGTGAACCGCTTGGCATTGGAATTATTATTATCATTATTACCAACACCACAATCATTACCATTTTATCGTCTTCCTATGGAAACTTATCTGTTGCAAGATGGATTAACCTCACAACAAGATATAGGGTGGATCCACTTGTTCGGTACCACGCCAGCACAACAGGTATCCCCTTCTGACAACTTTCGATTTTCGCGCCAGAAGGGTTTCCATTTTTCCTATTGATTTTATTCTTAGAACTAAAAACAAAGCTTGCTAGTCGTACACCAACCCTGATGGATCCTGCTCAATCAAACGCACTACCGAACGCTGATCTTCTTTGAGTGTTACCTTCTTGGGGGTGGAGATATATATAAATAATATACCGTACGTGTATATGTACATGTATGTACATCTAGGTGAGTGTATATATGTGCTGAAATTCCAGATTTCAGTTCGAATTGGATATGTATGTGCATGCATGCGCACGCGTGCGTACGTATACATACATGTGTATGTCTACGTATGTATGCGTGTGTATGCATGTGTGTATGTGCACATGTGTTTATATAGATCCTGCACCAAGCAGAAATACCACAATTATTATCTCCACAAATATTATTTCCTTTTAATTTATTTCGTCTTCCCCTTTGCTTTGCTCTCTTTGTCCAATAAGAAATCCAACCAGTCCTGATTTATTCTACTTGTAATATCCGCTTAGAGATTTGTGTAGTTTGACTTTGAGTAAGCAGTTCATATCATCACATGAATTACTTTTCCAATATCTCTTCTCCATTTCTCTTTACCATTTTCTGTTATATTTCTCTTCGAGGTTACTCTATCCACTTTCTTCCAAACTCTCGTACAAAACGACCTGAATTTAATTCGTACCACTGTAGAATGATCTTGTTATTGAAAGTTACCAACCGCTGGGC
The DNA here is from genome assembly GCA_031216915.1 of Pictodentalium vernedei. Lineage (NCBI taxonomy): Eukaryota > Metazoa > Mollusca > Scaphopoda > Dentaliida > Dentaliidae > Pictodentalium > Pictodentalium vernedei. Next base: position 533,378,188 of record CM062295.1, on the reverse strand, counting down.
ATCATGGATACCTGTATATTACCACCCACAGATTACATAATGTATAGTCTTGAGTCTTATCGCGCCCGGATTGGTACATTCAATACTGTAGTTTATGCTCGCGGCCTGAAAAGAAGACTAACAAAACATCAGTCCCTGTGTGCTCTTGCGCATCTTTACATGTGGTGTATGCGTGTTGAGGTTCAGGTCAGCCTTATTGTGACATCAGCCCTGTTTCATCTTTTATTCAACAAATTTATCCTACGCTGCCAATGCAGTAATGATCTTTGTACGAATGTTGAAAGACCCAAACTCCGACCGACATCATATATACCAGCTGCAACGCCATCTACTTCAACCATCTGTTATTTTATATTGGTATCGGCTGTGGTTTTGTTATTGTCTGGAGACATTGAATCAAATCCTGGACCAGGCTCTGTGAACACAGAAAATACCCCCGATGCATTAAAAATCTTTCATCTGAACATCCAAAGCCTGAAGCCTAAAGTAGACATATTAGAGTATGAATCATTTTCCCATGATATCTTAGCATTCACTGAGACCTGGCTTCAATGCTCGGACCTAACATCAGATATTATGATCCATGGTTTCCAAGAACCCATACGGTTTAACCGTTTGTCGAGGGGAGGGGGGGGGGTTGCCCTCTACGTGAAGGACGGGTTGTGCTTTCGGCATAGAACTGATCTTGAGGTGAATGACATTGAGTGTAACTTGGCTGAAGTGTTCATGACCCATGGTAAGTCGCTGCTGCTAGGAATATTTTACCGCCCACCCAATAGTCCCTCAGATGTTTGGGATAAAATTACGGCGTCTATTGACAAAGCCAAAGATACCTTAATTTCAGACATAATTATTACTGGTGACTTCAACGACAACCAATATGGTTCTCCCAAGGGTCGCTTCCAGGAACTAAGTAATTATTTCAATCTTAGACAGCTTGTGGAAGAGCCAACATGCTTTACCGAATCATCTGCATCTCTAATTGACCTATTTGCTGTTAGTAATACTGTATATGTACTGGAATGTGAAGTCCTAGAACCACTTGTACCTGACATGACTCTTTATCATTGTCCAATTTGTATTGCTATTGAATTCAAGAAAGAAAAGCCTAAAAACTTTAAGAGACGCACATGGTTGTATGCAGAGGGAAACTTTGACGGTCTAAACACTGCATACAATAACGTAGACTGGGAAAGATTGCTTGATCAATCGTGCCCGGACACTATAGTATCCACCTTCACCGATCAGTTACTTGAAACAGCATCTAAATTTATTCCCAACAAAGTGATAACTTCCAGGGCTAACCAGCCCAAATGGATGCATAACCAAATTCGGTTATTGATAAGGCAAAGAACACGATTATATCGTAGAGCAAAGCGCACTGGTCAACAGCACGACTGGGTGAGATATAAGCACAAACGAAATGAAGTCGTATCAGCTGTTAGGAAAGCCAAATCTACATACATATCGAAAGTCCAATCAGAACTAAGTTGTCCGGAAACACCCTCATCAGTATGGTGGAAAACATTAAAAACATTTATCTGTAAAAATGTCCCCGGAATCCCTACTATAAGTCACCTTAACAAACTCTATTCAACCAATCTCGAAAAGGCGGAAGTGTTCAATGAATACTTCTGTTCCATTTCGACATTGGATGACACTAATGCATCCTTGCCAGATCCGCCCCTGCCTCCCCTTCAAACGCTTGACAAGATAACACTTGAAAGCAAGGAAGTGTACGAAGTAATCAAGAGAATTAAGGTATCGAAGGCATCTGGTCCCGATCTCATAAGTCCCAGGCTTTAAAAAGAATGTAGTCACTCTTTGTGTGACCCACTTACGGCCCTCTTCCATAGGTTATTAGATAACTGTTATTTTCCAATTTTATGGAAAAAAGCCAATGTGACACCGGTGTTGAAAAAGAACCCGTCTAATGTAGTTACTAACTATCGCCCAATATCTTTGCTTAGCTGTACTGGTAAAGTACTTGAAAAATGTGTCTTCAAACGATTATGGCATTTTTTATGTGATAACAATATACTGAGCCAGTTCCAGTCTGGTTTTACCCCAGGTGACTCTACGGTCCTACAACTGACAGACCTCTATGATGAATTCTGTCATGCTCTTGACGAAGGAAAAGAAGTAAGAGTTGTCTTTTGTGATGTTAGCAAGGCATTTGATAAAGTTTGGCATGTTGGTCTTATCCACAAGCTCGAGAGAATAGGAATATCTGGTGACTTGCTTTGTTTCCTAAAATCTTACCTTTCTGATCGGTACCAGCGTGTCCTTGTAGCCTCTGAGGCATCCCCTTGGAAACCAATAACGTCTGGTGTCCAGCAGGGCTCGATCCTTGGTGCCCTGTTATTCCTGATTTACATCAACGATATTACTGAAAACCTACTTAGCAGTATACGTCTATTTGCAGATGATACATCCCTTTATCTTATAATTGAGAATCCTGACCAAGGTGCCATCATACTCAACCGTGATTTAGCCACAACTGAACACTGGGCTAAAACTTGGATCGTTGAGTTCAACCCCCTTAAAACGAAAACCATGATCACATCACGTAAAAGTAATGTCCCGGTGCACCCACCAATATATTTAAGTGGAACTCAAATCTCTGAGGTGAGCAGCCATAAGCATCTGGGTGTAATTTGGAATAAAGGTTGTACATGGAACGACCATATCGATCATGTGTGCGCTAAAGCCTGGACACGTATTGACATGCTCAGGGCCCACAAGTTTACACTTGACAGGAAAGTCCTTGAAAAGATATACTTCGCATTTGTCCGACCTCTTTTAGAATACGCTGACTCTGTCTGGGACAACTGCTCAGCATCTCAAGCTGCGGACCTGGAGAAAATACAAGTAGCTGCAGCAAGAATAGTTACTGGCGCCACTGTGAGCTGCAGTAAAGACCTTCTCTACACAGAAACCCAATGGGATCCACTGGAAGAAAGACGCCGAAAGCACAAGCTCATCCAATTTTTTAAGATGTATCATAAATTAACACCTCCATATATCTCCAATCAGGTGCCACCAATTATTTCATCAATTACCCAAAGCCACAATCTCCGATCCGAAAATAACCACCGTGTTCCCTTTTGTCACACTAATTTATATAAGTCCTCGTTTATCCCGGAAGTTACCGACCAGTGGAATGGATTACCCCCCTCAGTAAGAGAAAATTGTTCCCTCATAAACTTCAAGACGTTTATAAATAGTGCGAAGCAACGACCACCAATTTTTTATTATGGAGCCAAATCCCGTGCTGCCCAAATTTATCATTGCAGGTTACGCCTGCATTGCAGTAATATCAACGCCCACTTATACTATAACCATCTCTCAACATCTCCACGTTGCCAGTGTGGGGACCTTGAAACTACTGAGCACTATCTTGTGCACTGCCCAATCTTTAACGATGCTCGTGATTCCACAATCAATGCATTGCCAATTAATCCTGAGCTTTCCACACTCTTATTTGGATCCGAACGACTAAATAATAACGAAAATCTTCTTGTCTTCAGAGCCGTGCAGGACTATATCATACTGAGTGGACGCTTTCAATAGTAGCGGTGCACTCTTAGACTCTTCCGGTGTTGTTTGTCACAGAAATGGGCCACCGTTACCGATACACTATTGAGGCTGCCCTATTGAATATTTTTTGGTAGCGAACATTGAATTCAGGTTGTCCCCTCGTTTCCTACTTAACACCCTGCCCAATGTACCGCCGTGTAACCCATAAAATTGCCATCTAAATCCTTTTATATTTTCAGTTTTTGTCTCGGGAACATGGCTTATGGCCTCCATTGGAATGAGCTCAACGAGCTCGTTCCAGTGAGGGACCGTGAGCCGTGTTTTAGAGACTGTCATTGAAATTTCCAGTTATTGAAACATTTTTTCTTCGCGTGTCGCCTGCTACACGTGTTGGGCAAGGGGATAAGTTTCCCTTTCCTTTCCATTCTCTCATTCTCTCTACTGCTCTCCTTACTCTCTCTGTCTTCTATGTTTAAACAATATTTTACTTAGTGTTTGCAGCTACTATCAAACTTCGTCAGTATTCCAGAGGAGACGGCTTATAAAAGCTTAAAGCTTACTGCTGAATCCTTTCAACAAATCTCGTTCTTGACTCATTACTTTAATGCATACCATTGTACTGCGCACTCTGTATGACAATCATGTTGTAGTTTATAATATGTATGCATCATACTTTTTCATGAATAAATATTGTTTAAATTAAATCTCGGGCCTGGACAGCGATTTTTACATCCTCGGTTTCTTTATCTCAATTCCAGCTGATAAAATGTTATTCTCTGGCCTGATTTATTATTCATTCTTCTGTGCCAAGCTGAAAAGAACAAACTACATGTGCATGAGAACGGGAAACAATTAAAAATATTCCAAACACTCAATCTCTTTGCTAATTAATTAACACTGAGCTACTTTATTGTCATCGTTGTAAAAAGTGTTATCGTTAAATAAACAACATTTTGACATTCTATTTGGACACTGGATTATTGACACAATTATTTTTGTTAATGCTACATATGAGTAAAGAAAACAATTCGTAATCCACTGTGTATTCATGTAGCTGACAAATTCTTTCAGCTTTTCAGTGTTTGCCTGCGTTGCGATCTTCCGAATGTTGGAAGAATGTGCGATGCTGGTAGGAACGGCAGAGCCAGAAACTGGCCGAAGTAGGTCAGGGTGGGTCTATCGGTTCTGTAGGCTATACTTAATCCTATTTATGTAGCATTTCGATACACAGCTTGCGTCCAGTGAAAAACGCACGCTTTGATCTCTTTCCTGGGAAAAACTTCCCTTATTGCCTGCCACGCACCTGTAATTGAAATATATGTGCAAAAGATTAATAAATTTAAAGTAAATTGTATTTCCACTTACTATTTTCAGATAGAATCATTTACATTGCTTACCAATTTCATATTCTTGTACGAAAGTCTCCACCATTTGACCCCATCTGCCCTTTCCCCCACTCAACTTAGTAATATAATTTATTTATTAATTTTATTTTATTTGATACTTTTAGATAGAATCATTAACTGTGCTTACCAATTTCATAGTCTAGTACGAAAGTCTCCACCATCGGACTTTCAATGCGTTGGAGTATTGCGTTCAAAACGATGACATAGTCCGATTTTCTTCGTCGCGACATCAAGGCAAACATCATTGGAAACTGTTTTTTTATCTTCAGCTTTCGCGAAGCAGTTGATTGACATCAATTGAGCGTTAGACCCAAATGGCTTGCCGACAATCTGAAATGAATGAATGAATCTGAAATGAATGAATGAATGAACGAACGAACGAACGAACGAACATGAAAATTAATGAATGGATGAATGAATGAATGCTTAAACATACCTTGACTGAACGTGCCATCAATAAACCAGCGTTTTTCAGAATATAATCAGGCGGAAATCTAAGTCACATTTTACGAGAAGATTCGGCCCAGCTGTTTTATGAAAACGGGAAGATTCGGCCGGAAAATGGGCCGAATCTTCCCGAGGCGGATCCATCCCCAACCCAAATCGAACATCCTTTGCGACGATAAAACTTTGAAGTTGAGCCGTTTAGGACTGGGGAAATGACACTCATTGCGGCTGTGTGGCTTAAGTGTAATTAATTCCTGTGTTTGAACAAACATTTCTCTGTTGAACACCAACAAACAAACAAACCGGGTGTCCTTGTCCATGGTGGACCGTGAACTTAAAATTGTGCGTCAGTAAATAGCACAGCGGAATCACTCTAAATACCGAAATGACCAGTTTGGACACAAACAATGTCAACATACGGAAGCCCAATGGCGGTTGTCACCCGAAATTCTGAACAAAGTTATTGTGAAATAACGGAATTGAATTTTTCGCAATATAGACCGATTATTACTCAATTATTGCATTGTATTACAAAATGTATGCCATGGCATTATTAATATTTTGCAATATGTTTTAAGGGCCTATATAAGTAATGGAATTTTGTTCATTTTTAAATTCTCACCTCTCATATTCCTTAAATTCAGATTAAATATACACAAAGTATACATCAAAATGAAGGCTGGGATGTATAGAACACGAAACACATATGTAATCAACTCATAGAGTCGGCTGTAGGCACCACTGGTTCCTGGAAGTCTGCTACCGTATTCGCACCAGAACTGATAATAAAATAATATTCCATCAGAACAACTTGTGGCCAAATGTGCTTCATATATCCAAGAACAAAGCTAGGCATTCAAAACACTTTCGAATACAGCGACAGGACTGCAATTTGGAAAAGGACAACACTGTCTGCATTTTTTAGCATTTTTTATTGAAGATGGTTTCCATGCTCGACAGACATGCGCAAATCATTCGTTACCACGAATTTCCATCGAAAAACAAAATCGTAATTCTAAGAAATTTCAACAGGTATCATGATACCTTGCATTGAATATGGCAACTGTGCAATCTCTATCTAATAACATTATACTGTATGAAGGCGATCTTTTTCATTATTTGATTTTAGACACCGTTGTTTTTACATGCTTTTTCTGTCGGATGACGTCAACCGGAAATCGAAAGTAGACTCATACGTAAACAAAAGCAAAGGCTTTGGAATTTTTCCCAATGTAGCTCTGTCGCCGTGTTTTGAAGAATTTTTCTCCCCTAGCTTTGTTCTTGGATATATAAAGCAAATTTGGACACAAGTTGTTTTCGTGAAATATTATTAAATTATTAGTTCTGGTGCGAATACGGCAGCAGACTTCTAGGAACCAGTGGTGCCTACAGTCGACTCAATGAGTTGATTACGTATGTGTTTCGTGTTCTATACATCTCAACCTTCATTTTGATGTACATTTTGTGTATATTTAATTTGAATCGAAGGAATATCAGAGGTGAGAATTTTCAAAATAAACAAAATTTCATTACTTTTTTAGGCCCTTAAGGGGACGTCCAACCTAACTTTGGTCAAATTTCATGCAATTTTCTTTCAAATCTAAAAAAGGCCCAAAATGAATAACCCCAATAAATTATATACCAAAATTCTTGGAATGAAACATAGAATTGTGGAATCTGAAATTTGCCATGGAACTGCTGCCATATGTAAATAGCACCACCTGAAAGTCTGCTATGCCATATGGCATAAGTAAGAGAACAAAATTTTTACAATAAAATACCTCAAAATAAAATAACAGCTGTATTCTATAAACATTGAAGTACATACTGGAGGAAATCTTTTCCTAATTCATGAAAGTAATAAGGATTGAGACCAAATGTTATAAGTGGAGTGCTCAGTGATTGAAGGCAGACATTTTCTTTTGTTTATGGTTTGATTTGGGGAGTTCAACAAAGGTCAACTTGAAGGAGTCCACCAGAAGAAGTATGGAAGGACAAAAGGGTGTCTTCCAATATAAAGATGAATGTGTCACTGTTGTGGTTTGGAAAGAAACTATGATATTCTCCTATGTAGAATGCACTGCAACAGTCCTTCTCATGAGGCGAGAGCAATTGCTCTCGCACCCGCCTGCTCTCGCAATTTCTATTTTACGAGAACGAAAATCTGCTCCCGTCAATTGCATGAATTTGGCAGGTCAGACATAGTCTTTCGTCAAGAATTCAGGGAGACGACAGCAAATTGCTCTCGTAAATGGTTTTATGAGAGCAAATTATTGCTCTCGCTGTATATTACTCGTGAGAAGGTCTGCTGCAAAGTCATACATTGTAGTTGAATAAATATATGTACAAACCCCTTGCACTGTAACCCCTTTTATCCCATGCATCAGTTTGACAGTGATTAAATTGTTAAATTTGTCTGGTTTATCAACAAGTATAATAGCTTTGTTTGCTCTTGGACACCAATATACTCATGATATCTGTTGGAGAAGAAATAAGGGTAACTGTAACCTGTCACTGCAATAAACCATCTAATGTACTTATTCAAAACACATCAAATTATTGCATGTACTTTCCCCAAGGAGGCTTATTGGCACATTGAGATCAGAAGGGCACATCCAGAGGGTTTCACATATTTTTTTCAAGAACGCAGTACACAAAGCAGTCCCCAAAAGGGGACAAGTGAGCTCCATTTGACACAAAAAATTTCCTGGGGGGGGGGGGGGGGGGGGGGGGGGGCTCTCTTCCTTGTATGACTCTACCTCCGGCACTCAAGGCATATGCCTTTTTTCTCAAAGTTGAACTCTTTTTTTTCTTTTTGAAGATCCTGGCCACACATGTTCCAAACACAATCAGACAGGTAACCCTCCAAATAAGTGTATCTGCAAAAATCATGTTACATTGCAAAACATTCTTTTTAGACTTTAAGTTCTGGACCTTTCATGCTTCTTACTTCCAACTATAACACTTAATCGATTAATGGGTGAATAGAAAAGTCCTGCCATAATCAACACTTTTGAGTTCCAAAAGCCTTCATAAGAGCTCCGATAAAAGTGTCAAACATCAGATTGGTGGCTTTATACAGAATATTCATTAGGTTATTGCTTGATAAGTAATAGGAACGAAATCTTCACCAGAAATATTTTGTAGCAATACATTTGAGGGTATCGGTAGGCACTTTCCAACAAATTGTAACAAATCAACTAGATATAAACAAAATTTTCTAACTCAAAAGAGTGAAAAAGTACCACAACTCTGAAAAAATGTGGGAAGAAACACATGCTACACAGGCATTGTTTTTGCCATGATGCTTGATCACAACACCAAATATCCTTCAAATTGGAGTAGCAGTGGTTGAGATACAAGGGAGAATGTTGGTACATGTAATGATGAATGGGTAAGACTAAGAGTACAGAGGTCACCACTGCACGGCCCTAGATGCACCTTTGATTTTCCAACTTTCAGGTCTGGGGCATAATAATTGCAACACACCCACCTTATCAATTCATAATTTCAGTAAAATAAAAGGAATTATCAATTTTAATTAATTTATAGATGATGGGAAATATTTGGCTTCTTTCGCCTTCTCGTACTATTAATTACCACAAACAATATCAGTTTGATGCCGACAAACGAAACTGAACGCATGTGGTCTGGGTAAAAAGTAACTCAGCATGGATAATGAAGAAATTGCGAATATTTCATTTCTTTAAAAGCCAATTGCAGCTAATTTTGTCTGTGGATTCGATAATTAGTTTGGTTGGTTGCAAGAAAAAAACTAAACTCTCAGCATCGTCCAAACGCACCTTATTTAAAAGCGCAAATGCATCATTTTCAACCCATCTTGAATCGGTCCTTTGGCGACATCATTGGTAACTGGGAAGTAAATAACTTCACAACATCGAGGGAAATCAACATGCTCAATATAGTTCCAGGTCACTTGGAATATACTTCGTGAAAAAGTGATTTCTGAAGCATTCTGCTTACTTTGTTATGAATATTGCCTTATTTTATGTGTATCGTCCCGATTTTATACACGCAGTTATTTTTTTACAAGTGGTTCACGTTGTCTTTCTAGTGCGCAATAATTCAGATTTTTTGTCAACAAAAAGTTCAGACGGCCTGAAAACACGAGAGGGAATTTCGAACCATATTTTGCAGTTATGACATTAACAGCTCAAGTATAAGAAAATTTTGTTTATAACTAGTTGATATGTTACAATTTGTTGGAAAGTGCCTGCTGATACCCTCAAATGTATTGCTACAAAATATTTCTGGTGAAGATTTCATTCCTATTACTTATCAATCAATAACCTAATGAATGTTCTGTATAAAGCCACCAATCTGATGTTTGACACTTTTATCGGAGCTGTTATGAAGGCTTATGGAACTCAAAATGTTGATTATGGCAGGACTTTTCTATTCACCCATTAATCGATAAGTTAAGTGTTATAGTTGGAAGTAAGAAGCATGAAAGGTCCAGAACTTAAAGTCTAAAAAGAATGTTTTGCAATGTAACATGATTTTTGCAGATACACTTATTTGGAGGGTTACCTGCCTGATAGTGTTTGGAAGATGTGTAGCCAGGATCTTCAAAAAGAAGAAAGAGTTAAACTTTGAGAAAAAAGGCATATGCCTTGAGTGCCGGAGGTAGAGTCATACAAGGAAGAGAGCCCCCCACCCCCAGGAAATTTTTTGTGTCAAATGGAGCTCACTTGTCCCCTTTTGGGGACTGCTTTGTGAACTGCGTTCTTGAAAAAAATATGTGAAACCCTCTGGATGTGCCCTTCTGATCTCAATGTGCCAATAAGCCTCCTTGGGGAAAGTACATGCAATAATTTGATGTGTTTTGAATAAGTACATTAGATGGTTTATTGCAGTGACAGGTTACAGTTACCCTTATTTCTTCTCCAACAGATATCATGAGTGTATTGGTGTCCAAGAGTAAACAAAGCTATTATACTTATTGATAAACCAGACAAATTTAACAATTTAATCACTATCAAATTGATGCATGGGATAAAAGGGGTTACAGTGCAAGGGGTTTGTAAATATATTTATTCAACTACAATGTATGACTTTGCAGTGCATTCTACATAGGAGAATATCATAGTTTCTTTCCAAACCACCACAGTGACACATACATCTTTATATTGGGAGACACTCTTTTGTCCTTCCATACTTCTTCTGGTGGACTCCTTCAAGTTGACCTTTGTTGAACTCCCCAAATCGAAACATAAACAAAAGAAAATGTCTGCTTTCAATCACTGAGCACTCCACTTATAACATTTGGTCTCAATCTTTATTACTTTCATGAATTAGGAAAAGATTTCTTCCAGTATGTACTTCAATGTTTATAGAATACAGCTGTTATGTTATTTTGAGGTATTTTATTGTAAAAATTTTGTTCTCTTACTTATGCCATAGCAGACTTTCAGGTGGTGCTATTTACACATGGCAGCAGTTCCATGGCAAATTTCAGTTTCCACATGTTCTATGTTTCATTCCAAGCATTTTGGTATATAATTTATTGGTGTTATTCATTTTAGGCCTTTTTTAGACTTGAAAGAAAATTGCATGAAATTTGACCAAAGTTAGGTTGGACGTCCCTTTAAGGTGCTATATAACTTATAAGTAATGGAATTTTGTTTAGTTTGAAATTCCCACCTCTGATATACCTTAATTTACTTAAATTCAAATTAAATATACACAAATTGTACATCAAAATGAAGGGTGGAAGGTACAGAACACGAAAAAAATATATGAAATCAACTCCTAGAGTTGACAGCAGACACAACCGGTTCTTGGAAGTCTGCTATCGTATTTGTACCAGAACTGATAATAAAATAATATTTCCTGAGAACAACTTATGGCCAAATGTGCTTCACATATCCAAGAGCAAAGCTAGGCATTCAAAACACTTAGGGATGCAAGCTATAGAACTGCATTTGGGAAAAGGACAACACTGTCTGCATTTTTTATTGAAGATGGATTCCATGTTCCACAGACATGCGTAAATCACTCGATACCACAAATTTCAATCAAAAAACAAAATCGTAATTCTAAGAAATTTCAACAGGTGTCATGATACCTTGCATAGAATATGGCAACTGTGCAGTCTCTATATAATAATAGTATGTTGTATTAAGGTGATCTTTCTCATTATTTGATTTTAAATGGCATTGTTTTTCCATTTACCATACTCTTCAGGGGAGCGGGTCTTTTCGGCCTCAGGAACATTCGGCCTCTGGAACATTTGGCCCCGGGAACATTTGGCCTGGGAACATTCGGCCTCCGTTTAAACTGGGGAGACTGAGAGAGACGCTGGTTAAGATGAGTTTAAACACATTTATTACAACCAAAAACAAAAAATAAATACAGCAATGCATACAATGTAAAATACATTGACAGATATATTGACAAATACAAAATACAATTACACTTTAAATATACTGGCACACAACCTCAAAAATCTAGATGTAGTTTTATCATTCTCACTATATTCACAGGAGTCTGTAACTTGACGTACATGCATGCAATATGATATATACATATACAACCGAGCGAAGCGAGGAAGGAGTGCAACACACCCTCGACTGGTCATACCACATTCATGCCTCGCATTACAATTCTAATCAACTTACCACTTATTTTTCTCTTCACACTTACAAATGATTTATCTAACGGCTGAATGGTTGGATTCACAATTCTCGATTACATACTTTATTACACGATTTTCCTCCACAAAATGACGGAAAATAAATCTGCCGCGACACCATGTCAACCTGCGTGAAAACGAAAGTAAACTTGTCGAATAAGTCAGAATTGGAAGCGGACCAAAGAGAACTTTAAAACTGATTTATGCATCTGTTGAAATTGCTGCGTTTGATTTGACATCAGTTTGTACAGTGTGAAAATAAAAATGGTTTATCATTATCGGCACACAATTAATATAAGCATATAAATATGGGACTTGTTTTCTGTGCCCAGGTCAAATGTGGGGGAAGATGCCCAAACACGCAACATTTTTGCCCGAACCGACCTCAACCTGACCCAAACCGCCCCCCACAATTTTTCCTAAACCGACCGCCAACATTTTTACCCAAACCGACTTCCAACACTTTTTTGCCCAATATGGCCTTCAAGTGATTTTTCCCATGATATAAAGAAAAACGCCCAAGAAGAAAAAAATAACATCCTACTGGACTCAGTGGTGTAGCTAGGATATTTTACCGGGGATGCAGAGCTTATATTTTTCCGACGAAGTACTTCATGATCACTGTATTCACAATATGCAGATGCCGTAAGCATGAGCATTTACAGGAGGGTCTGGGGGTTCTCCCCAAGAAAAATTCTGAAATATGCTATCCAATGGAGCATTCTGGTGTTTTTTTTTTTTGGGGGGGGGGGGGGGGGGGAATCCTCTTGATTATTGAATGGCGAAAAGTATATGTTTTTGAACAGAAAGTTTCAAATTTTCCATCATGGCTGTTCCACTGATTGCACTAATTAGTAGAAAGGCATTTACCGGTATGTAGTTCAACCTATGATTTGATGACAACATCAGTTATCAAAGGGGTATTTTCATTGTTCAACCGATGGGGTAAACGCAAGTTCACCTGCAGGCAGATAAACAAGCAAAAACAAAACAGATCTTGAAGAATGAAGATAAGATTGCAAGAAAAAATTCTGACAAACAATATCAAACCCCCCCCCCCCCCCCCCCCCCCCATAGCTATGCCACTTTACTGAGAGTCAGAGGCAGCCCATCCATTGGGAGTGGTCTGGAGTGAGTAAGGGGCCCACAAAAGCAAGTAAAAGAAAAGAAGACGAAAAACAAGGAATAAGAAAAGAGAAGGAGACACTAAAATACTCACCCGCTTATGAGGCCCTTATAAGTGCCTCATCCTTCCGAGGCCAATGACACATCATAAATGTTCTGAGCTTGTATATTGGGTCTACCAGACACCATTTGGGAGCAGACAGGTAACACACCAAAGGGCCGTGTTCTGGCAGGGGCTGGGCCCCAAGGTTTCGAACAACACAAGGAACATTATAGCTGAAATTCAATTCACGTGGGCCTCACATATCAAGAGCCCACCAATTGCCGGATGTCGCCAGATGTCACTCTCAATCCGAGTCTTGACACCTGCCCCCACCCCTCCACAACCCCCCGCCCACACTTTTTTTTTACATATATTGAAAATTTGTATAAGCTGTGCGTGTCCCTACAAAAAATAATCACTGAAATGGAACTGAAAATTGTTGGGCGGCAAAAGGGGGGACTGACCCACTCTTTTTGTCAGTCTAAAGACCTCTAGAGGACAGAACTTTGCGTCTGTTTGCTTTGAATTTTAAATTTTTCTCCCACCAAAGTGGGAGAAAACCATGGTCGGCCAGATGTATCCAGGGCCCCTCGCTTAAGTACTTTGAATGTGGTCAGTGAATGAACGGTTTGAGGAGTGTTTGATGTTCTATATCACAAATGATTTGATTTTCCGATAACCTTTTGAAGTTTGAATTAAGTTCATGACCACATCAAGACAATACTGATGATGTAAAAACAGTGAATGTACCTGGATTGTCTGAGCTTGACATTTTGTTTTGACGTAAAAAAGGAAGAGGTGGAATGTCAACGCGAGGGGGAAAGTCTTCAAGCGGTGGAAAGACATCAAAACAAGGAAAATCTGCGTCCACATGAATGGGCTGTGGCTGAGTCTTATAGTCTTATGTGAAAAACTTTGACCCGGTGTGAGAAATTGAAAAATTAGCCTTTGAAAAGCTTTATTTCCTCACCCAAAGAAATAGAATTATGGTCGCAGATTGCCATAACCTCTCGAATAAAGGCATAAAAATTTTCTGTCCAACAGTTTTCCAATATGTAGTCACTTGAAGCAAGAAGAGTTTATTGCTACCCTGGTGAAAATATCAACCAAGCTTGCAATGAGAAGCCCTTGTAACTTACCAAATGTCCCCAATGGGATGACGGGTCTCCCCAAAAGTGGAGGGGGTTTAGTTCCAGCTGCCCCTCCCCTTTTGCACCACCCCTATGCAGGTGGGGCTTCAGAATCTGTCTTAGACCATCGGATTTTACTAAATTTCTCAGGGCGGCCCCCACCATTGGGGGGGGGGGGGGGGGCATTCTCCCATACCCACACCCACCTCGGCATTACACGCCTCGATCATAACTTGTGGAATCACTCTGGAGACTGAGGGGCAACATAAGCACAAATGATTAGCAAAACTTTTGCGTTTACAATCATGTTGTACCATGATATAGCCCAGATGTTGACAATGACATTAAACATCAATAAATATACGGAATGTACTGGTGTGTTGCAGTGGTGTACAAGTTTTGCATGCCCCCCCCCCCCCCCCTCCCCCGCCCCCCCCCCCCCCAAAAAAAAATACATCGTTTCAATGCAAGTTTCAAACATCTTTAGATCCCCAAAAATGCTCTCAAATGTAGGGCTACACATGCTACAATTGCCTCGGATTCGATCTTGGAGCACTAAATTTAGATCTTGGAGCAATAAATTTTTGGCAAAATTTTCTCCGGGGAGGCCTTGTCCAAACTAGAACCCTCTGGTCATCACCCCCTCCTCCTACTTCCTTGTCCTAATTAGGACCCTCCGGTTGTTACCTTCTCCTCCCACTTCCACATATGGAAGTGGGAGGGGGGTTAATGGCAGGAGGGTCCTAGCTATGACTAGGCAAGGAACCCCGAAACCCCACAACAACTTTACAAATAACAAGTGCATGTAATGCCACTCCCCCCCCCCCCCCCCCTCCAAACTGGCTAGTTTCCCAATTATAGAATCTGGCTACGCCCCTGGTGTGTTGTGTTGTATTACAGTTGTATGCACTTATTTAAGTTATTTTCTTTAAATAAATCGCAATAAAATCACATGGTCTTGATTTTGGGTGGGTTTTTTGGGAGGGGTGGGAGCATAACTTGAAAAAAGGTTATGCCACAGCTGATTTGCAGATGGTAACCCGAAAAATGATTGTGGAATAATATACGACACAATGCTACAGGATTTGAACATTTTCAGAAATTTGGCCCCAAAATATCTATGGCCTATGTGCCTTTATAACAAAAGGTTCAACACACCTGTTGTCATATCGTGGCATGAGCTATGGTTTAGGGCCAAATTACAAAAATATCAACACGCCAAAATATAGCTTCTGAGACACGACTGAAAAATGTGGTTGCTATTTTTACAATTAGGACCAGAGGAGTCGGGAGCTTGTCCTACGAGCCATATAATATCCTCTAGAGGGTCATATCTATGGCCCACATCACAAGCTCCAGATTCCTGTGTTAGGACTCAAACTATAGGAGGTGTATATATTGATGAATGCGAATATTCCTTGTAAAACATGAAAGGTAAACAGATTTTTAATTTCTTTCCGAAAAGTATCAATAATATTGACAATATTCTATTATTGCATACCATTCCGTCAGCAGAAAGTTTACGACTCGCAGACTTGACATGCTGCAGTTCTTCGCGATTCATATGAACAAATGAACAATTAAACGGTTATCGCACTCAAATATAGCTAATAGGGGGCGTTCGATAATAATTTGAAAATTGCGCTCGCATCAGACACGTTAAAGCGATTCAAATTTTGCGAGGATTTCGTCATACGGTAAACCCGTTTCGTTGCGCTTTGTTGGTCCCGTTAAGTAAAACTGTCGACTGTTTACTTTCGTTTTCGTGCAGGCTGACATGGTGTCGCGGCAGATTTATTTTCCGTCATTTTTTGGAGGAAAATCGTGTAATAAAGTATGTAATCGAGAATTGTGAATCCAACCATTCAGCCGTTAGATAGATAAATCATTTGTAAGTAAGTGGGAAGAGAAAAATAAGTGGTAAGTTGATTTGAATCGTAATGTGAGGCGTGAATGTGATATGACCAATCGAGGGTGCGTTGCACTCCTTCCTCGCTTCGCTCGGTTGTATACGTATATATCATATTGCATGCATGTACCGGTATGTCATGTTACAGGCTCCTGTGCTATATTTCTCCCATGCTTTCTCTAACTTCTTGGATATCTTGGTACAGTTCCAACTTGGGTTTCCAAATTTCTGCCAACCACATTCATCCTCGCAATCTCGGCCTCGCCTAATAAGGTAGGTATTAGCAAGTAAGTTAGCAAGCAAGCAAGATCGATGTTGGACTCTTTTCATGAGACCCTTATATACGTGAGGAATTGTTTTTATGCTACAAGTTTTCAACTAAATGTTCAAAGAAACCGTGAAAGACAGTATAAGATTATCTCATCAGGGACAATTACAGTCCACATAAAAGGTTTAAGGGTCCAAAGAAACTGTAAAAACAGTATATGATCGCCTAATCAAGGGCTATTAAATCAATCAAGATTCAGTCGCCCTGTAAAAACTCTGTATCAGTATCTCATCAGAGGCCAGAACTTTGATCACTACTTCAGAAGAACTTATCAAAACAAAATTTTCAAGTTGAGTTGTGTCAAACAACATCCAGAAGTATATCATTTCGGGTTTGCACGTCGGCATTGGAGCACATAAATTGTCACTCTGTTATTCAGTACAGTGGATTTTATAAAATGGATTTTATATTTCATTATATTTCATTATTCATTATGGATTGGTCTTGTGCTTAATATATTTCAACTTTAGGAATAAAGGTAGGTGCACTGTATATATTATTCTTTAAAAAATATTCTAGAAAACCTCCTTATATAAAAAAAACTAAAAAAATGAACTAAAAAATTATTTTTTAAAGTTATTTTTCAACTCATAAATTCTGAAATTTTTTACCAAAAGTGGAAACATCCGGCCTCAAAAGTGGGAACATTCGTCCTCGACTGAGGCCAAATGTTCCCAGAAAAATACCTGGGGCCGAATGTTCCTGAGGCCACAAAGACCCGGACCCCTCTTCAGTTCTTGTGGGCTAAAAGCCTTTTAACTGTTCCTCACATGTATCAATCAACGTTTTGAAACTTTTATTTAGTGTGCATTGCATTCTTGAAACTGTCATGGTCCATTTCATATTTGTGGTGTGCCCAGTTTTTGTCAATTTTATTTTTGAATGAATAAATTGTCTCTGCATTCACAGTACTTGCCGGTAATTTTTTCCAATTATTTACAATTCTCACAGAGAAGAAATTTTGCCTTCTGGAAGTTTTTTACAGCTGATTGAGGTTAGACTGACAGGTCTATAGTTGTTGGTTGTATTTTTCTCTCCCTTGTTGAAAATAGGTGTTACGTGTGCTTCTTTCCATGCCAGTGGAATTTTTCCCTCTGTTACATATTGTTTGAAGAGGATATAGTATGGTAAAGCCAGTTCATCAGCACTCTCCTTTAGTACTTGTGGGTGTATCTTGTCAGGTCCAGGTGTCAGGATTGGATTCATTTGTTGCATTAGTTTTTTCACGTCCTCGATATGAAAGTCAAACTCTTCTTATTTGCTGTGTACTAGAGAGTGTGGCAATTTGGGAATATTGCTACAGTCCTCCTGTGTGAAAACGCTAGCAAAGAAGTTGTTAAGTTCCTCTGCTTTTTTCAGTGTCATTTTTAGTTAAAGTCCCATCCTTTTTCTTTAAATCTGAGATACCACTTCTCACTTTCATCTTGCTGTTGGCATACTTATAGAAAGCCTTTGGATTTGTCTTTGTATTATTGGCCAGATTTCTCTCAAAGGAGTTAACTGCTTTGCATATTTCCCATTTTGCCTGATTTCTGGCTCGCGCGTAAGTGGTGTAGTCCTGCCCTTCTCTTGTTAGTAAGTAGCGCTTGTATGCAGCCTGTTTCTTTTTGACTTCAGTAAGAGCTGCTTCATTCATCCACAGTGGTTCTTGATAGAGAGTTGTTTGTCAGGTTTACTCGTTGGAACCCAATTATGTGTGACTCTCAATATGGTTTCACTTATCTCTTTCCATGTTTCATCCACCTTTTTGTTATCCAGTTTATCCTGCCATATAATTCTGCCCGATGACTTTGACCGGAAATCGAAAGTAAGAATACATGTAAGCAAATCGTCACCTTTGGAATTTACCCCAATGCAGCTCTGTCGCTGTGTTTTGAAGGATTTTGATGCCCAAGCTTTGTTCTTGGATATGTGAAGCACCTTAAGTGGTCGTCCAATGTAACTTTGGGCATTTTTAAATTCCACAATGCCCTAAATATGAATTAAAGCAGTGAATAACAACATATTATATTCCAAAATAATGACAGAAGTATACAAAATCCGAGTTTATCCACTTTTTCAATTTTTTTTGCTTTTGATGACAAAGAAATTGCCAGCTGCATAAGTAACCGTGAGGATTAACAAGGAATAGATCGGTAATTCAAATGTCTCGGTAACCGGTTGTCGTCAGATCACCGAAGTTAAGCAACGTCGAGCCCTGTTAGTTCTCGGATGGGTGACCGTCTGAGCGATCGTTTCAGACTCCCACATTGTGTCCTTGGGCAAGGCACTTCATCCCAATTGTCCATATGGGGGCACGTTGACGCTGTGTACTAAGGCATACTGCATGTTGATGGTGCACATGTCTTCAACCAATCTAACCCTGCCTGTGCTGCAGTGCAGAGTTATGATGTTGGGAAGCGGGCAGCTGCTCGTCATTGTTTGGTGGTTCTCTCGGTGTACTCTGGCTTCCTCCACCTGCAAAACTGTCACTGACACAATATGACCTTGGCTGTTAATGTGCCGTTAAACCCTACTAAATAAGTAAATAAATCATTTGAATGTCTTGAGTTGTAAATAAAAGACTCCACACTCCATACTCGGAGAAAGCATATTTATCATTTCATCACCAGTGTGGTGAGAATGCTCAGGGGAAAATGGATGACCAGAAATGCTTGATTCTGTTTGGGTGACATGTTTGTTATAGTCATGTGGGTTTTGGGCAAAGTTCGGAAATGATTTGATTTCCCATGATCTGAAATCTTCAAACAATTCATTGCTGTTTCTGAATCTGGGAGGCAATGTAATGTACAACTCACGACACATTCATAGGAAAATATTCAATTGACAATGTGATAATTGCAAGATACAGTCCATAGTAGTGCTGTTGAGTTAAGAAACTGAACAATGTGATGCAAGTGTCATCAAGGGATTAATACACCCCTGATTCGAACTACTATTATTTGGTTGGTGACAATGATCAAAACATAAAAGTGGAAAACTATATTTGAAAACTAAAATATATTCACATCAGCATACATTACACCCCCGCGGGAACCCCGGGAAGTGAAGCAGTGCCTGTTCACTGCGATAAACATGCTCTGTTTTACTGGTAAAATAGGACCCAGTCACCAGTGCTTGGGAGGTGCAAACCCTCTCTAAAATGGGCAACATGGCTTATTAATACTCACCCCTGGTCTTGAGTTGATACTCATGTTGTGGTCATGATTAGTCCAGGGCTCGATTTAACTGGATTAGCATAGCACTTTGCTCTCCAATTTCTGAATTTTGCTATTCAAGATTTATTAGTTTCAAGTGCTTTTGGATCAACTGCTAATCAATTTTCCAGGGTGAATAGTAAATTGCTATTCAAAATTTTCAGATTAAATCAAGCCCTGGATTAGTCATTGTGCAAAAATGTGTGACCTTAAACACCAATAAATAAAATAAATACATACATTACAGTCCTCACAATTGTATATTTATGAAAAAATAATTTTACTATCGCCAAACTATATTAGTGACGTAAAGAAGGCTTGATGAAGTCTGTTACGAAAAAAGAAGACCAATGTCAAGGAGAATTATCAGAAAGGTTTCTTCATGTTCACCAAATATAGCGAAATGTTGTACCATCGTAAATTTAAATATCTCCCTCTCACAACCGCATTGTGTATAAGATGGATTAACGTCGATTTTGAGCACTGTTAGCACCAAAAGGTTGCAAAAGACACTCTGTGGACAGAAATAAAAAAAATGCGCTAGGCGGACAAAAATCACATGAATTACCGAAATGAGACCACGACGTGTCATAACTGTTCAGATAAATGAATTTAATAACCAACACAATTTTCCGATATTGTTCAGACCGGTAACCCTCCACCTATAAAATTAGTATTGATAAGCAGATCAGTTATTAATGTTCTTAAATCTAATGAGAAAACAACAGTCAAGCCTCCCTAAACAGCAACTACAGAAGGCCGATAGTTCCAAAACAAATGAAGCATACCAAATCATGTACATAAATGAACTGGAAGCCAGGATTTCTAACTAAGTGTAGCCGATTGGTGAAAGTATTCTGCATGCAGGACAGGTCATTTTTAGTTGTTTTGGCCACACTTGAACATTCAAATGACACTTTTGGCAGCTGTCATTGCTCATGCAACCCCAGAAATGGACACATATAATACCGGTACTAAATGAAGAAGTTTGGCAGTTTATCCTTTTTTGGTGTATCAATCTCATCGTATTGAGACTGATACACACAGCAGACTCACAAAAGCCATATTGGACATTCTTCATTTTTAGCTCATCTTGACAAAGTCAAGCTGAGCTAATCTCATCGCTCTCCGTCCGTCGTCCGTCAACACCATGTTTTGGTCTTCTCCTCCAAAGCCACTGGGCCAATTCAAGTGAAAGTTTGCGTGAGGGATGGTCCCAAAGGGGCATTTCATTTTTGTTCAGCTCAACATGCCCAACCCCATAGGGAGGGAGGGGGGGAAAATGCTCCAAAATATTTAAAAAATCATCTTCTCAAGAACCAGTGTGTACAATGACTTGATATTTGCTATGGAGCTTCCATATGAGGTGTAGAATCAAGTTTGTTCAAACGAAGTTCATGAAGTAATATTTTGCTTTGTAATAGGAGGGGTAAGATTTTTGGACCCGCCCCAAATTTCTATTTTCTGAACCGATGGTCCGGTATGAGCCAAATTTGGTTTGTGGTATTATTGGGTCATAAGTACTTGACCCATGCAAAAAAAAAATATTCTGCATTCCCATGGGAACCCTGGGAGCTAAAAATAGAAATATTTTCAAACGCCCATATTTCCCAAACCACACGGAACAGAGAGCTGTTATTTGGTATGATGTATCCTTAGGACCAGTAGAATTGAATGGTAAAAAAAAATTGCCATCGGTAATGTTAGGGTGTTCTGTAATGGGCATCGAAAAAATGCGGAGTCAGCATATTTGCAAAAATTAAAAAAAATCTTTTCTCCAGAACCAATCATCAGAATCTTTTGATATTTGGTATACAGCATTCATAGGGGGTCAGATAAAGTTTGTTGAAATGAAGCTCATTGGTTCATATTTGGGCTCTCTTTACAGGAGCCCAACGTTTTAACATAGGGTAATATGGGGAATATTCTTTAAAAATCTTCTTGTTCAAAACCACCAGTCAGAATCTTTTAATTTTTGGTGTACATCATTGTTATGAGGGTCAGATTCAAGATTGTTCAAACCAAGTCCCTAGGTTAATATTTGGGCTTCCAATGGAAGCCCAAATTTTATCTTTGTTCAATATGGAGGGTAATTTAAAAAACTCTTCTTCAGATCCACCAGTCAGAATGCTTTGATATTTGGTATGCAATATCTATAAGGGGATCAGATTCAAGTTTGTTCGAATCAGATCCCTAGGTATATATTTGGGCTCAATATGGTAGCCCAAATTTTTACTTAGTGCAATATGAGAAAATTTCTTCAAAAATCTTCTTCAGATCCACCAGTCGGAATGCTTTTATATTTGGTATACAACATCTCTAGGGGGGTCAGATTCCAGGTTGTTCAATTCGAGTGCCTAGGTTAATATTTGGGCTCCATATGGGAACATGAAATTTAACTTAGTACAATATGAGGGAAGTTCTTAAAAAATCTTCTTCAAATCCACTCGTCAGAATGCTTTCACATTTGGTATACAACATCTCTGGGGGGTCAGATTCAAGTTTGTTCAAATCGGATCCATAGGTTAATATTTGGCCTCGCTATGGTAGCCCAAATTTGAACTTAGTGCAATTCGAAGAAATTTCTTTACAATTTCACTTCTTCAGATCCAACAGTCAGAATGCTTTCATATTCGGTACACAACATCTCTAGGGAAGCCAGATTCATCTGTGTTCAAATCAAGAGCCTGGGCTAATATTTGGGCTCTCTGTGGGAGCCGAAATTGGCCATTTTGCTGAAGAATTAAAAATTTTGTATTCAGTACCCTCTAGAGGTGTGTAACTAAGATTAATCCACAAAGGTTGTATCAAGGGGCTTCATAGGGGAGCTCTACATTTTACTTTATGATCAACTGAAGAAAAGGCATGATGCCCAGATTATTTTTGTCACTCCTGAGGGACTCAAGGATTGACAGTGTAGCCTTTGGAGATGGCTTGCTTAATGTAGACCTATTCTTGGACTCTGTATAAATTGTGTTCTGTTCAAGATGAGTGCTTCAGGCCCTGTGGGGCCTCTTGTTCATTGATGCACTCTCTCATGGCTTCATACTTGTTCTTCGGAACTGTGTGGATTTGACCCTTGGCGAACTTCATAAAAGGTAAACCAACACAAGAAAAATGACAACAATTTTGAAATGTAGGCATCCCAAATTACAATTGGTCTCGCAGTCCGTTCCTTGCAAGAATGATAAAAAGATTTCTCCGAGTCTGTACTGGAAGGATTGCAGAATTTAACTATTCAATAAATTCAAGGGTATTTTATTGTATAAAATCTGATCTCTTACTTATGGCAGACTTTCATGCAGTGCCTTCTGCCACATGGTAACGGTTCCATGGCAAATATTAGTTTCCTCAAAATCTTTGTTTCATTCCAAACAAATTGATATATAATTTATTGGGGTTATTTCACTCTGACCTTCTCTGGACTCTGGAGAAAATTACCTGAAATTTGACAAAATTTACGGTGTTGTATAACTGACATGAAAATAGGTGCAAGCGAATGCAGTTCTGGGATAAAAAAAATAGGCCTATAAATTCAGTTTAATTTTTCCAAAAATTGTGTTTGGTAAGGTGTTGTCCCGTTACTTACTTCATTCTTACTTCTTTATTTTGCTTGAGGTGGGCAGTGGTTGGGGAGGGGAGGGGGTAGCTTAATGCATTTTTTATTAATTATTATTCAAATCATACATTCATGTGAACAAGGAGATGAATTTGAATATAATGTCTAAATAATTAGAAATGGGACAAAATATGTGGACTATGTTGGCCTAATGTTTTTTTTTTAAATGTCTCATCGATAAAGAAGTATTGTCATTCAACGTATTCGAATGTGAGTGGGGCAGTAATTCAGGAAGTTATAATAAAATTACTTATGACTTCAAAAAAGTTGTGAATCACTCAACCTTGGTGTTTGGTGAATGTTGATAAACAATGCAGATGATAATCATGCAAGAGTCAGTGCTGTCAGTGTGTCATATGTCATTGTGACATCAATATAAAATATCTCTGCCCATTTAGCATGCTCAAACATTCGATGGTTCCTCCTTAGTGCTGTGCGGTATACCAAATTTTCGATATGGTTTCGGTATTATAGGGATACCGAATCCAAATCAAAATACCGCTTATTTCGGTATTTATATTTTGTTTGCGAAATTGACAGAAAGTCAGCTCATCAAGGTGGATCGTAAATCTTAAAGCCTGAGGGCCACATATTTTGATCAAATTAGGTAGGCAGCAGACGCTGCGAATACGTCTGAGAAAGAAATAAAAAAAGGTGATGGCAGAA
This sequence comes from Pictodentalium vernedei, assembly GCA_031216915.1. Lineage (NCBI taxonomy): Eukaryota > Metazoa > Mollusca > Scaphopoda > Dentaliida > Dentaliidae > Pictodentalium > Pictodentalium vernedei. The sequence goes on along the minus strand of CM062295.1, from coordinate 533,354,123 downwards.
AAACAAAAAATGGCAAGTTGTTAACTTTGCAATTCCAGTCTGAAAAATACGGCCCGGTTCCTGTGTTTCCAACATTCTGGCTGATTCAATATATTTTCTGGAAATTACTGTGCGATTTATTCGCAGGGGACATTGGGAGTCAGTTAGGTGGTTGACTGGTTGACATTTGGTTGGAAATTATCCACTGGTTTTGAAAATTCAATACGTTGACAACTTGACACACAAACATTAATACTGCGAGTGGTTATTGCGTCTCAACGATTTTTTTTTTATAGCATTTCCTTCAATTCAGCATTAATATTTTAAGTTGCAGATACTTTTAACAACTGATCATTTTATTAAAATACAAGCCCCCAAACTTTAACACCCGATCATCTGCTTTATATTCTTTCGAATAAATAATTTATACTGCACACTGGTCAGCACACATGGGAAAGACGTTATTGACCTTAATTTTAAGACACATTAAAAAACAATGTCCGGAAGCCAAAAGGCAACTATCAGATTTAGCATTATTGAAGTTTATTTGATAGATCAATGGTGCAGCAAATGCTTTGAAAATGATTTGCTGTTATTAGTAAATAATCGATTTGTACATTTTTTTCTCATGGAAAAAGAAAATTTACCCTAATTTGTCATGAAAATCATGGATTCTCTGGAATTTTCCAGAAATGTGTATGATGCCAAGAACCAGAAGTGAAGTTAGTGAACACCGATAGAGTGATTCCACTCAAAATCCCCTATAATTGCAACTAGGTGAATGTCATTAACATGTTATTTTATATGTTTATCAAGTAAGGATGAACCTAAACAATGAAAGGTGGATGACACCATGTCATTGACGCATTGCATGATTGGCAGTGATTGCACAATATTTTCACAACTGGGATTATCATATCTAGAGAGATTAATTACAGTTGAATTACTTCAATTTACCTACATATTTGTTCAGATATTGGGACACTGAATTCACTGGACAGTGGACATTAATCTTATTTTAACTTTGAAAGATAGGGAAGGGGGGAGAGGAGGAGCAGCACCAGACCGAGAGTGTTACTACCATTGAAAACTTACTGAAAAGCCTTGAAGTTAAGGAACATATATGTTTCTTCTACTCGATTCAATGGGGGAGGGGCATGGTACATGTGCGAAGGACAGAGAGGCCAACTGATTAGCTTGGCAAGTTATTTAATGAATCACTTGATACAGTGTGATGATTCACAATGAATCGAGTGATTCATTAAATAACTCTCTAGACTAATCAGTTATCACAGTAACTTGTCAAGTTCATGAGATGTCAGCGCTGAACCTGTTAAGTTACTATATGGTTGAATGTTGGGAAATTAGGTCAGTTTGCGACTATTGTCAGTTTTCTATGCATACACCGAATACCGTACCGAAACTGAGGTATTTACCCGAAAAATACCGATACCGAACCTGAAATTTCATTACCGCACAGCTCTACTCCTCCCACTCAGGTCACTGGTTCACAATTTGCATTTCTTGTAAACTCTCATAAAAAAACCCAAAATGTTTGCATTCAAAATAGTGTTGAAATGATTTTTCGACTTGTCAACGCCGGTGCGATTAGTACTAAACAAATCTATTAACCAATTAGTGAATCACTTGTCGATTAGTCACCTGAGGGTATTCTCTGAAGCCTTGAAGTTTCCACTTTGTGTAACTTTAAGAAATTTAATTTAATTTTATTAAAATTAATTCAGTGCTTTTGATTTGAGGTGCACTATTGCACTCGCACTTCTACATTGGAAACAAAAGCTCTCTACAGCTGTTCATGCTTTTTCAATACATTCTTGTTTGGGGTAAATGTTGCTGTAATAAGACTGGTCAGAAAACAAAATGTCACATAATGATATTTACTACTGAATGAAATTTTACTACTCGCATTACGTAGTGCACATACTGACCAAACAAATCACACTGTTTGGTCACATGATGTATTTAATATTCAATGAGGCTATTGTTTATAGTTTGTCTAGCTTTTCATTGGGGTTGATTAAGTTAAGCAGGTCATGGAACAATCACGTCATCAGAGTACACTTTTTCAGTGACCTGTTTTCTGCTTTCAAAGTTTTTTAGCACAATAACATAGTGCAAAAATTTCCTATTAGACCACAATATACAAGGGAAGTTTGGGGGAAAAGTTCAGTATCGCTTAAAAATTTTTGACAGAACCGAATATTGGAACACCAAAGATTTATTTTTAGACCAATTTACTTTTTGCGGCACCGGTTGTTTGGTCGTAAGCACATGGAGACATCGGCCTCCGTAATGTCACGCAGTTAGACCCATTAATTGCATCGTAATTTGGAAGCCACTCCAGCCAATGAAATCATTTAAAACCACAGTTTTGTAGAATTTATTGCTTAGTTTAGCATCTGACATTGCATAACCGACTAGTTGATTAATCATCGACTACGACATGTACCCAATGATTAGTCGATTAGTAAAGATCCAAATGGCATTAATTGTTTCAACACTAGTTCAAAAAGAAAACAAAAATCAAAGGGATAATAAACACATATTTTCTATTTACGTTTAAATGATTTTTAGCTCAACTTTGGCGCATCCAAATTTGAGGTATTGTCATGGCCCTTCGTCCATCTGTCGTGTCGTCAACACTGCTCGGGCTAGAGGCTGTATTTATGAACTGGTCTTTACGAAACTTCTTGGGTACCTTTGTTATCACTGAGGGACGAGAACGAGTGTTTTGGGGTCTGGTCCAAAATTCAAGATGGCCGCTGGCAGCCATTTTGTACAAAATTAGGTGCAATCAGATTTTTGCGCAGAACGTCCATATGAGAGCTCTGATTTGAATAATGTTTTGTGTGAATGTTTAGTACCATGGGATACATCACTTATAATACAGGTTTTTTTCTCATGCATAAATTATGTCAATTAGACTAACTTTGATCTATTTAGTGTTACTTTCAGGCCATATTTATGAACCGATCTTTACAAAGCTTCTTGGATATCTTTGTTATCACCGTAGGACGAGAACGAGTGTTTTGGGGTGCGGTCTGAAATTCAAAATGGCCACTGGTGGCCATTTTGTACCGAAATTAGGTGGAATCAGTTTTTTGTACAGAACTTCTACAATACGTAGAGAGTGTATTATCACTAAATCACCTACCAAGTGGAGATTCCACCCAAGCAATAATTGCAAATTTGTTGCAAAGCATAACAAGCACAAGTAAAGTTTCAGCCAGTGGACCTCTGGGTTATACCCTGAGGTCCATTGGCTGAAACATTGTTTGTGTTTTTGGTCGATATATACAAAATTTGAAAGTTATAATTTGGGTGATAACTCTTCTTCGTGGGTGATTTAGTTACAATCCACTCTCCACGTACTGTATATGAAAGATCTGATATGGATAAATTTTTGTTCGAATATTTAGTAACATGGAATACAGCACATATATTATGTTTTTTTCTCTCGTGCATATATCATGTGAATTAGAGAAACTTTGATTTATTCGGTGCTATTTATATGCAATTATATTTTCAGAAGGACTGAACAAATATTTATTAATTAGTATGAATCGACCTTAGAAAGGCCAAAACAATTGCTAACATTTGGCTTACGGTGCACCACACAAGGATCCCTATTGTAACTTTAACCCAATGGTGATTTCTTTTCTAGTTTAGCATCTAACTGTCGCCCACCTTTACAATACTTTACCTGTACATTTGTTACAGGCTACGGTCAGTATTTATGTACAGACCTTTACCCTACTTTACATGTACCTTTGTTATCAGGTCATTACCTAGATGTGTGTCATTGCTGTGTCGCATACTATACATGTCCTACACAAGTTGAGCTACAGTGTCATTGACACTTTCATTATTTTGAAAGATTTGTAGAATATACAAAAAGCTATATTTTTATACAACAACCAATGGCCCAGACTAGCTGGTGCTAACTCAAAAAATAATCCAGGGCCAAACACAAATTTTGACCCCAATCCCCAAAATTTGCATGCAAAACTGAAAAAATAATATCCTATCTGGTCCTCCATACTTTTCAGATCTGCACATGCACAGTATCCAGGAAGACACCGAAATTGGTGACAACCATCATTCTTTGTTTGGCCCTGAAGTCGGCAACAATGAACTGACATCTGTGCTTTTAAATCTCATTTTTGAGGATGCCAGACACAAATCAATGGTAAAATTGGTGGATCCAAGGACATAATTGGATGATGGAAGTGAACAATGGTGGTTTGGAATGTTCAGGGCTGTAACTTCACAATTTTTATCAAAATTATTTCATGTTTCCCAATTTCGGGACATGGACCTGACATCATCATTCTTGCTAATGATTTATCCACTGTTAAGTGTTCCTTCCCTATCCTTCCTTGAAGCCCTCCTGTTAAACTCCCAAGCTTTTTGGCTTATTTTTATGGAAATTTTTTATTAAATTTTTTGGGAGTTTAACGTGTATTACAGAATGTTTATTCTAAATATCCCCATGGTTATGTCCTCACCCTAGGGGTGTTGGGGCATTTGGGTCATGCATCTTCTATCCGATGTATTGTTTCTTCTTCATCTGAAGATCTTGCTTTACATCAAGTAGCTTTAAAATCTGTTACTGACTTCGGGCCTTTTTTATTCAGTGCCTTAGGTCTTGTTTCCGGTTTTTTCATTGACGTTGTTTACATTGGCAACGTCCTATAAATATATGTAGTTTCAACTTATTATTACTGTAGGATTGTTGTAAGATACATGTTATAATATATTCCGGTCATGTAGCAATAATTTTTGGAATTTTGTCCACACTGAGGCTCTGTCGGGATACCCTTGGGCTCTTCATGTTCCCTTTGGGAACTTGGGCTATTGTCAAACTTTTTGTCGAATTTTTTTTTTAAATTAATTTTTCGATTTGTATTTTGAATGTTCATTATTATGTATCTTTATATATTTATTGTGGAGTTGGTGGGAGTTCTATCGACTTTATTTTGTTTGATTAATCATGAAAGCTTATTTCTCAAAATGCAAGGCGAGGAAGTCTTCCTCAGATTAACATGCTTGTTGCCTTTCTTGTAGTCAATGTACTCCCGCGAATTCTTGTCCTATATGTGTTGATTGGGATGACAAACGTTGGACACGGGTGTCACGGTAGCGGTGAGAGGCCAATGCCGGTCCTCTCGCAAAGTCATTCAAGTTTCTCAGTTTCTTTTTCAGAGGAACAAGAACATGGTGATTGTTATGTGACACATACCAAAAGTGTGCTGCCGTTGTTGCGCCCTGATGAGCAGAGCTGGCTGCCAAGGTGCTCCTGAATATTAGGCAGGGGATCAAGCCACTAGCCGGTGGTTTTAATCCCTTGTCAGCAGCTAGCTCGACGGGTGAAGCAGTTACTCCGTCCATGGGTACCGTGACACCGGGTGACACCATTGCAGTCGAAGGAAGTGTAGTGTGTAGAGCGAGCACCTTAAAATCTAAACGTGCTCACCGAAGCCAGCAAGTATTTTGGGAAGCTTAGCGAGGTCTGAAAGGACTGAGAACGGGAGAGGTCCTTCTCTATCCCAACAACATCTGGGGCCAGATGTTGTGGTGAAGAACTTGCCCGGGCCAGAGCATACGTCCACACCTGCCGTTCGGGACGCTCCATGTAGATTGCAGCTGACCTCGGCTACAGTCATGGCTTCTTCCGCTTCGAATACAAACCACACACAATCACATCCTAGCTACCCGACTTTGGATATCCAGCCTGCTGCGCGAAGAATTCGAAGGGACCACTCTTTGCCCGTGAAGTCGGACCATCCGGTAGCCTGTATGTACTAAGGCATACTGCATGTCGATGATGCACTTGCCTTCAACATCTGCTAATCCTGCTTTAGTGATTAACTGATGTTTGGTAATTGCATGATTCGCATCTGACATCGGCTGATTTTAAGCCATCGCTTGACCATAGGTAGAAGTGTTTGAACACCGGTTCGTGTCAATCGTTACAAGGAACACGTCTGTATCAAAATTGTTCATATTTATGTTTGATTCATGATCTCATACAAACAGTGACAAGCTTCATAAGTTGCCACAATGATTGGCAGGAATCATGATTGATCTAAACTCCTTGATTGGTCTTACATGTATCTTCCCCATGATGGCTGCTCACGACGCACGTGTCATGTGATCACTCTAAGAAATTCTTAAACGACATAAGCAGAAACAAGTTAACTGTATGGTGTCTTTGATCACTTGTTTCCACTGATGTCGTATTTTTATTTTGATACACAAAGGGACATGCTGTTGAGGTCAATGAACCTATCAACCTGACTGTACTGTAAAATTAACCCTATTCTCTACGTTGTTGAACAGGCCTGAACATAAGCAGTGTGACATTTGCAGAATGAGGTTCCCAGAGGGTGATTTGATGATGCTATCCCATATAGTGGGTCATTTTAGCCTCTGGTTACCTCTTTCCATTTAGTTTTGGGACCCTGATTCAGATTGAGGTTCCAGAGGGTAAATGTAGTGATGCTACCCTGCTGTGCAGGGTAGCATCACTAAATTCACCCACTGGGAACCTCATTTTGCAGATGACAGTCTGCTTATTTTCTGGCTTGTTCTTGAACATATATGTACATGTACTACTCCTTTTGGTTGTGACGGTTTGAAATTGGCACTCACAAATGGCCGATTCTGCAGTCAAATAATCGGATGGCAGTTGCAAATCCTTATCAGATAATCACTACCTTGCCTGCATAGAATTAGAAAGTTGGAGTGTCTAACAGTTGCTTACCACTGCCCGGTGGTTATCTCTTGGTACTATTGCTTCCTCCACATGTAAAACTGTCTGACATGATGTGAGCCTGGCTCTTGAAAGTATTGTTCAGCCCCAATATAAAACAAAACAAACAAACAAGTGACTTTGATCGCATTTTTCGATTCATGTTTGACATTGCCCAATGTTGGGGCACTAGCAACATTTAACACCATACCCGGGCTTATATTTCATCTAAATTTGGGAAAATCCATTTGGATTCCCGAGAAAATGGTTGTAAGAATCCATACCTGCTATGAGTGTTCCAAAATTCCATGAGGTCACCATTGTTGAATCCCTGTCATATACTGATAACACATGTTAACCCTTTACCCAACAAACTTCTTAATTTTTAAGGCATGAACTGAATTTGATAATTTTTTTAAAAAATAAACAATATTTACCAATAAAACTTTAGAAATATGGGTGTCATTGGAACTGGCTCATTGAGCCGGTTCCAATGACAGCCATATTTGTACAATTGTATTGATAAAGTGTCAGGATATTTCAGGACATGTTAGCCTTGTATTGGTTAATTTGCTGCTGCTATGTTAGGTAAAGGGTTGAATTGACTCCATTCTTTTCATGTGAATCCCAGCAAATGTGCAGTGAGAATATACATGGATTCTTGTTGGTTTTGTTGTGTGAAGAATTTCTCGGATAATCATCGAAATATAAGCCCTGCTATACCAATCATTTGGGGGTGGTGGTGTTGTGGTAACCGGTTCTCATCAGATCACCAAAGTTAAGCACCGTCGAGCCCGGTTAGTCCTTGGATGGGTGACCGATCGATTCGGACTCCCACGTTGTGTCCTGGGCAGGGCACACTTAACCCCAATTGCCCACATGAGGGCACGATGATGCTGAGTACGAAGGCATACTGCATGAAGATGGTGCGTAATTTTTCAAACAATCTAACCCTGTCTGTGCTGCAGTGTGGAGTTACGATGTTGGGGAGCTGGCAGCTGCTCTTCATTGCTTGGTGGTTCTATCCGGGTACTCCACCTTTCCCCCACCCATAAAACTGTCACTGACACGATATGACCTTGGTTGTTGCAGTGTCGTTAAATCCTAATAAATAAATATACCAATCATCTTCAATTTCAGCCCCTTCTTTGAAAACTGCTTGAATTTGGTTCTATCCTTGTAAAGTAATTGATTTTCAATCAACCCATGAACACAACCAGAATATAGTTAAGGTGCAGCCTCTGAGATAAGGAGTTTCATGATAACTCACCACACATACTTGCGATGCCACAGCATTCTCAAATCTGCTTTGAAATTGTATTCACATCTGTTGACAGTACATATTTTTCTTGTGATTTCAGGATTTTCTGCTACTAAATTCTGCACATTTGAATTCGCCAACAAAAGATACCATCTGAGCAGTTACATGTGTAAAGAAGGAACTTGTAGTTTTAGATAATGGAACAACCAACAACATTGCATTATAATGCCAGTGGTATTGTAGAACATCTTTGTGATGAAATATCTTATCATTTAAGGTACAAGCTGAAATTTATTGAAATATCAGGTCACCAGTACTACAGGTCAGATGCAAACTTTTAGTGTACATGTAGGTGAAGCAGACAGCAGTTCGATGTTCAGTTAAATGTGGTGGTATTTGTACTGAAAGATTAGAGGCCAAGTGTTGTTTGATCGGTAATATAAGTCAAGATCAGTATTGTTTGCATAATAGAACCTTTCCATATGATCAACAACTTGAACAGCAGTTGGAAAAGCTCGAAAGTGAGTCAGAATGTGTCACAAATTGACAAATTAATAGTGGATGAAAACTGTCAGACTGACATTCCTGAAAAATCTTTCACTCAGAATACAATTCCAAAACAACATCTAATGGAGAGTCACAAGGAAGAAAATGGACAGAAGATTTCTTCGTGTGAAACTGGGTTTTCTGATGAATTAAAATGTGCTGATCACCAGATGATAAAAGCATTTCTTTGCAAGATTTGTCAAAAATATTTCTGTCTAAAAACAACTTTCAAACAACATTTAGAAAGTCACAAAGGAATTGAACCATTCAGTTGTAGCAAATGCACAAAAACATTTGCTCGAAAGAGTCACCTTGATCAGCACCGGAAGACACACTGTAAAAGTAAAAAAGCATTTGAATGTAATCTTTGTAAGAAAACATTTTCCACTTTGTCCGACCACAAGAGACACTTAAGATGTCACTCTGGAGATAAACCATTCAAGTGTGACATTTGCAAGATGGCTTTCAGTGTGAAGTCGAACATGGATCGACATCTTAAAGCCATCCATTATGATGAAACACCATTTAAATGTAACATTTGCAGTAAACAATTCACTGTCAAGACCAAACTAGATAAGCATAAAAAAACACATGATGATGGAAAAGTGTTCAAGTGTAATTTCTGCTCAAGATCCTTTCCTTCCAATGTTGAGCTTGTCAGACATACAAGATCTCACACAGGAGAGAAACCTTTTAAATGTAATATATGTGAGAAAGCTTTTAGTGTTAAGTCAAATCTCCATAGACATATTAAATCCCACATTGATGAGAAACCATTCCCATGTGGCATCTGTGAAAAAAAATTTATTGATAACTCTTCTCTTGAAATTCATCAAAGAACACATACTGGTGTTAAACCATTTCAATGTGAAATTTGTGGAAGATTTTTCACTTCTCATGCAGTACTTAGGAACCATTGTATAACGCACACAAGTGACAACAAATCATTTCAGTGTGACTCTTGTCAGAAGTGCTTCACCTCTGGTGACAGTCTAGAAAGGCATCAGCACATTCATGCTGGAAATTAACTTCTTCATAGTGGCTGTCAATTTTGAGGCAGGCTGTTGCTCTTGCATGCCATCACACCTGCAGTGTTTCCTTTTTGCCAGGGATATGACGTCAGAGGAGGGGGAGGGGTGGGGTGTCCCAGCCCCCCCCCCCCCCTCAATCCTGGCCAAAATTTTCTATAGTTGGAAATTCGGAGGGCAAGTCATGAATAGTTGGAAATTTCATCTATCTGGATTTTAGAGCTTCTTTGGCGATGTCAGTTGGTTTGAGATTTCTATAGTATGTTAACTTGTCGTAATAAAAAAATCCTCGAAATGCACTTCAAGAAAATTGCATCATGTAAAATCGTTATCCGTCATTCACTGTTACAAAATGAAACATCGAAAATTGATCGTTCTTGCTCAAAGTTCTCAGCTTGAGTATTTGTTTAGCACATATTCAATTCCCAGAATAATACCGAAGAATAATAACCTGATAACTCTATCATAAATGTGTTGGCTTTTACTAGAATCAATTTTATGCCCCCTTTCATGGATTTATTTTCACAATTTTTCTCGGTAGTAAATTTCCAACTAGGGGAGGGGGTTTTCCCCTCCTGGTCCCTCCCCCAAGTTGGAAATTCATTACCCTGCACCCCTCCAATCGGAAACCTCTAGTCACATCCCTGTTTGCGAGTGGACAACAGTGTGATTCGTTCCACCTAGCACGTGATTAACCCTTGCCTGATGAATCAGTGGTATCTGCTGTGTAATATACAAATTGTTCAGTAGAAAAAAATTAAACAAAACCATGTCATGTGACCCCTCATTGGAACGAGATCTTTGATCACGTTCCAGTGAGGGTCAAATGCTATGGTTTTCTTAATTTTTTTTTTTAAGAATTGGGGGGGAATAAAATTTAAATAAATTTTCATGTCATATGTTTTCTGTAAAGGGTTAAAATCTGATTGTGGGAAATAGGCCAAAAAATATAATGCTTGCACGAAAATGTAAACAATACACCAGGAATTATAATCTGTAGCATTCCAAGACTTCAAACTAATCAAACTTTGCTTCCCTCGCAAACTTCCCTTTCTGAGAATTGATTCGTAAACAACATAATTCAACAAACTTCAAAGGCCATTAATGCTACTCACTGTCTTTTCGCTCATGCATTCCATGGAGAATCATCTGATTGACTTACACTTGCTCCATTGAAGTTGTAATTCATAGATTAAACCAAACTCAAATAAATTTGATTATTGCTGAGAAAAGCTAATTCTAAAAATCACGTGAAATCAGTAGAGTGAATAGAGCACAGATGTTCGTGAAGTGTTTTTTTGAAAAATATTTTCTCGATGATGGAACTCAGCATTAGTGCATTTCACTTCAAATGGTGGTCTACATCCCGTTTTGAAAATTGAAAGGCTGCAATTCATTGAGAATAGGGCCAGCATGATTAATTGAGAAGTTGACTAATCATTGGCAATACACATTATCAACTTCAATTTCCAAAAGTTATAACAAGTTTACTAAGTTGTTATAATGAATCACGTAAGTCGTTATAACGAATTACATAAGTCGTTATAATGACATTATGTCTTTATAATGACTTTATAAGCTGTTATAACTATGTTCTAAGTCATTATAATGACTTAGAAAGTTGTTATATATAGAATAAACGTATAGTGTTTTCAAGTAAAAAAGTTATTCTACGAGTAGGATTAAGAATGAAACCGATGCAGAGGCTCGTCGGTTTCATTCTTAATTCTACGAGTAGAATAAATTTTTTACTTGGAAACACTGTACGTTTATTTTGTTTATCCCATAAATCTTCTACAGGCAGTCGCGGCAAAACCATGCTATAATTCGCTACTAAACACAACGAGAAGTGAGGAGCACATTGGTCCAATTCGATCTGCCAGCAAAATTGGCAAAAATAAACAGGGCAGTGAGGGCACAGTAATACATTTCTGTCTAAAAATAATTCCTCTACAAACTTGAGCTAAATATGCAAAAATACTTTATTATATGAGCAGTTTGTGGTGTTTTCTACTGGCATTGCGTAATACTTTCAAAAAGATTTAAAGAAATCAACAATCGAACTATTAATTATGCTAGCTAGACAAATGTGGGAGAGGCCAGAGGTCAACAAGTCTCGCGCTACTAGGGGAATAAATTCTTTCAGTGTTAAACCTATGAGGAAAATTTATCACCCTACTAGGCGAATAAAGCAAAAAATTATCCAAGGCCTTTATTGTTCAAATAAATGGCCATTTATGGGATAAATAACAACTTTCTAATTCATTATAATGAAATACATTTCACACAAGCCCTAAATATGCTTCCGCAGGAAATAAACTGAGAATTTCAACCAAATCAGGACTGAGACACTCATAGCAGATTTGGATTCTTGCAATCGATTCTCCCACATTTAGATGAAATATAACCCCTGCCTCAGAATAACATCTGCGGGTTTAATCATTATTTTCTGAAATGGGCTGCCAATTTTAAGTTTTGAATGTGTGCATTTAATTTTGGACTTTATAACTGAGACTGAGTTGCGATCCGTTCGAAACTCCCCCTTTACTCTCCTCCCCTCAACACTACAAAATTTTACCTGTCCAAAAGCAAATTTGAGAAGTTTGAATTTCTGATTTTATTTTTGTTTGTTTTCATTGACACTGTCTTGATTTCGCAGTATTTTGTTTACGATATTGTGACCTACTGATGCAACTGAGTCTTGATTCAATTCAGGGAAAATAATGCTTATATGATCACAGTACTGTAAGCAGCTCATAGAGAGTAATCACTTGACTGGACTTGTTACGTGAAATAATTCATGAGAGGTGAGGGACGTTGTACAAACACAAGTGCGCGAATGAGTATTTTACTATATAGTCCCTCGCCTCGAATGAATTATTTCACGTAACCAGTCCAGTCAAGCGATTACTCTTGTTTATTACTTTTCATTATTTAACCCTTTGCCTAACTTAACGGCCAGCGCTATTCTCAAAAATTGCCAATTAATTTTCATTATTTTTTCATTTTTTGTCTCTAAAATATAGGTTATGACCCCTCATTGGAACGAGCTCATCGTGCTCGTTCGAATGAGGGGCCATAACCTATGTTTTTGGGACAAAAAATGAAAATAATAGCTATTCAAGAATTTTTTTTGCAAGGGTCGTCTGCTTTTCATATATGGTAAAGGGTTAAAAAAAACAATGAAGTCCCCATTACATCCACGGCAAAGCGTTTTTGTTTTCGCGCACGGATACATGACACAATTGTTTTGGTATACACCATCTTTAGGGGGTCAGCATGAAGTTTGCCAAATTAAGTCCCCGGATTCATTGGGCTTGCTGTGGTATCCCAAATTTGAACCTGCTGTAAGCTGAGGAATTTTTTTTTTTTAAATCTTCTCGGGTCTATCAGTCAGAATCTTTTGATATTTGGTATGCAGCATACATAGTGGGGTGAGATTCAAGTTTGTTCAAATCTATTCCTGGGTTCATATTTGGGCTCTCTATGGGAACCCAAATTTTAACTTCGTGTAATATGAAGAAATTTATTTTAAAATCTTCTGCAGATCTATCAGTGAAAATCTTATGATATTTTATATACTGCATCTTTAAGGGGATCAGCTTTAAGTTATTTCAAATTAAGTGCCTTGGTTTATATTTGTGCTCACTCGGGGAACCCAAATTTTAACTTAGTGTAACACATGGAATATTTGAAAAAAGTCATCTTCCTCAGATTTTCTTCCCAGCCACAAATTTACCAACAAGATTTTGATAAGCACGTGCTGTGAGCGCTGACCCAAGTGTGTCTGAGCCGGGCTCCTGCTGGCTCGCCTTTACCCATTGGAACATGACTGGCCTTGAGCAACATTGCGTAATTCCTGCTGAGCAAGCAATCACGTGACTTGGAGTGGAATAAGTGAACACGAGGCACCCTTTGCCAATGAAAACAAATAAGTGCCTCTACCAGTCTTTTCCCATACCTCCAACAGGAATCTCCAGGCTTCAGTATACAGTCATCGGCCTGGAGGATGTTCTGTTGAAGTTGTACGTGATAGCCTAGCCAGTTCTGGTTAAAACTGGCCAGACCTGACCAAGTATCACTCCACTGTTCCATTTCTGTAATTCAGTTTGACGTGACAGAACAAGGGAACGGTTTGACAGTTAAAATTCCTCACTAAATCTTGACATCTTAACTTACCAAAATGTCCGAAAGTCATCACTTCTTCCAAACAAATTTGATTTATGTGGGTGTAATTGACGTTATCGAGGTCTTCTGGACTTTTGTCAACAGATTTACAGTGCTTTGAGAGAATTATACTCTGGTGTTCGACTTAAAACAATGGGTACTGTGATCGACAGGTATAATAGCAAGGTTTGATTCTCAGTGATTCTCACAAAACCTGCTGTGCATATTTTTAACATATCTTTCTATGCTATACAATTATAACCTGTCCACCGAGTACATTCAGGTACTCTCTTAATACTTTATTACAATTTACTAGGTGTTCTAATGACCCTTTTTAACACTTTGCCTAGCACAATTCTTCTACTTATAGGCTGAATTTCGCAACACTATATAGTTCTTCCTTTTCCTTAACTGGTTGAGGGCTGGTTTATTTTTGGAGATCTAAATTTGTTCATCAAAATATTTTTATTACAAATTATTGGAGAGTGCCCACAGGCACACCAAATATCGAAAGATTCAGACTTTTGGACCTGAAGAAGATTTGTAAAAAAATATTCCGCAGGTTACACTAAGGTTAAAATTTGGGCTCCCACAGTGAGTACAAATGACTCTGGGGGCTTAATTTGGGATAAATAAAATGTTATTTGCATTTGACTGAATATTGAACATGAGTGAGGAAAATGTTGGCTTTTGCTCTGATACCCTCATTTTTTTAAAGCCCAGATAGTGTCTTCTAGCACTCAACCAGTCAACTCTAGGGATGGGTCTGTGAAACGTTACTTTGTAACATGTATATAAATGCAAATTGTATGCATGGACCACAGTAACTTTGTCTTATCATTTAATTGAATGCTCTCTGGAAGAAAGCTTTCCAATAAATGATAATAAACCCAGAATCGGGTATTGATAAAGTATACTAACGTTGGGCATTCTTGTGATGTTATAGACTCTCATTCAGTTCCAAGAAAATGTACTAATCTTTATGCCAGACAAGTTAATTGGAAGCTGTCAATCATTTTAGTTGAGCCTGTCAATGACCAGACTGCTTACAGGTTTGTCTGAATATAGAGTTTTCTGCATATAATGTGAGTTTCAAAGTGTAAATATTTACCATGTTTTATGCGTATTTCTATGTAGTTCTGTATAGTGGTATATTACATTCTCTATCTAAACTGTAACAGTTATATTTATAATATGCATATATGTGCAAATTGTATGTACAGATCACAATGGTTTTTCCTTCTTATCCTTTAATGGAAAGCTATATGAACAGAGCTTTCCAATAATTGATGCAAAACCAAGAATCTGTTATTGATAAAGTACACTAAAGTTGGACATTCTTATGATGTTATAATTGAGCACAGTGGCTCATTGGTAGACTGTTGGACTTCTATGCTAGAGGTACCAAGTTCGATCCCCATCCGGGACGACCCGTGTTGTGTCCTTGAGCAAGGCACTTTATCCCGGTTGCCTACATGGGGACATGATGACGTCGTGTACTAAGGCATATTGTACGTCGATGGTGCACATGCCTTCAACTACTGTAACCCTGCTTGAGCGGAGCTTGAACAGAGTTAGAATGTTGAGGAGCTGACAGCTGCTCGTCGATGCTCGGTTGTTCTCTCCTGGTACTCCAACTTCCTCCACCTGTGAATTTTAAAACTGACACGGTCAAGATTAGCCATTGTGCTTAAGTATGTGGCCTTAAACACCAATAAATAAATTAATAAATATGATGTTATAGACTCATATTCAGTTCCAAGAAATTGTACTAGTCGTTATATCAGATAAGTTAATTGGTAATTGTCAAACATATAAGTTGAGACTGTCAATGACCAGGCTACTTACTTACAGGCTTGTCTGAATATAACATTGGTTGTTTTGAAATGCCCCAATAAAATTACACTGAGTTTCAAGATGAGAAATTGCAGTGGTCACTATGCAGAGTACAAGTGAATTGATACCTGTCAAACATGTAAATTGTGCCTTTTATTGACTATGACAAGTTGCTTACATGGAGAGTGAATTACCACTAGAACACACGTGGAGTGGAGAAAACATCTTGTCTCTGAAAAAGCATATAAAAATGACAAAGTTTCAGATAATGGATCACCAGGTTGAACCCAGAAGTTCATTGGCTAAAACTGCACTTGCCTTTCTTATGTGTTGTCACTGGCATTGGCAATTGAGCCTAAAAAAACAAAAGTATGTTTCTCAGGCCCTCCTGCATGGTCCTTTTGGCTGCTGCATACTCTCTTTTTATAACCCATGTAAACTTAAAAAAAATTAAAATTAAATGGTTTATGTCTGATATTTTACTCCAGATATAAAATTGATAAATTTGTCCCTTGAGTGCAAGAAGGCTTTGCAATGCTTTGGCATTGCAAAGCCTTCTTGCACTCAAGGGACGAAACACACCACCACCCATGCTATTCCGTAAGATTATGAGGCCTAAAACTTGAAGCATGAACATGAACATTTGATGGCAAAGAAATAATTACAGAAATAAAAAATAAAAAAAACGCTCGCCCGCATGCAATTTTACAAATAATGGCCTGAGAAACAGAAGATCTACTTTGTGTGGGCTTATTGTCTCTACTGGCAATTATATCCATTCCACGAGTGATTTAGTGATAATCCACTCTCCATGTACTGTGTGTGGTAAGTTTTGGTGCTTGTTTGTCATTTTTCACTGCTGTTTGCAGAAAAAGTCCTGGCTGACATTAAAATAAAATGAATAAACATACAATGCCACAGAAAGTAAGTTGTAGGGTTACCACAAGAATATTTTAACCCCTTTTTATGTGTACCCATACTATGTATGGTACACATAATGCCGGCATCCGGGGTGACCATCCGTCGTTCGTCCATCCTTTGTCCGTCCATCTGTCCGTCCGTCCATTTCTCCATCCTGTGTCCGTATCCATTTCTTTGGCATTCGATAACTTGAAAAATATTGCTTGGATTGTCAAGTTACTTTATATTTGTGTTCAGGTTACTGATGTGCCGAGCTGTATAGTTTTTGGTGTAAATCGGATAATTTGATCCCGAGATATTAACCCTTTATCCTTCAAATTGAAAATTCCTCCAATCCCTTTGGCATTCGATAACTTGAAAAATATTGCTTGGATTGTCAAGTTACTTTATATTTGTGTTCAGGTTACTGATGTGCCGAGCTGTATAGTTTTTGGTATAAAACTGTCATTTTGATCCTGAGATATTAACCCTTTATCCTTCAAATTGAAAATTTCTCCAATCCCTTTGGCATTCGATAACTTGAAAAAATATTGCTTGGATTGTCTAGTTACTTTATATTTGTGTTCAGGTTACTGATTTGCCAAGCTGTATCGTTTTTGGTGTAAATCTGATGATTTGATCCCGAGATATTAACCCTTTATCCTTCAAATTGAAAATTCCTCCAATCCCTTTGGCATTCGATAACTTGAAAAATATTGCTTGGATTGTCAAGTTACTTTATATTTGTGTTCAGGTTACTGATGTGCTGAGCTGTATAGTTTTTGGTATAAAACTGTCATTTTGATCCTGAGATATTAACCCTTTATCCTTCAAATTGAAAATTTCTCCAATCCCTTTGGCATTCGATAACTTGGAAAATATTGCTTGGATTGTCAAGTTACTGTATATTTGTGTTCAGGTTACTGATGTGCCTTTCCCCGTGGGAACCCCGGGAAGTAAGCAGCACTTGTTTACTGTGGTAAACCAGTTCCGCTTTACTAGTAAAATAGGACCCCGTCACCAATGCTTGGGGTGAAAGTCCTCTAAAATGGGCAACATGTAGATCAACGATTGACGAAACTTGACTTCATCTCCATGTCGTGTCACGATTAGCCATGGTGCATAAATATGTGACGTTAACCACCAACAAACAAACAAACATACTGATGTGCCGAGCTGTATAGTTTTTAGTGGAAATCTGATAATTTAATCCTATGATATTAACCCTTTATCCTTCAAATTGAAAATTCCTCCAATCCCTTTGGCATTCGATAACTTGAAAAATATTGCTTGCTTTGTCAAGTTACTTTATATTTGTGTTCAGGTTACTGATGTGCCGAGCTGTATAGTTTTTGGTGTAAATTGGATAATTTGATCCTGATATATTAACCCTTTATCCTTCAAATTAAAAATTCCTCCAATCCCTTTGGCATTCGATAACTTGAAAAATATTGCTTGGATTGTCAAGTTACTTTATATTTGTGTTCAGGTTACTGATGTACCGAGCTGTATAGTTTTGGGTGTAAATCTGTTATTTTGATCCTGAGATATTAACCCTTTATCCTTCAAATTGAAAATTCCTCCAATCCCTTTGGCATTTGATAACTTGAAAAATATTGCTTGGACTGTCAAGTTACTTTATAATTGTGTTCAGGTTACTGATGTGCTGAGCTGTATAGTTTTTGGTGTAAATCTGATAATTTGATCCAGAGATATTAACCCCTTTTATCCTTCAAATTGAAAATTCCTCCAATCCCTTTGGCATGAGATAACTCAAAAAATATCAATCCGATTGTCATGTTACTTTATACATTTATTCAGGTTACTGATGTGCTGTGCTGTATAGTTTTTTATGTAAATCAGATAATTTACTCCCGAGATATTAACCCTTTATCCATCAAACTAGACACTCCTCCAATCCATTTCTATATGTACCCATACCTTGTATGGTTTACATAATGTCGGCATCCGTGGTGGCCCTCCGTCATACAGCTTTCTACTAGTTGCGCATATGGGTACACATCTGACGATTTCATCAGCCTATTTTTATGCCCCCTGACTTAAGTCGGGTGGCATATAGTAATTGAAGTGTGCGTGTGTGTGTCCGTCCGTCCATCCGTCCGTGTGTGTGTGTGTGAGTAGTATGTAATGTGGTTTTGAGGGATAGGTTGCAGGACCTCGGTGCAGGACCTCGGAAGTGACGTCATGTCACGTGACCTAGTGGCGCCATGTTGTGTTGTTGTGGTAACCCACGTGAGTGGCCATGTTGTGACGTCATCCCCATAGTGATACGTGGTGTTAGTGCGCATGCGCATCACGTGTTGTTAGGGTGATACGTGTTTCTGTCGTCCATTTTGTATACTGGAGGCTGCCATCTTGGTTTCTATAGTGGCACGTGATTGCTATGTTACCAATGGCTTCTAACAAGACAGGGGTATGTTCGGGGGTGTGTTCCTTTGTAGAAGAGTAAATCTGATTACCGCAAACAACCCGACAATCCCCCCAAATCACCAAAATCCACCCAAAATCACCGAAATTGACTTTATTTCCCCAATTTATCGGCTTAGCACGTAGTGCTATAGTACTAAGGGCGTACTGGGGGTGCATTCCTTTGTAGAAGAGTAATGTTCTGGCTTAGAATTCTCCCAGAATCCCTTTTTGGATCCCTATCCCATGACGTTTTTCCCATTAAAAGACACGTTCCTTTGGTCATTACCCAGAATTCTCTGCTTCTATCTATATATGCAATAGTTTACGTCTCTCTGGCCATGTTCATTTGTTCTAGAGTATACTCCAGTAACGTAGAAGAGCCTACTAGTTGGAACAGCTTTGCTTATTATCACTATATTTAGCTATTCTAGTCTATTCTTGTTAGTTCTGACCCTATTCCGTGTACTCTTGTTGTTTCATTTATCTAGATCATTTATATAATTTATAACTAACCAATCAGATTGCTTGATTTCCCATAACCTGTATGCAGAGTTATCTCCCCTTATTACAACAAAGTTGTATCAGATTCTCATCACATCTATATCCAATGGTAATATCCCTGGACACCCCAATTTCGGCACCCCTTTTTAGCTTAACTTGACATAGTCAAGATAAGCCATTGCCATCACGTGTGCGGAAGTCTGTTAGTCTGTGAGTCTGTTAGTCTGTGAGTCTGTGACGTCTGTTCACATTTCCTTTAGCATGGGCTACACCCCGCAGTTCTTGTCTGATCGTCACGAAATTTCATATGCAGGTTTGGGGTCATGTCTAGATGAGAACGTCCCCTTTTGGTCGCGATCGGGCAACCGGTATGGCTGCCCAAGCCCAAAACCCAAAAACCATTAGCACAGTCTACAGGTCGTATTTATGAAGGGATTTCATTGTAACTTGGTAGGATGCCTCTGTATAGTGCCTAGACGAGAACGTCCCCTTTTGGGCATGATCTATCAACCGTGATGGCTGCCCAAGCCCGAAACCCAAAAACTTTTAGCACAGTCTGCAGGTCATGTTTAATGTGGAGGGATTTCATTGTAACTTGGTAGGATGACTCCTTATGATGTCTAGATGCGAATTTCCCCATTTGGGCATGATCTGCCAACCGTGATGACTGCCCGAGCCCAAAACCCGAAAACCTTTAGCACAGTCTACAGGTCATATTTATTGAGGAATTTCATTGTAACTTGGTGGGTTGACTTCATACAATGTCTAGATGAGAAAGTCCCCCTTTGGACGTGATTGGGCAACTGTGACGGCTACAGGAGCCCGAAGCCCGAAAACCTTTAGCACAGTCTAGAGGTCATATTTATGAAATGATTTCATTGTAACTTGGCAGGATGACTCCAAATAATGTCTAGATGAGAACGTCCCATTTTGATCGCAATAATGCAGCCTTGATGGGTGGCCGAGCCCAAAAACCTTTAGCATAGACAAAAGGTCATATTTATGGAAGGATTTCATTGTAACCTGTTAGGTTGACTCCATATAATGCCTAGATGATGACATCCCCTTTCGGCCGTGATTGGTCAGTTGTGATGGCTACAAGTGCCCGAAGCCCGAAAACCTTGAGCACAGTCTGCAGGTCATATTTATGAAGGGATTTCATTGTAACTTCTTAGGATCACTCCAGATGATGCTCAGATGAGATTGTCCCTTATGGTTGCGATCATTCACCCATGATGGCTGCCCAAGCCCGAAGCCCGAAAAACTTTAGCACAGTCTACAGGTCATATTTATGAAGGGATTTCATTGTAACTTGGTAGGTTAACTTCATATAATGTCTAGATGAGAATGTGCGATCATTCACCCATGATGACTGCCCGAGCCCGAAGCCCGAAAACCTTTAGCACAGTCTACAGGTCATATTTATGAAGGGATTTCATTGTAACTTGGTAGGTTAACTTCATATAATGTCTAGATGAGAACGTCCCCTTTTGGACATGATTGGGCAACTGTGACGGCTAAAGGTGCCCGAAGCCCGAAAACCTTTAGTACAGTCTACAGGTCATATTTACGAGGGGATTTCATTGTAACTTGGTAGGATGACTCCAAATAATGTCTAGATGAGAACGTCCTCTTTTGATCGCGATCATTCAGCCTTGATGGGTGCCCGAGCCCAAAAACCTTTAGCATAGGTAAAAGGTCATATTTATGGAAGGATTTCATTGTAACCTATTAGGTTGACTCCATATAATGCCTAGATGATGACATCCCCTTTTGGTCGTAATTGGTCAGCTGTGTTGGCTACAAGTGCCCGAAGCCCAAAAACCTTGAGCACAGTCTACAGGCCATATTTATGAAGGGATTTCATTGTAACTTCATAGGACCATTCCAGATGATGGCCAGATGAGATTGTCCCCTTTGGTTGCGATTATTCAACCATGATGGCTGCCCGAAGCCCGAAAACCTTAAGCACAGTCTACAAGTCATATTTGTGAAGGGATTTCATTGTAACTTGGTAGGTTGACTTCATATAATGCCTAGATGAGAACGTCCACTTTTGGACATGTTTGGGCAACTTTGACGGCTAAAGGTGCCCGAAGCCCAAAAACCTTTAGCACTGTCTACAGGTCATATTTATGAAGGGATTTCATTGTAACTTGGTAGGTTGACTCCAAATAAGGTCAAGATGAGAACGTCCCATTTTGGCCGTGATCATTCAGCCTTGATGGGTGCCCGAGCCCAAAAACCTTTAGCATAGGCAAAAGTTTATATTTATAGAAGGATTTCATTGTAACATTGTTAGGTTGACTCCATATAATGCCTAGATGATGACACCCCCTTTTGGTCGTGATTGGTCAACTGTGATGGCTACAGGTGCCCGAAGCCCGAAAACCTTGAACACAGTCTACAGGTCATATTTATGAAGGGATTTCATTGTAACTTCGCAGGATCACTCCAGATGATGCCCAGATGAGATTGTCCCCTTTGGTTGCGATCATTCAACCATGATGGCTGCCCGAGCCCGAAGCCCGAAAAACTTTAGCACAGTCTAAGGTCATATTTATGAAGGGATTTCATTGTAACTTGGTAGGTTGACTTCATATAATGTCTAGATGAGAACGTCCCCTTTTGGACACGCGTGGGCGACTGTGACGGCTTCAGGGGCCCAAAGCCTGAAAACCTTTAGAACAGTCTACAGGTCATAATTATGAAGGGATTTTATTGTAGCTTGGTAGGATGACTCCAAATAGTGTCCAGATGAGAACGTCCCCTTTTGGTCACGATCATTCAGCCTTGATGGCTGCCCGAGCGCAAAAACCTTTAGCATGTCTGTAGGTCGTATTTATGGAAGGATTTCATTGTAACTTGTTAGGTTGACTCCATATAATGCCTAGATGATGACATCCGCTTTTGGTCGTGGTTGGTCAACTGTGATGTCTACAGGTGCCTGAAGCCCGAAAACCTTTAGCACAGTCTACAGGTCGTATTTATGGAGGGATTTCATTGTAACTTGGTAGGTTGACTTCATATAATGTCTAGATGAGAACGTCCCCTTTGGACGCAATTGGGAAACTGACGGCTACAGGGGCCCGAAGCCCGAAAACCTTTAGCACAGTCTACAGGCCATATTTATGAAGGGATTTTAATGTAACTTGATAGGATGACTCATTTTGGAATAATTTCATTGTAATTTTGTTGATATATGTTAACTGTGAGGGCCACATATATTAACTGTGAGGTCATATTAACCCACCCCTCAGATATTTAGTACAGTGTACACCTCATATTATTTTTATCATAAACATAGCATACAGGGAACAGAAATGAACATATTCCCAATTATCACAATTCTTGTCTTATTTCATAATCCTTTCATAAACATTGAACATTATCCTTTTCATCAAACACAACACACAAGTTAAGCTACAGTGTCATTGACACTTTCATTTGAAAAAAACATATGACCTTCGGCACCCCTTTTTTGTCTTATGTGCTTATGTGAAAAAGCACAATGTGACACAGTATGCCCTAGCACATAGGCACATGATTTATGTGCCGATATGTGCTTATGTAAAAAGGCACAATGTGACACAATGTGCCCTAGCACATAGGCACATACGGGTATTTGAGGATACCTATTGCCTGGTATTGTATTATTCGAGGATACCTACTAGAGAATCCCTTTTTTGTCATATGTGCTTATGTGAAAAAGCACAATGTGTCCTAGCACAAAGGCACATGCTTTATGTGCCGATATGTGCTTATGTGAAAAGGCACAATGTGACACAATGTGCCCTATCACATAGTCACATACGGGTATTTGAGGATACCTATAGCCTAGTATTGTATTATTTGAGGATACCTGTCTAGGATACCTTCTGGAGAATCCCTTTTTGTCATATATGTTTTGTGAAAAAGCACAATGTGACACAATGTGACCTACCACATAAGCACATGCTTTATGTGCCGATATGTGCTTATGTGAAAAGGCACAATGTGACACAATGTGCCCTATCACATAGGCACATACGACCAAAATGGGATTCCATAGCCACAGGTGTTTCCCAAAAGGGATTCTTTAAAAAGGATTCCATAAAATGGAATTCCTATCCGACTCTGTAAAATGGGATTCCGTGTTTGGTAACATAGCAATCACGTGCCACTATAGAAACCAAGATGGCAGCCTCCAGTATACAAAATGGACGACGGAAACACGTATCACCCTAACAACACGTGCTGCGCATGTGCACTAACACCACGTATCACTATGGGGATGACGTCACAACATGGCCGCTCACGCGGGTTACCATGACAACACAACATGGCGCCACTAGGTCACGTGACATGACGTCACTTCCGAGGTCCTGCACCGAGGTCTTGCAACCTATCCCTCAAAACCACATTACATACTACTTGTGTGGCTGAGCCAATAACTCAAAAACTGTTAAGGCTACAGTCATCAGAATTCAAATAATTATAAAGGACCATGGGAGGATGTGTCACACACCATAGCCGGGTTTGTACCTTCAAGGTCAAGGTCGCACTAAAAATTGGTCAATATTCGTGTCTCAGCCATAACTCAGAAACGAATCATAGTACAATTGTTAAACTTTTTACAAATGTTAAGGACAGTCAGAAGGTGTGACGTGTATAATAGTTTCCGCCGCATCACCAAGGTGGAGGTCACAATTGACCTTCATATGTTCAGGGTCACAAATCGTGTCTCAAGCATAACTCCAAAACTATTAGGGCTACAAGCATCTAACATCGCTCAATTATAAAGGACAACGGGTGGATGTGTCACACACCACAGCCAGGTCCATAAGGTCAAGGGCACGGTCACATTTCAAGGTCACACTCAACACTGTTTGGGCCACCGTCATCAAACTTCACACAATTATAAAAGATCATGGGAGGATGTGTCACACACCACAGCCAGGTCCGTAAGGTCAAGGTCACATTTCAAGGTCACACTGAACACGGTTAGGTCCACAGTCATCAAACTTAACACAATTATAAAGGATCATGGGCGGATATGTCACACACCATAGACGGGTTCGTACCTTCAAGGTCAAGGTCACATTTCAAGGTCGTTCTAAAAATCGGTCAATATTCGTGTCTCAGCCATAACTCCGAAACGAATCATAGTACAGTTCTTAAACTTTTCACAAATGTTAAGGAAAGTCAAAAGGTGTGTCGCGTTTAATAGTTTCTGTCGCATCTGCAAGGTGAAGGTCACAAGGGGTGGGGGGGATCTATTATCTTAGTAACATTTTTCTTGTCCTTTATTAATAATTTGAACACTTGATTTCATTTCTTCAGTTTTGGGGAACTGTTGGTTACCCCAAGGTGATATTTCAGATTTGCACACAGCGGGCAAACAGTTGTTTTGTTTGCCTATTACCGGTAATCACCCCAAAGAATTAGGATTTTTCTCTATGAAATATTTAAACCTTTCAAAACCACTCTACCCTTTTACTTTCACAACGTTCTTGTGACTTAATTTCTGTTCTGTACAGGCTACTGCTCTGTCAAGATCTGGAATGGTCAACATAGTAAAAACTTATTGTATTGTAGGTTTCCTACAACCTGTTCTCGTTGGAACTGTACATTCTTTTTTAAGATTAAAAAAATGTCATCCCCGTGGGAACCCCGGGAAGTAAGCAGCACTTGTTTACTGTGGTAAACCAGTTCCGCTTTACTAGTAAAATAGGACCCAGTCACCAATGCTTGGGGTGAAAGTCCTCTAAAATGGGCAACATGTTGATCAACGATTGACTAAACTTGACTTCATCTCCATGTTGTGTCACGATTAGCCATGGTGCATAAATATGTGACGTTAACCACCAACAAACAAACAAACAAACAAAAAAATGTCTGCAGGCACTGATTGAAGGCCACTCTAAATTTCCTTTTGTGAAATAAGAACTTTCAGGAAATTTTACTACGTCTATGTGTGTGCTGTATCATTGTGTGAACTAATACCAGCATATAAAGTACATATATACATTAGCCAAATTGTGATATGATAAATATTATTTTTTTATATGCTAGCCTGTGAATTATCGCAAATTATCTAAAAGATAATACTCAAAATCTATCGACTTGATAGATATAGAGAAATATTCCTCAGTAACTTCTTAAATGACGTCATGCTATGGCGCATGACGTCGCCTTGAAGGAACGATCAGCTGATCTTTGTTATTGTTTTAAAACGTACGCATTTGGGGGCGAATTGGGCTGAATATTGAGTAATAAAATGTCTCTTAGCATATAACAAAAAAGAAAATCGACTCGATTTTAGTCAGTGTCGGGAATTATCTCATGAGTGTGGATCTGAAAGTTTTATTTTTCGCGAGCGCCTACGCGAGTGAAAAATAATACTTTCAGGTCAACACGATGACTTTTTTCAGTAGCTTCCTAAATGACGTTCCGCTTCGGCGCATGACGTCACCTTGAACGTGGCCCTGAAGGAACTATCAGCAGCTTTTTGTTATTGTCTTGGAACTGTTTGCAGTCGAATTGAGCTGAATATTGCACATTAACATGTCACGTAGCATATAATAAAAAGAAAATCTACGCTTTCGTGTGGACCTGAAAGTATTATTTTTCACTCGCGCAATCGCTCGTGAAAAATAAAACTTTCAGATCCACGCGCACCAGATAATTCCCGATATTCTCTAAAACAGCGTAGATTACCTCCATGTACTACACACAAATTTTGCTAAGGATCACCTCCTATTCATTGGCATAATTGTACATAAAAGGAAAATAAATATGTACATTTTTTGTTTATGTATTGGTGAATAATGACGCTTTTAACAGTCTTGATCATATCAGGTTGTACAAATTTACTGGTAGAGGAAGCCAGAGTACCCATAGGGAAGCACTCAGCAATGCAGAGTAGTTGTCGCACTCTCTAATTTATCATCCTGAAACGTGCAGGGCTAGCATTGGTTGAAGTCAAACGAACCGTGGGCATACAGCACGTCGACAATAGATGTACGACATGTTACACAATACTTACGTTCAGCCAGTCCATCGCTGGACAACTCGTAAAAGCTGTGTCAGATAAGTAAAAAGGACGTAATGGTCTCTCTCTTCCTCGCGTCTCTCCCTTTTCTCCCTCGTCAGATCGCAAACTATTAATTTTATAACTAAATAAAAAAATGGTATTAACCACACCATGATTCCTGGAATGGACTGGTTATTGTAATCTGTAATTGATAGTTGAATGCATTGTTCGTTTACATTCTGATTGGGATCTAGGTGGGAAATCTAATTGGGAAGAGTAGACCTCTTAAACACGACTGCGTGAACCATAATTTGTATATATGTACGTTGCCAGTATTCTGCTGAATAAAGAATCAATCAATCAAACCGGTGCTAACTGCTTGTGTCAGGAGGGTAAATTAGAGAGCACGAAAGTTACGCACCATTACTCGGTGGTTGTGTCCTGGTACTCCGACAACCTCCACTCGTAAAATTTTCCGACTTGATATTATCCAAGTTGTTGAAAGTGCCGTTAAACCTCTATGAACAAATAAACAAACTTAAAACTTTACAGATTTGATCTTTTATTTATCAAATATACTGATGGGTGGAAGTGATCCTTTGCACAATGTGAGTGGTACAGTTGTATCGTGGTACGTCATGTCTGAGTGTGGTTTTCGTGGCTTAACTCTTAACCCGCTGAGTATTTTCAAGGTATTTTTCATCAAATCTTGTCATGGCTGCCTAAAAGCAGCCATGACTAGATTTTCTGAAAATTTCATCCAGATTTAACTCGAGAAATCTTTGGTGGAAAAAATCATTTGAATTTACAAAGGGAAACATTGATTAAATGTGCCCAAATTATACATATTTCAGAAGCAAGCTTAATCCTGTCATAGGCTGAAATATCCGCCAGCAGATGCGAGGAGTTAATGATATGAATAAAATGTCACAGAGCACAAGTGAAATCAATGATGCGGGTGTGTGATATATATTATAGGTTCATAATTTATGTGGTTAAAAAATTGGAGGTAGACACCTGTTAGTATTTACGTAATATGCCATCCGTTCATAATAAACTAATCAAAGTTTGCTAAGCACCAAATATTTGACACATCATTATGAAATTTGTTTGTGACATATTTGCGATATTTTTGGTGGATATGATTGAGGAATGTATTGAGATGGTCCCCAGTGTTTACATTAGCTCTCTTGACAGGCAGACGTTTCGTGACAGTCATGGAAAGCATGTACCCCTTGATTTTCATGATGTTTCCGTGTACTGTCTACATGTACATGACATGTGTAGGGAATTTAATCTTCATTTCAACACACACCCTTGTGATTTAATGATTGAATATGGCAAATGCAAATCTAAGAAGACATTTGTCTGTAGCAAAAATGTGGCGGGCTTTAGGGATGGTGGAGGAAGGGGCTACCCATCGTCAGGTTGGTGAAGCCCTTGGTGTGCACCATACGGTGATCACCAGAGCCTGGGGAAGATTTCAGCAGTATGGCACACCAGTAAGATGGCATGGTGGTGGCGGAAACAGGGCAACATCTGCAGCTGAAAACCGGTTTTTGATCATTCAGGCCCATAGGAACCGCTTTGTCACAGCAACCCTGCTTCGCAGTGACCTTCAGAATGCATCCGGAGTAAATGTTTTGACGCAGACTATCCGGGCAAGGTTGCACGAAGGCTGTCTCCGATCGAGAAGACCATGTATTTGCATTCCGCTGTCCCAGATCCACGCCAGGCATGATATGAATGGGCCATGGACCACGTTGGATGGACCAGAGAAGATTGGCGACCTGTCCTTTTTACAGATGAGTCAGGGTACTGCCTGGACCACACATATTGGCGTTCTAGGGTATGGAGAAGACCAGGAGAGCGATTCCATGCTCCCAACATTGCTCAACATGACCGCTATGGTGGAGGGTAAATCGTGGTCTGGGGCGGCATCAGCAGGGATGGACGTACAGAGCTCTGTGTTCTTGAACGTGGTACATTGACTGCACAGCGGTATATTGATGAGATCCTGGATGTCCACGTCAGATTGTATGCCGGTGCAGTGGATGATAGATTAATTCTGGTGGACGATAATGCCCGTCCTCATGCTGTCGGGGAGTACCGACAGAGGGAGGGGATTGAGCGTATGGACTGGCTAGCAAGATCCCCTGACCTCAGTCCAATCAAACATGTCTGGAATGAGTTGCAGCTTGCAATTTCAGCCCGTTCAGTCCAGCCAAGAAGGGCCCAGGAGCTTGGTGCCATGCTGGTCCAAGAATGGAACAACATCCCACAAAGGACCACCAGGAACCTGACTGGGAGCTTGAGAAGGCGTTGTTAAGCTGTAAATAACAGAAATGGGTCTCATACTCGATATTTAGCCCATACCAGTTCGCTCCGTCAACTTTTTAGCAAATTGAAAATTTTTCTCTTTTTTCCAATAATATCCATTTTCCATGGTTATCGTATTCAAAAGCTAAAAAATAATGTCAAACACAAATAACATCTTAATTTCTGTACTTAAATCGTTAAAAATATAATTAAATAAAAAATATATACACTTTTCATTACAATATTTCAACTAAAACGTAAAACAGGTAGTTGGATATACTTGGTGCTTAGCAAACTTTGAGTAGTGTATTACAGTTGGAGTTTGCTGAATCTTCATTTTATTGGATGGTGAGGGCATGCGACGACTTACCCGGTATAATGAGTACCAGAAGTTAAACCTTATGAAGTGATATTTTGTTTTTTGACCCCCGATCGTCATAAATGTGACTGGGTTAATAGTTTTTGACAATATAGATACACATTCTCAATGTGAGTCCTTAAATATTTTTCAGACGTCTGTCATATTATTATAGTGCTGTGGTTTGTGGTATATATCTATCGCCAGAATGGGTGAAGGTGTCTCCTCTCGGTATTGATATCTCTAGTAATGACGGGGGAGGGGGAGGGTCTGGTGCTCAATTGCTCATTTTGATTTAACACTGAAATTTCCATAGACAACCCCAGATGTGCTTGAGCACAACGCGCTCAAGTGCATCTATGGGTACATCTATCAGTGTTAAATGTGAGGAACAAATACTATGCCAGACTGTCTTCAGGTTATCTCGTTTTCTACTTCTTTGATTGTTACAAACACTCAATACCAACACTGACAAACAATACCAACCCCAACAATCACCCACAATAAAAAAGAATGTGGAATGTAATTGTGTCTCTGAGACTGTTATTTGTTTAGAAAGGAAATCTCTTTCTAATATAATATTTGCAGCCTTGAAAAAGGCTGTTTAGTTCTGTACGGGGAAATATGTAATTTTGTCTTGTTATTGTAGATATCCAGTCAAGTTACAACTGTATGTCCCACGGATTTCTTTCCGAATTACAAATGGTACAATAGCGCCAAAACATTGAGTGATTGATTGTTATAAAGTCAAAACTCAAGACAGAGGTGTAATATTAACATGCCGAGTTCTAAAACCTGATCTAATCTCTGTTTCATGATTGAATAAATAAAAATTTCAGAAGAGTGTCCTGTTACACGGACAGTATCAAGTCAAATATTAAGAGACGTTCTTTGTTTTAATAATAATAAATTGACCAAATGTAAATCTCAAATAAATCGAAAATAAGAGACAGTCTGTGGTAGTAAATTCATAATCGCATAAATAATATTTGTGCCAATACGAATTTTCAGATTACCAAAATGCGATTCCTTCCTCCATTATCTGCGTTCTAAAAAGTGTTCTGCTAATCCTAGTACAAATGCACTACAAATGATTTAAGTAAAAGATCAATTATAAGTGATGAACTAATTGTAATTCAAAAGTTACCCAAGCAAATCAATGGTTACCTCGTACACCGAGTTCCAATGTGTTATACATGTATGTGTCTGCTGGCACACAGAACACATTGGAACTCAGGAGACGACGTGTTGGTTTGCCTGGTATGAAGGACACACAATACAGCGTCATTTTCTGGGAACTGGTGATAAATATAGCGCTTCTTCGCTAAAAAATAACCACCATTTGCGAGAAAAATATCCATTCATGTTCGTCATTCGCACCTCTGACTTCAGAGCGTGAACACCCTGATGACCCCACCATGGAAACACTGGAATTACCAGCAAGACTCAAAAAGACCATCTCATCTCTGGGCGTCTTTTGTCCCATCACCTGGACTGTCCAGGAGAAAGGCAAGAACGTCCACCTGACCTTGGAATTTATAATCGAAGACACCACGCCACTTCTCTCGGGTGGATGTAGTGCCTTTTGCGAGAGGACCCCCTCCCACCTCACACTGGCCCTCACCCGATGGAGCCTGGAGGCCCTGAGAAGAGACAAAGGAGAAAAACGAAGAGGCCGTCCACCAAACGAAGGAATGCCCGACGCCAGAAGTATTTTTTGAGAAAAAGAGAGAATAATGAGGAAAGGAAAGAGCCAGGGGCAGCCACAACTTCCCCTCCCACTCCCACAGACAAACGCAACCAACTGCCGGCTCCTCAGACAGTCGGAATTGTTATATGTGGGTCGTCCTGTGGAGACTGAGGTGCAATTGGAAGTTGTCCTTTCGCCTCTTTCTGATCCTCATTCGCCTCTCTCTTCCATACCCGAAAGCCAGGACCAGGAACCAGACTCCAAACCAACGGAGATAATAGATTACCAACAATACATAGCTAAGTTCAAAGAAGAAGGCGAACGGGAGAAGAGAGCACATCAACAATACTCCTCAGAGCTGGATGAAACACAGAAAGAATCCGACGAAATAAGCCGAAGAGCACAGGTGATGATTGAACATTTCAAAAACCAACAATCGCCGAACGCAGCAAGGACACGACCATACCAGCAGGAGAGGTCCAACAACAGTCCTACTACTCCACCCACTGCCACGATCTCTCCATCTCGGCCACCAAAGAAAAACCGCAATAAACACAGATGCCGCTACCCAACTCCCTCTCCTTTCCTCCCTTGACACGCTCAGACAGAAAGAAAGCAATTGAAACTAATAATTATACGGCGCGCAAAAAACATTGGATTGGCGGAAAATATCAATACTGACTTAATACTAAACACGAAGAGAAGTAAGATATTTCTGCAGAATTGTTTATAAGTATATCTAATTACTAAGTTTTAGTTCAGGAAGGTTTATTTAAATATTTGGGAGCACGGTGGCTCAGTAGGTAGAGGTGCAGGCTGCAAGCCGAGAGGTCCTCCGTTCGAATCCCACCTGCGGCAACCGCGTTGTGTCCTTGGGCAAGACACTTCATCTTCATTGCCCGCGTGGGGGCACGATGACGCCGTGTACTAAGGCGTACTGCACGTCGATGGTACGCATGTCTTCAACCAATCTAACCCTGCCTGTGCTGCAGTGCGGAGTTACGATGTTGGGGAGCTGGCAGCTGCTCGGTGGTTCTCTCCGGGTTCCTCCACCCGTAAAACGGTCACGGTCATGATTAGCCATTGTGCATAAATATGTGACCTTAAACATCAATAAATAAATAAATTTAAATATTTAGTTTGTATGTGTTTTGGGGGATTACAATAGTCAACTAAGGAAGTTTAGGCCTAGGCCAAAGGTTTTCGAGAGTTTCAATTGATTTACTTTACGTTGACTTTTTACGTGCGTTTTGGTTTGCGGTTATTACATTTGTAAACATGGATGGCAAGTGTTCGATGTTTGACCAGACGGAGTCACGTATCATCAGTAAAGTGGGTTACGGTGAGTTGGGGTGGCAGAGACGTGCAGACAGTGTAATATGAGGTATGGTGGTGGTCGGCCAATGGACAGTAATGGGGTGTGTTTGAATTGCAGGGGTATTTCACAGCTGTTGGATTCGAGCGGGAAATTGCGGAGCTGAAGGGGAGGCTGGGGAGGGCAGGTATATCTAGGGTCACCCTGATAAAAAGTTGCTTACTCTGGTGGGGTGGAAGGTGATTGTGGACTCAAAGAGGAAACTGGCAGGCAAGTAAAGTAAAAAGGACCAATTCTAGCTCAAAAAACCTGAGAGTACACGCGACTTTCTCGAGTCAGGAATCGAATGGGAGCTCGAATCGTTGAGAGGATATCTTCCTGTCTTCTCGATCGAATCTTGGGGATAGGGCGATATAAAAATCTTATAAAATCTCTGGGATCGTCTCATTCTGGCTCAGTAGAGAATTCATCGATTTTTTCATGGAATGATAGTGGAGATACGCGAAAGCTTGCAAAGCCGAGATGAAAATCCTAAGTCGATGACAGATGTTTTACAAAATTCGACTTTCTGATCGAAAAGTCGCATGTCCTCTCGTGGCAATTAGTCCCACTTTGGCAAGATATCTACAGTGGGTGAAGTGAACGTCACACTCGTAAAGATGTGGAAAACATGTGTTTTTTGTCGGTTTTTCCCCAAGTGTCCTGACGACGGATATTGGTGTTGGCCCAGCATATAGTCCATTCAATACATTCAAAAGAGGATTTATTTCCATGAGTTGTGGTTTTGATATGCATATTTTCTTTGCACATGAGACCAATTCCACCTCCAATCCCAGAATTAAACCTACGGTCACTTTTGAAAATATGTCTGTTGGAGCTAAAACAGAAATAACAATGTTGCATTTTTGCATCATTTTCTTCTTCGAGTTTCTTCCCTCATTCTGTAGTTTTCTCTTTTCTGTCAGAGGGAAAGGCGGGAAGACAGCCAATCTGGCTATGCCTTTCCCTGCCGGTATACAAAAATTGTTATATCCCATTGTCTATGTACATCTGAAATAATATTATTGTATACGAGAACCCTGTTATGATGTAACCATACGTATATATTTATCATTCTGTATTTTTGTATATTGGTAAATAAACATATATCATATCATATCATATTCAGGAAAGTTCTGTAACAATTACACTGTCTTGATCATTTAGCCAAGTCTCAGTAACCAAACAGGAATCAGTTTTGTTATTGACGATAATTATATTCGACACAATCAGGCACACAGTATACAGCATAACTGTTAAGAAATGGGGCAAAATAGCCATCACTTTGCCTGTTTTCTAAAGAAAATGGAACACTTCGAAAAGACCCTTGCTCGGGTGAGAAAGATCGGCTCTCCCTATAGAGATGTGACAAATATCTGAAAAAATAGTACAAGCCGTTTTGAGAAATCCGACAAAAATTATCAAAAGAATTTAAATAATTTTTTTTAAAAAGACAAAAAGAAACTAGACTTTATGATTCTGGAGAATCATGGCTTTTCCCGATGAGATTCCATGATTTGTCATGACCCGACAGTGTCTGATAAATTGTTTTTAACTGTCTCACTGAAGTTCCTTCATTGATGTTATGAGAAAGGTGAGTATAGTAGTCTCAAATGACACAGTTTGATAAAAAAAATGTTTAGGTAAAAACCATCATTAACGGTGGAGTGGGTTAATGTGAATATCGTCGTCCAACAAGTCAATGACCGACAAAAGGAGTTATGTTTCTTTGACACATACCCACTGAGTGCTGTGTCTATTTGAAAATGGTCCATTGTATCTCAAATGTATCCAAAATATTGACGTCTGGCAGCTTGTAGGGTGTTAACAAGTGCTAACAGGAATATTTATTCATGCAACTGGTAATCTCACACCAAGAACTGTGAAAGGTCATTTTTTCTTCAAAATCTACGAGATGTTTTCAGAGAAATCCAGGGAGAACATGAATTTTAAGCTTTTGATGGGTATAATTGTTTATGCAGCCCAAAACGGGTTAAGTGTTGTTTTTTAAATACTCTTATTACTTCCAAAAATAATTCTCAGTGGATTCTACTTCCACTTATTTTGATCTCTCCTCTCAACTTCGGGTGCTGTGGGTACACAAACACAGCCCATTTTATCAACATTTTGATGTCTGAGAACCTGCATAGGGTTAACAAATGCTTAGAGGAATATTTTGTACATGCAACTTGTAATGTCACATTAAGATCTGAGCATGGCCATTTTTTCTTGAAAATATACGAGATGTTTTTAGAGAAATCCTCGGATAATATGAATTTTAAACCCTTTGAGGGTTATGGATCTGTAACCAGCCCTAGACGGGTTAATGCTTGGTTTGATGAATACCTTCATTACTTACAAAAATGATCCTCGGGGAATTCCACTTCCAAAGAAAGAGGTTATGTTTATCTCGCAGGTACACATTGCGTGCAATGGGTGCCCAAGAACAGACAATTTCTCAAAATTTCTATGCTTTGCAGCCTCGGGAGGGTTAAGTAACGCTTACCGGAATATTTTGTCTTTGCAACTAGTAATGTCACTCCAAGACCTGCAAATGGTCAATTTTCCTTGAATACTTACTAGATTTTTGGGAGAAATCCACAGAAAACTGGAATTTTAAGCTTTTAAGGGGTACATCTTAACCAGGCGAAAATGGGTTAAGACCTCGATTTTTGAATACCCTTACTACTTACTAATTTTTTCCCTATCAGTTTTGCATCCGGTAAAAGAAGTTATGTATCTCTGTAGCATTCCCATTTGTTGTTGTTGGTGTCCAAAAACAGACTATTTTTTCAAAATGTTGCCATTTAGCTGCCCATGGAGGTTTAACAAATGCTTACTGGAATATTTTATCCATGCAACCGGTAATGTGACTACAAGACCTATCAATGGCCATTTTCTGTTGAAAACTTACAAGATGTTTGTAACGAAATCCACGGAAAACATGATTTTTTTTAGCTTTTGATGGGTATCGCTATTAACCACCCCAAAAGGGGTTAACGCTTGGGTTTTTGAATACCCTTATTATTACAAAAATGGTCCTCAGTGAATTCCACTTCCAACAAAGGAGATTAAGTGTAACTCTCGGGCATACATTGCGTGTTGTGTGTGTCCGAAAACAGCCCATTTCAACAAAATTATGATGCTTGGCATTCTGTAGAGGGTTAATAAAGAACTGCAAATGGCCATTTTTTTCTTTAAAATCTTCCAAGATGTTTTCAGAGAAATCCCTGCGCATACGCTCTTTTCGAATTCGACATGACGAAATGCGAAATTCATGTCGCTCTTCATGGAAAGTGATGCCGCGACTATTCATGAACTAGGAGTGAAAATTTCATGGAAATCTGCCTAGAATTGGCTGAGATATGGCGTGTTGGAGAGAGGAGGTAATTGTTTGAATTTGGTCCTTCCTTTTCAAACCAGTTCGAAAAAAGACGTCGGGAATGGGCGAAGAATCCTTCAGTGCATCCTCGCTGCAGTAAGTCCACTTAAATATTACAATTGTGTGTGACTGGTGGAGAGTTGACTGTAAATGGAAGTCTCTTCTCTAAGACAGCCACCCAGGGATCCCAACACAACCTTTAAACCTACGAGAATCGTCAGAGTTTAAAGTCAAGAGAAATTGGCGGTGATTGGGTTTCTGGCAGGCAGGAAAAGATTGACGAAGATTTGCATATTGGACATTAAAAATAGCACTTCTGACATACACGAACGGTGTTCAGACCGCTGGAGGCAGCGACTTGAAATTTTCAGAACTTGTTCTACGAACTCCGGCCGACATTTTGTGATCTGTTTGGAGTGTCCGGACCGCATGGAAAACACCACGCATCGCTTGGAATGTGAGAGTACTATTCGCCCCGACTCTATCAGTTTAGAATGAACCTGGGCAGTGTTGTAGACGACTGTAGAGCTGCGATTGAGCATAACGTCCCAGGTTTCGGTGCCACATTGCCTAACCGGCTCCAAGATATGATCGTTTGTCTCAATGTCGTCCTTACTACTTGTAGTTTATACCATTGCCATACGTTAATGTAGCCTCTTGTTATTTTCGAGACTTTCGACCCAGAACACCGCCAAGGTGGAGAAGTGCGGGGTGGGGGGGGGGGGGCTGGAGCGGCGGGGGAGGGGTATCCTGACACTATCTTTAAACCTTAGATAATCGTCAGAAGTTGAAGTGAAAAGAAATCGGCGGTGAGTAGGTTTTTGGGCGGGAAACGATTAACGAAAATTTGTCAATTAAACATTAAAATTGCACTTCTCACAAACACGAACCGTGTCCAGACCGCTGAAGGCAGCGACTTCTAATTTTCAGAACTTGTTCTACGCACCCTGGCCGACATTTTGGCATCTGTTGTGAGTGTCGAAACCGCGTGGAGAATACCATGCATCGCGTGGAAAGTGAGAGTACTATTCGTCCTGACTCTATCAGTTTGGAATGGACTTGCATGGGCACTGTTGTAGACTACTGTAGGGCAGCAATTGAGCATAAGGTCGGAGTTTTTTGTGCCAAATTGCCTAACCGGCTCCAAGCTATGACTTTTCGTCTGTACATCGCCCAGATCGCCTGTAGTTTATACCGTTACCATACGTTGAAGTAGCCTTTTGTCATTTTCGCCACTTTCGACCCAGATTTGAGGGTACCTTCCTTCAACCACATTTTATAGCGAAATCTAGACATGCTCCCAACCACGCCGTCTCCCCGTCGGCCCGGGTGCTTCTAAAGATAGAAAGGTCAATGAGGAGAGGCCCGTTAGCAAACAAACGGGGGCAGGTGTACTTGGTGCAAAAGCAGTTGTGTGAACATCCCCAGAAGTGAAAACCTATGCTTAGTGGCAGTGATCAAGATGTTAATTTAGACTCACATTACAGCCAAGATACTACAGAATGCAAATGGGTGGGTGGCGGGCATCATCACTGGATCTAATGTTGTATTTCATGTTTTCTTTTTTTCTTTATATTCTTTTTATTTTTTTTGATCTCTTCACTGTCTCTCTGTCTAGGTAAAAAAAAAAGCAGGGGGCAGGTGTCCAAGGTAAAATAATGAGTGGGGGAGAGGGAGATGTCCCCGCTAATTAATTTTAATAGGAGGCAGTTGTTCATGGGGCGGGTGTCCTATCCCACTGCCCAGTATTCCAAATTTTCTATGGTACTTGGCCTTGACGGAAATAACATTTGAACAAGAAACAACGGGAAACCTATTTGCAGTAAAGCTGCAAATATAAACTTGATTTTAGGACCATTCCATGGACAGTTTAAAGCCTACTGCGATATCAGCGTTTCTTGCTCTCGTCCTTTCACTATATCACCGCAGTATTTCACACGAGTCGAGTTCTGACGTCATGCAAGTTTGACCAACATGCTTTCAATTTTGTTATTGACAACAACATATTTATAATTTCGTGCTAACTGATCCGAATTTTGAAAACGACATGCAATCGCAAAAGCTTTTTCTGAAAAACACGATTCTGCAAAAGGTTTTAGTGAAATTTGATTATTTTTTTTATTTTCAATTTCGATGGCTCTTGTTGAAAAGGTGCTAATCACTGATCGTCCCAAACGAGATTAAACACACGCCGTAGATTGATAACAGACAGAGAATCTTCTAAGAATACACATGCGCAATCCTAAAATGCAATAAATCAAGTGTTTTTTTCACGTTTTATGAGAGAAATGTGTCCAATTGTATCATTGAATCATTTTTATGTATATGTGGGTGAGACATTTTCTATACGGACAAAATACAGGCTAAATAAAATATTTGCCATTATTTTCCGCAGACGTATTTTTTGTCTTTGCTTCTTGGGGAAATTCATGCTGCTAAATACAACGAAGGAGTGTTATTTGATGAGGTCAGAACCGTCAGGTGGTCGGGTCCGAAACCGCACCTTTAGTGGGGGTGTCGATTTTACAAGTAATGTAGGCAGCGTACACGGCATGGGCTGTCTGTCTTTAATCCGACAAAACAGGGTTAAGGCTTGGTTTTTTGAATACCCATATTTATTTATTTATTTATTTATTTATTTATTTATTTATTTATTTATTGGTGTTTAAGGTCACATATTTCTGCACAATGGCTAATCGTGACCGTGACAGTTTTACAGGTGGAGGAAGCCAGAGTACCCAGAGAGTACCACCAAGCATCGACGAGCAACTGTCAGCTCCTCAGCATTCTAACTCTGTTCAAGCTCCGCTCAAGCAGGGTTACAGAGGTTGAAGACATGTGTACCATCGACGTTCAGCAGCTGGTGGAGAGCTAACTAATTCTGACCGGAATATTTTGTCCATGCAACTTGTAATGGCACACTAAGACCTATGAATGACCATTTTTCTTGAAATCTACAAGATGTTTTAAAGAAATCCAGGGAAAACATGAATTGTTAAGCCTTTGATGGGTATCGCTGTTTAACCAGCCCAAAACGGGTTAAGGCTTGGTTTTTTGAATACCCTTATTACTTACAAAAATTATCCTCGGTGATTTCCACTTTCAAGAGAGGAAGTTATGTTTATTTTTCAGCTATAGGTTGGGTGCTGTGGGGGGGGGGGGGGGGGGAGAAGCTGAAAACAGCCTATTTTATCAAAGTGTTGGTATTTGAGAGTCTGTGGAGGGTTAACAAATGCTTATCAGAATAGTTTGTCCTTGCAGTTTATAATGTTACACCAAGATCTGCGACGGACCAGTTTTTTCTTGAAAATCTACTTGACCTTTTTTGAGAAATCCAAGTAAAACATGATTGTTTAAGCATTTGGGGAATCACTCTTAAACCACTCCAAAACGGGTTAACACTTGTTTTTTTTGAATACCCTTATTACTTACAAAAATGGTCCTCGGTGAATTCCACTTCCAACAAAGGAGATTATGTTTATTTGTCAGGTACACTTTGGGTGCTGTGTGCGTCCGAAAACAGACCATTTCAACAAATTTACAAAGCTTGGCAGCCTGTGGAGGGTTAATAAACGCTCACCGGAATATTTTGTCCATGCCACTTGTAATGTCACACAAAGACCTGCGAGTAGACATTTTTTCTTGAAAACCTACAAGATGTTTTTAGAGAAATCGACAGAAAATGGGAATTTTAAGATTTTAAGGGGTCTCTCTCTTTAGCCTGCCCAAAAAGGGTTAAGACTTCGACTTTTGAATATCCTTACTACTTACAAAATTTTTTCCGTATAGAGTGTGGGCTCGATAAAAGAAGGCACTTTTCTTTGTGGCGTACCCATTGGGTGCCGTTGGCGTCCAAAAACAGCCCATTTTATCACAATTTTGACTTTCAGCAGTCCATGGAGGGTTAACAAATGCTCCCCTTAGTATTTTGTCCATGCAACTTCTATTGTCACACCAAGACCTGGGAGTGACAAAATTTTCTGGAAAATCTACAAGACTCATTTGGAGAAATTCACGGAAAACATGAATTTTTTAGCTTTATGGGGGTATTGATGTTTAACCAGTCCAAAAGGGGTTAATGCTTGGTTTTATGAACACCCTTATTACTTACAAAAATGATCCTCAGTGAATTCCACTTCCAATAAGGGAAGTTATGTTTATCTCTCATGTATTGTTTGGGTGCCGTGGGGGCCTGAAACTGACCCATTTCATCAAAATTTCGAAGTTTGGCAGCCTGTGTAGGGTTACCATATGCATCGCCGAATATGTCGTGTGTATCAAAGGTCGTGTTACAGGCAGGTCTAGAAATGATGAATGTTTAAAAAAAATCTACAAGACGTGTTTCGAGAAAGTGCCGATAAACCCCAATTTTGACAGTTTTTTGCCAATTCTGACGAAATAAGGGTTAAATCGGAAATTCCGCTTCGGTACATTTTTAGATTTTGTGCCTCTCTATGAGTGTGCAAAATTTTGTGAAAATCGGTTCGAAAATGGCTTCGGAATCGTGCGGACAAAATGTGTGGAAGAAAAACCCCCAAAACTAGACTTTATGATTCTGGAGAATCATGGCTTTTCCCGATGAGATTCCATGATTTGTCATGACCCCACAGAGTGTATGATGAATTGTTTTTGACTGTCTCACTGAAGTTCCTTCATTGATGTCATGAAAAAGGTGAGAACAGAAGTCTCAAATGACTCAGTTTGATAAAAAAAATTGTTTAGGTAAAAACCATCATTAACGGTGGAGAGAGTTAATATCAATATCGTCGTCCTAAAAGTTAATGACCGATAAAAGGAGTTATGTTTGTTTGACACATACCCACTGAGTGCTGTATCTATTTGAAAATGGACCGTTTTATCTCAAATGTATCCAAAATATTGATGTCTGGCAGCTTGTTTAGGGTTAACAAGTGCTAACAGGAATATTTATTCATTTCTTGAAACTTGTAATTTCACACCAAAAACTGCAAATGGCCATTTTTACTTAAAAATCTACAAGATGTTTTCAGGGAAATCCAGGGAGAATATGAATTTTAAGCTGTTGATGGGTATAAATGTTTATCCAGCCCAAAACGGGTTAAGGGTTGTTTTTTAATACGCTTATTACTTATAAAAATAATTCTCAGTGAACTCTACATCCACTTATGTTGATTTCTCCTCTTAACTGTGGGTGCTGCGGGTATGCAAACACAGCCCACTTTTTCAACATTTTGATGTTTGGGAACCAGCATAGGGTTAACAAATGCTTACTGGAATATTTTGTACATGCAACTTGTAATTCACACTAAGATCAGAGAATGGCCAATATTTCTTGAAAATCTACGTGATGTTTTTAGAGAAATCCTCAGATAACATGAATTTTTAACCTTTTGAGGGGTATCACCCTGTAACCAGCCCTAAACGGGTTACTGCTTGGTTTTATGAATACCTTCATTACTTACAAAAATGATCCTCGGTGAATCCCACTTCCAATGAAGGTGGTTATGTTCATCTCGCAGGTACACATTGGGTGTAATGGGTGGCCAAGTACAGCCCATTTTCTCAAAATTTGCTGCCTCTGGAGGGTTAACAAACGCTTACCGGAATCATTTGTTCATGCAACTTGTAATGTCACTCCAAGACCTGCAAATGGTCAATTTCTCTTGAATACTTACCAGATTTTTTGGAGAAATCTACAGAAAATGGGAATGTTAAGCTTTTAAGGGGTACATCTCCTTAACCGGGAGAAAATGGGTTAAGACTTCAATTTTTGAATACCCTTACTACTTACTAAAACTTTTCCCTATCAGTTTTGCGACCGGTAAAAGAAGTTATGTTTCTCTGCAGCATTCCCATTTGATGTTGTTGGTGTCCAAAATCAGACTATTTATTTCGAAATTTTGACATTTAGCAACCCATGGAGGGTTAACAAATGCTTATCTGAATATTGTATCCATGCAACTGGTAATGTGACTCTAAGACCTATCAACGACCATTTTCTCTTGAAACCCTACGAGACGTTTCTAAAGAAATTCAGGGAAAACATGATTTTTTAAGCTTTTGATGGGTATTGCTATTAACGATCCCAAAAGGGGTTAATGCTTGGTTTTTTGAACACCCTTATTACTAACAAATTTGGTACTCGGTGAATTCCACTTCCAACAAAGTAGATTATGTTTATCTCTCTGGTATGCATTGGGTGTTGTGCGCGTCTGAAAACAGCCTATTTCAACAAAATTACGATGCTTAGCAGCCAGTAGAGGGTTAATAAATGCTCACCGGAATATTTTGTCCATGCAACTTGTAATGTCACACAAGGACCTGCGAATAGTCAATTTTTCCTGAAAACCTACAAGTTGCTTTTAGAGAAATCCACAGAAAATGGGAATTTTTAGCTTTTAAGGGGTATCTCTCTTTAACCAGTCCAAAATGGGTTAAGACTTCGACTTTTGAATACCCTTACCACTATCAAAAATGTTTCCCCATCAATTTTGCGTCCGATAAAAGAAGGAACCTTTCTCGGTGGTACACCAAGTGGGTGCTGTTGGTGTCCAAAAACAGCCCATTTTATCACAATTTTGACTTTTAGCAGCCTGTGGAGGGTTAACAAATGCTCACCGCAGTATTTTGTCCATGCAACTTCTATTGTCACACCAAGGCCTGGGAGTGACAAATTTTTCTTGAAAATCTACAAGACTCGTTTAGAGAAATCCACGGAAAATGCGAATTTTTTAGCTTTACTGGGGTATTGCTGTTTAACCAGCCCAAAACGGGTTAACGCTTGGTGTTTTGAACACCCTTATTACTGACAAAAATGATCCTCGGTGATTTCCACTCCCAATAAAGGAAGTTATGTTTATCTCTCGGGTATTGTTTGGGTGCAGTGGGGGCCTGAAACCGGCCTATTTCATCAAAATTACGATGTTTGGCAGCCTGTGGAGGGTTACCTTATGCATCGCCTGATATGTCGTGTGTATCAAAGGGCGTGGCACAGACAGGTCTAGCAATGACGAATGTATAAAAAAAATCTACAAGACATGTTTGGAGAAAGTGCCGATAAACCCCAATTTTCGCCGTTTTTTGCCAATTCTGACGAATTAAGGGTTAAATCGAAAATTCTGCTTTGGTACATTTTTAGATTGTGTGCCCCTCTATGCGTGTGCAAAATTTCGTGAAAATCGGTTCGAAAATGGCTTCTGAATCGTACGGACAAAATGTGTGGAAAAAAAAAAACAAAAAAACTAGACTTTATGATTCTGAAGAATAATGGCTTTTCCCGATGAGATTCCATGATTTTTCATGACCCCACAGTGACTGATGAATTGTTTTTAACTGTCTCACTGAAGTTCCGTCATTGATGTTATGAGAAAGGTGAGTATAGTAGTCTCAAATGACTCAGTTTGATAAAAAAATTGTTTAGGTAAAAACCATCATTAACGGTCGAGTGGGTTAATGTCAATATCGTCATCCAACAAGTTAATGACCGACAGAAGGAGTTATGTTTGTTTGACACATACCCACGTAGAGCTGTGGCTCTTTGAAAATGGTCCATTTTATCTCAAATGCATCCAAAATATTGATGTCTGGCAGCTTGTAGAGGGTTAACAAGTGCTAACAGGAATATTCATTCATGCAACTTGTAATGTCACACCAAGAACTGCGAATGGCCATTTTTTCTTTAAAATCTACAAGATGTTTTCAGAGAAATCCCGGGAGAACATGAATTTTAAGCTATTGATGGGTATCATTGTTTATCCAGCCCAAAACTGGTTAAGTGTTGTTTTTTGAATACTCTTATTACTTCCAAAAATAATTCTCAGTGAATTCTACTTCCACTTATTTTGATCTCTCGTCTCAAATTCAGGTACTGTGGGTATGCAAACACAGCCCATTTTATCAACATTTTGATGTTTGAGAACCTGCATAGGGTTAACAAATGCTTCCAGGAATATTTTGTACATGCAATCAGTAATGTCACACTAAGATCTGAGAATGGCCATTTTTTCTTGAAAATCTACGGGATGTTTTTAAAGAAATCCTCAGATAACATGAATTTTTAACCTTTTGAGGGGTATCTCTCTGTAACCACCTCTAAAGGGTTAATGCTTGGTTTTGTGAATATCTTCATTACAGAAATGATCAACGGTGAATTCCACTTCCAATGAAGGAGGTTATGTTTATCTCGTAGGTATACATTTGGTGTTATGGGTGCCCAAGAACAGCCCATTTTCTCCAAATGTGTATGCTTGGCAGCCTTTGGAGGGTTAACAAATGCTTACCGAAACATTTTGTTCATGCAACTTGTAATGTCACTCGAAGACCTGTGAATGGTCAATTGCTCTTGAAATTTTTTTTTGAGAAATCCACAGAAAACTGGAATTTTAAGCTTTTAAGAGGTATATCTCCTTAACCAGTCAAAAATGGGTTAAGACCTCGATTTTTTAATACATTTACTACTTACAAATATGTTTCCCTGTCAGTTTTGCGTCCGGTAAAAGAAGTTATGCATCTCTGTTGCATTCCCATTTGATGTTGTTGGTGTCCAAAAACAGACTATTTTTTCAAAATTTTGACATTTAGCCGCCCATGGAGGGTTAATAAATGCTTCACGGAATAATTTATCCCAACAATTGGTAATGTGACACCAAGACCTATCAGTGGCCATTTTCTCTTGAAAACTCTACCAGATGTTTGTAAAGAAATCCAGGGAAAACATAAATTTTTAAGCTTTTGATGGGTATCACAATTGACAACCACAAAAAAAGGGTTTAACGCTTGGTTTTCTGAATACTCTTATTACTTACAAAAATGGCCCACGATGAATTCCACTTCAACAAAGGAGATTATGTTTATTTCTCAGGTACACATTGGGTGCTGTGCGTGTCCGAAAACAACCCATTTCAACAAAATTACGATGCTTGGCAGCCTCTAGAGGGTTAATAAATGCTCACCGGAATATTTTGTCCATGCAACTTGTAATATCACACAAACACCTGCGAGTAGTTAATTTTTCTTGAAAACCTACAGAATGTTTTTAGAGAAATCGACAGAAAATGGGAATTTTAAGATTTTAAAGGGGTCTCTTCTGTTTACCTGTCCAAAATGGGTTAAGACTTCGACTTTTGAATACCCTTACTACTTACAAAAATGTTTGCGTATAGATTGTGCGCGCGATAAAGTAAGGCACTTTTCTTTGTGGCGTACCCATTGGGTGCTGTTCGCGTCCAAAAACAGCCCTTTTTATCACAATTTTGACTTTTAGCAG
Source organism: Pictodentalium vernedei (assembly GCA_031216915.1). Taxonomy (NCBI): domain Eukaryota; kingdom Metazoa; phylum Mollusca; class Scaphopoda; order Dentaliida; family Dentaliidae; genus Pictodentalium; species Pictodentalium vernedei. Next base: position 533,309,338 of record CM062295.1, on the reverse strand, counting down.
CCCCGTTGGAGGGTTAACAAATGCTCACCGCAGTATTTTGTCCATGCAACTTCTATTGTCACCCCAAGGCCTGGGGGAGGTGACAAATTTTTCTTGAAAATCTATAAGACTCGTTTAGAGAAATCCACGAAAAACATGAATTTTTTAGCTTTTTTGGGGTATTGCTGTTTAACCAGCCCAAAACGGGTTAACACTTGGTTTTCTGAACACCCTTATTACTTACAAAAATGATCCTCGGTGAATTCCACTTCCAATAAGGGAAGTTATGTTTATCTCTCATGTATCGTTTTGGGTGCAGTGGGGGGCCTGAAACTGACCCATTTCATCAAAATTTCGATGTTTGGCAGCCTGTGTAGAGTTACCATATGCATCGCCGAATATTCGTGTGTATCAAAGGTCGTGTTACAGGCAGGTCTAGAAATGATGAATGTTTAAAAAAAATCTACAAGACGTGTTTCGAGAAAGTGCCGATAAACCCCAATTTTGACAGTTTTTTGCCAATTCTGACGAAATAAGGGTTAAATCGAAAATTCCGCTTCGGTACATTTTTAGATTTTGTGCCTCTCTATGAGTGTGCAAAATTTTGTGAAAATCGGTTCGAGAATGGCTTCGGAATCGTGCGGACAAAATGTGTGGAAGAAAAACCCCCAAAACTAGACTTTATGATTCTGGAGAATCATGGCTTTTCCCGATGAGGATTTGTCATGACCCCACAGAGTGTATGATGAATTGTTTTTGATTGTCTCACTGAAGTTCCTTCATTGATCTCATGAAAAAGGTGAGAACAGAAGTCTCAAATGACTCAGTTTGATAAAAAAAATTGTTTAGGTAAAAACCATCATTAACGGTGAAGAGGGTTAATATCAATATCGTCGTCCTAAAAGTTAATGACCGATAAAAGGAGTTATGTTTGTTTGACACATACCCACTGAGTGCTGTATCTATTTGAAAATGGGCCGTTTTATCTCAAATGTATCCAAAATATTGATGTCTGGCAGCTTGTTTAGGGTTAACAAGTGCTAACAGGAATATTTATTCATTTCTTGAAACTTGTAATTTCACACCAAAAACTGCAAATGGCCATTTTTACTTAAAAATCTACAAGATGTTTTCAGAGAAATCCAGGGAGAACATGAATTTTAAGCTGTTGATGGGTATAATTGTTTATCCAGCCCAAAACGGGTTAAGGGTTGTTTTTTAATACGCTTATTACTTATAAAAATAATTATCAGTGAACTCTACATCCACTTATGTTGATTTCTCCTCTTAACTTTGGGTGCTGCGGGTATGCAAACACAGCCCACTTTTTCAACATTTGATGTTTGAGAACCAGCATAGGGTTAACAAAATGCTTACTGGAATATTTTGTACATGCAACTTGTAATTCACACTAAGATCAGAGAATGGCCAATATTTCTTGAAAATCTACGTGATGTTTTTAGAGAAATCCTCAGATAACATGAAATTTTTAACCTTTTGAGGGGTATCACCCTGTAACCAGCCCTAAACGGGTTAATGCTTGGTTTTATGAATACCTTCATTACTTACAAAAATGATCCTCGGTGAATCCCACTTCCAATGAAGGTGGTTATGTTCATCTCGCAGGTACACATTGGGTGTAATGGGTGGCCAAGTACAGCCCATTTTCTCAAAATTTGCTGCCTCTGGAGGGGTTAACAAACGCTTACCGGAATCATTTGATCATGCAACTTGTAATGTCACTCCAAGACCTGCAAATGGTCAATTTCTCTTGAATACTTACCAGATTTTTTGGAGAAATCTACAGAAAATGGGAATGTTAAGCTTTTAAGGGGTACATCTCCTTAACCGGGAGAAAATGGTTAAGACTTCAATTTTTGAATACCCTTACTACTTACTAAAACTTTTCCCTATCAGTTTTGCGACCGGTAAAAGAAGTTATGTTTACGAAAGTGCCGATAAACCCCAATTTTGACAGTTTTTTTGCCAATTCTGACGAAATAAGGGTTAAATCGAAAATTCGCTTCGGTACATTTTTAGATTTTGTGCCTCTCTATGAGTGTGCAAAATTTTGTGAAATCGGTTCGAGAATGGCTTCGGAATCGTGCGGACAAAATGTGTGGAAGAAAAACCCCCAAAACTAGACTTTATGATTCTGGAGAATCATGGCTTTTCCGATGAGATTCCATGATTTGTCATGACCCCACAGAGTGTATGATGAATTGTTTTGATTGTCTCACTGAAGTTCCTTCATTGATCTCATGAAAAAGGTGAGAACAGAAGTCTCAAATGACTCAGTTTGATAAAAAAAATTGTTTAGGTAAAAACCATCATTAACGGTGAAGAGGGTTAATATCAATATCGTCGTCCTAAAAGTTAATGACCGATAAAAGGAGTTATGTTTGTTTGACACATACCCACTGAGTGCTGTATCTATTTGAAAATGGGCCGTTTTATCTCAAATGTATCCAAAATATTGATGTCTGGCAGCTTGTTTAGGGTTAACAAGTGCTAACAGGAATATTTATTCATTTCTTGAAACTTGTAATTTCACACCAAAAACTGCAAATGGCCATTTTTACTTAAAAATCTACAAGATGTTTTCAGAAGAAATTCCAGGGGAGAACATGAATTTTAAGCTGTTGATGGGTATAATTGTTTATCCAGCCAAAACGGGTTAAGGGTTGTTTTTTAATACGCTTATTACTTTTAAAAATAATTATCAGTGAACTCTACATCCACTTATGTTGATTTCTCCTCTTAACTTTGGGTGCTGCGGGTATGCAAACACAGCCCACTTTTTCAACATTTTGATGTTTGAGAACCAGCATAGGGTTAACAAATGCTTACTGGAATATTTTGTACATGCAACTTGTAATTCACACTAAGATCAGAGAATGGCCAATATTTCTTGAAAAATCTACGTGATGTTTTTAGAGAAATCCTCAGATAACATGAATTTTTAACCTTTTGAGGGGTATCACCCTGTAACCAGCCCTAAACGGGTTAATGCTTGGTTTTATGAATACCTTCATTACTTACAAAAATGATCCTCGGTGAATCCCACTTCCAATGAAGGTGGTTATGTTCATCTCGCAGGTACACATTGGGTGTAATGGGTGGCCAAGTACAGCCCATTTTTCCTCAAAATTTGCTGCCTCTGGAGGGTTAACGAACGCTTACGGAATCATTTGATCATGCAACTTGTAATGTCACTCCAAGACCTGCAAATGGTCAATTTCTCTTGAATACTTACCAGATTTTTGGAGAAATCTACAGAAAATGGGAATGTTAAGCTTTTAAGGGGTACATCTCCTTAACCGGGAGAAAATGGGTTAAGACTTCAATTTTTGAATACCCTTACTACTTACTAAAACTTTTCCCTATCAGTTTTGCGACCGGTAAAAGAAGTTATGTTTACGAAAGTGCCGATAAACCCCAATTTTGACAGTTTTTTTGCCAATTCTGACGAAATAAGGGTTAAATCGAAAATTCCGCTTCGGTACATTTTTAGATTTTGTGCCTCTCTATGAGTGTGCAAAATTTTGTGAAAATCGGTTCGAGAATGGCTTCGGAATCGTGCGGACAAATGTGTGGAAGAAAAACCCCCAAAACTAGACTTTATGATTCTGGAGAATCATGGCTTTTCCCGATGAGATTTCCATGATTTGTCATGACCCCACAGAGTGTATGATGAATTGTTTTTGATTGTCTCACTGAAGTTCCTTCATTGATCTCATGAAAAAGGTGAGAACAGAAGTCTCAAATGACTCAGTTTGATAAAAAAAATTGTTTAGGTAAAAACCATCATTAACGGTGAAGAGGGTTAATATCAATATCGTCGTCCTAAAAGTTAATGACCGATAAAAGGAGTTATGTTTGTTTGACACATACCCACTGAGTGCTGTATCTATTTGAAAATGGGCCGTTTTATCTCAAATGTATCCAAAATATTGATGTCTGGCAGCTTGTTTAGGGTTAACAAGTGCTAACAGGAATATTTATTCATTTCTTGAAACTTGTAATTTCACACCAAAAACTGCAAATGGCCATTTTTACTTAAAAATCTACAAGATGTTTTCAGAGAAATCCAGGGAGAACATGAATTTTAAGCTGTTGATGGGTATAATTGTTTATCCAGCCCAAAACGGGTTAAGGGTTGTTTTTTAATACGCTTATTACTTATAAAAATAATTATCAGTGAACTCTACATCCACTTATGTTGATTTCTCCTCTTAACTTTGGGTGCTGCGGGTATGCAAACACAGCCCACTTTTTCAACATTTTGATGTTTGAGAACCAGCATAAGGTTAACAAATGCTTACTGGAATATTTTGTACATGCAACTTGTAATTCACACTAAGATCAGAGAATGGCCAATATTTCTTGAAAATCTACGTGATGTTTTTAGAGAAATCCTCAGATAACATGAATTTTTAACCTTTTGAGGGGTATCACCCTGTAACCAGCCCTAAACGGGTTAATGCTTGGTTTTATGAATACCTTCATTACTTACAAAAATGATCCTCGGTGAATCCCACTTCCAATGAAGGTGGTTATGTTCATCTCGCAGGTACACATTGGGTGTAATGGGTGGCCAAGTACAGCCCATTTTTCTCAAAATTTGCTGCCTCTGGAGGGTTAACGAACGCTTACCGGAATCATTTGATCATGCAACTTGTAATGTCACTCCAAGACCTGCAAATGGTCAATTTCTCTTGAATACTTACCAGATTTTTTGGAGAAATCTACAGAAAATGGGAATGTTAAGCTTTTAAGGGGTACATCTCCTTAACCGGGAGAAAATGGGTTAAGACTTCAATTTTTGAATACCCTTACTACTTACTAAAACTTTTCCCTATCAGTTTTGCGACCGGTAAAAGAAGTTATGTTTATGAAAGTGCCGATAAACCCCAATTTTGACAGTTTTTTTGCCAATTCTGACGAAATAAGGGTTAAATCGAAAATTCCGCTTCGGTACATTTTTAGATTTTGTGCCTCTCTATGAGTGTGCAAAATTTTGTGAAAATCGGTTCGAGAATGGCTTCGGAATCGTGCGGACAAAATGTGTGGAAGAAAAACCCCCAAAACTAGACTTTATGATTCTGGAGAATCATGGCTTTTCCCGATGAGATTCCATGATTTGTCATGACCCCACAGAGTGTATGATGAATTGTTTTTGATTGTCTCACTGAAGTTCCTTCATTGATCTCATGAAAAAGGTGAGAACAGAAGTCTCAAATGACTCAGTTTGATAAAAAAAATTGTTTAGGTAAAAACCATCATTAACGGTGAAGAGGGTTAATATCAATATCGTCGTCCTAAAAGTTAATGACCGATAAAAGGAGTTATGTTTGTTTGACACATACCCACTGAGTGCTGTATCTATTTGAAAATGGGCCGTTTTATCTCAAATGTATCCAAAATATTGATGTCTGGCAGCTTGTTTAGGGTTAACAAGTGCTAACAGGAATATTTATTCATTTCTTGAAACTTGTAATTTCACACCAAAAACTGCAAATGGCCATTTTTACTTAAAAATCTACAAGATGTTTTCAGAGAAATCCAGGGAGAACATGAATTTTAAGCTGTTGATGGGTATAATTGTTTATCCAGCCCAAAACGGGTTAAGGGTTGTTTTTTAATACGCTTATTACTTATAAAAATAATTATCAGTGAACTCTACATCCACTTATGTTGATTTCTCCTCTTAACTTTGGGTGCTGCGGGTATGCAAACACAGCCCACTTTTTCAACATTTTGATGTTTGAGAACCAGCATAGGGTTAACAAATGCTTACTGGAATATTTTGTACATGCAACTTGTAATTCACACTAAGATCAGAGAATGGCCAATATTTCTTGAAAATCTACGTGATGTTTTTAGAGAAATCCTCAGATAACATGAATTTTTAACCTTTTGAGGGGTATCACCCTGTAACCAGCCCTAAACGGGTTAATGCTTGGTTTTATGAATACCTTCATTACTTACAAAAATGATCCTCGGTGAATCCCACTTCCAATGAAGGTGGTTATGTTCATCTCGCAGGTACACATTGGGTGTAATGGGTGGCCAAGTACAGCCCATTTTCTCAAAATTTGCTGCCTCTGGAGGGTTAACAAACGCTTACCGGAATCATTTGATCATGCAACTTGTAATGTCACTCCAAGACCTGCAAATGGTCAATTTCTCTTGAATACTTACCAGATTTTTTGGAGAAATCTACAGAAAATGGGAATGTTAAGCTTTTAAGGGGTACATCTCCTTAACCGGGAGAAAATGGGTTAAGACTTCAATTTTTGAATACCCTTACTACTTACTAAAACTTTTCCCTATCAGTTTTGCGACCGGTAAAAGAAGTTATGTTTCTCTGCAGCATTCCCATTTGATGTTGTTGGTGTCCAAAATCAGACTATTTATTTCGAAATTTTGACATTTAGCAACCCATGGAGGGTTAACAAATGCTTATCTGAATATTGTATCCATGCAACTGGTAATGTGACTCTAAGACCTATCAACGACCATTTTCTCTTGAAACCCTATGAGACGTTACTAAAGAAATTCAGGGAAAACATGATTTTTTAAGCTTTTGATGGGTATTGCTATTAACCATCCCAAAAGGGGTTAATGCTTGGTTTTTTGAACACCCTTATTACTAACAAATTTGGTCCTCGGTGAATTCCACTTCCAACAAAGTAGATTATGTTTATCTCTCGGGTATGCATTGGGTGTTGTGCGCGTCTGAAAACAGCCTATTTCAACAAAATTACGATGCTTAGCAGCCAGTAGAGGGTTAATAAATGCTCACCGGAATATTTTGTCCATGCAACTTGTAATGTCACACAAGGACCTGCGAATAGTCAATTTTTCCTGAAAACCTACAAGTTGCTTTTAGAGAAATCCACAGAAAATGGGAATTTTTAGCTTTTAAGGGGTATCTCTCTTTAACCAGTCCAAAATGGGTTAAGACTTCGACTTTTGAATACCCTTACCACTATCAAAAATGTTTCCCCATCAATTTTGCGTCCGATAAAAGAAGGAACCTTTCTCGGTGGTACACCAAGTGGGTGCTGTTGGTGTCCAAAAACAGCCCATTTTATCACAATTTTGACTTTTAGCAGCCTGTGGAGGGTTAACAAATGCTCACCGCAGTATTTTGTCCATGCAACTTCTATTGTCACACCAAGGCCTGGGAGTGACAAATTTTTCTTGAAAATCTACAATACTCGTTTAGAGAAATCCACGGAAAATGCGAATTTTTGAGCTTTACTGGGGTATTGCTGTTTAACCAGCCCAAAACGGGTTAACGCTTGGTGTTTTGAACACCCTTATTACTGACAAAAATGATCCTCGGTGATTTCCACTCCCAATAAAGGAAGTTATGTTTATCTCTCGGGTATTGTTTGGGTGCAGTGGGGGCCTGAAACCGGCCTGTTTCATCAAAATTACGATGTTTGGCAGCCTGTGGAGGGTTACCTTATGCATCGCCTGATATGTCGTGTGTATCAAAGGGCGTGGCACAGACAGGTCTAGCAATGACGAATGTATAAAAAAAATCTACAAGACATGTTTGGAGAAAGTGCCGATAAACCCCAATTTTCGCCGTTTTTTGCCAATTCTGACGAATTAAGGGTTAAATCGAAAATTCTGCTTTGGTACATTTTTAGATTGTGTGCCCCTCTATGCGTGTGCAAAATTTCCTGAAAATCGGTTCGAAAATGGCTTCTGAATCGTACGGACAAAATGTGTGGAAAAAAAAAAACAAAAAAACTAGACTTTATGATTCTGAAGAATAATGGCTTTTCCCGATGAGATTCCATGATGTTTCATGACCCCACAGTGACTGATGAATTGTTTTTAACTGTCTCACTGAAGTTCCGTCATTGATGTTATGAGAAAGGTGAGTATAGTAGTCTCAAATGACTCAGTTTGATAAAAAAATTGTTTAGGTAAAAACCATCATTAACGGTCGAGTGGGTTAATGTCAATATCGTCATCCAACAAGTTAATGACCGACAGAAGGAGTTATGTTTGTTTGACACATACCCACGTAGAGCTGTGGCTCTTTGAAAATGGTCCATTTTATCTCAAATGCATCCAAAATATTGATGTCTGGCAGCTTGTAGAGGGTTAACAAGTGCTAACGGGAATATTCATTCATGCAACTTGTAATGTCACACCAAGAACTGCGAATGGCCATTTTTTCTTTAAAATCTACAAGATGTTTTCAGAGAAATCCCGGGAGAACATGAATTTTAAGCTATTGATGGGTATCATTGTTTATCCAGCCCAAAACTGGTTAAGTGTTGTGTTTTGAATACTCTTATTACTTCCAAAAATAATTCTCAGTGAATTCTACTTCCACTTATTTTGATCTCTCGTCTCAAATTCAGGTACTGTGGGTATGCAAACACAGCCCATTTTATCAACATTTTGATGTTTGAGAACCTGCATAGGGTTAACAAATGCTTCCAGGAATATTTTGTACATGCAATCAGTAATGTCACACTAAGATCTGAGAATGGCCATTTTTTCTTGAAAATCTACGGGATGTTTTTAAAGAAATCCTCAGATAACATGAATTTTTAACCTTTTGAGGGGTATCTCTCTGTAACCACCTCTAAAGGGTTAATGCTTGGTTTTGTGAATATCTTCATTACAGAAATGATCGACGGTGAATTCCACTTCCAATGAAGGAGGTTATGTTTATCTCGTAGGTATACATTTGGTGTTATGGGTGCCCAAGAACAGCCCATTTTCTCCAAATGTGTATGCTTGGCAGCCTTTGGAGGGTTAACAAATGCTTACCGAAACATTTTGTTCATGCAACTTGTAATGTCACTCGAAGACCTGCGAATGGTCAATTGCTCTTGAAATTTTTTTTTGAGAAATCCACAGAAAACTGGAATTTTAAGCTTTTAAGAGGTATATCTCCTTAACCAGTCAAAAATGGGTTAAGACCTCGATTTTTTAATACATTTACTACTTACAAATATGTTTCCCTGTCAGTTTTGCGTCCGGTAAAAGAAGTTATGCATCTCTGTTGCATTCCCATTTGATGTTGTTGGTGTCCAAAAACAGACTATTTTTTCAAAATTTTGACATTTAGCCGCCCATGGAGGGTTAATAAATGCTTCACGGAATAATTTATCCTAACAATTGGTAATGTGACACCAAGACCTATCAGTGGCCATTTTCTCTTGAAAACTCTACCAGATGTTTGTAAAGAAATCCAGGGAAAACATAAATTTTTAAGATTTGATGGGTATCACAATTGACAACCACAAAAAAAGGGTTTAACGCTTGGTTTTCTGAATACTCTTATTACTTACAAAAATGGCCCACGATGAATTCCACTTCCAACAAAGGAGATTATGTTTATTTCTCAGGTACACATTGGGTGCTGTGCGTGTCCGAAAACAACCCATTTCAACAAAATTACGATGCTTGGCAGCCTCTAGAGGGTTAATAAATGCTCACCGGAATATTTTGTCCATGCAACTTGTAATATCACACAAACACCTGCGAGTAGTTAATTTTTCTTGAAAACCTACAGAATGTTTTTAGAGAAATCGACAAAAAATGGGAATTTTAAGATTTTAAGGGGTCTCTCTCTTTACCTGTCCAAAATGGGTTAAGACTTCGACTTTTGAATACCCTTACTACTTACAAAAATGTTTGCGTATAGATTGTGCGCGCGATAAAGTAAGGCACTTTTCTTTGTGGCGTACCCATTGGGTGCTGTTCGCATCCAAAAACAGCCCTTTTTATCACAATTTTGACTTTTAGCAGCCCGTGGAGGGTTAACAAATGCTCACCGCAGTATTTTGTCCATGCAACTTCTATTGTCACCCCAAGGCCTGGGAGTGACAAATTTTTCTTGAAAATCTATAAGACTCGTTTAGAGAAATCCACGAAAAACATGAATTTTTTAGCTTTTTTGGGGTATTGCTGTTTAACCAGCCCAAAACGGGTTAACACTTGGTTTTCTGAACACCCTTATTACTTACAAAAATGATCCTCGGTGAATTCCACTTCCAATAAGGGAAGTTGTGTTTATCTCTCATGTATTGTTTGGGTGCAGTGGGGGCCTGAAACTGACCCATTTCTTCAAAATTTCGATGTTTGGCAGCCTGTGTAGAGTTACCATATGCATCGCCGAATATGTCGTGTGTATCAAAGGTCGTGTTACAGGCAGGTCTAGAAATGATGAATGTTTAAAAAAAATCTACAAGACGTGTTTCGAGAAAGTGCCGATAAACCCCAATTTTGACAGTTTTTTTGCCAATTCTGACGAAATAAGGGTTAAATCGAAAATTCCGCTTCGGTACATTTTTAGATTTTGTGCCTCTCTATGAGTGTGCAAAATTTTGTGAAAATCGGTTCGAGAATGGCTTCGGAATCGTGCGGACAAAATGTGTGGAAGAAAAACCCCCAAAACTAGACTTTATGATTCTGGAGAATCATGGCTTTTCCCGATGAGATTCCATGATTTGTCATGACCCCACAGAGTGTATGATGAATTGTTTTTGACTGTCTCACTGAAGTTCCTTCATTGATCTCATGAAAAAGGTGAGAACAGAAGTCTCAAATGACTCAGTTTGATAAAAAAAATTGTTTAGGTAAAAACCATCATTAACGGTGAAGAGGGTTAATATCAATATCGTCGTCCTAAAAGTTAATGACCGATAAAAGGAGTTATGTTTGTTTGACACATACCCACTGAGTGCTGTATCTATTTGAAAATGGGCCGTTTTATCTCAAATGTATCCAAAATATTGATGTCTGGCAGCTTGTTTAGGGTTAACAAGTGCTAACAGGAATATTTATTCATTTCTTGAAACTTGTAATTTCACACCAAAAACTGCAAAGGGCCATTTTTACAAAATCTACAAGATGTTTTCAGAGAAATCCAGGGAGAACATGAATTTTAAGCTGTTGATGGGTATAATTGTTTATCCAGCCCAAAACGGGTTAAGGGTTGTTTTTTAATACGCTTATTACTTATAAAAATAATTATCAGTGAACTCTACATCCACTTATGTTGATTTCTCCTCTTAACTTTGGGTGCTGCGGGTATGCAAACACAGCCCACTTTTTCAACATTTTGATGTTTGAGAACCAGCATATGGTTAACAAATGCTTACTGGAATATTTTGTACATGCAACTTGTAATTCACACTAAGATCAGAGAATGGCCAATATTTCTTGAAAATCTACGTGATGTTTTTAGAGAAATCCTCAGATAACATGAATTTTTAACCTTTTGAGGCGTATCACCCTGTAACCAGCCCTAAACGGGTTACTGCTTGGTTTTATGAATACCTTCATTACTTACAAAAATGATCCTCGGTGAATCCCACTTCCAATGAAGGTGGTTATGTTCATCTCGCAGGTACACATTGGGTGTAATGGGTGGCCAAGTACAGCCCATTTTCTCAAAATTTGCTGCCTCTGGAGGGTTAACAAACGCTTACCGGAATCATTTGTTCATGCAACTTGTAATGTCACTCCAAGACCTGCAAATGGTCAATTTCTCTTGAATACTTACCAGATTTTTTGGAGAAATCTACAGAAAATGGGAATGTTAAGCTTTCAAGGGGTACATCTCCTTAACCGGGAGAAAATGGGTTAAGACTTCAATTTTTGAATACCCTTACTACTTACTAAAACTTTTCCCTATCAGTTTTGCGACCGGTAAAAGAAGTTATGTTTCTCTGCAGCATTCCCATTTGATGTTGTTGGTGTCCAAAATCAGACTATTTATTTCGAAATTTTGACATTTAGCAACCCATGGAGGGTTAACAAATGCTTATCTGAATATTGTATCCATGCAACTGGTAATGTGACTCTAAGACCTATCAACGACCATTTTCTTTTGAAACCCTACGAGACGTTTCTAAAGAAATTCAGGGAAAACATGATTTTTTAAGCTTTTGATGGGTATTGCTATTAACCATCCCAAAAGGGGTTAATGCTTGGTTTTTTGAACACCCTTATTACTAACAAATTTGGTCCTCGGTGAATTCCACTTCCAACAAAGTAGATTATGTTTATCTCTCGGGTATGCATTGGGTGTTGTGCGCGTCTGAAAACAGCCTATTTCAACAAAATTACGATGCTTAGCAGCCAGTAGAGGGTTAATAAATGCTCACCGGAATATTTTGTCCATGCAACTTGTAATGTCACACAAGGACCTGCGAATAGTCAATTTTTCCTGAAAACCTACAAGTTGCTTTTAGAGAAATCCACAGAAAATGGGAATTTTTAGCTTTTAAGGGGTATCTCTCTTTAACCAGTCCAAAATGGGTTAAGACTTCGACTTTTGAATACCCTTACCACTATCAAAAATGTTTCCCCATCAATTTTGCGTCCGATAAAAGAAGGAACCTTTCTCGGTGGTACACCAAGTGGGTGCTGTTGGTGTCCAAAAACAGCCCATTTTATCACAATTTTGACTTTTAGCAGCCTGTGGAGGGTTAACAAATGCTCACCGCAGTATTTTGTCCATGCAACTTCTATTGTCACACCAAGGCCTGGGAGTGACAAATTTTTCTTGAAAATCTACAAGACTCGTTTAGAGAAATCCACGGAAAATGCGAATTTTTGAGCTTTACTGGGGTATTGCTGTTTAACCAGCCCAAAACGGGTTAACGCTTGGTGTTTTGAACACCCTTATTACTGACAAAAATGATCCTCGGTGATTTCCACTCCCAATAAAGGAAGTTATGTTTATCTCTCGGGTATTGTTTGGGTGCAGTGGGGGCCTGAAACCGGCCTGTTTCATCAAAATTACGATGTTTGGCAGCCTGTGGAGGGTTACCTTATGCATCGCCTGATATGTCGTGTGTATCAAAGGGCGTGGCACAGACAGGTCTAGCAATGACGAATGTATAAAAAAAATCTACAAGACATGTTTCGAGAAAGTGCCGATAAACCCCAATTTTCGCCGTTTTTTGCCAATTCTGACGAATTAAGGGTTAAATCGAAAATTCTGCTTTGGTACATTTTTAGATTGTGTGCCCCTCTATGCGTGTGCAAAATTTCGTGAAAATCGGTTCGAAAATGGCTTCTGAATCGTACGGACAAAATGTGTGGAAAAAAAACAACAAAAAAACTAGACTTTATGATTCTGAAGAATAATGGCTTTTCCCGATGAGATTCCATGATTTTTCATGACCCCACAGTGACTGATGAATTGTTTTTAACTGTCTCACTGAAGTTCCGTCATTGATGTTATGAGAAAGGTGAGTATAGTAGTCTCAAATGACTCAGTTTGATAAAAAAATTGTTTAGGTAAAAACCATCATTAACGGTCGAGTGGGTTAATGTCAATATCGTCATCCAACAAGTTAATGACCGACAGAAGGAGTTATGTTTGTTTGACACATACCCACGTAGAGCTGTGGCTCTTTGAAAATGGTCCATTTTATCTCAAATGCATCCAAAATATTGATGTCTGGCAGCTTGTAGAGGGTTAACAAGTGCTAACAGGAATATTCATTCATGCAACTTGTAATGTCACACCAAGAACTGCGAATGGCCATTTTTTCTTTAAAATCTACAAGATGTTTTCAGAGAAATCCCGGGAGAACATGAATTTTAAGCTATTGATGGGTATCATTGTTTATCCAGCCCAAAACTGGTTAAGTGTTGTTTTTTGAATACTCTTATTACTTCCAAAAATAATTCTCAGTGAATTCTACTTCCACTTATTTTGATCTCTCGTCTCAAATTCAGGTACTGTGGGTATGCAAACACAGCCCATTTTATCAACATTTTGATGTTTGAGAACCTGCATAGGGTTAACAAATGCTTCCAGGAATATTTTGTACATGCAATCAGTAATGTCACACTAAGATCTGAGAATGGCCATTTTTTCTTGAAAATCTACGGGATGTTTTTAAAGAAATCCTCAGATAACATGAATTTTTAACCTTTTGAGGGGTATCTCTCTGTAACCACCTCTAAAGGGTTAATGCTTGGTTTTGTGAATATCTTCATTACAGAAATGATCGACGGTGAATTCCACTTCCAATGAAGGAGGTTATGTTTATCTCGTAGGTATACATTTGGTGTTATGGGTGCCCAAGAACAGCCCATTTTCTCCAAATGTGTATGCTTGGCAGCCTTTGGAGGGTTAACAAATGCTTACCGAAACATTTTGTTCATGCAACTTGTAATGTCACTCGAAGACCTGCGAATGGTCAATTGCTCTTGAAATTTTTTTTTGAGAAATCCACAGAAAACTGGAATTTTAAGCTTTTAAGAGGTATATCTCCTTAACCAGTCAAAAATGGGTTAAGACCTCGATTTTTTAATACATTTACTACTTACAAATATGTTTCCCTGTCAGTTTTGCGTCCGGTAAAAGAAGTTATGCATCTCTGTTGCATTCCCATTTGATGTTGTTGGTGTCCAAAAACAGACTATTTTTTCAAAATTTTGACATTTAGCCGCCCATGGAGGGTTAATAAATGCTTCACGGAATAATTTATCCTAACAATTGGTAATGTGACACCAAGACCTATCAGTGGCCATTTTCTCTTGAAAACTCTACCAGATGTTTGTAAAGATATCCAGGGAAAACATAAATTTTTAAGCTTTTGATGGGTATCACAATTGACAACCACAAAAAAAGGGTTTAACGCTTGGTTTTCTGAATACTCTTATTACTTACAAAAATGGCCCACGATGAATTCCACTTCCAACAAAGGAGATTATGTTTATTTCTCAGGTACACATTGGGTGCTGTGCGTGTCTGAAAACAACCCATTTCAACAAAATTACGATGCTTGGCAGCCTCTAGAGGGTTAATAAATGCTCACCGGAATATTTTGTCCATGCAACTTGTAATATCACACAAACACCTGCGAGTAGTTAATTTTTCTTGAAAACCTACAGAATGTTTTTAGAGAAATTGACAAAAAATGGGAATTTTAAGATTTTAAGGGGTCTCTCTCTTTACCTGTCCAAAATGGGTTAAGACTTCGACTTTTGAATACCCTTACTACTTACAAAAATGTTTGCGTATAGATTGTGCGCGCGATAAAGTAAGGCACTTTTCTTTGTGGCGTACCCATTGGGTGCTGTTCGCATCCAAAAACAGCCCTTTTTTATCACAATTTTGACTTTTAGCAGCCCGTGGAGGGTTAACAAATGCTCACCGCAGTATTTTGTCCATGCAACTTCTATTGTCACCCCAAGGCCTGGGAGTGACAAATTTTTCTTGAAAATCTATAAGACTCGTTTAGAGAAATCCACGAAAAACATGAATTTTTTAGCTTTTTTGGGGTATTGCTGTTTAACCAGCCCAAAACGGGTTAACACTTGGTTTTCTGAACACCCTTATTACTTACAAAAATGATCCTCGGTGAATTCCACTTCCAATAAGGGAAGTTATGTTTATCTCTCATGTATTGTTTGGGTGCAGTGGGGGCCTGAAACTGACCCATTTCATCAAAATTTCGATGTTTGGCAGCCTGTGTAGAGTTACCATATGCATCGCCGAATATGTCGTGTGTATCAAAGGTCGTGTTACAGGCAGGTCTAGAAATGATGAATGTTTAAAAAAAATCTACAAGACGTGTTTCGAGAAAGTGCCGATAAACCCCAATTTTGACAGTTTTTTGCCAATTCTGACGAAATAAGGGTTAAATCGAAAATTCCGCTTCGGTACATTTTTAGATTTTGTGCCTCTCTATGAGTGTGCAAAATTTTGTAAAAATCGGTTCGAGAATGGCTTCGGAATCGTGCGGACAAAATGTGTGGAAGAAAAACCCCCAAAACTAGACTTTATGATTCTGGAGAATCATGGCTTTTCCCGATGAGATTCCATGATTTGTCATGACCCCACAGAGTGTATGATGAATTGTTTTTGACTGTCTCACTAAATTCCTTCATTGATCTCATGAAAAAGGTGAGAACAGAAGTCTCAGATGACTCAGTTTGATAAAAAAAATTGTTTAGGTAAAAACCATCATTAACGGTGAAGAGGGTTAATATCAATATCGTCGTCCTAAAAGTTAATGACCGATAAAAGGAGTTATGTTTGTTTGACACATACCCACTGAGTGCTGTATCTATTTGAAAATGGGCCGTTTTATCTCAAATGTATCCAAAATATTGATGTCTGGCAGCTTGTTTAGGGTTAACAAGTGCTAACAGGAATATTTATTCAATTCTTGAAACTTGTAATTTCACACCAAAAACTGCAAATGGCCATTTTTACTTAAAAATCTACAAGATGTTTTCAGAGAAATCCAGGGAGAACATGAATTTTAAGCTGTTGATGGGTATAATTGTTTATCCAGCCCAAAACGGGTTAAGGGTTGTTTTTTAATACGCTTATTACTTATAAAAATAATTATCAGTGAACTCTACATCCACTTATGTTGATTTCTCCTCTTAACTTTGGGTGCTGCGGGTATGCAAACACAGCCCACTTTTTCAACATTTTGATGTTTGAGAACCAGCATATGGTTAACAAATGCTTACTGGAATATTTTGTACATGCAACTTGTAATTCACACTAAGATCAGAGAATGGCCAATATTTCTTGAAAATCTACGTGATGTTTTTAGAGAAATCCTCAGATAACATGAATTTTTAACCTTTTGAGGGGTATCACCCTGTAACCAGCCCTAAACGGGTTAATGCTTGGTTTTATGAATACCTTCATTACTCACAAAAATGATCCTCGGTGAATCCCACTTCCAATGAAGGTGGTTATGTTCATCTCGCAGGTACACATTGGTTGTAATGGGTGGCCAAGTACAGCCCATTTTCTCAAAATTTGCTGCCTCTGGAGGGTTAACAAACGCTTACCGGATCTTTTGTTCATGCAACTTGTAATGTCACTCCAAGACCTGCAAATGGTCAATTTCTCTTGAATACTTACCAGATTTTTTGGAGAAATCTACAGAAAATGGGAATGTTAAGCTTTTAAGGGGTACATCTCCTTAACCGGGAGAAAATGGGTTAAGACTTCAATTTTTGAATACCCTTACTACTTACCAAATCTTTTCCCTATCAGTTTTGCGACCGGTAAAAGAAGTTATGTTTCTCTGCAGCATTCCCATTTGATGTTGTTGGTGTCCAAAATCAGACTATTTATTTCGAAATTTTGACATTTAGCAACCCATGGAGGGTTAACAAATGCTTATCTGAATATTGTATCCATGCAACTGGTAATGTGACTCTAAGACCTATCAACGACCATTTTCTCTTGAAACCCTATGAGACGTTTCTAAAGAAATTCAGGGAAAACACTAGACTTTATGATTCTGGAGAATCATGGCTTTTCCCGATGAGATTCCATGATTTTTCATGACCCCACAGTGTCTGATGAATTGTTTTTAACTGTCTCACTGAAGTTCCTTCATTGATGTTATGAGAAAGGTGAAGATAGTAGTCTCAAATGACACAGTTTGATAAAAAATTGTTTAGGTAAAAACCATCATTAACGGTGGAGTGAGTTAATGTCAATATCGTCGTCCAACAAGTCAATGACCGACAAAAGGAGTTATGTTTGTTTGACACATACTCACTGAGTGCTGTGTCAATTTAAAAATGGTCCATTTTATCTCAAATATATCCAAAATATTGATGTCTGGCAGCTTGTAGAGTGTTAACACGTGCCAACAGGAATATTTATTCATGCAACTTGTAATGTCACACCAAGAACTGTGAATGGCCATTTTTTCTTTAAAATCTACAAGATGTTTCAAGAGAAATTCAGGGAGAACAGGAATTTTAAGCTTTTGATGGGTATCATTGTTTTTCCAGCCCAAAACGGATTAAGTGTTGTTTTTGGAATACTCTTATTAGTTCCAAAAATAATTCTCAGTGAATTCTACTTCCACTTATTTTGATCTCTCCTCCCAACTTCAGGTGCTGTGGGTACGCAAACACAGCCTATTTTATCAACATTTTGATGTTTGAGAACCTGCATAGGGTTAACAAATGTTTACAGGAATATTTTGTACATGCAACTTGTAATGTCACACTAAGATATGAGAATGGCCATTTTTTCCTGAAAATCTACGGGATGTTTTTAAAGAAATCCTCAGATAACATGAATTTTTAACCTTTTGAGGGGTATCTCTCTTTAACCAATTCTAAAGGGTTAATGCTTGGTTTTGTGAATATCTTCATTACTTACAAAAATGATCGACGGTGAATTCCACTTCCAATGAAGGAGGTTATGTTTATCTCGTAGGTACACATTTGGTGTTATGGTTGCCCAAGAACAGCCCATTTTCTCCAAATGTCAATGCTTGGCAGCCTCTGGGGGGTTATCAAATGGTTACTGAAACATTTTGTTCATGCATCTTGTAATGTCACTCGAAGACCTGCGAATGGTTAATTGCTCTTGAATTTTTTTTTTTGAGAAATCCACAGAAAACTGGAATTTTAAGCTTTTAAGGGGTATATCTCCTTAACCAGTTAAAAATGGGTGAAGACCTCGATTTTTGAATACATTTACTACTTACAAAAATGTTTCCCTGTCAGTTTTGCGCCCGGTAAAAGGGGTTACGTTTCTCTGTTGTATTCCCATTTGATGTTGTTGTTGTTCAAAAACAGACTAGTTTTTCAAAATTTTGACATTTAGCAGCCCATGGAGGGTTAACAAATGCTTACCGGAATAATTTATCCAATCAACTGGTAATGTGACACCATGACCTATCAATGGCCATTTTCTCTTGAAAACCCTACCAGATGTTTGTAAAGAAATCCAGGGAAAACATAAATTTTTAAGCCTTTGATGGGTATCACTATTAACAACCACAAAATGGGTTAACGCTTGGTTTTTTGAATACCCTTATTACTTACAAAAATGGTCTTTGGTGAATTCCACTTCCAACAAAGGAGATTATGTTTATTTCTCAGGTACACGTTGGGTAATGTGCGTGCCTGAAAACAGCCCATTTCAACAAAATTACGATGCTTGGCATCCTCCAGAGGGTTAATAAACGCTCACCGGAATATTTTGTCCATGCAACTTGTAATATCACACAAAGACCTGCGAGTAGTCATTTTTTCTTGAAAACCTACAGGATGTTTTTAGAGAAATCGACAGAAAATGGGAATTTTAAGATTTTAAGGGGTCTCTCTCTTTAGCCTGTCCAAAATGGGTTAAGACTTCGACTTTTGAATACCCTTACTACTTACTAAAACTTTTCCCTATCAGTTTTGCGACCGGTAAAAGAAGTTATGTTTCTCTGCAGCATTCCCATTTGATGTTGTTGGTGTCCAAAATCAGACTATTTATTTCGAAATTTTGACATTTAGCAACCCATGGAGGGTTAACAAATGCTTATCTGAATATTGTATCCATGCAACTGGTAATGTGACTCTAAGACCTATCAACGACCATTTTCTCTTGAAACCCTATGAGACGTTTCTAAAGAAATTCAGGGAAAACACTAGACTTTATGATTCTGGAGAATCATGGCTTTTCCCGATGAGATTCCATGATTTTTCATGACCCCAAGGGTGTCTGATGAATTGTTTTTAACTGTCTCACTGAAGTTCCTTCATTGATGTTATGAGAAAGGTGAAGATAGTAGTCTCAAATGACACAGTTTGATAAAAAATTGTTTAGGTAAAAACCATCATTAACGGTGGAGTGAGTTAATGTCAATATCGTCGTCCAACAAGTCAATGACCGACAAAAGGAGTTATGTTTGTTTGACACATACTCACTGAGTGCTGTGTCAATTTAAAAATGGTCCATTTTATCTCAAATATATCCAAAATATTGATGTCTGGCAGCTTGTAGAGTGTTAACACGTGCCAACAGGAATATTTATTCATGCAACTTGTAATGTCACACCAAGAACTGTGAATGGCCATTTTTTCTTTAAAATCTACAAGATGTTTCAAGAGAAATTCAGGGAGAACAGGAATTTTAAGCTTTTGATGGGTATCATTGTTTTTCCAGCCCAAAACGGATTAAGTGTTGTTTTTGGAATACTCTTATTAGTTCCAAAAATAATTCTCAGTGAATTCTACTTCCACTTATTTTGATCTCTCCTCCCAACTTCAGGTGCTGTGGGTACGCAAACACAGCCTATTTTATCAACATTTTGATGTTTGAGAACCTGCATAGGGTTAACAAATGTTTACAGGAATATTTTGTACATGCAACTTGTAATGTCACACTAAGATATGAGAATGGCCATTTTTTCCTGAAAATCTACGGGATGTTTTTAAAGAAATCCTCAGATAACATGAATTTTTAACCTTTTGAGGGGTATCTCTCTTTAACCAATTCTAAAGGGTTAATGCTTGGTTTTGTGAATATCTTCATTACTTACAAAAATGATCGACGGTGAATTCCACTTCCAATGAAGGAGGTTATGTTTATCTCGTAGGTACACATTTGGTGTTATGGTTGCCCAAGAACAGCCCATTTTCTCCAAATGTCAATGCTTGGCAGCCTCTGGGGGGTTATCAAATGGTTACTGAAACATTTTGTTCATGCATCTTGTAATGTCACTCGAAGACCTGCGAATGGTTAATTGCTCTTGAATTTTTTTTTTTGAGAAATCCACAGAAAACTGGAATTTTAAGCTTTTAAGGGGTATATCTCCTTAACCATTTAAAAATGGGTGAAGACCTCGATTTTTGAATACATTTACTACTTACAAAAATGTTTCCCTGTCAGTTTTGCGCCCGGTAAAAGGGGTTACGTTTCTCTGTTGTATTCCCATTTGATGTTGTTGTTGTTCAAAAACAGACTATTTTTTCAAAATTTTGACATTTAGCAGCCCATGGAGGGTTAACAAATGCTTACCGGAATAATTTATCCAATCAACTGGTAATGTGACACCATGACCTATCAATGGCCATTTTCTCTTGAAAACCCTACCAGATGTTTGTAAAGAAATCCAGGGAAAACATAAATTTTTAAGCCTTTGATGGGTATCACTATTAACAACCACAAAATGGGTTAACGCTTGGTTTTTTGAATACCCTTATTACTTACAAAAATGGTCTTTGGTGAATTCCACTTCCAACAAAGGAGATTATGTTTATTTCTCAG
The DNA here is from genome assembly GCA_031216915.1 of Pictodentalium vernedei. Lineage (NCBI taxonomy): Eukaryota > Metazoa > Mollusca > Scaphopoda > Dentaliida > Dentaliidae > Pictodentalium > Pictodentalium vernedei. The sequence continues at coordinate 533,288,310 of CM062295.1, read as the reverse complement.
GTACACGTTGGGTAATGTGCGTGCCTGAAAACAGCCCATTTCAACAAAATTACGATGCTTGGCATCCTCCAGAGGGTTAATAAACGCTCACCGGAATATTTTGTCCATGCAACTTGTAATATCACACAAAGACCTACGAGTAGTCATTTTTTCTTGAAAACCTACAGGATGTTTTTAGAGAAATCGACAGAAAATGGGAATTTTAAGATTTTAAGGGGTCTCTCTCTTTAGCCTGTCCAAAATGGGTTAAGACTTCGACTTTTGAATACCCTTACTACTTACTAAAACGTTTCCCTATCAGTTTTGCGACCGGTAAAAGAAGTTATGTTTCTCTGCAGCATTCCCATTTGATGTTGTTGGTGTCCAAAATCAGACTATTTATTTCGAAATTTTGACATTTAGCAACCCATGGAGGGTTAACAAATGCTTATCTGAATATTGTATCCATGCAACTGGTAATGTGACTCTAAGACCTATCAACGACCATTTTCTCTTGAAACCCTACGAGACGTTTCTAAAGAAATTCAGGGAAAACACTAGACTTTATGATTCTGGAGAATCATGGCTTTTCCCGATGAGATTCCATGATTTTTCATGACCCCACAGTGTCTGATGAATTGTTTTTAACTGTCTCACTGAAGTTCCTTCATTGATGTTATGAGAAAGGTGAAGATAGTAGTCTCAAATGACACAGTTTGATAAAAAATTGTTTAGGTAAAAACCATCATTAACGGTGGAGTGAGTTAATGTCAATATCGTCGTCCAACAAGTCAATGACCGACAAAAGGAGTTATGTTTGTTTGACACATACTCACTGAGTGCTGTGTCAATTTAAAAATGGTCCATTTTATCTCAAATATATCCAAAATATTGATGTCTGGCAGCTTGTAGAGTGTTAACACGTGCCAACAGGAATATTTATTCATGCAACTTGTAATGTCACACCAAGAACTGTGAATGGCCATTTTTTCTTTAAAATCTACAAGATGTTTCAAGAGAAATTCAGGGAGAACAGGAATTTTAAGCTTTTGATGGGTATCATTGTTTTTCCAGCCCAAAACGGATTAAGTGTTGTTTTTGGAATACTCTTATTAGTTCCAAAAATAATTCTCAGTGAATTCTACTTCCACTTATTTTGATCTCTCCTCCCAACTTCAGGTGCTGTGGGTACGCAAACACAGCCTATTTTATCAACATTTTGATGTTTGAGAACCTGCATAGGGTTAACAAATGTTTACAGGAATATTTTGTACATGCAACTTGTAATGTCACACTAAGATATGAGAATGGCCATTTTTTCCTGAAAATCTACGGGATGTTTTTAAAGAAATCCTCAGATAACATGAATTTTTAACCTTTTGAGGGGTATCTCTCTTTAACCAATTCTAAAGGGTTAATGCTTGGTTTTGTGAATATCTTCATTACTTACAAAAATGATCGACGGTGAATTCCACTTCCAATGAAGGAGGTTATGTTTATCTCGTAGGTACACATTTGGTGTTATGGTTGCCCAAGAACAGCCCATTTTCTCCAAATGTCAATGCTTGGCAGCCTCTGGGGGGTTATCAAATGGTTACTGAAACATTTTGTTCATGCATCTTGTAATGTCACTCGAAGACCTGCGAATGGTTAATTGCTCTTGAATTTTTTTTTTTTGAGAAATCCACAGAAAACTGGAATTTTAAGCTTTTAAGGGGTATATCTCCTTAACCAGTTAAAAATGGGTGAAGACCTCGATTTTTGAATACATTTACTACTTACAAAAATGTTTCCCTGTCAGTTTTGCGCCCGGTAAAAGAGGTTACGTTTCTCTGTTGTATTCCCATTTGATGTTGTTGTTGTTGTTCAAAAACAGACTATTTTTTCAAAATTTTGACATTTAGCAGCCCATGGTGGGTTAACAAATGCTTACCGGAATAATTTATCCAATCAACTGGTAATGTGACACCATGACCTATCAATGGCCATTTTCTCTTGAAAACCCTACCAGATGTTTGTAAAGAAATCCAGGGAAAACATAAATTTTTAAGCCTTTGATGGGTATCACTATTAACAACCACAAAATGGGTTAACGCTTGGTTTTTTGAATACCCTTATTACTTACAAAAATGGTCTTTGGTGAATTCCACTTCCAACAAAGGAGATTATGTTTATTTCTCAGGTACACGTTGGGTAATGTGCGTGCCTGAAAACAGCCCATTTCAACAAAATTACGATGCTTGGCATCCTCCAGAGGGTTAATAAACGCTCACCGGAATATTTTGTCCATGCAACTTGTAATATCACACAAAGACCTGCGAGTAGTCATTTTTTCTTGAAAACCTACGGGATGTTTTTAGAGAAATCGACAGAAAATGGGAATTTTAAGATTTTAAGGGGTCTCTCTCTTTAGCCTGTCCAAAATGGGTTAAGACTTCGACTTTTGAATACCCTTACTACTTACTAAAACTTTTCCCTATCAGTTTTGCGACCGGTAAAAGAAGTTATGTTTCTCTGCAGCATTCCCATTTGATGTTGTTGGTGTCCAAAATCAGACTATTTATTTCGAAATTTTGACATTTAGCAACCTATGGAGGGTTAACAAATGCTTATCTGAATATTGTATCCATGCAACTGGTAATGTGACTCTAAGACCTATCAACGACCATTTTCTCTTGAAACCCTATGAGACGTTTCTAAAGAAATTCAGGGAAAACACTAGACTTTATGATTCTGGAGAATCATGGCTTTTCCCGATGAGATTCCATGATTTTTCATGACCCCACAGTGTCTGATGAATTGTTTTTAACTGTCTCACTGAAGTTCCTTCATTGATGTTATGAGAAAGGTGAAGATAGTAGTCTCAAATGACACAGTTTGATAAAAAATTGTTTAGGTAAAAACCATCATTAACGGTGGAGTGAGTTAATGTCAATATCGTCGTCCAACAAGTCAATGACCGACAAAAGGAGTTATGTTTGTTTGACACATACTCACTGAGTGCTGTGTCAATTTAAAAATGGTCCATTTTATCTCAAATATATCCAAAATATTGATGTCTGGCAGCTTGTAGAGTGTTAACACGTGCCAACAGGAATATTTATTCATGCAACTTGTAATGTCACACCAAGAACTGTGAATGGCCATTTTTTCTTTAAAATCTACAAGATGTTTCAAGAGAAATTCAGGGAGAACAGGAATTTTAAGCTTTTGATGGGTATCATTGTTTTTCCAGCCCAAAACGGATTAAGTGTTGTTTTTGGAATACTCTTATTAGTTCCAAAAATAATTCTCAGTGAATTCTACTTCCACTTATTTTGATCTCTCCTCCCAACTTCAGGTGCTGTGGGTACGCAAACACAGCCTATTTTATCAACATTTTGATGTTTGAGAACCTGCATAGGGTTAACAAATGTTTACAGGAATATTTTGTACATGCAACTTGTAATGTCACACTAAGATATGAGAATGGCCATTTTTTCCTGAAAATCTACGGGATGTTTTTAAAGAAATCCTCAGATAACATGAATTTTTAACCTTTTGAGGGGTATCTCTCTTTAACCAATTCTAAAGGGTTAATGCTTGGTTTTGTGAATATCTTCATTACTTACAAAAATGATCGACGGTGAATTCCACTTCCAATGAAGGAGGTTATGTTTATCTCGTAGGTACACATTTGGTGTTATGGTTGCCCAAGAACAGCCCATTTTCTCCAAATGTCAATGCTTGGCAGCCTCTGGGGGGTTATCAAATGGTTACTGAAACATTTTGTTCATGCATCTTGTAATGTCACTCGAAGACCTGGGAATGGTTAATTGCTCTTGAATTTTTTTTTTTGAGAAATCCACAGAAAACTGGAATTTTAAGCTTTTAAGGGGTATATCTCCTTAACCAGTTAAAAATGGGTGAAGACCTCGATTTTTGAATACATTTACTACTTACAAAAATGTTTCCCTGTCAGTTTTGCGCCCGGTAAAAGGGGTTACGTTTCTCTGTTGTATTCCCATTTGATGTTGTTGTTGTTCAAAAACAGACTAGTTTTTCAAAATTTTGACATTTAGCAGCCCATGGAGGGTTAACAAATGCTTACCGGAATAATTTATCCAATCAACTGGTAATGTGACACCATGACCTATCAATGGCCATTTTCTCTTGAAAACCCTACCAGATGTTTGTAAAGAAATCCAGGGAAAACATAAATTTTTAAGCCTTTGATGGGTATCACTATTAACAACCACAAAATGGGTTAACGCTTGGTTTTTTGAATACCCTTATTACTTACAAAAATGGTCTTTGGTGAATTCCACTTCCAACAAAGGAGATTATGTTTATTTCTCAGGTACACGTTGGGTAATGTGCGTGCCTGAAAACAGCCCATTTCAACAAAATTACGATGCTTGGCATCCTCCAGAGGGTTAATAAACGCTCACCGGAATATTTTGTCCATGCAACTTGTAATATCACACAAAGACCTGCGAGTAGTCATTTTTTCTTGAAAACCTACAGGATGTTTTTAGAGAAATCGACAGAAAATGGGAATTTTAAGATTTTAAGGGGTCTCTCTCTTTAGCCTGTCCAAAATGGGTTAAGACTTCGACTTTTGAATACCCTTACTACTTACTAAAACTTTTCCCTATCAGTTTTGCGACCGGTAAAAGAAGTTATGTTTCTCTGCAGCATTCCCATTTGATGTTGTTGGTGTCCAAAATCAGACTATTTATTTCGAAATTTTGACATTTAGCAACCCATGGAGGGTTAACAAATGCTTATCTGAATATTGTATCCATGCAACTGGTAATGTGACTCTAAGACCTATCAACGACCATTTTCTCTTGAAACCCTATGAGACGTTTCTAAAGAAATTCAGGGAAAACACTAGACTTTATGATTCTGGAGAATCATGGCTTTTCCCGATGAGATTCCATGATTTTTCATGACCCCAAGGGTGTCTGATGAATTGTTTTTAACTGTCTCACTGAAGTTCCTTCATTGATGTTATGAGAAAGGTGAAGATAGTAGTCTCAAAT